>BSUD01000006.1:125992190-126040335 GCA_033239045.1 Fagopyrum esculentum | reverse complement strand
AAAAAAAAAGAAATACACGAAATTTGTAGATGTAAATTTTATCTTTGGTTACCTAATTAAAGATATCATTTAAAAAAAAAACAAATCAAAACCTAGCAAACAATTCTCATATTCATTTTAAATTTTTTTTATAAATGTTTAATTTTGATGTTATCTAAATTTACTGACTTTAGAGAAAGTATATGCTATTAACGTGAGTATCTCCACATTTCAACTAACTAATCTAAATATATTCATTACTTTGCTTATCTCAAATCATGATCATCAATTTGTCTATAAATTCACCTGTCTCACTTTCTTTCACTTTTAGTCATTTAATCTTTTACTAAATTGTTAGTTTAAAACACCCAATTTGCTATTCGTACCCATATATTCATGCTATTCGTACTCTCACTACGCGTACGCAATGCGTAGCCGTAGCAAGAAACTCATTTCGTTCAAAAATAAAGGAAAATGGTTACAACTACGCATGGCCGATGCGTAGTCCTACTACGCGTACGCAATGTGTAGTCGTAGCTGTACTACGCCTACGCATTGCGTACGCGTAGTAGTCCGTAACATATATTCTCTTCGAAAAATGAAGGGAAACTTACTACGCCTACGCATTGCGTAGGCGTAGTAAGGTATAAAAAAAAAATAAAAAAATAAAAAAAATACGCCTACGCAATGCGTAGGCGTAGATGTGGTATGTATAGCATGCATATGGTGGTACGAATAGCAAAAACCTTAAAACACTCATAAAATATTTTTTATAAAAAAAAAATAAGCCATTTTATCTTATCTTATATCTATTAAAGCATAAACTTTTTTTGTCACGTGTCATCGCCAAAATTCTCGAAGTCCAAAAAAACATTTTTAAAAGTTATTTTCTATAGAAAATTTAAAAACAGATATATTTCGCTATTGTAAATTTGTTTTAAAAAGATTTATAATCTCAGCAAAAAAATATTTTTTAAAATTTATTAATATTTATTTAAAATTTTGTTTTATGAACCACCTATATAGCAAGTTTTGTTTTATCTTCAACAATTTTAATTATAAATTAAAATTATCTTAACTTTTGTGTAATTTTATATTAAAATTAATAAATAATTACTTATCAATTCATTCATTTATATATATATATATATATATATATATATATAACACGTAATAAATTTAATAAATTTTTTTCAAAACACGCACAAAGTACGGGTATTACACTAGTTTGATCTAAACAAAAGTATAATCTCGGTTTAATAAATTTTTTTCAAAACACGCACAAAGTACGGGTATTACACTAGCTTGATCTAAACAAAAGTATAATCTCGGTTTAATAATTTTTTTTCAAAACACGCACAAAGTACGGGTATTACACTAGTTTGATCTAAACAAAAATATAATCTCGGAAAACTTTAACTAAATTAGCTAATCAAAATCTAGAAAACCATAAAGTAATTCTATTTAATTAAATTTTGTTTTGATAAAAATAAATCGGTTAAAGAAATAAAAATAAATAAAACGAAACCGTAGATGTCAATTATATTGTTACTAGTTTATATCCCGCACCTTGTGCGGTTTCATTAATAAAGAAAGAATTTGGCCTACTAACACCGTTGAGAGTGTAACACCCCGAATTCTCAGAAGTCGGGACATTACTGGTTAGGACCTCACAATGGGTCCCGACCTTAGTTTGACAACAATATTACTAGGATCTTGCAACAAGACACAAATAAGAAAAACCGAATTTCATGAAATAGTATTTTTAAAGGAATGAACACAACAAGGTCTAGCAGCCTATAGTTCTTAAACAAAGGAAAAAAGACCAATTGTCTTAATGAAAGGAAAGAACGACAAGATAACAACCCAAACCCCCACTCTAAGGAGTACGGAGACTAGGCTGACCACTACTTCCGGATCACTCAGCTGTTGTTCTAACCTGCGGTAAATCTAAAAATACAACAAAACAACCATTAGCTAGTTATCTAAACATTAGGAGAATAATAATAGCACACACACACATAAAATAATAAACATTCATCATGCTTTCAAACAATCCATTTATTATCTTCATTTAAGTCATTCACTCTTACTAATGATACTTATTTTGTGACGTGAGGGATTCCCAAACCTCGCCTCCGCTCCCGTGTACCCATCAGGAGTGGATCCGATGCATCTCACCATGTACCTGTATGGTCTGGGTATAGAGAACCTCCCAGTCTGGTAGAGCTGGGCAGTGATGTCACAACCCGTTATATATACACTTGGGCCTTAACACATAATAACGACGGTCGTCCTAACAAGTTGTTATTATAACACACATGGTACACACACCACTATAATCACTCAACTAATATCCAGAAACCAGCTAAGTAAGTCGCAAGGACTTACCTGAATCAAATCACAACTCTCAATTTCTCACTCGGTCCGCAACCGTAGAAACTCCAACGCCTGTCATACAAGGCACGTGGATCAATAATGTATCTCACTTTCTTAGAAGTCTCCAACTTCTAAGAAATAAAATCGATCATAAAGAAATTACCAAAATACCCTTATGCAGGTAAATGACCATTTTACCCCTGGTCCCGAAACTCTACAAAATTCTATAACAAGGTTCCAAACTATTCTTTAGAACTCAAAAACCCACTCTCACTCTAGAAAGGAAGTTTGTTAAAGTTTTATAAGAGTTAAACGCATTCTTGACTTTCATAAAAAGTCGCTAAGGTCCAACTTTGGCTTAAGATGTGAGGCTCGGATCAAAGTATTAAATTCCGAAATAAAAATTCTAAATCTTCTATGATATATATACTAAAGATAGGGCAAGGATCTTTCACAATTTCTTACCCAACACTCCTACAAAAAATTATAAAGTTGGGGTAAAACTAACATTTTTATACTTAGTCATTTTTCTTCCTCTGTTGCAAAATCAGCCCAACTGTCCTACTTCGGGGCTTTGTAAATTCTATTCCGACCGTTAACTCTCTCCCAAAATTTCACACAATAAACTACATAATTCCATCTACAACATATCAAAAATTCAACGGTGGATGTTCGGTCTAAGCTGTCCAAAAACGGGTTCAAAGTTAATAGTGTCAGCTCACAAAAGTAAAAATTTCCTGGGTTAGTTTAGGATCCTAGGTTTGAGTCTCACTGTCAGCATCCTTTCACTCCTACCATACCCTGAAGATCCCAGTTCGAATCCCTCTACCGAGCTCACTCCCTACTACTTCTATGTCCAAAATTACCCTACTCTCTAACCAAATCACTAGTCACACAACTCACTATCACCACTCTCAGATTCTAACATACCCAACCATGAACCTATGAACAAACTAGCCTCCCTCAGCCCCCTGTTACTCGTCCCTAAGATAGCCCACAACCAAGCTACTGCCACTAACAACAATAGACCAAGAGAAATGAGGATGGAAAGGAAGGAAAACTCACTGATGTGCAACTCGGATTGAACGAACGATACTCGTCTTCAACAAAGATCGAGGGAAGGCTGGCGTGGCTCGTGACTAGCTGCAAGGGTCTGTAACTTGTGGTGATGCATAATTAGTGCTTATTCAGGCCTTACGATGTTTATGGTGCAGAAGGTTAGAGAGGAAAGAAACAACCCAACTCACCTATTTGCAACAGCGATGATGGCAGTCCAGATGCTCTGTGGTGGACCGTCTGCAGTGTTGTGCCTCCCTGCTTGATCGCTGAAGATGGTGCATGTAACGACCCGAGTTTTAAGTAACCCAAGACATCACTAGGCTAAGGACCACACAGTGGGTCCCATCAGTTAGCTTGACAACAACTTCACAAATAGGACCTTGCAACAAGAAGCACGAAGAAATAATGAAAACATTCAACCTATCATTTAGAAAACATTTACATAACAACCGTGCATGTAGTTAGTATGTATATCCCAAAACGACACTTTAAAACATGACACCTGAACAGGTGTCTTAAAACTTCAGCCTGAAATCAACATGTGTACACAGTTGCACACAACCAACAAAAGACTCGCTTGCAAGCGATTAGTTTCAAAAGTAGTTCAACCAACCCTTGGGTTAACACTGCCTCGGCTGTCCACTTCCTGCAGCTGACATCCCTTAAGCGTTCCTATGATCAGCATTACCTAAAAAGATTCGGTTTAAAACCGTTAGCTACTGATCATAATCTATCCACGAGAGATTATATCATCACATCACAACACAACAAATATATTCAAATACCATATACCGTGCTCATGAGATGATATCATGCTTTTATGAATGATGCACGTGAATGCAGTATGAAATTTACAATTTGCGATCCCGGACCCATTAATCCGGAACCATTTCTTATACGGTTTTGGCTTTGGTGTTAGCTCACCATTGCACAGATTAGGTTAATTCAGACATTTGCTCTTAGGTCGTAGCCAGACTGATCAAGTCTACGGGCCAGGCTTTCTCGTGGTGGGTTATGGTCTTAACCCCTAACCACATGCAACATTTTGCCATTCATGTTAATGCAAACATTTACCATTCTCATTAGGTGTGCGACCCGAGCCTGAAGTCCATCAGACTCGGTGTCATTCTTATACAAACGCAAGTGATCCGGGCTTGGCCGAGCTCCGGTATTCACTGCAATAGCTAGCGACCTGGCTAATGGTTAGCTCAGAGTCTTAACAATTTACATACTATTGACCTTTACAGGTCATCATCATATCGCATGCCTCAAAAGGCTTATCATCTCATACATTATCATGCTTTTAACAAGCTTATCATGTCATTCAATAGCACGCCTCAATAGGCTAACACATGTTCATTTAACCATTTCTCATAATTATGACATGATAATAATCACAACAACATTAAGCATGCTTTACACATCATAACGTCATTTGCATCATAAACACATCAAGCATGCTTCACACATAACACATCTCAATGCATATCAACATTCACATTTCAGCACAACAAGGCATTTCAAAACAACAACACATATCAACACAGTGAGATATAAATCTCTCAGGCACGGGTTCTGCAGATCGAAGCTAAGTAAGTCCGAAGACTTACCTGGATACGCTCACTGAGCAACTAAGCTATAGTTAGTCTACCGTCTTCAACACCACCTGTCGAGAATATCATATTCCCCGTATTAAACTTCTTGCTTCAAACATCAATTAAATTCATTCCTTTGAATTTAATTAGCTTATAGCGTTTTCTAGATTCCCAATTTAATTAATTAATCTTTAATTAATTAATTAAATTTCATCAGAATAACCTTTTGCCCGCAGGCAGTTTCTCAACCCAACTGTCATCAGATCTCATCAAACAAATAGCCCATAATCACCAGAATATTGTAACGAGCATAATGGAATTTCCAATTATCCATTTTGACAAGCCTAAGGTCAATTTAGGCCAAATCGCAATACTGAAAACGAATAAATTCATAACTTATTCGTTACTAACCCGATTGACGATCCGAAAGAAAATTCGGAATCACAGCGACGCAGGCTACGTTCGGACACCATCAGATTCACCAGAATCTGAGCGACGGAACCAGCCATATAAGGGGGAGGCTCGACCTGACCTTAACTTCAACGGAAACGCAGAAACTCGGTACCAAAATAAAGAGGAAGAAGAGAGGAATCCGAAAACTCAAACGGAATTGAAATCGGATTACAAACGAAGAGTAGATCTGAATTTGAAGGTTGAGAGAAGTCAGAGCTTTTACGAAGAAACGTGAAAGGAAATGAATTAATAAATGAATTTCCGCTATTTATAGCGAAGACGATAATTATCCTTTAGCAAAGTCGATAGTTATCCTTTAACCGATCCGAAGGCGGTTTGAGCCCCTTCTCCAAACTTCTCGAAATTGGAATAATAAATCTGACATATTGTGTGGATAATTATTCCGCAACTTTCTCGGAAACGCGTATTCCTAAGCCGTCTTTCTTAGCCGCTAAGAAACGAAATAGCGACTCTTTTGGCCATTTTGCCTTTCCATGTTATTTCATATCTAGAACATATCCGATGTCCTGATCATTTCTCTCAATTACAATTTTATTAATTGAAGCTCCCAAATGCTCCAAATAATACCAGAGGGTAAAAATTATACCCCGGAGGAAAAAGGTAAAATTTCCCCCATACGTCCAAATTTACGCCAAAATCATAATGGTGAAATTCATATTCGTCATCTACACACAATTCGCGAGTTATGAGCCAATTGTTATCGATGATTAACTTAATCACCCTTAAACATCCTTTATTAAGATTCGAAAATCCTAGCTTTTACAGTGCAGTACCCGGCGCTGATGAAGGCTGTTTGGATAAGTCGGAGATTGGCTGATCTCAGCACCAGTTGCAAGGGTTGTGAGCGTTACGTTTGTGCTCGTTGTCCAGGTTCGTGGTGTGGTGTAGGGAAGCTCCGAAGTCGTAGCGGAAGGAAGTATACGGAATAGGAAGGAGCGAGATACGTGTTGTATGTGGAGATCTTCATGATAGGAGAGAGGTGCGGTTAAGAAGGAAGGAAAGGGTAGAGACGTAACAGCTGCACACGTGAGGGGAGATTGACGAGGTTCTATTCCGTTGGGCTTCTGGGCTGTGAGGGATAAGGAGCACAAGCCCACCTTCTCCCTGGGCTACGAACGCCTGGCCGAGTGAAGGGTTTGCTGCAATCTGGGCTGGAAACAAAGCTAACTGGGCTGAGCAAGGGTAAGAAGATGGGCTTTTTAAACAAGGGAACAATTGTAGTTGAAAGTTGTATGTCCTTGTCAAACAAAATGTGGCATGGCTTTGTCAAGTATAGTCATAGTCTCGTCATATGTTGTCATGGTCTCGTCTTGGCCTCGTCAAAAGATTGTCATGATCTTGTCAAAGCATGCCATGACTTAGATTAGGGTTTGATAAAAATTTCATCATTTTATGTGACTAAAAGAGTACATAAAATGATAGAATTTGTTTTAGTAAAACCCTAGGTAGGATTAGGAAAGGTCAACGGATCGAAAAACCGGTTTGACTCGGACTTAACGGAATTAAAAAAATTCGGATATTACAGAGAGTCACGTCACCAAACCGTAGGCTACTTTAGTAGATATATATAGTTCATGTATAAAATAAATAATCAAAATAAGATAAGTAATTACAATTTTATAATCAAATAATTTAAAAACTAAAAAATAAAATAAAATAAAAAAAGGTAAAAATTTATATATGATATATAACGATGATTCAAATTTATAAAATAAATAATTCAAATAAGATAAGTAATTACAATTTTATAATAGAAATAAGTTAAAAATTATAAGGGTGAAATAGTATAAAATATGATAAATTATGATGATTATTTTTTATATAATAAATAATCTGTAACACCCCAAATCTGCGGGACTCGGGATCCTACGGGTTGGGACCTCACAATCGGTCCCGACCCTTATCTTGAAAACAATTTTACCGGATCTTGCAACAAGGCACAAATAAAGGCCAAAACAAAATACATTTTTGATGCAATGATAAGAAACCCGAAAGACAACAACAACAGACTTCAGCCAAAACACAACTCCAAAGACCATAAGGCATACACACGGCCAACAAAAATACAACATACAAACTCCAAACATAAATCCAACCAAAAACCCTTCCTAAAATGTATAGACCCCGGCTGCCCACTCTTCCAGATCTCTCGGCCAACCTGCAGGACAATCTACAACAATTGGTATAAAACCGTTAGCTATATTCAAAGCATTAGAATCAAGGTGATGGCACACACATGCACAAATAAACATAAACACACAACATGCTTGAAAACATTGGAATCATTGACATTTATCGGGGCGCTTCCGGACCTAACACCAAAGCTATACAAATTTAGCATAACGATAAATTTGGACATACTACATAGTATATATAAACTATAAGAATAACCTCCGTAATTCAAATCCGAGTTTAAAATCTTAGAAACACTTTCCGGACAATTTATACAATATAAACAATTATAAGAATATCCCTGTCACGAAAATCCAAGGTTAAAAACCGCTAACGCATTTTCCGAGGCAAATACTATCATTCCAAAAATATGGATCATAATACGTAATTAAATATTTGGGCCAAATTCCAAAAATAAAGCAACAAAGACACAATAGGTAATATATATAAATATAAGATCAAACTCGTATATAAAATCCAAGTTTAAAACTCGCAAAAATATTTGCTGGGCTATTATAACAATATCATAAAGTTTGGTTTATTTTTCATAATTAAAACTTTGGTCCCTTTTTGTAATTATTTCAGCAGAGGGCAAATCTGCAACTTTCAGAAATTTGGATCCAAACTGCAATTGTAAAAATATGGGCACAATATGTAATTAATACAAAGGATGAGGGGACCGAACATAAATAGCCCTAAAGGGCTCTTCCTCAACCTCTTTGAACGCGCAGGGTGGCGGCTGGAACGCGCTAGGGCT
This sequence comes from Fagopyrum esculentum, assembly GCA_033239045.1. NCBI lineage: Eukaryota > Viridiplantae > Streptophyta > Magnoliopsida > Caryophyllales > Polygonaceae > Fagopyrum > Fagopyrum esculentum. The sequence continues at coordinate 126,031,920 of BSUD01000006.1, read as the reverse complement.
CCGGCAGGCTGGGCGAGGCAGGCTCGATGGGGAATCTCCTCCGACAACTTCAGTGGTGGCAAGTCAAGGCGGAGCTCCTGGCTAGAGGGTGCAACAGTCACCGTTCAGAAGGGAAGGAGATCCAGATTTAGGGAGAGAGGGGCGGCGATGCAAGGGAGGCTCCCCCGGTTTCGATAGGGAGGCAGCAAGGAAAGGGGTGGTTGTCGGTGGCGAGGGCACTCCGGCGGGCTTCGACGGTTGCAGGGAAGGCAGTCCGAAACTAGCGGCAGTGGCCACTCCTTGGCAGTAGTAAGAACAGAGAAGAAAGGGAAAGGGGAGGCGGCATTCTCATCTCGCTGGTGGCTCCACCGAAGGGATGACGCAGGTGGGCGGCAGCGAGGTGGTTGCTTTCAAAGACTAAGAGGCTAAGAGGCGCTGGTTGCTTTGAATCACTTGTGTGCCCGATTGATGAAAGACGAGGGCAAGGGGGAAGATGGTCGTTTGCTGCGACATACAGAGGAGGGAGGTGAGAAAAAGAATGCAGACCTGAGGGTGGAGGTGAGATGCTCAAAGGAGGACGAGGGGCCGGCTACCATCTGCAGGTAAGGGAAGCAAGGAGTCGGAAGTGCAAGGATGGCCAGAGTCAAGTCACCTCACTGGCAAGTGAAGCGGGAAAGGAGGAAAACCAAAACAAAAAGAAAAAGCAAACTAAAACAAACAACAAGTGTAAGAATGAACATTATCTAAAAGCGTTCCGAACCGGATTTTCGAAATGAAAAACTTTCCCGACTTCTTCTGAAATTAATAACACGTATGTACGTGAACGTATCAAAAATATAAATAAACTCGGAAAACATATTTTACACCGTAAAATACTTTAAAATAAAATAAAGAATTTAAAAATATTTAATCTAGTAAAAATAGCCATAGAAGTAGGAAAAATAAATATCGAAAACGCGCCAAAATTTTGGGGCGTTACATTAGATCCCCTGAAAACAAGTTTTGTCCCGAAACTTGCTATGTGTCGAACTTCTCGATCCTTAAAGCCGAGGTATGAACTCTCAACTAAGAAGGCTTAAACCTTCCGGTCTATACACACATTCTACTCAAACTACCACCACAAGATATAACAGGTCATACAACACATTCTCGCATCGGGCAAAACTACACCTAATATCACACATGAACACCGGGTGGCAATGCCAACTTGTAATCCACTTCCCAAACTCACGCTAAGATCTCAAAAGGTCCGATCTATCGAAAATCCAACTTCTTCTCGGGTCTTTCTCAATGCACCATTTCCTTTATGTTTCTCTTTGATGACTCAAACAAAGAAGATCGAATCTTCCCATTTACATCGTGGCGTTAAATCTTGTCAATCCAACTATGATGTTACGTTTCCTGAATTCTGGTTGCAAGTCCTAAGTGAGGAAGCAAGTACTTTCACCCACACCGCTTCTACTAATTAATGAGACGCTTATGCTATTACCTTTACATCATTTCTCAATTCTCATGCAAGACCTGGTCTTGGGGAGTCACTTGTACGCTTCAAACCCATCATACCTCGAGGCAATTTCAAAACACTTGCACCAATTAATCTCTGCTTAACTCTCAACAACTCCATTGTCAATTCTCGTCTCACCCAATACTTCATTGTCGTCCGGAGTAGGTTAGCCATAGATGGTGTTTCTTGGAGAATCTCTCCACCAATCCGGTAATGACCAACAAATCCTTTGGTGCTCTGAACGTCTTCCACTTCTCACACTTGGTCTTAGCCTCCCTTTAAGGTCTAGTTTCGTCATCAAACCAACAAGACAACGATAGATCGTTGAGCCAAGATTCTTAAAGATCTTCCATTCAAGCCATGTAAGAGGAAGGAATAAAGGAGAAGAAGAAGAGAGAGAGGAAAGAGTCTTACCCTCGTCCCGTCACTGCAGTTCCGACCTCAAGGGAGGTGGATCCAAGCTGGAGCAAGCCAAGAGAAGAATAGAGGAGAAGGATGGAGAAGAAGATGCAAGAGGGTGAGGTTGGAAGAGAGAAACAAGTAACGTGAAAAGAAAATGAGAGGAGGAGGAGAGTTGGCTACAATAAGGGGGAAAGAATATCAAAGGACCTCAACCATCAACTTCCCAAGGCAATTCAAGAAGGAGTTAAAAAGATCGGAAGGCGAACGGTTGCACAAAACGCTTCTACCCCGCCCTCGCGTGTCACCGCCCCTGCGGGAAACCTAGCCGCACCTGCGGCCTACTCGACTGCGTCGTCTAAGCCGCAAGGGTGTGATCCCTTGTGCACGGCTTCTATCCTCCTCTAACAATTTGGTTGTTGGAATTGTTGCTGACAGAAACAGGAGCCCATCTTCTGCAATTTCTTAAATGTTTGGCTAAATGCAAAGGTGATGTATTCTACACGGTTCAATTTCTTTTTATTTGAAATTTGTTGTAGGCAGATACTTGCAGCTTTTTACCGTTGTTAATTTAGTTTATACTGCGCGATCAAGTTTCATATATAGTTGGATTCAACCAAATTATCTTTACCCAAATGAAGCCTATATCTTTCATGAATCCCGGTAGTACTTCCATGCTTATTCAGCTGTCTCCTGAGTTTTTAGCTCACTGTTGAACTCTTAGTGGTCTGATTTTGTAACACCCCGAGTACACGGGACTCGGGATGCCACATTGGGCTAGGGTCTCACAATGGATCCTGACCCTAGCCTGACTACAAGTTCATTGGATCTTACAACAAGACACTGATAGATTAAAACCAAATACATAAAACTGTATAATATACATCAGAAGGTTTTACAAACATCACAACTGAGTACAAAACAACATTTTCAACATCCTGGTACAAAATACCCCATATCCCACGAGCAACCTATATATGAAAGATATAGAAGTTTCTTAGGGTGTGTTTGGTAGGAGATGGAGGTTATTTTAAAGATTAGTCTAGATGAGATTTAAAAGGGGTTAAATTTTATATGAGATTTATTAGGTACTATTTGATATAAAATAATCTACGTCAAGTTATTTGGTTGAAGATTTTTTAATAGATTTAATAGATATTGATTTATAAATTTATCCTTATTTTAACCTTGGAGAGGAAATGAGTGGAATCCTTATTGTTAGTCGGAGATTAATCTCCTTTAACCTTGGTAATCACTACTAGAAACACGGGCTATATGCGACGCTTTTCTTACGACGCTATGCCAACGTGTCGCAAAAAATTTGTATCCGCAAAGCACTCGCTAAATTGCGACACCTTAAGGTGTCGTAACTTTCTGACACATATAGGTGTCGCAAATGGCCGTATTAGAGACACGTTAATGAGTCGCAAATTTCGGACATATGTAGGTGTCGCAAATGACACAAAAAGAGACACCTTAGGGTGTCGTAAATGACACAAATAGAGACACCTTTATGTGTCGCAAATGACACAAATAACGACAACTTTGAGCGTTTCTTTTTTACTTTATTTTAACGACACTAAAAGGTGTCGCAATATTAAAATCCAAATTCAATCAGAGACGTTGTTCTATTAATGGCTCAACATTATTATCTGTTGCAATATATGAAGTTGTTTGATCTAATTAACCATTGTTATATGATCTGATTTATTCAAACTGTAGAATCTGAGTTGCCTGATCTTCTAGTTGTTATTTCCCTGTTTCCACATTCTCAGCATCTTACAAATTACAGCTCCGAGTGTTTACAAATATATCTCCATCTATCCTATAACACATCATTATTGATTAATTGGTTTATAATGTTGATTTCAGTTGATTTAGTATGGTAGCAATTAACTGAATTGGTTTATAAGGTTTACAAATATATCTCTATCTATCCTGTAACACATCATTACAAATATAGCTCTATCTCTATCTATCCTATAACAAGCTTAAAATTGTATTTAGTTTCTTTTATTAATTTTAGAAGACTGTTTTATATTATCAAATGCATGGATATATTCAACACTATTAACTACTTTTCTATTGTTGTTTTTACTTTCTTTTATTAATTTTATAAGAGAATTGGTATTAATATTAGTATGATATCATAACCATTAACCCCTAAAATGCAGTGGTCTACTTATAAGTTATATCCATAACTAACGTTGATACATAGATATTACATAATTACATTATTAATTATTTGAGATAATTGAGATTTTCAACTACTTTTCACCAACTAAACCTTTGTAGGTTCATGAGTCTTCTGAGCAGTTCAGAGATTACATAATTACATCATTAACGTTGATACATAGATATTATCAAATGCATGAATGAGTAACTGATGTTTATCTCCTTAGTTTAATGTGCTTGAAATGTGTTTTTCTCCCCCTACCTGCTCAAGTTAACGTTGTTGTCAATTTCCTATGCATTTTTCACATTCCAAAACTCAGTTTCTACCTGTTTTTCCCTGTGAGGCTTCTGAGCAGTTCAGAGACTCGTATCAATTTTGTTACTCTGTTAAATTTGCAATTTTACAGTACAAGTAACAGGAACTAAATTATCTGGGTGATTTTTTATTTACAATTGATCACCTAGTCTATCTAGAGCAATGAAATGAATAAAAAAAACAAAAAGAACTTATTATTAAAGAAATATGGAATAGGATTATTTGTAGCTAATCCAGTGTTTATTTACAATTGATCACCTAGTCTAGCTAATCAAGTATAAGTAATAGTGTAATAACCGAAAATTTTAAATCTCCGTTAAACTTGAAATTTATCGATTTCCGATACGTCAACCTTAAATAAATAAATACATAAATTAAAACGAAATAAAATTCTATCAATTTAATTGACTTTATTCCTCATAAAATAATAACTGGTAACTAGTAAACAATCCCGTAAATAATTCCGTAATGTTAGCAATTCCGGGCGAAGGACGAGCTTTCCTTCAGCCGTTTGTTTAATAAAAAGAGTAAACCAGTTGGTCCAAAACCCGGCCCAAAAACAATTAAAAGACCAGCCCATTAACTTAACCTAACTCTAACCTAACTCTAACTTAATTAGATTACCCTAATCTAATTAAAACCTAAACGCTGCTATTGTCTCTCTACGATACCGCCGCTCCCTCTCCATCTGTAGCCTCCGACGCTCGAACCCCAGGGCCAACAGAGAGCCGACGACAACCACTGAGCCACCGCGCCTTCTCTGCCGAACACTTGTACGCCGCCGAACTACCGCGCCGCCGTCCTCGTCGGTAAGTCTCGCCTGTCCTCCGCTACTCCCCTTCCTTCTCTTCTCTGTTGGAACTCAACAACCGCCTCCGGATTTACGCAGCAGTACGCCACCGCCGTCCCGTCGCTGCCTCCTGTCGACCACCCAAGGCGTCGCTAGCCGCCAAGGCGCCGCTTCTGTCGACCCCCGAGACCACCAGGTTAGCCGATCGATGTCCTCCAGTCCATCGCGTCTTCCTTCTTCTGTTCCTCGCTTATTTTCGCACAGCAGCGAGTCGAAGCCGTGCCGTCGCCAAGTCCAGCCGCCGCCCACGCCGAGTCCAGCCGCCGCCGCCGCCGGTCTGCAGTAGTGTTGAACCAAGGCGTGTGGTGCGCTGTGTGGAGCCTACTCGAGCCGTCATACGAACCCGGTCCAAGACGCCGACCCCACCTCGTGACTGAAGAGGAACGAGACTACTACAGACTGTTTCGGTGAGTCTTTTGACAGTGCTTTGTGGAATAGTTATGGTTGTATATAAATAGAGAGGTGTAAGGTTGCGAGTATATAGGTAGGATCGAGAGAGAGATAGACACGGTTTTGAAGAGTAAGGTACGGAGTAGAGAATCGAATGTATAGTTAGGTATGAGTAAGCTGGAAGTTCATGGTTTACATCGTAATTGTGTACAGGTTTGTATATGTACTGTAAGAGATAGAAATGTGTATACATATATATGCACTGTAAGTCCTTGCTAAAAAAAATATATATATAAAAACGTGAGTAGAGATGTATATATATATATATATATATATATATATATATATATATATATATATATATATGAATAGGTGGAAAATTGTATATATATATACATATATATATATATAGAGGTATACATATAAGAATATATATATTCACATACATAAGTGTACTTATATCCGTACGAGATGGGAAATAAATATAGGTAGACATATATGTATGTTTACCGAATAGTTACATAATTATATAAATGAGTTGAGGGAAAGGTTAAAGTATATTTTACGGATAAAATAGGTATTAGAGTAGATTGTAACCGGGAAGGAGGAGAAGTGTTGTGGGTAGATTCGAGTTTTGAACTTATAACTTATAAGAACTATCAGAGAGAAACAAGTTATGGAAAACAAGCTCTAAAGAAATTAGTATAATTCAAGAATAAACTTTGAGAAATAACGATACCAAGGGTAAAATGGTCTTTTACCATAAGAGAGTTTTTCCGTAATTCCTTCGCATGAGGTTGGACATCGAGATGTGATTTTGATACACATGCCTTATTTGACACAGGCGTTTGAGTTACTACGAGTACGGACTGTTTGAGACGTGTTAGAGTGTATTTTGACTCAGGTAAGTCCTTGCGACTTACTTAGCCAGTTTCTGGATATTAGTTGAGTGATAGTGGTTGTGTGTGCTATTTGCGTGTTTAATAATAATAACTTGCTAGGACGACTGTTATTATTTACGTTTAAGGCCCAAGTGTATGTATAACGGGCCGTGACATCACTGCCCAGCTCTGACAGGAGACTGGGAGGTTCTCTATACCCAGACCATGCAGGTACAAGGTGAGATGCATCGGATCCATTCCTGATGGTTACACGGGGGCGGAGGCGAGGTTTGGGAATTCCTCGTGTCACAAAATAAGTATCACTAGAGTGAACGAGTAAATTAAAGCAAGATAATAAAACGGACTTGTTTGAAGCATGTTGAGTGTTTATGTTTATCTGAGTGTGTTTGTGCTGCTATTATTCCGCTAATATTTAGATAACTAGCTAACGGTTCTTCTTGTTGTTGTTTTAGACTTACCGCAGGTTAGATCAGCAGCTGAGTGATCCGGAAGTAGTGGTCAGCCGGGTCTCCGTACTCCTTAGAGCGGGGTTGGGGTTGTTTTGTCTTTCCTTTCTTTTGGTTAAGACAGTTGTTCTTTTCGTTTGTTTAAGTATTGTAGGTTGCTAGACAGTGTTGCATTCATTACTCTAAAAACATGGCTTTTATGAATTTCGGTTTCTTTATTTGTGTCTTGTTGCAAGATCCTAGTAATGTTGTTGTCAAACTGAGGTCGGGACCCATTGTGAGGTCCTAACCAGTAATACTCCGAGTTCTGAGAATTCGGGGTGTTACAAATAGGGTTATTTACAATTTACTTACAATTGATCATGGTGCTAATCAAGTGTTTCCTTTTATGACAGCTTAATGATCTGCATCCATTACCTTTGCTGGTTTTACAGACACACACTCTTCCTCTATTTTCCTTTATGTGAACCTAATTTAAAATGCAAAAAGAAAGAAGCTAATGACTATTTTACTACTGTACATTCTCAATGAGTTATTATTAAAGAAACTTAGAATAGGATTATTTGTAGCTAGTGAAGATTGCATAACATAGCAAGGATTTTCATGAATTATATAGTTATACTACACTATTCTTTCTCTGTTTTATTGTTTGCATTTTTTTTTCTTTTCAGAGTAGGGAACAAAGTGGTACAAATAGTCAAATGTCTATAAGCAAGGATTTCTGACTTTGACATGAAGCAAGAGTCCAAAGAATGATTTATTTGAAGCATAGTAGGAATTTTTGTGCACTATATTTTGTAACAACAATAGATTAATCTAATGTTCTCTTTTGTTGACTTTGACATGATATTTTGCAAGAATTCTTACTGTAATAAATTTTCTTTTATTTCTACTAGTTTGTGAAGCAATCAATATGAAAATCTTCTGTATTGGAGCATTCTTTTTGTGATATATATATTTGTCATTTTGATATTATTACAGGTGGTGTTGAAGAGAGAATCGTATTGTTAAATAATTTTTTTTTCGTAACTTAATTGTAAATTGCGACACCTTGACGTGTCATAAATAGTTGTGTTACAAAAACAAAACAACTATCGAAGAGAGTCGTCTCAACGTGTCGCAAATGTCACAAAACAATGACAAATATACGTGTCGCAAATTTTTTTAACTAATGTGACACCTTAAGGTGTCTCAATTTACTGTGGCATGTTAAACTGTCGCAATTGGCACATTTGCCAATTGTGACGGCGGAAATTGTGACACTCTTTCAATGTGTCGTTGATCATATTTGCGACACCTTAAGGTGTCACAAAATGCTATTAAAAATGTAATACCCGGGAAAAAATTTTTATTCTCCGTTTAATACCCGATCAAACCGTATTCCGATCCGTCAACCTTAATCATTAAAAATAAATGAAAACGATATTAAATTCTATCATTTTATGTGATCTTGATTCACATAAAATGATAACTTATATGATTCCGTACTTTTAACGGTTTCGGGTGGGTAACGAGTTTTCTTTCAGCTCATTTTGTTTGATTTGAAGAGCAGGCCCAAATCTGGCCCAAAAGCCTTCAGCTGGCCCAATCTTAACTGTTCGCCCCTAAAGGTGTGTGCAAATAAGCTTTAAATTTATAAAACTAGAATCAAGCAGCGAACCCGCAGTGTACGGATCGACATAGCTAAGCAAGAATTCCAGAGTATCGAACACAGGGATTTGGGTGGGAACAAATTCGATTTCAGATTGTCAAGCGAGTAAATATGAGAGTTTTGCAAATATTGGGAAAACAACAATCCTAAAGATCCAAGTATCCAGATGTGGCAATCGATTCAAGATATACTAATGATATAAAGACAGAGTTGAGATATGCAAAGGTATAATAATGTAAGGTAATCGTACGGTGAAGTTCCAAAAACCTTATGTAACTCACCTACAAGGCACTCTCTATACAGGTTGTTGAGGCTCAATATAGAAAGATTCTAAAGGCAAGAATTAATGTCAAATACCCAAACTTGTAATCCAAAGGTCAAAACTAACTTAACCGATTAAGGTTATGACACTCACAATCGAGGTAGAGGTTGTTGAGGCTTCACTACCACCTAGAAAAGACAAGTCTAAACTAAGTTAAAGCAAATCTTTAACTTTGGATTAAAGTAAAAGCAAGCTCGTAGATTTAGGAGAAATTACGGTTAGTTCTTGGTGTTCCACGGCCGTGGACTCAAGAACAGACCGTAATTTATGGTCTATCGGCGATTCTCTCTAACTCTCAGGGTCTAATCTGTTTGCGATCGATCTATCATCATCTAAGCCACAACTATCAACCCTTCACCTTAGAATTGTTAAGGGTTTTTAGCCAATAACAGTCATGTTGATATTAATTCAAGAATTTAAAAGATAAAAAGAAGAAAACTTTCAAGAACCTTGTTCGCTCCAAACGGTGTGTGCAAGCTTTAAATTTATAACCCTAGACTTAAGCTTAAAACAAGGATGCGAACCCGCAGTGTACGGGTCAATCGTAGTAAAAGCAAGAAAATTCCAGGGGTCGATCACAGGGACTCGGTGAAACAAAGTCAATACGGTGTGCTTATGTCAATACTAACCACAAGAGCGATTAACACAATCAAAGATGAATAAGAAGTCAATAAAGCAAACATGCAATTCTAGGGATTAAAGCATCTAGTTGTGGTTCCAACTCAAGATCTATAGATAAGCGGACAAAGCTGAGATTTTTGCGTGGGGAAGGTGTTACTAAAGTGGAGTAGATCACCGGGTAAGTCTCACTACACACTAATCCTAAACCGTAACTCCTATTACCGGGTAAGTCTCAAGGAATCAAGATAAAGAACTATAACCTCAAACTAACATACCATCTAAGGGAATAGAATCAACCTTTACCGGGTAAGTCTCAGACTAACTCACAAAGATGGGATGGAAGCACACTCAAACCCCAATAAAGGATAAACCTTTATTACCTACACTTATGATCGTTGGTAAACAAACTAAGGAATTACCGGGTAAGTCTCATCCTAAGCTTGCATTGAACCAGGAAGGTGTAATAAGAATAGGATTTAGCAAACTCTAACACTTAACTTTCTGTTTTAGGTCGGATAAGTCACCTCGGTCAGAAGAATTCCACCCCGGCCGAGATGTTCATCAACCGAACGAGATGCTTAGGGTTAAGGTTAAAGACTCGAACTTTCAGGATCCTACTGGAATCTAAGATTATTCTATCATTGTTTTTCCCACAACTTTCAGCCAATCACCCTAGAATCACACAAGGAAATTAGCCACTCATCATCATAATGAAAGTATTAAAATATATGGGAAGAAGGTGAATATTTGAACAAAGAAGAATTTAATGAAAAGACTTCAATAACTGAATCAAATATCACAACAAAACGTTCCTTGGATAACAATCCAAAAAGACAAGACAACAATTGAGGGAATTGAAGACAATCTTACAAAACCCTCCAAGAAGCTATAAAAGCTATAGACTTCAATCTTCCTTTAACCTTCAAAAAGGTTCTTCGAAACTCTCCACTGGAGTATGCTGCTGCTGCTGCGTATGCGGGATCTTCTCGTAAGCAAGATGTCCAGCCGTAAGCGGATCCTTCGGGGTCAGCGGGTTGTTGGAATTGTGGAAATCCAACCCTTTTTATAGGAAAATAACTCTCCAAAGATAGTAAATCTTAGAAAGATATTTTCCCATAAATATAGGTAAAATATATGATTCTGCATATCTCCTTCCTTCCAGAAGCCAAGCCCAAAAATATAAGATCACTTTCCAAATTTAAAAAGATCTCATCCAAGAATAAAATATTCTCGCCGCGTCCTAGGTGTTCGCCTCGGTCGAGTCGGCGTCTCTGGATCGCCTCGGTCGAGATGAATCTCTGGTCAACCGAGGTGAGTCACAACTAAATGTGAAATCTCTCAAAACTGGTCCAAAGTAAATCTTTAATCCATGGCTATGCTTCCTGGATGTAGCTCCAAATGACTCATGACTCCTTTTGCTCCTTTTCGATGCAAAACGTACCATATTACCTGCAATTACAACGAAACTAGGTGTAGACCTCAATTCTCGCAAAGGTAGATGAAATGGTAGTAAAATCACATAATGCACATACAAACATGCAGATTATGAAAGATAAAACGTCCAAACAAACCCCAAAATATAGACTATAATTCATGCTATCAAAATACCCCATACTTAGCCCTTGCTTGTCCCCAAGCAAGTTCCTCATATAGAAGACAAGATAGAATGGATTATAAGTCATTAAAATCAATGAGAAAGTCTTTCAAAAACATTTTATGGTGTGCAACTATCATAGATCACTCTAAGAGAGTACTTCCTGGAATTAAAAACTCAATATGATCAAAACATTTTATAAATATAAGAAAGTTGTTCATCTTTGCATAAAATCATAGAATGCATAATAAATCATAATTATCAAAATTAATCATGTATAATCCAGTTTAAACCGCTAAGTCAATCAACAAGCTCAAGGTCTCAAGGGCTTCCCAAAAGAAAAGGTCAAGAAACGTGTAGGGTAGGGATGTATGTAAGGTAATGTGGTGCTAGAATCCGGGAAAAGGATGAACTTCACTTTCACTTTGACTTGCAACATCTTCCACCAATAAGCTTCGCTTATCTCACACTTTTTCTTTTTACTTTACTTTTTGGGATGCATGGACAGAGGTGCACAATAACCGAAGCCTAGGAAATCTGCAATCATCAATTTCTCGAGATGCATCAAACCCTTGATGCACATACCATGACCCGTTAGGAATATCGCTCAATCCGACTTTGGCAAGACACAAACACCCGGCTATGTGAATGGTGCCGAGTTACTCATCTTCATGATTGATTTCCCCAAACCTATTATTGCTTTCTAACACTTTCACTTCCAGCCACTTCTCAACTTTAACTTGCTTTCACCACTTCGCTTGCTTCCAAATTCCCGGATAGGTAAAGGGAGGCAAAATGTATATGAGGGGCTAAGCATGATCAAGAAGAAGAAGAAGAAGAAGATGAATTGCCTTGGTCTTTCCAAGAAGAAAGTGAGAGAACTTAACCTGCGGTGTCAACCTTCAAATTCAACATAATTTGGATAAAAACAAAGTATTAAACATGCTAATAATTTTAAACAAAGCATTTAGCAACTTAAACATATTATAAAACCTTTCAAACACATAAAGAATTTAAAACCAGTAGGTAAACGGAATCTTCACTGAGATCATATCCAGATAAGTAACACAAAATCGTTTTCGAAAACTTTCTGTTACGCACCTCGGTCGAGATGTTCTTGGTTCAACCGAGGTGAAATGCCTCGTTTCGCCAGAATCTCCCCGGTCGAGGTCAAAAAATTTTTAAAACCATTTTTTTTCGGTTTCGACGTTTTTCTCAATCAAATAACCTGTAGGTATGCATGTAATATCAGATAATCATATAAATGCAGAAGTGAAGCATAAAATAGAATATCCAATAAATAGTAATGTAATACATCAAAAGTAGTCGAATAAATACATCACGTAGTCAGATAAGTACAAACACCCCATACTTGGGACACAATGTCCCAGTGGGTCAAATAAAAAGTCTGAAAATGAGAGAACTCACCGGATAAATAGCTGAACTGCATAAAAGAAAATAAAGAGAATCCTACAGCTCCTCAATAATATCGATCCGGTGGTGGTGGTGGTGGCACGTACGGATACTGTGTTGGGTCGAACGGATAACCCATGACACGCTCGAACTGCAGCTGGGCCATGACGTGGTGATAGTGCTGCCGCTCCTGCATCTCGCGGATATCCAGCGATAATGCAGCATATGAGTCGATAACCTGATCCGTCAGGTCATCGATCCGTCGGTGAGCAGCTCGATCTCTCACTCCGCGCCTCCTACGTCTAGCATGTCTGAATGGAGAAGTCTCAGCTGGTGCAGGCTCCGTCTCCCCCTCATCATCCAAATCGATGATCGGTGGCGCGCTCATCCCTGCAGTATCCGTCCCTGTATCCATCGGGACTCCACCGTCTCTCTCGTCCACCGTCTCCTCATCATCGTCGTCCTCCTCCTCCTCAGCAGGGGCAGCTGCTGCCTCTCTGTGATCCTCCATCAGTGGAGCCCATGCTGTCTGCCAATAATGCGGATCAAAGACTGTGAACTGAGCAGACCGGCGGATCCCCTGTGGTGCAATCCACTCCCAAGGCATGGCGACGTATGGAGTGGTCAAACCACGGGGAACTAGAATCCTCCGTGTGATCATCTCCTGTAATCCCAGCGGCTTCGGAGCCGCCGCCATCGTGCAAACGCTGAGGTCCATCCCGTGGTAGGTAGCGATATGGGTGACTAGACCTCCGCAGCAAATGTCTCCCTTCGCCTTGGCCTTGATCCTGTGCAGATCCTCTGCCAGGAGCAAGCCAAAGTCTGGGAAACCTCCTGTAACCATGCAGTAGAGGCTGAAGAGCTCGCCCTGTCTGATCTTCTGGGGCGTCTCAGTACGCGCCAGAAGTGTCTTGCTAAAAATCCTGTGGGCTAGTCTGAAAGCTGGGTGGAAGATGACCTTCTCCCTGGAATCTCCAGGGCGCCATCTGTCTGCATGCTCAGTAATATGGGCGATCTGCCCCCAGAACTCCCTAGCTACGGATCGGGAGGGGAAGTCGGTGGCGGTGGGCTCAGAAAAGCCAAAAATCTCTCTCCATATCTCTAAAGGAACTATGAAGTTCCGGTTCATCAACCGGTACTTCACAGACTGGTCTGTGGGGAGGTAGGAGAAGGAGCTAACAAACTCTAAGGTCGGCTCCAAGTAAGCTGGGGCTCGGATCTCAGTAAACTGATCCAGCCCGACAATAGCAATCATCCTCCTAAGGTCAGCATCTAACCCTAGGCAATCAAAGGCCGACACGTCCAGAAATCGTGGTGCGATAACTGGACGGCTAGCTATCCGCTCATAGTCTACCCGGCATCTCTCGTGGATAACCGGGCGGTAAGGACGGGAAGAAGAGGAAGAAGGGGAGGGTGAGGATCTGTCTCTAAGGGCTAGGCGACGATCTGAACTCATTTTCACTCAACTCTGTCAGACCACCTCGGTCACTGACAAGTCCCAAAAATCACCTCGGTCGAGATGCAGTTCGACCGGACCGAGGCGCAGCAGTTGCGATTCCAAATCTCAAAAATTCAGTTCTTTTCCCCCCAAAATCACTACAATTGCTTCCTAAGGGGTACTTAAGCCTTTTCTCAGCAAAATCAGGGGCAACCAAAGCCCAAATCAAAGCGAACGAACGAGTTAGGGTTTCGACTTGTTTTACCTCGTTTCGGACGATTCGCTCGATTTCTTTGCAAATCTGTTGTTGCAATCGGTTCCTCTACCCTTCAATCGCAGTTTCGAAGCGGAAATCTTCGAAAACGAGCAAGATTTGAGAGGGAGCGAAGTGGAAGTCGCCGCGGTCGAGGTGGGTAAAGTAAAAAAGTGAAAAATAAAATTTTTTCCCTTTTTATACTGTTCCTGGATCTGCTGTCACCTCGGTCGAGATGGTCTCGACTAGACCGAGGTGGTATGGACCGAGGTGGTTCTGCAGATACCCTAGTCGCCTCGGTTGCTCAAGAATCAACTCGGTCGAGGTGCTCTGGCAGTAACCGAGGTGCTTCTGTCTTCTCAGAATCTCGAACTTCTGTCCTTCCAGTTATGCTCTTTCCTTAGATATTCCCTGTTGTCTGTCCAGAACGCCAAAAACAAAGCAAAGCAAAGCAAAAACAAAAACTATCTAAGCTAGACTAGAAAACGGGAAAAGAAAGCAATACCTTGGGTTGCCTCCCAAGAAGCGCTTGATTTAAGGTCGCTAGCTGGACCATGATGCGTCTCAAACGAGGTGGGAGGTGCCCTCACCCCATACTTCACCTCCATCGTGGGGTGAAGTAAGTAGATTCATCAAATGCTCCAACAAGTGTAAGCGCTCATCGGGGAATGAATCGTCTATGGGTGGGTCATCCGTCTCGCGAGAAGATTCCGGTAGCCTGCTGAGGTGATCCGCAACGGAGTTCTCGGATCCTTTCTTATCGCAGATCTCTAGGTCAAACTCTTGGAGCAAGATAATCCATCGAATAAGGCGCGGCTTTGCATCTTTCTTAGCCAACAAGTAACGAATGGCCGCATGGTCGGTGTAGACAACGACTTTCGCCCCCACTAGATAGGAACGAAACTTCTCGAAAGCATATACAACTGCCAATAACTCCTTCTCGGTGGTAGCGTAGTTGCGTTGTGCTTCGTCTAGCGTCTTGCTAGCATAATAAATGGCGGTGGTCCGCCCATCCTTCTTCTGTCCAAGCACCGCTCCTACGCCTACATCACTAGCGTCACACATGACCTCAAAGGGCAAGGTCCAATCAGGAGGCTGGATAATGGGAGCGGAGATCAACGCTTCCTTAATCCTGTAAAAAGCATCAAGACACTCCTGCGAAAACTCAAAAACAACATCTTTATTCAAGAGGTTAGTTAGAGGTTTAGAAATCTTAGAGAAGTCCTTGATGAATCTCTTGTAGAAACCTGCATGCCCGAGAAAACTCCTCACACCTTTAACAGAACAAGGAGGAGGGAGTTTCTCAATAGTTTCGATCTTAGCTCGATCGACCTCAATACCTCGATTAGAAACGAGGTGTCCTAGCACAATGCCTTCATTAACCATAAAATGACACTTCTCCCAATTTAAAACAAGGTTAGTGTCTTCACATCTTTTAAGCACTAGAGAAAGGTTAGATAGGCAATCATCAAAAGAGGAACCATATACAGAAAAGTCATCCATGAATACCTCCATGATCTCCTCTATGTACTCGGAAAAGATAGCCATCATGCATCGCTGGAAGGTAGCGGGTGCATTGCACAATCCAAATGGCATTCTCCGATAGGCAAACGTCCCCCAAGGACAAGTGAAAGTGGTCTTCTCCTGATCATCCGGATGGATAGGAATCTGGAAGAATCCACTATAGCCGTCCAAGTAGCAAAAGTGTGAATGCTGGGCCAATCGTTCGAGCATTTGATCGATGAAGGGAAGCGGAAAATGATCCTTCCGAGTTGCCGTGTTCAGCTTCCTATAATCGATGCAAACTCTCCAGCCCGTAACGGTCCTCGTTGGGATCAACTCGTTGTTCTTATTCGTCACAACGGTCATCCCTCCTTTCTTCGGAACGACATGCACCGGGCTAACCCACTCGCTGTCCGAGATAGGATAAATAATACCTACATCCAAAAACTTAAGAAGTTCCTTCTTCACAACCTCTTTCATGATCGGATTTAACCGTCTTTGAAGTTCCCGTGAAGTCTTATGATTATCTTCCATTAGAATTCTATGCATGCAGAAAGAAGGTTTAATGCCAATAAGATCATCCGTGGTGTAACCTATAGCTTTTTGATGCTTTCTCAAGACATGCATTAACTTAGACAATTCAGAATCGGAGAGGGAGGCACTAGCAATAACGGGATAAGTAGAATCCGGCCCAAGAAAGATATACCTCAAGTGACTAGGGAGTTGTTTAAGCTCCACAACTGGGGGTGCTTTCTGAGAGGGATCTCTGCTTCCTCTTTCCAGTGGAGTGGTGTCAGAAACTGGACTCGATGCAGTCTCAGTTAGAATCGTCTCGCCATCGACTTCGGTCGAGGCGCAGAGGCGTTGACCGATGTGTTCTTCAGTCGCCTCGCTCAGTCCAGAAAGTGCCTCGGTCGAGGTACTGCTACTGGATCCGAGACTGGAGATCTTCGTCTCTTGGATTAGCTTCTCAGTTTTAGCTCCTGGATCCTCTTCCAGTGCCTTCAAGCTCCGTATATCTGCATCACAAGAAGCATCTATACCTTCCTCCATTAAACTGAAACTAATAACTCTTTCGAGTGGGTCGTTAATGAGGATAGAGCTCACCAATTCTCTTGATTCTTCTTCATCGTAGATGTTGAAGATATCATCAGTTAGCTGCTCCCCTTTCATGGCTGCAAGTAGTGCGAACTCCACCTCATTGCCACCAACGTTGAATTTCAACTTGGCGTTCTTGCATTCCACGTTGCAACCCGAAGTTGCTAGAAATGGCCTCTCGAGAATAATAGGTACAGGATAATCTGCGGGAATGTCAAGTGCAACAAAATCTATAGGTAGATAGAAGTTACCTAACTTGACCGGAAAATCTTCCAAGATGCTCACGGGATGGGTAATGGAGCGATCCGCCATATAAAGTCGAATCTTGACCGGCTTGGGCTCTCCAAGACCGATCTTCGTGCATAGCTCCAGCGGGATGATGCTCACGCTGGCTCCTAGATCACAAAGGGCTTCACAAGTGACATCCCCAACTTGAATGGGAATACAAAATGAGCCGGGATCTCTCAACTTAGGTGGCATCTTTTCCTTCATGATTTTGATAAGCTCCGAAGATTTAGATGTCATCCTAACTTCACCAACATCCTCCAGCTTCCTCTTCCTTGATAAAATTTTTTTTAAGAACTTCCCATAGGCGGGCATACCTAAAATAGCATCAAGGAAAGGAATATTAATATGTAGCTTATTCATCAAGTCAAGAAACTTACCAAAGTGCTTGTCTAGATGTGCTCTGGCTCTGGACTGAGGGAATGGAAGTGGTGGTTTGTATGCAGGAGGTGGAACATAAGCTTTTGTCGTCCCTCCTGCTTTCTGTTGCTCCGCCTCGGTTGGCATCTCGGTCGAGGTGTTCTTCGACTGGATCTGGACCGAGGTGGTCTGCGTCGAGCGAGGTACTGGATCTGCAGTTTTAAGTCCACTCCTCGTCGTTATGGCATTGCACTGGCCCTTAGGGTTAGTTTCCGTCTTTGCTGGAAGCTTCCCTGGATCTCTTGGCGCTTCATTCGCCCTACTAGCAAGTTGTTGTTCGAAGGACTTTTGGGCCCTCGAAAATGAAGTCATAGAATTCTCCATAGCGCTAAGCTTGATCAAGTTTGCCTCCAGAACTGCGTCTTTCTTTTCTGGCTGAGACGAACTTGATCCTTGCCCTTGGCTCTTCAATGGAGTAGAAGAAGAAGAAGGGGAAGAGAGGAAAGGGTTAGAGGAATCTTAAGAGTTGGAGTTTGAATGATTGTTACCGTGGTTTTGGTTATTCGCCTTCCAGTTGTTGCTATTGGATCCTCTATTGTTGTTGTTGTAGTTGTTGTTTCGGGGACCGTTGTTGTTACGGTACCCGTTATTGTTGTTGTTCCTTTGCCCTTGCTCTTCCTTCTTAGTTTGAGCCATCAAGAGCTCCTTCAATTGCTTCACGTCATTCTTCAAAGACGTGAGTTGATTGTTGTTGGATTGAGTCTCTTGAAAGTTGACTCTTTTAACTCCACCTTCAGCTCCTTGGTGGGTATATTTTTCCATGTGCAAGGCTTGCTTCTCAATGAAGTCCCAAGCCTCATCAATCGCCATGTCCATGAAGGTACCGGCGGAGAGTAGTTGGAGATTGAACTGGGTGCTTCCGTCCAGCCCTTTGAAGTAGATCTCCAACAACTCGATCTTTGGAATCCCATGATGTGGGCAATCTAAAAGGATATCCTTGAACCGCTCCCAAGACTTGGACAAGCTCTCCTTGTCCTTCATGATGAAAGCATTGATCTTCCCTCTCATTTCAGCGGTCTTTGAGGGGGGAAAGAATTTGGTTAAGAATTCCGTAGTCATCTCCTCCCATGTGCTAATTTTTCCTGGAGGAAGAGATTGATACCAAGTAAGAGCTCTATCTTTTAAAGAAAAGTAAAAAGGTCTTAGCGTGTAGTTGTTATTTTCAATTCTGGAAGGTCGCAAGGTTTCCATCAAGATCTCGTAGTTTTGAAGATGTTGATGCGGCGACTCCTTCTCTAGCCCTCCGAATTGGCATTGGCGAATCATGGACAGAACTTGCGGTCGAAGTTCGTAGTCATGATCCGCTGGATCTCCTAGGTTCACCCCTGGACGCCTCAGCTGTTGATTAGGGTCCATCCTTTGACCTAGGGTTTGTGGGATTCCTGAAAGAAGAACATCTCGGACTGGCATCCGAGGTGGAAGTACATCGGCCGGGGCGTCAGGTACTGGAATCTGCCTCGGTCGCGGGTCAACTACTGGATCCTGCATCGGTCGAGGATCAACAGGAGGATCTTCCCTTGGTCGAAGTAGAATCTGGTCTCGTATGACTGCTATCTCAGCTTTGATTGCTGCAGTCTTGGTGCGATTCTCTTCTTTCTCTTACCTGAGTTCTTCCTTGCTAAGGCGTAGCAGCTCTAGCGCCTCTTTTAATTGGGCCGCAAGATCACGATCGTCTTGTTGGGCCATCTTCGCTTCTCTTAAGCGTCGCTTGTATGTCTTTTCTGGTTCGGGATCGTAAGGAACGATTTCCTTCCCAGCGCGGGTTCTTCGCATATACCTAAGAAAGAACCTGCAAAAGTCACTCAAGTGGAGTGGTTAGATGAAACGGGGCAAGCGCCCCAAGAGCAAACCGTACCGGCTCGGTCTAGACAAAGTCCCTGGCAACGGCGCCAAAAACTTGTTCGCTCCAAACGGTGTGTGCAAGCTTTAAATTTATAACCCTAGACTTAAGCTTAAAACAAGGATGCGAACCCGCAGTGTACGGGTCAATCGTAGTAAAAGCAAGAAAATTCCAGGGGTCGATCACAGGGACTCGGTGAAACAAAGTCAATACGGTGTGCTTATGTCAATACTAACCACAAGAGCGATTAACACAATCAAAGATGAATAAGAAGTCAATAAAGCAAACATGCAATTCTAGGGATTAAAGCATCTAGTTGTGGTTCCAACTCAAGATCTATAGATAAGCGGACAAAGCTGAGATTTTTGCGTGGGGAAGGTGTTACTAAAGTGGAGTAGATCACCGGGTAAGTCTCACTACACACTAATCCTAAACCGTAACTCCTATTACCGGGTAAGTCTCAAGGAATCAAGATAAAGAACTATAACCTCAAACTAACATACCATCTAAGGGAATAGAATCAACCTTTACCGGGTAAGTCTCAGGCTAACTCACAAAGATGGGATGGAAGCACACTCAAACCCCAATAAAGGATAAACCTTTATTACCTACACTTATGATCGTTGGTAAACAAACTAAGGAATTATCGGGTAAGTCTCATCCTAAGCTTGCATTGAACCAGGAAGGTGTAATAAGAATAGGATTTAGCAAACTCTAACACTTAACTTTCTGTTTTAGGTCGGATAAGTCACCTCGGTCAAAAGAATTCCACCCCGGCCGAGATGTTCATCAACCGAACGAGATGCTTAGGGTTAAGGTTAAAGACTCGAACTTTCAGGATCCTACTGGAATCTAAGATTATTCTATCATTGTTTTTCCCACAACTTTCAGCCAATCACCCTAGAATCACACAAGGAAATTAGTCACTCATCATCATAATGAAAGTATTAAAATATATGGGAAGAAGGTGAATATTTGAACAAAGAAGAATTTAATGAAAAGACTTCAATAACTGAATCAAATATCACAACAAAGCGTTCCTTGGATAACAATCCAAAAAGACAAGACAACAATTGAGGGAATTGAAGACAATCTTACAAAACCCTCCAAGAAGCTATAAAAGCTATAGACTTCAATCTTCCTTTAACCTTCAAAAAGGTTCTTCGAAACTCTCCACTGGAGTATGCTGCTGCTGCTGCGTATGCGGGATCTTCTCGTAAGCAAGATGTCCAGCCGTAAGCGGATCCTTCGGGGTCAGCGGGCTGTTGGAATTGTGGAAATCCAACCCTTTTTATAGGAAAATAACTCTCCAAAGATAATAAATCTTAGAAAGATATTTTCCCATAAATATAGGTAAAATATATGATTCTGCATATCTCCTTCCTTCCAGAAGCCAAGCCCAAAAATATAAGATCACTTTCCAAATTTAAAAAGATCTCATCCAAGAATAAAATATTCTCGCCGCGTCCTAGGTGTTCGCCTCGGTCGAGTCGGCGTCTCTGGATCGCCTCGGTCCAGATGAATCTCTGGTCAACCGAGGTTAGTCACAACTAAATGTGAAATCTCTCAAAACTGGTCCAAAGTAAATCTTTAATCCATGGCTATGCTTCCTGGATGTAGCTCCAAATGACTCATGACTCCTTTTGCTCCTTTTCGATGCAAAACGTACCATATTACCTGCAATTACAACGAAACTAGGTGTAGACCTCGATTCTCGCAAAGGTAGATGAAATGGTAGTAAAATCACATAATGCACATACAAACATGCAGATTATGAAAGATAAAACGTCCAAACAAACCCCAAAATATAGACTATAATTCATGCTATCAAACCTTCAATAATCTCCAAAACAATCTCAAAGTCACAATCAAGAACGAGTATTGTCAAAAGATTCACAATAAAGTAAACAATCACAACCTTAGGAAAGAAAGAAAAACGGGATGTCAATCCGTTTTCCAAATCAAACCTAAACAAGAAGAGAGATCTTCTTGCAAAATCTTCCAAAAAGCTTCGATCTTCCGCCAATCCGGAAAGTATGGAATTCCCAACAATAATCTCCACCAAGTGCGAGATTAGGGTAATTCCCAGCACGAACCTTGATCTTCAACAAGATCTCCAAAAGCCTTTCAACAAGGGTCAGCGAAGATCAGCGGCGTAAGCGAGGATGACGGGTATAAGCGCCGATTATCCTCCTAAGCGTGGATGATGGATTCTCCTTTCGTCCGTCTTTTTATAGGGCCGGATAGAATATCGGCCCGGCCCAATCTTCAAAAGATCATGGCTTCGAAGTGTGGCGAAAAGATTCGCCAAGATCACGGTCGTGGAAGTGTTCCACGACCGTAATTTAGGGCGTGGAAACAAATACGGTTTGCACCATATGTTCCACGGCCGTAATATCCTCTGGAATGAACTTCAATTTCTGACTATGAATCCACGGTCGTGGAATTGAACGTGGAACGTGATACGGTCGTATTTTAGAGCGTGGTTTAGGGCAAGAACGTGATTCTTCCCTAGCCTCGTTCATTCCTCAAGCTAAAGCTCCAATTTGCTTCCAAAGAATGTCCTCAATCTATGGACAACTCAATCAACTCTTCTTTTGCTCGATTCCGTTCGGAAATATCTCCAAATCACCTATAATCAACATAGAACTAGTGTAGACATCCATATTGACAATATAGGTAATACTAGCTCCCATATGCACAAAGTTCAATCAAAGACTATCAATATGAATCAAATACGTTTAGAAAACGTGCCTAAAATATCACAATATTTCATGCTAACAAATAACCCCATACTTAACACTTGCTTGTCCCTAAGCAAGGTCTTTCAAAAAGCTTTAAACAAGAGTTAGGATGAAATATGTGTACCTTCTTTTGGGTGAACGTGACTTCTAAAGAATAGATCATTCTCAAACCTTGCTTCAATCGTTTATCAAACTTTCACACACTCAATTAAAGAGTAAAAAGCAAAGAAAATTCATGAATCAATTTAACTTCCAAACAAGCATCATAACCTTCAAACATTATCAAAATCAATCATAAGAAACTTCAATTTAGATCACCAAGCCATATAACATTCTTTTGATCTTAAGGACTTTCAAGGAAAAGGTCTAGAATGTGGAAGGGAAGGAAAAACTTTAAGGGAAAGTGGTGCATAAATCCGGAAAAGTGGACAACTACCTTCTTCTTCTTATGCGGTTCCCGCAATACTTCAACTTAGAGCTTCGCTCTCTTCTTTTCGACTTTACTTTTGGAGTTATGGACAGAGGTGCACAAAAACCGAAGCCTAGGAGATCGGCGTTTCTCAATTTTTCAAGAGATGCCTCAAACCCTTAGCGCTCATACCACAATCCGCTAGGAATATCGTTCAATCCGACTTTGGCAAGACACAAACACCCGGCTATGTGAATGGTGCCGAGTTACTCATCGTCATGATTGACTTCCCCAAACCTACAATTTCTTCTATTCCCTTGATTGCAAATAATTGCTCTCATGGCCCTCCCACATCAAACATGCCTTTTTCTCATTCACTTCTCCAAATTCCCGGATAGGTAGAGGAGGTTAATATTTCAATGAGGAGCTAGATGATCAAAGAAAGAAGAAAGAAAGTATCGAATTGCCTTAATCATTTCAATAAGAAGTATAGGAACTTATAATGTGATTTCAACTTCAATTTCCTAGCATGATTTAGGTAACATTTTCACATTATAAAACTTGCAAAAGAGGTAAAATTCATTCATTCAAGTTCTTTTCAATTCACAATCCTTTTAAGCATGCAATTGTCATCAAACTCAATTCATAAGTAGTGATTATCATGGAAATCATCTCAATTCATTAGGAGCACAAAATTTTCAAAAATTTTCAAAATTTTTCAATTTTTATGGATTTTTAAAGTTCTTTTTCATGCAATGCAATAAGGAAACGTGCAACACATAATGAACATGCAACGATAGTCTCAAAT
Organism: Fagopyrum esculentum; assembly: GCA_033239045.1. Classification (NCBI taxonomy): domain Eukaryota; kingdom Viridiplantae; phylum Streptophyta; class Magnoliopsida; order Caryophyllales; family Polygonaceae; genus Fagopyrum; species Fagopyrum esculentum. Next base: position 126,008,560 of record BSUD01000006.1, on the reverse strand, counting down.
GAAAGCGAACATAGTAAGTAGAGTTATTACAAGCTTTTTAGTACATCACACCCCATACTTAGGACGAACATTGTCCCTAATGTTCAAAAGAAAGAAAGAAAAGAAAGAAAAGAAAAAGGAACTCACAAAGTGGTGGCGGGAATGTCTAAAACGAACGGTCATGCATCGAATCACTGCGGCGCCGGCGGAGGTGGGAATGGGGAGAAGCTGGAGTCGTAGGGCCGCCCAAACTGCTGGCGGTAGACGTCCCTCATCATGTGGTCAAGGTCGTCGAGGCGTCCGTCTCTAGCGTCGGCCCGGATCTCCAACGCTCCAACTCTCTCTGAAAGTCCGGTGGCCCAATCCGGCATCCGCTCGTACCATCCCAGGGCGTGATCGTACCATGTGGGGGCATCGGATGGTGTTGGTGCTGGTGGTGGTACTGCTGGCTGCTCCGTGGACCAAGGAGGTGGAATGTCGTACCATGTGGGAGGTGTGGTCATCCACGTGGGCCTCTCACTCACGCTAGCGCGGCGAGATGACGAGCCTGAGGCTCTAGCTGGACGTGGAGAGCGTCGAGGTACATCTGGGGCCGCCTCCGGCTGGTCCGGAAACGTGCCAAACTCCTGCTCCGCTCCTCCTCCACTCTCGAACTAGTCTCCCATGTCCTCCTCCTCCACAACCGGTGGTGGGACGTAAGGGGGAGCTACTAACCTGTTCGCATGCATCGCAGCGAACGTCTCCTTCCAATTATGGCGTCCCGCCATAATGGAGTACTCCGGCAGCCACTCTATACCCCTACCCGTCCTACTCTCCCAAGGCATGCCTGCATATGGCGGACCTCCATGTGTGGGGAAAATGAGTCCCCTAACCATGAATGCATGTAGCCCTAAAGGAACCGCCGGTATGCGGGTGCAAGCAGAAAAATCCACACCTAAGCTCCTAGCAATGTGGGTAACTATCCCACCATATCCAATGTTCCCCTTCGCCTTATTCTTGAGCTTGCTCATCGTAGCAGCCAAGAGGGTAGCACAATCTGCACGGCGTCCATAAAGCATATAATAGAGCAAGAATAGCTCATCCGTCTTGATCTTTTGGGGCGTCTCCGTCCTAGGAAAGAGACACTCCGAAAGAACACAGTGAGCTATCTTCAAGGCTAGATGGTACATCAATCTAGCCTTGGTATCGGCGGGTTGCCAACGGTCCTCGTCGGCGTAAATCATCGCAACTTCCTTCCAGAAATCCTTAGGGTAAACACCACTCGGGAATCGACCATTGTAGGTCTCATGGAACCCGAAAATGGTCCCAAACTCAACAATACTCAGATGGTAGTCTCGTTCCATGAGACGGAAAGAGACGGTCCTATCTACGTGGATGTGCTCGAAAGACGTCACAACCTCCCGGGTGATCTCCTCATAGGCGTCTTCACGAATGTTCGTGAAGACAAGTAATCCGGCTCTATCCAAGAGCCATGTAAGATCATCAACTATGTTGAGAGGATGTAGATCCTCCAACAACAAATACCTAGGGCCAATCACTGCCCTCTTCTGTATCTTCTCGAATGCAGCAAGGTGGTTCTCGTGTATGGTCAGAATGCTAGGGTGAGGAGGTGAGGATGGAGGTGAAGGTGAAGATGGTAGTGAAGGAGATGAGGGTGGTGGTGCCCTAGAGGATGAGGAGGTGGAGGGGTTGCCTTTCCTTTTCTTATTCTGCTCTCCTTTCTTCTCTTTTATCCTTCCCGACACTCTCCTTACGAAATCCATTTTTCACCAAAATTACGGTCTGTTCTTCAGGTTCCACGGCCGTGGTTTACCCAGAGACCGTGATTCGTCTCAGAATCTCGCGAATCTCAGCAAATTCACAACTAATCACCACAACAAGCAGTCCTAATCTAATTCCTTCCAGTCTTTGTCAGTTCTTCCTAAAAATCTATAGCAAAAACGATCCAAATCCGCGAAAATCAAGAAGAAAGAATAAACCTCTTTTTCGGATTGAAAAACCCAAAATACGCGTTTGTTGATGGATTTCCGCTCGGTTTGTCGCTTGGATCTTGTTCGTGGTTGGATTTGCTGCAGTTTAGGATGAAGAATCGTTGAAAACGATTAGAAAACAAAGATTTGGAGGAGGTCGTGGGGTTTCGGCGTCTAGGTCGTGGAAAGGGGTAAGTTTTTGGGTAAGTTTGTGAAGAACGTGGCTTATATTGTTGCAGGCAAAATTTTGAAAATCACGGTCTGTCTGGGTGTTCCACGGCCGTGGAAGTGTACGGAACCGTGGTTTTGGTGATTTTTCAAAGGCTTTTGAGAATTACGGCCATTGTAGCTATGACGACCGTAATTTAGACCGTGGAACCTTCTGTAAAGCTTCAAAGTCCAAATTTCGTCATTCTTCTTCGACATTATTCTCCCTTTCTCCTTTTCCATCGATCCTACAACCAAAAACACGAACATACCGGAAGAAATCGAGGCAAAATAAAGCAAAAACTTCTATTCTAAGCTAAACTATGAATCGAAAACAAAAACGAAAATGCAATACCTTGGGTTGCCTCCCAAGAAGCGCTTTGTTTATGGTCCGTAGCTAGACCAATCTCGCACTTATTCGAGTGCGGTAGGCGCGAACTCCTCAGCTTGGAGTTCCGGCGTATACTTCTTGAGTCGTTGGCCGTTCACCTTAAAACTTCCGCTAGCTTCACCCCATACTTCAACTGCACCATGGGGGAAATACGCTTAATTAGAAAGGGTCCGGTCCAACGGGATTTAAGCTTACCTGGAAAGAGGCGAAGTCTTGAATTGAAGAGGAGAACTTGATCTCCTTCTTTGAAGTCCTTTGGAATGATATGCTTATCATGCCAACGCTTTGCTCTTTCCTTGTAGATCTTGGCGTTTTCATAGGCGTTCAAGCGAAGTTCATCCAGCTTATTGATGTCTAGGAGACGCTTCTCTCCTGCTTCCTTCATGCCGAAATTCAGCCACTTGATAGCCCAAAACGCTTTGTGATCCAGCTCTACCGGCAAGTGACAAGACTTCCCATACACAAGGTTGTATGGTGTGGTTCCTACGGGAGTCTTGTACGCAGTCCGGTACGCCCATAATGCATCATCTAGCTTCAAGGACCAATCCTTCCTAGTCCTTGAAACCGTCTTCTCTAGAATTCCTTTGATCTCCCTATTTGAGATCTCAACTTTTCCACTCGTTTGTGGATGGTAAGAGGTAGCGATCTTGTGAGTAACCCCATACTTAGCTAGAAGAGCTTCAAAGCGACGGGCTATGAAGTGAGAACCTCCATCACTAATGATCGTCCTTGGTGTCCCGAATCGCGGGAAGATGGTCTTGTTGAAGAACTTAACCACCACCATGGCATCATTTGTGGGAGAGGCAATTGCTTCCACCCATCTAGAAACGTAATCTACCGCCAATAGTATGTATTGGTTTCCACAAGAGGGTGGGAATGGTCCCATGAAATCGACTCCCCAAACGTCGAAAATCTCCACCTCTTGGATGTTGTTGAGGGGCATCTCGTTTCTTCTAGAAATATTGTTTGTTCTTTGACAAGCATCGCAGCAAGAAACAAAGGATTGCACATCTCTAAATAAAGTAGGCCAATAGAATCCAGATTGCAATACCTTTGCGCTAGTCTTGTTCGAACTAGCGTGTCCTCCACAAGGTAGTGAATGACAATGGCGGATGACACTTTGCATCTCATCTTCCGGCACACATCGCCGAATGATGCCATCCGGAACTCTCTTAAAGAGGAGAGGCTCGTTCCAATAGTACTCCCGGACATCCTTAAAGAACTTCTTCCTTTGTGCGTAGGATAGTCTGGGCGGTATCTCCTGGCAAACCAGATAGTTAACGAAATCAGCAAACCATGGTTCGTTACCTTTGGAGATCACGTTGATGCACTCCTCTATGATGTGTAAGTGTTCGTCCGGAAAGGAGTCATCAATGGGTAAATGGTCGTCCTCTAGATGTGTTAGGCGACTCAAATGATCCGCAACAGAATTTTCCGAGCCTTTCTTGCCGCGGATCTCAAGATCGAATTCTTGTAGGAGAAGAATCCATCTAATCAGCCTTGGCTTCGCATCTGTCTTTGCGAGGAGGTACCGGATCGCAGCATGATCCGTGTAGACAATCACCTTCGCACCTACAAGATAAGAGCGAAACTTGTCAATAGCATAGACAATGGCTAAAAACTCTTTCTCAGTAGTGGCGTAGTTGAGCTGCGCTTCGTCTAGCGTCTTGCTAGCATAGTATATGGCATGGGTTCGCCCTTCTTTTCGTTGTCCAAGAACAACTCCAATTGCTACGTCACTAGCGTCGCACATAATCTCGAAGGGGAGAGTCCAATCTGGAGGTTGGATAATAGGTGCTGAAATTAGAGCTTGCCGAATGGTGTTAAACGCATCCAAACATTCCTGCGAAAACTCAAAAACCGCATCCTTCATCAATAGATTAGTGAGAGGTTTTGATATCTTAGAAAAGTCCTTAATGAAACGTCTATAAAATCCAGCATGTCCTAGGAAACTTCTTATCCCTTTCACTGAAATTGGGGGAGAAAGTTTCTCTATGGTCTCTATCTTATCCTTGTCTACCTCTATCCCTCTACTAGAGACTAAGTGACCTAATACAATTCCTTCCTTAACCATGAATTGACACTTCTCCCAATTAAGAACTAGGTTAGTGTCTTCACATCTTTGTAAAACAAGAGAAAGGTTAGAAAGGCAATCGTTAAAAGAGGAACCGTATACGGAGAAGTCGTCCATGAAGACTTCCATGATTTCCTCTACATATTCGGAGAAGATGGCCATCATGCACCGTTGGAAGGTGGTTGGGGCGTTGCAAAGCCCGAACGGCATTCTCCTATAGGCGAACGTACCCCAAGGGCACGTGAATGTGGTCTTCTCTTGATCATCCGGATGTATCGGAATCTGAAAGAAACCACTATAACCGTCAAGGTAGCAAAAATGTGAATGTTGTGCTAACCTTTCAAGTATTTGATCAATGAATGGCAATGGAAAGTGATCCTTCCGCGTTGCGTTGTTGAGCTTGCGGTAGTCAATGCACATCCGCCATCCAGTCACGGTTCGGGTAGGAATGAGCTCGTTGTTCTTGTTGGTGATGACCGTCATTCCTCCCTTCTTCGGAACTACTTGAACTGGACTCACCCACTTGCTATCGGAGATAGGATAGATGATACCTGCGTCAAGAAGTTTAAGAATTTCCTTCTTGACAACCTCCTTCATGGTCGGATTCAACCGCCTTTGAGGTTGTCTTGAAGTTCTAAAGTCCTCCTCCATTAGTATCTTATGCATGCATAGGGAGGGTTTAATTCCTACTAAGTCCTCAATAGTATAGCCTATAGCTTTCCTATGTTTCCTAAGGACAATCATGAGCTGCTCATGTTCATCTATGCTTAATTTGGAGCTAACGATAACCGGAAAGGTAGAATTAGATCCAAAAAAAGCGTACCTTAGATGAGTAGGAAGTTGTTTGAGTTCCATCACTTTCGGAGCTTCCAATGATCCTTGAGGAGCTTCCGGCATCTCCTTAGAAGTTTCTAAGGGTGTTGAGTGTGTTGGAGAAGAATCAAAAGAAGTCGAAGAAGTATGCCGATCACCCTCTTCCACGGTTAGAATTACGGCCTCTCCATGTGTTCCACGGTCGTGTAATCCCCTGGAATGGAGATCGATTTTGGTTGTAAAATCCACGGTCGTGGAATACAGGGTATGACCGTGGATTCTAACATTCTCAGCCTCATCGTGGAGTTTCTCAAACTCCTCTTCATGCATCTCTTCTTGTGCTTCCAAGGCTTCAATTTCCTCTTTGCACTCTTCTTCTTCCCCTGGATCTGTTAGACTCATGGTAATAACTTTTTGTAAAGGATCGTTAAAGAGAATTGCGCTTACCTCCTCCCTAGATAAACCTTCTTCATCTTGGACATCATAAATATCCTCATCAAAGATTGGTTCCTTCACTAGAGTGGAAAGAACGAACTCTACTTTCTCTTCTCCAATATCAAAAGCGAGTCTTCCATTCTTGCAATCGACCATGCAGCCAGAAGTTGCAAGAAACGGTCTTCCGAGTATGATCGGGACCGGACTATCTGCAGGAATGTCAACCACGACAAAATCAATGGGAACAAAGAATTTACCTAGCTTGACCGGGACGTCTTCTACAATACCGATGGGGCGAGTGATGGATCGATCCGCCATGTATAACGTCATCTTCACCGGTTTAGGTTCGCCTAAACCGATCTTCCTGCATAACGCAAGTGGTATGATGCTCACACTTGCTCCTAAGTCACATAAAGCGTCATATGTGACATCTCCCACTCTGATGAGAATGCAGAATGACCCCGGATCTTTCAACTTTGGGGGCATTTTCGCCTTCATGGTCTTGATGAGATCCGAAGAATCTGAACTCATCTTGACCTCTCCGAAATCTTCTAGCTTCCTCTTGTTAGAGATAAGCTCCTTCAAGAACTTGCCGTAAGCTGGCATACCTACAATAGCATCAATGAACGGTATATTAATATGTAGCTTACTCATGAGTTCTATAAACTTACCGAATTGTTTGTCTAGACGCGCTCGCGCTCTAGATTGAGGGAATGGTAGGGGAGGTTTGTAAGCTGGAGGAGGAACATAGACATCTTCCTTCTCCTTCCCCTTCTCCTTGTCCTTTTCTACGGGGACTTCAACGAACGTAGGCTGCGGATCGGTGGTAGTCACTCCGCTCCTAGTTGTAATCGCCATCACCCTTCCCTTAGGGTTGTCCTCCGTCTTTCCTGGAAGTTTCCCTTGATTTCTAGGAACTTCCTCCGCGTGGTTGAACATTTGGTTTTCCAAAACCTTTTGAGCTTTGTCAACCTTAGAGACTTGATCATCAACCTTGATGAGGCGGTTCTCTAACCCTTGAAGCTTTCCCATAATCGTTTCCAATATGGAGTCGGGCTTCTCCTTCCCCGAAGTGTTTCCTCCATTAGATGATTGCCCCTGGCTTTTCAAAGGAGTAGAGGAGGAGGAAGGTGGAGTTAGTGAATTAGAATTGGAAGGGTAAGAATTACCTGAATTTTGTTGATTGGTGCGCCAATTGTTGTTGTTTGAACCCCTATTGTTGTTCCAATCGTTGTTCCGGTTGTTGTTGTTTCCATTCCAATTGTTATTCCGGTTGTTACTCCGGTTATTGTTGTTGCCGCCATTATTGTTGCCCAAATAACCAACATCCTTCCCTTGTTGCTTTGGGAAGTTGGTCTTGATAGCCTCCTTCAACTCTTTGATCTCATTGTTGAGGGAGAAAATCTGATTTTGAGCTTCATGTGTGAGCTTTGCTCCTTGCTCCACACGATTTCCCTCCACTTTCCGGTGGGAATACTTCTCTATGACTCTTGCTTGCTTCTCAATGAAGTCCCAAGCGTCATCTTCTCTCATGTCCATGAACGTTCCACATGAGAGGGATTGGAGGTTGAATTGCGTTCCCGCATCCAGCCCCTTGTAGTAAATCTCCAGCAAGGCGAGCTTGGATATGCCATGATGAGGGCAATCCAAGAGCAAATCCTGAAACCTTTCCCAAGATTGAAACAAACTTTCGTTAGGTCTCATGGAAAAAGCATTAATCTTACCTCTAAGTTCCGCCGTTTTGGAAGGCGGAAAGAATTTGGTGAGAAACTCCGCGGAAAGGTCTTCCCACGTATCTAGTTTCCCACTAGGAAGAGCTTGATACCATGACAACGCCTTCCCCTTCAAGGAGAAGAAAAAGGGTTTTAGCTTGTAGCTGTTGGTAGTAGCGCTCTTCGGTCTCATCGTCTCCATCATACACTCGACGTTTTGCAAGTGTTGGTGTGGAGATTCAGCGCTTGTACCGCCAAATTGGTTTTGGCGAACAAGAGTAATAACTTGAGGGTTAAAGCTAAACCCTTGCACATCTTCAACATCAAAGTTCACGCCCAAACGGCGTGGTTGTTGTCTTGGATCCATTCGCTGGCCAAGAGTTCTTGGCTCATTATCCGCACGTTCGACTCTCACATTCCTAGGTGGAATGCGGCGATTAGTAGCTCCTTGTGGATGGAAAGGATTCACATTGACCGTAGGATCAATCTCCTCTAATGGTGGCATGGAAGAGTCACTGTCATCAGCGGATGAATGATTTCTCCATCTTCTAGATCTTGATGCCCTTCTTGAGGACTTCTTGATTTCTGTACTCTTAAGGTCGCTTATTTCTAATCTCATCTGGAACATCTGATCCTGTAGACCGTTAACTTGGGATTGATGGCGATCCATCTCATCCCGGCGGAGGTTCTCATTCCATTGGAGTTGAGCTTCCTTCTCCGCCAACTCTTCTTGAAGATCACGCTCGTGTTCTTCAGCCATCTTCTTTTCCTTGCGCTTCTGCCTCAAGGTTTTCTCTAGCTCCTGATCAAGAGGTAAGAGATCTTCGGTGTTCCTAGACCTGCGCATGCACTTAAAGTAATATCAAATAACGAGAGCAAGCTCCCAAGCTTGACAACCGGTTACCGAATTCGGCCGAAACCAAATCCCCGACAACGGCGCCAAAAACTTGTTCGCCCCTAAAGGTGTGTGCAAATAAGCTTTAAATTTATAAAACTAGAATCAAGCAGCGAACCCGCAGTGTACGGATCGACGTAGCTAAGCAAGAATTCCAGAGTATCGAACACAGGGATTTGGGTGGGAACAAATTCGATTTCAGATTGTCAAGCGAGTAAATATGAGAGTTTTGCAAATATTGGGAAAACAACAATCCTAAAGATCCAAGTATCCAGTTGTGGCAATCGATTCAAGATATACTAATGATATAAAGACAGAGTTGAGATATGCAAAGGTATACTAATGTAAGGTAATCGTACGGTGAAGTTCCAAAAACCTTATGTAACTCACCTACAAGGCACTTGATAGCATGAATTATAGTCCATATTTTGGGGTTTGTTTGGACGTTTTATCTTTCATATTCTGCATGTTTGTATGTACATTATGTGATTTTACTACCATTTCATCTACCTTTACGAGAATCGAGGTCTACACCTAGTTTCGTTGTAATTGCAGGTAATATGGTACGTTTTGCATCAAAAAGGAGCAAAAGGAGTCAAGAGTCATTTGGAGCTACATCCAGGAAGCATAGCCATGGATTGAAGATTTACTTTGGAGCAAATTCGAGAGATTCCACATTCTGAGTCACCTCGGTTGACCAGAGGTTCACCTCGACCGAGGCGATCCAGAGACACCGACTCGACCGAGGCAAATACCTAGGACGCGGCGAGAATATTTTATTCTTGGAAGAGATCTTTTAATTTTGGAAAGTGATCTTATATTTTTGGGCTGAGCTTCTGGAAGGAAGGAGATATGCAGAATCATATATTTTACCTATATTTATGGGATAATATCTTCTTAAGATTTATTATCTTTGGAGGTTTATTTTTCCTATAAAAAGGGTTGGATTTCCACAAATCCAACAGCACGCTATACCGTCGATCAGGGTTTATACGACACAGCAGCAGCGTACTCCAATTTGGGAGAGATTTGAAGAACCTTTTTGAAGGTTGAAGGAAGGTTGAAGATCATAGCTTTTTATAGCTTTTTGAAGGGTTTTGTAAGATTGTCTTCAATTCCTTCCTTGATTGTCTTGTCTTGTTGGATTGCTATCCAAGGAACGCTTTGTTTGTGATATTTGATTCAGTTATTGAAGTCTTTTCATTAAATTCTTCTTTGTTCAAATATTCACCTTCTTCCCATATATTTAATACTTTCATAATGATGATGAGTGACTAATTTACTTGTGTGATTCTAGGGTGATTGGCTAAAGGTTGTGGGAAAAACAATGATAGAATAGTCTTAGATTCCAGTAGGATCCTGAAAGTTCGAGTCTTTAACCTTAACCCTAAGCATCTCGTTCGGTTGATGAACATCTCGGCCGGGGTGGAATTCTTCTGACCGAGGTGACTTATCCGACCTAAAACAGAAAGTTAAGTGTTAGAGTTTGCTAAATCCTATTCTTATTACACCTTCCTGGTTCAATGCAAGCTTAGGATGAGACTTACCCGGTAATTCCTTAGTTTGTGTATTAACGATCATAAGTGTAGGTAATAAAGGTTTATCCTTTATTGGGGTTTGAGTGTGCTTCCATCCCATCTTTGTGAGTTAGCCTGAGACTTACCCGGTAAAGGTTGATTCTATTCCCTTAGATGGTGTGTTAGTTTGAGGTTATAGTTCTTTATCTTGATTCCTTGAGACTTACCCGGTAATAGGAGTTACGGTTTAGGATTAGTGTGTAGTGAGACTTACCCGGTGATCTACTCCACTTTAGTAACGCCTTCCCCACGCAAAAATCTCAGCTTTGTCCGCTTATCTATAAGATCTTGAGTTGGAACCACAACTTGATGCTTTAATCCCTAAAATTGCATGTTTGCTTTATTTGACATCTTATTCATCTTTGATTGTGTTAATCGCTCTTGTGGTTAGAATTAACGTAGCATACCGTGTTGACTTTGTTTCACTAAGTCCCTGTGATCGACCCCTGGAATTTTCTTGCTTTTACTACGATTGACCCGTACACTGCGGGTTCGCATCCTTGTTTTAAGCTTAAGTCTAGGGTTATAAATTTAAAGCTTGCACACACCGTTTGGAGCGAACAAGTTTTTGGCGCCGTTGCCGGGGACTTGGTCTAGACCGAGTCGGTACGGTTTGCTTTCGGGGCGCTTGCCCCTGTTGCTACTAACTACTCTTTCTATGAGTTTTGTAGTTTTCAGGATTTCTGATGGCTATGTTTGATCCAGCCTGGATAGCAAGACAAAGTGCTAGGGCGGATCATTATGAATACTTGGAGGAGAAGTACTCCTTCTATTGGTTCAACAATGAATGGGAAAGAGAAGAAGCCATTCAGCGTGAACTTGTGATATGGGATGAGAAGAATGTCCCTAGAAAGACTTATGAGCAACCTCTTGAAGACTCTCTCGAATCTAGGTTGGAGAAGTTGATGAAGAAGGTGACGGAACTCAAGGAAAGCACCCTATCCTATGCTAAGCCAGAAGAGGAGCATAAGGAAGTGTTGCACGTTTCGAGCATACCTCCAGTCAAACCAGAAGTTTCCCCTGAAGCTTTTGAGGAAGAAGATGTGGAAGATCTCGATCTGACTGTTGAGACCTCGGTCGAGGTGGAAGAGATCTCGGTCGAGATGAAAGAAGAACCTGCAGAACCGGAAGAGGCAGATGCAGAAGACTTTGGCCAAATTACTGAGATTGTGGTCAAGGTGGAAGAAAGACCAGCTGAACTGAGAGAGATTTCGTGTGTGGATCATCAACCCAACATGAAACTTGTCTCAAACCTTGGAGAGCTTTGCAAGGTACATTCTCCTACTTCATTTGAATTCCCTATTAATATTTCTGAATTTTTCAGGAAGGCACCGGAGAGTTGGAGGTCTCTTCCGAAAGAACCTCCTAAGATCAAGATGAAACCTCCCTTGAAACTGTTGGAGGAAGATACTCCTTGGATTATAGGGAGTGAAGTTCGCAAGCACTACACCGTTAAGGCGATGAAGTGTTTCTTGTTCAAGTATGGGGTCCCTTGCATGCTCAGGACCCTGTACCATCCCCAAGCTATAGATGGGAAAGCTGCTATGATTCTCGAGAAACTGTTTTCTCGATCCAGGAAAGGATGGGACACGAGGGTAGATTATGTCCCATTGAAGTGCGGGAAATCTAGAAGAATTCCGGTGAGAATCAAACCGTACAAGCTTGTACGTGGGAGATCTTACCATTTGCCGGTAAAATTAGGAACCGGAACCTTTTTGGAAGATTCTTATGATGGATGTGATGAGCACTCCACGACGTTCGAAGTACATTGAGTAGTCACACGCATTATGGTCCAGCTAGCGACCTTAAATCAAGCGCTTCTTGGGAGGCAACCCAAGGTATTGCTCTTCTTTCCCGTTTTCTAGTCTAGCTTAGATAGTTTTTGTTTTTGCTTTGCTTTGCTTTGTTTTTGGCGTTCTGGACAGACAACAGGAAGGAGCACATCTGGAAGGACAGAAGTTCGAGAATCTGAGAAGACAGAAGCACCTCGGTCACTGTCAGAGCATCTCGACCGAGTTGATTCTTGAAGCAACCGAGGCGACTAGGGTTTCTGCAGAACCGCCTCAGTCCAAACCACCTCGGGCCAGTCGAGACCATCTCGACCGAGGTGACAGCAGATCCAGTAACAGTATAAAAAGGGAAAAATTACTTTTCACTTTTTATTTTACCCTACTTCGACCGCGGCGGACAGAGGCACCTCGCTCCTCCATTTCTCGCTCGTTTTCGACGATTTCTCCTTCCAAATTGCAATTAAAGGGTAGAAGGATCGATTGCAACCACGGATCTGCAAGAAATCTGAGCGTTTCGACCGAAACGAGGTAAAAACCGTTCGAAAAACCCTAACTCGTCGTTTACTGCGTATTGGGCTTTGGTTGCCCTTGATTTTGTTGAGGAAATCCATAAGTACCCCTTAGGAAGCATTTGTAGTGATTTTAGGGGGAAAAGAACTGAAAATCAGAGAGTGGAATTCGAACTGTCTTTGCCTCGGTCCAGTCGCTCTGCACCTCGGTCGAGGTGATTCTTGGTATTTGTCAGTCGACCGAGGTAGTCTGACAGTGTGCATTAGAGATGAGTTCTGACAGACTGCTAGCCCTTAGAGATAGATCTTCCCCTTCCCCTTCTCCTTCCTCATCCCGTCCCTACCGCCCGGTTATCCACGAGAGATGCCGGGTAGACTATGAGAGGATAGTTGGCCGTCCAGTCATCGCACCACGATTTCTGGATGTGTCAGCTTTTGACTGCCTAGGGTTAGATGCTGACCTTAGGAGGATGATTGCTACCGTTGGGCTAGATCAGTTCACTGAGATCCGAGCCCCAGCCTACATAGAGCCGACACTCGAGTTTGTTAGCTCCTTCTCCTACCTTCCCACAGACCGTTCTGTGAAGTACCGGCTGATGAGCCGGAACTTCATAGTTCCTTTAGAGATCTGGAGAGAGATCTTTGGCTTTCCTGCCCCTACCGCTGTAGACTTCCCCTCCCGATCCGTAGCTAGGGAGTTCTGGGGACAGATAGCCCACATTACTACACATGCAGACAGATGGCGCCCTGGTGATTCCAGGGAGAAGGTCATCTTTCACCCAGCCTTCAGACTTGCCCACAGGATCTTCAGTGAGATGCTTCTGGCGCGTACTGAGACGCCCCAGAAGATCAGACAGGGGGAGCTCTTTTCGCTTTACTGCATGGTTACAGGAGGCTTCCCAGACTTTGGCTTGCTCTTGGCAGAGGATCTGCACAAGATCAAGGCCAAAGCGAAGGGAGATATCTGCTGTGGAGGTCTAGTCACCCACATCGCCACTTACCACGGGATGGACCTCAGCGTATGCACACTGGCAGCGGCTCCGAAGCCGCTGGGATTGCAGGAGATGATTACACGGAGGATCCTAGTTCCCCGTGGGCTGACTACACCCTACGTTGCTATGCCTTGGGAGCGGACTGCACCTCAGGGCATCAGATGGTCTGCACAGTTCTCTGTCGCCGACCCACATTTCTGGCAGACAGCATGGGTTCCGCTTATGGAGGATTACAGAGAGGGAGCAGCTGCACCTGCAGAGGAGGCTGAGGAGGCTGCTGATGAGGATGACGACGACGACGAGACAGTTGATGAGAGAGGAGGCGGCGTCCCGATGGATACAGGGACAGATACTGCTGGGATGAGTGCGCCTCCCATTATTGATTTAGATGAGGATGAGGAGGACACTGAGCCAGCGCCAGCTGAGACTTCTCCAGTCAGGCCCGCTAGGCGCAGGAGAGGAGTTAGGGACAGAGCTGCACACCGACGGATCGATGACCTGACGGATCAGGTTATCGACTCATATGCTGCACTTTCATTGGACATCCGCGAGATGCAGGAGCGGCAGCATCATCAGCACATGATGGCTCAGCTACAGTTTGAGCGTGTCATGGGCTATCCCTATGATCCTACTCAGTTCCCCTACATACCACCACCACCACCGGATCGAGACTATTGAGGAGCTGCAGGGTTTTATTTATTATATTTTTATGCAGTTCGGCTCTTTATCCGGTGAGTCCTCTTTCATTTAGACTTTTATTATACCCACTGGGACAGTGTGTCTCAAGTATGGGGTATTTGATGTATTATTTGACTACGTGACTACTTGATGTATTCGATACTTTTGATGTATTATATTCGTCGGATACTTTCATATTTATGCTTCACTTGCCTTTATATGATTATCTGATATTACATGCATACCTACAGATTATTTGATTGAGAAAAACGTCAAAACCGAACCGAAAAGAAAAAAAATGGTTTTAAAAAAAAAAATTTTCGACCTCGACCGGGACAGTTCTGGCGAAACGAGGTGTTTCACCTCGGTTGAACCAAGAACATCTCGACCGAGGTGGCGTAACAGAAAGTTTTCGAAAACGATTTAGTGTTACTTATCTGGATATGATCTCAGTGAAGATTTTGTTTACTTACTGGTTTTAATTTCTTTGTGTGTTTGAAAGGTTTTATAATATGTTTAAGTTGCTAAATGCTTTGTTTGAAATTATTAGCATGTTTAATACTTTGTTTTTATCCAAATTATGTTGAATTTGAAGGTTGACACCGCAGGTTAAGTTCTCTCACATTCATCTTGGAAAGACCAAGGCAATTCATTCTCTTCTTCTTCTTCTTCTTCTTGATCATGCTTAGCCCCTCATATACATTTTGCCTCCCTTTACCTATCCGGGAATTTGGAAGCAAGCGAAGTGGTGAAAGCAAGTTAAAGTTGAAGGTGGCTGGAAGTGAAGTGTTAAAAAGTAATTTTAGGTTTGGGGAAGTCAATCATGAAGATGAGTAACTCGGCACCATTCACATAGCCGGGTGTTTGTGTCTTGCCAAAGTCGGATTGAGCGATATTCCTAACGGGTCATGGTATGTGCATCAAAGGTTTGATGCATCTCGAGAAATTGATGATTGCAGATTTCCTAGGCTTCGGTTATTGTGCACCTCTGTCCATGCATCCCAAAAAGTAAAGTAAAAAAAAAGAAAAAGAAAAAGTGTGAAATAAGCAAAGCTTATTGGTGGAAGGTGTTGCAAGTCAAAGTGGAAGTGAAGTTCATCCTTTTCCCGGATTCTAGCACCACATTACCTTACATACATCCCTACCCTACACGTTTCTTGACCTTTTCTTTTGGAAAGCCCTTGAGACCTTGAGCTTGTTGATTGACTTAGCGGTTTAAACTGGATTATACATGATTAATTTTGATAATTATGATTTATTATGCATTCTATGATTTTATGCAAAGATGAACAACTTTCCTATATTTATAAAATGTTTTGAGCATATTGAGTTTTTAAATTCCAGGAAGTGTTCTCTTAGAGTGATCTATGATAGTTGCACACCATAAAATGTTTTTGAAAGACTTTTCATTGATTTTCTTGACTTATAATCCATTCTATCTTGTCTTCTATATGAGGAACTTGCTTGGGGACAAGCAAGGGCTAAGTATGGGGTATTTTGATAGTATGAATTATAGTCCATATTTTGGGGTTTGTTTGGACGTTTTATCTTTCATATTCTGCATGTTTGTATGTACATTATGTGATTTTACTACCATTTCATCTACCTTTGCGAGAATCGAGGTCTACACCTAGTTTCGTTGTAATTGCAGGTAATATGGTACGTTTTGCATCAAAAAGGAGCAAAAGGAGTCAAGAGTCATTTGGAGCTACATTGAGGAACATAAGGAACCATCCAGGAAGCATAGCCATGGATTGAAGATTTACTTTGGAGCAAATTCGAGAGATTCCACATTCTGAGTCACCTCGGTTGACCAGAGGTTCACCTCGACCGAGGCGATCCAGAGACACCGACTCGACCGAGGCAAACACCTAGGACGCGGCGAGAATATTTTATTTTTGGGCTGAGCTTCTGGAAGGAAGGAGATATGCAGAATCATATATTTTACCTATATTTATGGGATAATATCTTCTTAAGATTTATTATCTTTGGAGGTTTATTTTTCCTATAAAAAGGGTTGGATTTCCACAAATCCAACAGCACGCTATACCGTCGATCAGGGTTTATACGACACAGCAGCAGCGTACTCCAATTTGGGAGAGATTTGAAGAACCTTTTTGAAGGTTGAAGGAAGGTTGAAGATCATAGCTTTTTATAGCTTTTTGAAGGGTTTTGTAAGATTGTCTTCAATTCCTTCCTTGATTGTCTTGTCTTGTTGGATTGCTATCCAAGGAACGCTTTGTTTGTGATATTTGATTCAGTTATTGAAGTCTTTTCATTAAATTCTTCTTTGTTCAAATATTCACCTTCTTCCCATATATTTAATACTTTCATAATGATGATGAGTG
>BSUD01000006.1:125963105-125992180 GCA_033239045.1 Fagopyrum esculentum | reverse complement strand
GCGAAGGGAGATATCTGCTGTGGAGGTCTAGTCACCCACATCGCCACTTACCACGGGATGGACCTCAGCGTATGCACACTGGCAGCGGCTCCGAAGCCGCTGGGATTGCAGGAGATGATTACACGGAGGATCCTAGTTCCCCGTGGGCTGACTACACCCTACGTTGCTATGCCTTGGGAGCGGACTGCACCTCAGGGCATCAGATGGTCTGCACAGTTCTCTGTCGCCGACCCACATTTCTGGCAGACAGCATGGGTTCCGCTTATGGAGGATTACAGAGAGGGAGCAGCTGCACCTGCAGAGGAGGCTGAGGAGGCTGCTGATGAGGATGACGACGACGACGAGACAGTTGATGAGAGAGGAGGCGGCGTCCCGATGGATACAGGGACAGATACTGCTGGGATGAGTGCGCCTCCCATTATTGATTTAGATGAGGATGAGGAGGACACTGAGCCAGCGCCAGCTGAGACTTCTCCAGTCAGGCCCGCTAGGCGCAGGAGAGGAGTTAGGGACAGAGCTGCACACCGACGGATCGATGACCTGACGGATCAGGTTATCGACTCATATGCTGCACTTTCATTGGACATCCGCGAGATGCAGGAGCGGCAGCATCATCAGCACATGATGGCTCAGCTACAGTTTGAGCGTGTCATGGGCTATCCCTATGATCCTACTCAGTTCCCCTACATACCACCACCACCACCGGATCGAGACTATTGAGGAGCTGCAGGGTTTTATTTATTATATTTTTATGCAGTTCGGCTCTTTATCCGGTGAGTCCTCTTTCATTTAGACTTTTATTATACCCACTGGGACAGTGTGTCTCAAGTATGGGGTATTTGATGTATTATTTGACTACGTGACTACTTGATGTATTCGATACTTTTGATGTATTATATTCGTCGGATACTTTCATATTTATGCTTCACTTGCCTTTATATGATTATCTGATATTACATGCATACCTACAGATTATTTGATTGAGAAAAACGTCAAAACCGAACCGAAAAGAAAAAAATTGGTATTAAAAAAAAAAAAAAATTTTGACCTCGACCGGGACAGTTCTGGCGAAACGAGGTGTTTCACCTCGGTTGAACCAAGAACATCTCGACCGAGGTGGCGTAACAGAAAGTTTTCGAAAACGATTTAGTGTTACTTATCTGGATATGATCTCAGTGAAGATTTTGTTTACTTACTGGTTTTAATTTCTTTGTGTGTTTGAAAGGTTTTATAATATGTTTAAGTTGCTAAATGCTTTGTTTGAAATTATTAGCATGTTTAATACTTTGTTTTTATCCAAATTATGTTGAATTTGAAGGTTGACACCGCAGGTTAAGTTCTCTCACATTCTTCTTGGAAAGACCAAGGCAATTCATTCTCTTCTTCTTCTTCTTCTTCTTGATCATGCTTAGCCCCTCATATACATTTTGCCTCCCTTTACCTATCCGGGAATTTGGAAGCAAGCGAAGTGGTGAAAGCAAGTTAAAGTTGAAGGTGGCTGGAAGTGAAGTGTTAAAAAGTAATTTTAGGTTTGGGGAAGTCAATCATGAAGATGAGTAACTCGGCACCATTCACATAGCCGGGTGTTTGTGTCTTGCCAAAGTCGGATTGAGCGATATTCCTAACGGGTCATGGTATGTGCATCAAAGGTTTGATGCATCTCGAGAAATTGATGATTGCAGATTTCCTAGGCTTCGGTTATTGTGCACCTCTGTCCATGCATCCCAAAAAGTAAAGTAAAAAAAAAGAAAAAGAAAAAGTGTGAAATAAGCAAAGCTTATTGGTGGAAGGTGTTGCAAGTCAAAGTGGAAGTGAAGTTCATCCTTTTCCCGGATTCTAGCACCACATTACCTTACATACATCCCTACCCTACACGTTTCTTGACCTTTTCTTTTGGAAAGCCCTTGAGACCTTGAGCTTGTTGATTGACTTAGCGGTTTAAATTGGATTATACATGATTAATTTTGATAATTATGATTTATTATGCATTCTATGATTTTATGCAAAGATGAACAACTTTCTTATATTTATAAAATGTTTTGACCATATTGAGTTTTTAATTCCAGGAAGTATTCTCTTAGAGTGATCTATGATAGTTGCACACCATAAAATATTTTTGAAAGGCTTTTCATTGATTTTCTTGACTTATAATCCATTCTATCTTGTCTTTTATATGAGGAACTTGCTTGGGGACAAGCAAGGGCTAAGTATGGGGTATTTTGATAGCATGAATTATAGTCCATATTTTGGGGTTTGTTTGGACGTTTTATCTTTCATATTCTGCATGTTTGTATGTACATTATGTGATTTTACTACCATTTCATCTACCTTTACGAGAATCGAGGTCTACACCTAGTTTCGTTGTAATTGCAGGTAATATGGTACGTTTTGCATCAAAAAGGAGCAAAAGGAGTCAAGAGTCATTTGGAGCTACATCCAGGAAGCATAGCCATGGATTGAAGATTTACTTTGGAGCAAATTCGAGAGATTCCACATTCTGAGTCACCTCGGTTGACCAGAGGTTCACCTCGACCGAGGCGATCCAGAGACACCGACTCGACCGAGGCGAATACCTAGGACGCGGCGAGAATATTTTATTCTTGGAAGAGATCTTTTAATTTTGGAAAGTGATCTTATATTTTTGGGCTGAGCTTCTGGAAGGAAGGAGATATGCAGAATCATATATTTTACCTATATTTATGGGATAATATCTTTCTAAGATTTATTATCTTTGGAGGTTTATTTTCCTATAAAAAGGGTTGATTTTCCACAATTTGAAAGGCCGCATACATCCGCTTACACCGAAAAAATACGCAGCAGCAGCATACTCCAAGTTGGGAGAGATTTGAAGAACCTTTTTGAAGGTTGAAGGAAGGTTGAAGATCATAGCTTTTTATAGCTTTTGAAGGGTTTTGTAAGATTGTCTTCAATTCCCTCATTGATTGTCTTGTCTTGTTGGATTGCTATCCAAGGAACGCTTGTTTGTGATATTTGATTCAGTTATTGAAGTCTTTTCATTAAATTCTTCTTTGTTCAAATATTCACCTTCTTCCCATATATTTAATACTTTCATAATGATGATGAGTGGCTAATTTACTTGTGTGATTCTAGGGTGATTGGATAAAGGTTGTGGGAAAAACAATGATAGAATAGTCTTAGATTCCAGTAGGATCCTGAAAGTTCGAGTCTTTAACCTTAACCCTAAGCATCTCGTTCGGTTGATGAACATCTCGGCCGGGGTGGAATTCTTCTGACCGAGGTGACTTATCCGACCTAAAACAGAAAGTTAAGTGTTAGAGTTTGCTAAATCCTATTCTTATTACACCTTCCTGGTTCAATGCAAGCTTAGGATGAGACTTACCCGGTAATTCCTTAGTTTGTGTACCAACGATCATAAGTGTAGGTAATAAAGGTTTATCCTTTATTGGGGTTTGAGTGTGCTTCCATCCCATCTTTGTGAGTTAGCCTGAGACTTACCCGGTAAAGGTTGATTCTATTCCCTTAGATGGTGTGTTAGTTTGAGGTTATAGTTCTTTATCTTGATTCCTTGAGACTTACCCGGTAATAGGAGTTACGGTTTAGGATTAGTGTGTAGTGAGACTTACCCGGTGATCTACTCCACTTTAGTAACACCTTCCCCACGCAAAAATCTCAGCTTTGTCCGCTTATCTATAAGATCTTGAGTTGGAACCACAACTTGATGCTTTAATCCCTAGAATTGCATGTTTGCTTATTTGACATCTTATTCATCTTTGATTGTATACTTGCTCTTGTGGTTAGCATCAACACTAGCATACCGTATTGACTTTGTTTCACTAAGTCCCTGTGATCGACCCCTGGAATTTTCTTGCTTTTACTACGATTGACCCGTACACTGCGGGTTCGCATCCTTGTTTTAAGCTTAAGTCTAGGGTTATAAATTTAAAGCTTGCACACACCGTTTGGAGCGAACAAGTTTTTGGCGCCGTTGCCGGGGACTTGGTCTAGACCGAGTCGGTACGGTTTGCTTTCGGGGCGCTTGCCCCTGTTGCTACTAACTACTCTTTCTATGAGTTTTGTAGTTTTCAGGATTTCTGATGGCTATGTTTGATCCAGCCTGGATAGCAAGACAAAGTGCTAGGGCGGATCATTATGAATACTTGGAGGAGAAGTACTCCTTCTATTGGTTCAACAATGAATGGGAAAGAGAAGAAGCCATTCAGCGTGAACTTGTGATATGGGATGAGAAGAATGTCCCTAGAAAGACTTATGAGCAACCTCTTGAAGACTCTCTCGAATCTAGGTTGGAGAAGTTGATGAAGAAGGTGACGGAACTCAAGGAAAGCACCCTATCCTATGCTAAGCCAGAAGAGGAGCATAAGGAAGTGTTGCACGTTTCGAGCATACCTCCAGTCAAACCAGAAGTTTCCCCTGAAGCTTTTGAGGAAGAAGATGTGGAAGATCTCGATCTGACTGTTGAGACCTCGGTCGAGGTGGAAGAGATCTCGGTCGAGATGAAAGAAGAACCTGCAGAACCGGAAGAGGCAGATGCAGAAGACTTTGGCCAAATTACTGAGATTGTGGTCAAGGTGGAAGAAAGACCAGCTGAACTGAGAGAGATTTCGTGTGTGGATCATCAACCCAACATGAAACTTGTCTCAAACCTTGGAGAGCTTTGCAAGGTACATTCTCCTACTTCATTTGAATTCCCTATTAATATTTCTGAATTTTTCAGGAAGGCACCGGAGAGTTGGAGGTCTCTTCCGAAAGAACCTCCTAAGATCAAGATGAAACCTCCCTTGAAACTGTTGGAGGAAGATACTCCTTGGATTATAGGGAGTGAAGTTCGCAAGCACTACACCGTTAAGGCAACGAAGTGTTATTTGTTCAAGTATGGGGTCCCTCGCATGCTCAGGACCTTGTACCATCCCCAAGCTAAAGATGGGGAAGCTACTAGGATTCTCGAGAAGCTGTTTTCTCGATCCAGGAAAGGATGGGACACGAGGGTAGATTATGTCCCATTGAAGTGCGGGAAATCTAGAAGAATTCCGGTGAGAATCAAACCGTACAAGCTTGTACGTGGGAGATCTTACCATTTGCCGGTAAAATTAGGAACCGGAACCTTTTTGGAAGATTCTTATGATGGATGTGATGAGCACTCCACGACGTTCGAAGTACATTGAGTAGTCACACGCATTATGGTCCAGCTAGCGACCTTAAATCAAGCGCTTCTTGGGAGGCAACCCAAGGTATTGCTCTTCTTTCCCTTTTCTAGTTTAGTTTAGATAGTTGCTTTGTTTTTGTTTTCCTCTAGACAACAACCAGGTATTCCAAAAGGAAGGATCACAGTTCAGGAGCTACACTAGAAGAACGAAGTTTCGAGAAGTTGAGGAAACGAGCTTTACTGAGATACATCTCGGGGACTGTCAGAACACCTCGACCGAGATGTACTTCGCCAACCGAGATGGTCTTATCTGGGAGCTGTTTCTTACTTCTTCATGCAGTTTAGCTATGTTCGGTGCGTATCCTGTCCTTAGACTTATTTCGACCCACTGGGACAGTGTGTCTCAAGTATGGGGTATTTGATGTATTATTTGATATTTTATGCTTCACTTGCCTTTATATGATTATCTGATATTACATGCATACCTACAGATTATTTGATTGAGAAAAACGTCAAAACCGAACCGAAAAGAAAAAAAATGGTTTTAAAAAAAAAAAAAAAAAATTTTGACCTCGACCGGGACAGTTCTGGCGAAACGAGGTGTTTCACCTCGGTTGAACCAAGAACATCTCGACCGAGGTGGCGTAACAGAAAGTTTTCGAAAACGATTTAGTGTTACTTATCTGGATATGATCTCAGTGAAGATTTTGTTTACTTACTGGTTTTAATTTCTTTGTGTGTTTGAAAGGTTTTATAATATGTTTAAGTTGCTAAATGCTTTGTTTGAAATTATTAGCATGTTTAATACTTTGTTTTTATCCAAATTATGTTGAATTTGAAGGTTGACACCGCAGGTTAAGTTCTCTCACATTCTTCTTGGAAAGACCAAGGCAATTCATTCTCTTCTTCTTCTTCTTCTTCTTGATCATGCTTAGCCCCTCATATACATTTTGCCTCCCTTTACCTATCCGGGAATTTGGAAGCAAGCGAAGTGGTGAAAGCAAGTTAAAGTTGAAGGTGGCTGGAAGTGAAGTGTTAAAAAGTAATTTTAGGTTTGGGGAAGTCAATCATGAAGATGAGTAACTCGGCACCATTCACATAGCCGGGTGTTTGTGTCTTGCCAAAGTCGGATTGAGCGATATTCCTAACGGGTCATGGTATGTGCATCAAAGGTTTGATGCATCTCGAGAAATTGATGATTGCAGATTTCCTAGGCTTCGGTTATTGTGCACCTCTGTCCATGCATCCCAAAAAGTAAAGTAAAAAAAAAGAAAAAGAAAAAGTGTGAAATAAGCAAAGCTTATTGGTGGAAGGTGTTGCAAGTCAAAGTGGAAGTGAAGTTCATCCTTTTCCCGGATTCTAGCACCACATTACCTTACATACATCCCTACCCTACACGTTTCTTGACCTTTTCTTTTGGAAAGCCCTTGAGACCTTGAGCTTGTTGATTGACTTAGCGGTTTAAATTGGATTATACATGATTAATTTTGATAATTATGATTTATTATGCATTCTATGATTTTATGCAAAGATGAACAACTTTCTTATATTTATAAAATGTTTTGACCATATTGAGTTTTTAATTCCAGGAAGTATTCTCTTAGAGTGATCTATGATAGTTGCACACCATAAAATATTTTTGAAAGGCTTTTCATTGATTTTCTTGACTTATAATCCATTCTATCTTGTCTTTTATATGAGGAACTTGCTTGGGGACAAGCAAGGGCTAAGTATGGGGTATTTTGATAGCATGAATTATAGTCCATATTTTGGGGTTTGTTTGGACGTTTTATCTTTCATATTCTGCATGTTTGTATGTACATTATGTGATTTTACTACCATTTCATCTACCTTTACGAGAATCGAGGTCTACACCTAGTTTCGTTGTAATTGCAGGTAATATGGTACGTTTTGCATCAAAAAGGAGCAAAAGGAGTCAAGAGTCATTTGGAGCTACATCCAGGAAGCATAGCCATGGATTGAAGATTTACTTTGGAGCAAATTCGAGAGATTCCACATTCTGAGTCACCTCGGTTGACCAGAGGTTCACCTCGACCGAGGCGATCCAGAGACACCGACTCGACCGAGGCAAATACCTAGGACGCGGCGAGAATATTTTATTCTTGGAAGAGATCTTTTAATTTTGGAAAGTGATCTTATATTTTTGGGCTGAGCTTCTGGAAGGAAGGAGATATGCAGAATCATATATTTTACCTATATTTATGGGATAATATCTTCTTAAGATTTATTATCTTTGGAGGTTTATTTTTCCTATAAAAAGGGTTGGATTTCCACAAATCCAACAGCACGCTATACCGTCGATCAGGGTTTATACGACACAGCAGCAGCGTACTCCAATTTGGGAGAGATTTGAAGAACCTTTTTGAAGGTTGAAGGAAGGTTGAAGATCATAGCTTTTTATAGCTTTTTGAAGGGTTTTGTAAGATTGTCTTCAATTCCTTCCTTGATTGTCTTGTCTTGTTGGATTGCTATCCAAGGAACGCTTTGTTTGTGATATTTGATTCAGTTATTGAAGTCTTTTCATTAAATTCTTCTTTGTTCAAATATTCACCTTCTTCCCATATATTTAATACTTTCATAATGATGATGAGTGGCTAATTTACTTGTGTGATTCTAGGGTGATTGGATAAAGGTTGTGGGAAAAACAATGATAGAATAGTCTTAGATTCCAGTAGGATCCTGAAAGTTCGAGTCTTTAACCTTAACCCTAAGCATCTCGTTCGGTTGATGAACATCTCGGCCGGGGTGGAATTCTTCTGACCGAGGTGACTTATCCGACCTAAAACAGAAAGTTAAGTGTTAGAGTTTGCTAAATCCTATTCTTATTACACCTTCCTGGTTCAATGCAAGCTTAGGATGAGACTTACCCGGTAATTCCTTAGTTTGTGTATTAACGATCATAAGTGTAGGTAATAAAGGTTTATCCTTTATTGGGGTTTGAGTGTGCTTCCATCCCATCTTTGTGAGTTAGCCTGAGACTTACCCGGTAAAGGTTGATTCTATTCCCTTAGATGGTGTGTTAGTTTGAGGTTATAGTTCTTTATCTTGATTCCTTGAGACTTACCCGGTAATAGGAGTTACGGTTTAGGATTAGTGTGTAGTGAGACTTACCCGGTGATCTACTCCACTTTAGTAACGCCTTCCCCACGCAAAAATCTCAGCTTTGTCCGCTTATCTATAAGATCTTGAGTTGGAACCACAACTTGATGCTTTAATCCCTAGAATTGCATGTTTGCTTTATTTGACATCTTATTCATCTTTGATTGTGTTAATCGCTCTTGTGGTTAGAATTAACGTAGCATACCGTGTTGACTTTGTTTCACTAAGTCCCTGTGATCGACCCCTGGAATTTTCTTGCTTTTACTACGATTGACCCGTACACTGCGGGTTCGCATCCTTGTTTTAAGCTTAAGTCTAGGGTTATAAATTTAAAGCTTGCACACACCGTTTGGAGCGAACAACACTCTCTATACAGGTTGTTGAGGCTCAATATAGAAAGATTCTAAAGGCAAGAATTAATGTCAAATACCCAAACTTGTAATCCAAAGGTCAAAACTAACTTAACCGATTAAGGTTATGACACTCACAATCGAGGTAGAGGTTGTTGAGGCTTCACTACCACCTAGAAAAGACAAGTCTAAACTAAGTTAAAGCAAATCTTTAACTTTGGATTAAAGTAAAAGCAAGCTCGTAGATTTAGGAGAAATTACGGTTAGTTCTTGGTGTTCCACGGCCGTGGACTCAAGAACAGACCGTAATTTATGGTCTATCGGCGATTCTCTCTAACTCTCAGGGTCTAATCTGTTTGCGATCGATCTATCATCATCTAAGCCACAACTATCAACCCTTCACCTTAGAATTGTTAAGGATTTTTAGCCAATAACAGTCATGTTGATATTAATTCAAGAATTTAAAAGATAAAAAGAAGAAAACTTTCAAGAACCTTCAATAATCTCCAAAACAATCTCAAAGTCACAATCAAGAACGAGTATTGTCAAAAGATTCACAATAAAGTAAACAATCACAACCTTAGGAAAGAAAGAAAAACGGGATGTCAATCCGTTTTCCAAATCAAACCTAAACAAGAAGAGAGATCTTCTTGCAAAATCTTCCAAAAAGCTTCGATCTTCCGCCAATCCGGAAAGTAAGGAATTCCCAACAATAATCTCCACCAAGTGCGAGATTAGGGTAATTCCCATCACGAACCTTGATCTTCAACAAGATCTCCAAAAGCCTTTCAACAAGGGTCAGCGAAGATCAGCGGCGTAAGCGAGGATGACGGGTATAAGCGCCGATTATCCTCCTAAGCGTGGATGATGGATTCTCCTTTCGTCCGTCTTTTTATAGGGCCGGATAGAATATCGGCCCGGCCCAATCTTCAAAAGATCATGGCTTCGAAGTGTGGCGAAAAGATTCGCCAAGATCACGGTCGTGGAAGTGTTCCACGACCGTAATTTAGGGCGTGGAAACAAATACGGTTTGCACCATATGTTCCACGGCCGTAATATCCTCTGGAATGAACTTCAATTTCTGACTATGAATCCACGGTCGTGGAATTGAACGTGGAACGTGATACGGTCGTATTTTAGAGCGTGGTTTAGGGCAAGAACGTGATTCTTCCCTAGCCTCGTGCATTCCTCAAGCTAAAGCTCCAATTTGCTTCCAAAGAATGTCCTCAATCTATGGACAACTCAATCAACTCTTCTTTTGCTCGATTCCGTTCGGAAATAGCTCCAAATCACCTATAATCAACATAGAACTAGTGTAGACATCCATATTGACAATATAGGTAATACTAGCTCACATATGCACAAAGTTCAATCAAAGACTATCAATATGAATCAAATACGTTTAGAAAACGTGCCTAAAATATCACAATATCTCATGCTAACATTAACCTAATCTCCTAATTACCCTAACCTCCTAATTAACCTAATTTGATTAACTCTAACCTAAAGAGCCGCAGTACAACCGGCTTGCCTTCTCCTTCCTCTCTATCGTAACAACCGCCTTTTTAAGGGTTAGTTTCAATTTGTTGGAGGGTAGAAACTGTGGAATGTAAGGCTGCAGTCGGACACTTTAACTCGAACATCTACCGTTGAATTTTGGATATGTCGTAGGTGGATGCATATAGTTTAATGTGTTAAAATTTGGGAGAAAGTTAACGGTTGGATTAGATTTTATAAGGTCCCGAAGTAGAGCACTTGGGGTTGTTTTTGAAGCAGGAAAATATTTGACTAAGTTTAGAATTTTAGCTTCTAGTCTAACCTTAGATTTTATATAGGAGTTTTGGTTGAATTTTTTGAGAGACCTTACCCTATGTTTAGTATACATATTTTAGAGGATCTAGAGAGCGATTCCGGAATTCTTATCCTTTAACCTAAGTCTTGAATTCTAACTCAAATCGGACCTTAATGACCGTTTAATGAAACTCTAGAATTTTGTATAACTCTTGTAAATCTTTACCAAACTTTTCTGTAAGAACTAGATTGTGAAAATGGGTTCCAAAAGAGAGTTTGAAACTAAGATATAGACAAATCCGGGAGTTTCGGAACCGGGGGTAAAATAGTCATTTTACCTTAAGAGGACATTTTAGTAATTTTCTCGTGATGAGTTTGTGCATCTTAGAAGTTATAGACTTCTAAGATTATGGGATGTATTTTGATCCACGTGCCTTGTATGACAGGCGTATGAGTTTCCATCATACACTCAAAGTTTTGTAGGTGTTGGTGTGGAGATTCAGCGCTTGTCCCGCCAAATTGGTTTTGGTGAACAAGAGTAATGACTTGAGGGTTGAAGCTAAACCCTTGTACATCATCAGCATCAAAGTTCACACCTAGACGGCGTGGTTGCTGCGTTGGATCCATTCTTTGGCCAAGAGTTCTTGGCTCCTCATCCACACGTTCGATCCTAGCATTCCTAGGTGGAACACGGCGATTAGCAGCTGCCCGTGGATGGAATGGATTCACATTGATCGTGGGATCAATTTCCTCTAACGGTGGCATGGAGGAGTCGCTATCATCATTAGATGAGTTGGCTCTAACCGATCTTCCCGGTCTCCTCCTTTTCTTTTTCTCCTTGAGGTTGTTTATCGCAATCCTCATTTGGAACATCATGTCAGTTAGATCGTCAACCTTCATTTGATGACGATCTGTTTCTTCTCTACGTGTCTTCTCACTCCATAGGAGTTGAGCTTCTTTCTCTGCTAGCTCCGATTGAAGATCACGTTCGTGTTCTTCAGCCATTTTCTTTTCCTTTCGCTTTTGCCTTAAAGTTCTCTCAAGCTCTTGATCAAGAGGTAAGAGATCATCGGTGTTCCTAGACCTGCGCATGCACTCAAAGAGATATCAAATAACAAGGGAGAAGCTCCCAAGCTTGACAACCGAAAACCGAATTCGGCCTAGACCAAATCCCCGGCAACGGCGTCAAAAACTTGTTCGTCACTTAGCGTGCGTGCAAATAAGCTTTAAATTTATAAAACTAGAATCAAGCAAGCGAACCTGCAGTGTACGGATCGATATAGTTAAGCAAGAATTCCAGAGTATCGAACACAGGGATTTGGGAGGAACAAATTCAATTGTAGGTTATCAAGCAAGTAAATATGTGAGATTTTCAAATATTGGGAAAACAACAATCCTAAAGATCCAGATATCCAGCTGTGGCAATCGATTCAAGATATACTAAAGATATAAGGACAGAGTTGAGGTATGCAAAGGTATGCTAATGTAAGGTAATCGTACGGTGAAGTTCCAAAAACCTTATATGACTCACCTACAAGATACTCTCTATAAAGGTTGTTGAGGCTTCAGTATAGAAAGTTTCTAAAGGTAAGAATTAACGTCAAATACCCAAACTTGTAATCCAAGGATCAAGACTAACTAAACCGATTAAGGTTGTGACACTCACAATCGAGGTAGAGGTTGTTGAGGCTTCACTACCACCTAGAAGAGGCAAGCCAAGACTAAGTTAAAGCAAATCTTTAACTTTGAATTAAAGTAAAAGCAAGTTCGTAACTTAACACAAAATTACGGCTAGTTCTTGAGTTCCACAGCCGTGGAAGCTCAAGAACATACCGTGGATTAGGGTTGTCGTCGATTCTCTCTAACTCTCAGGGTCCAATCTGTTACGATCGATCTATCATCATCTAAGCCACAACTATCAACCCTTCACCTTAGAATTGTTAAGGGTTTTTAGCCAATAACAGTCATATTGATATCAAATTCAAGGGTTAAGAGATTGAAAGATGAAAACTTCCGAAAACCTTCAATAACTTTCAAATCAATCTCAAAGTCACAATCAAGAACAATAATCGTCACTAGATTCGGAATAACACAAACAAACACAAATCTTAGATAAGAAGGAAGAAC
Organism: Fagopyrum esculentum; assembly: GCA_033239045.1. Classification (NCBI taxonomy): domain Eukaryota; kingdom Viridiplantae; phylum Streptophyta; class Magnoliopsida; order Caryophyllales; family Polygonaceae; genus Fagopyrum; species Fagopyrum esculentum. The sequence continues at coordinate 125,979,649 of BSUD01000006.1, read as the reverse complement.
GGGATGTCAATCCGTCTTCTAAATCAAACCTAAGCAAGAAGCGTAATCTTCTTGCGAACAATCTTCCGAATCTTCGATCTTCCGTCGATCCGGAAATCCTAATGGCAAAGCGCAAATCTCTCAAACACAATCTCCGCCAATTGCGAAATTAGGGTAATTCCAAGCGCAAGTGTAAGATGCGTCTATGCGTAAGCGAAGGTGACGGAATCTCTCTTCGTCCGTCCTTTTATAGTGTAAGATAAAATATCGGCCCGGCCCAATTGCGTAGGAGATCGTGGCTTAAAGTGTGGCGAAAAAGATCGCCAAGATCACGGTCGTGGAAGGGTTCCACGGCCGTAATTTAGAGCGTGGAAATCAACACGGTTTGACACAACTCCTCCACGGCCATAGAAGTTGCTGGAATGAACCACGCTTCCCATGCCATGGTTCTACGGCCGTGGACTTGAACGTGGAAAGTAGTACGGCCGTATTTTAGAGTGTGGTTTAGGGCAAGAACGTGATTCTTCCTTAGCCTCGTGCATTCTTCAAGTTGGCACTCCCTTAGCTCCTAGGAATGCCCTCAATCCATGAACATTGCTCAATCAACTTCATCCTTGCTCAATTCCGTTCGGAAATAGCTCTCAATTACCTATAATCAACATAAAGCTTGTGTAGATCTCTATATCGACATTATAGACAAACTAGCTCACAAATGCATCAATGCTCAATCAATGACTATCATAATGGATCAAATACACTTAGAAAACGTGCCTAAAATATCACAATATTTCATGCTAACAATTTACTACAGGTTAGAGCATCAGCTGAGTGATCCGGAAGTAGTGGTCAGCCGGGTCTCCGTACTCCTTAGAATGGGGTTGGGATGCTTCATGTGTTGTTCTTTCATCTTGTTAAGACAGTTGGTCTGTTTCGCTGTTTAAGTACTTTAGGCTGTTAAACGTTGTTGCATTCATTCCTTTAAAAATACTATTTTATGAATTTCGGTTTTTCTTATTTGTGTCTTGTTGCAGGTTAGAGCATCAGCTGAGTGATCCGGAAGTAGTGGTCAGCCGGGTCTCCGTACTCCTTAGAATGGGGTTGGGATGCTTCATGTGTTGTTCTTTCATCTTGTTAAGACAGTTGGTCTGTTTCGCTGTTTAAGTACTTTAGGCTGTTAAACGTTGTTGCATTCATTCCTTTAAAAATACTATTTTATGAATTTCGGTTTTTCTTATTTGTGTCTTGTTGCAGGATCCTAGTAAACCTGTTGTCAAACTAAGGTCGGGACCCATTGTGAGGTCCTAACCAGTAATGTCCCGAGTTCTGAGAATTCGGGGTGTTACAAAAAGTGTCGCTTTATACCCGCTTTTCTAGTAGTGAATATAAGGTTATTTTTTGGCCATTTTAATCTCAATTAATCCCTTCTATAATATTCCCTATAATCTTCATCTTTTATCCAAACACTTGCATAAACTTAATGCCTAAATTTTAATCTAAATGGCCCTCCTTTAATCTCAAACCAAACACACCCTTAGAATCAACAAAATTTTTTAAACAAGTTTGTGTAATTTTTAAGAAATAAATTTATATTAGTTTGTAAAATAATAGCCTAAATCTTTTTTTTTAAATCAGACAAATCTATTCAATAGTTTTAGAAAAATCTGAATAAAATAAGAAAGATATGGACATTTTTGTAGAATCAGAAAATTTTCTTCAACAAGTTTAATATAAATTTTTTAGTTTGTAAAAAAATCTCAAAAACTTAAGAAATATATTTTAAATTATTTTGTAAAAAATAACCCAAATCGTTTTTAAAATCAACAAGATATATTTAATTAAAATTTCAAATAAGTAAATATAATTAGTTTCTAAAAAAAATCAATAATATTAGAAAGATATGGACGTTTTTGTAGAATTATTAAAATATCTTCAACAAGTTTAACTAAAAAAAATTAAATTAGTTTAGAAAAAATGTCGATAATATTAGAAAGATATAGACATTTTTGTAGGATCAACATTATCTTTTCAACAAGTTTAATAAAAAAAATTAATAAATAAATTAAAATTATTTTGTAAACAAATAGCCTAAATCTTTTTTAAATCAGAAAATCTGTTCAAAAATTTTAAGAATAAAATATAAATTAGTTTGTAAAAAAGTTATCAAGAATGTTAGAAAGATACGGTAGCAAAATCTATTCAACAAGTGTAATTAAAATTTTCAAATTAGTTTGTAAGAAAATCTCAATAATATTAGAAACATATAAACCTTTTTTAGAATCAGCAAAATCTTTTCAACAACTTTAATTAAAACTTAAAAAGATAAATTTAAATCAGATAGTAAAAAAAGGCTAAATGTTTTTTTTTGACCAGCACAATCTATTCAACAATTTTAACTAAAAGTTTTAACATATAAAGATAAATTGATTTGTACAAAATCTCAATAATATTAAAAGATACGGATATTTTTGTAGAATCAGAAAAATCTCTTCAACAAGTTTAATTAAATATTTTAAATTAGCTTGTAAGAAAATCTCAATAATATAAGAAATATAGACGATGCCCCGCATCAAACCCTAACTTACACCCTACCTTAAAACTAGGATTCTAATTCGGCTTCTTGGTCGACCGCAACCCCGTTTCCTGAACCTATTCTTAAAAAACTTCCGATTATGTAGCTTCTCAATAAGCCCCCTCGCAAGAAACCGCAAATGTCTTCTCAAAATTTACACTAGTTTCAAGAATGTTCAAGTTCTCCTAAGCCGGGCGAAGGATTTTTGTATCTGATGGGTTATATAAAATTAAGGCATCATGGTATGTCGTTTGGTAAGGCTGGTTATATTGTTTATAACGACTCATTAAAACTGAGTGACAAGAGATGATGTGTAGTACCTTATTTGAATTTGCTAATACTCGTCGACTATGCCATTGGAGTATTAGCAAATTCAAAAAGGTACTACCCATCTTCTCACCTCGCTCAATTATATCCGTCGATGCTTATAAACACTATAACCAGCCTTACCAACGTCAAACCAATGATGCCTCAATCTTATATAACCCATCATATACAGACATCTTACCGCCCCCATGCTTCAAACTCCTAATCACCCCAACTTTATAGTCATACTCCAAGCTCTTTAAGTAATCCCAAGTTCTTATTCTCGGGTTTCTGGTCAAAATATTGCTTATTAAACTTATCTCCACCACCATAACCGGTGTAGATTTTCAAAGTTAAAATCTTATATTTTTTTTATAATCTTTCACGATAAGAATTTTTTAAATTGATTCTCACCTTATCAAGTTATGAAAAATTTTAACTTTGTGACTCTCTCCATGTCTCAACCAACTAGGGATTTTTTTCATTAGTTAGAATCATAAAAGGTGTCGTAAAATCTTTCTTTTCTCTTAAATAATCCATTTTTAACAACAAAAGTTTAATCTCCAACAAGCTTAACTAAATTAGTTAACGGAAATTTAAGACGTACCGGCAAGAATCGTTATTGGTAACCACAACTACGCATGCGTAGTTGGTTTTGATAAAAATGAATCGGTTAAAGAAATAAAAATAAATAAAACGAAACCGTAGATGTCAATTATATTGTTTTGTTACCGAATTAAAATACATTTGTTAAAAGAAATCCAACTCTACCATACTTTCCAAATTCATTTTAATTTTTTTAATTATTTAATTTTGATGTTATCTAAATTTAAGGATTTTAAATAATCTTGATTCTTGGATGACATCTGGTTAACGCGAGTCCTCTATATCTCAGCGAACATGGAAATTTATTATTAAGAAAAGGTGAATTTTCTCATTAGAACCGTGAAAAGGTGCCATAAAATCTTTTTTTTAAAATTTTTAGTTTAAAATAAATGTAATATCTATATATACTTCTTCTCCACGTGAATTTTACTGTCAAAACTTCTAAACTTGAATCCAAATAATACATGTAGCATGGGAAAAAAAAAAAGAAAATTAAATTCATTTACTAAATAGATCAAATTTGATACGTTGAATTGTTAACTAAAAGATTACAAATCTATTAATCGAACAAGATATGGTTGGTTAAGGTCCTTAAGGATTATAACCGATATATTATATATATATGAACAGTTCGTAGTTATTATTAGTTTTGTTACGAAGATGTCATATCGTTTAATGCATTATTCGTAGTTATTGTTGGTTGAAAGGATTATTCGTAGTTATTATTAGTTTCAGAATATTATTTGTCTAATAATTATGATATCTACCTTAAATCTCGATCCTTAATACTCAACATCCAATGGTCTAAGATTGTTCTCATGATTACACGTTAAAGTTGTTCTCATGGGAATCGCACCCTATATATATATATATATATATATATATATATATATATAGCTTGACCAGTCTCTTTTTGAGGTCGGACTTTTCTTTCCTATACCTGTTTATAGCCATGGACAACTTTATGTTGTATTATCACGTGTTAGAAGTATACAAGGTTTGAAGGTTCTTATATGTGACATTGAAGACCGGCTAAAGACTTCAACGTTAAATGTTGTTTAAAAAGAAATTTTTCAAAACTTGATATGATTTATAAGGTACAATAATAATTACTCAAACTATTATAGTATTAAGCTCCTACATTTATAATATATAAGACATTTGTTCATGTTTTAACCATCCACTATTTATATGAATCATTGCATCACTGCCGAATATATGCATACTAGCTTAGGAAAGTGTAATCATTCTTTATATAATTTATTCTTTATATTTTTACATTAATATTTCAGATCAAAGATGTGTTGTCACATGGATCTGCATTAGCAGTTAAGCGACAATAACCGTAAAGCTGAACAAATTACAGGCTTTACAGCTACTAAGGCATCCCAATATAGTCCCTCTTCTACGATTTTGTTTGGTTATGATTGGAATATTGTTTCTCCCTTTTGATATGGAACAGTTATTAGCTCAAGGGAAAATTCGACATTAAAGGCACTAAGTTATCTACTTAGTGATTTATTAGTGTTGATAAACCTTAAGCTAATAGGTTAAAACAAATTTTTTTGGTAAGGACTATTTGGATACAAGTATATAAACTTAATGTTCGCTTATATTGATATTGAATTTCACATCGAAGCAATTTCGGGGATAGTGCCCCGTAGTCCTTTCTCACGATTCTTACTGTAGTCTTACATTGCTCGATTGTTCTCAATCTCAACCTTTTGCTTAATATTCATCCAACCTTATAACAAACATCACAAAACGAATAACAATTCTCACCATAATGAATTATCAATCATATTTTTATATTGATTACCACCCCGTTCAAGGCACGGGTATTAACACTAAAATATTACTAAAGTATACTACACTAATGCTGACGTGGCATCCATACAATTTTTCTCAGATTAAATATTTTACTAAATCAAGAATTAAGCCAATAAATCTTTTTTTACTAAAAAAAATCTAAAACAAACCTTTTTTTAACTAATCTTTTAAAAAAAGTTAATCCAAAAAGTTAAGTGTATCACGTTCTAGAATTCTCTTGTACGTTTTATCAAAGCAAAATTTAAAACAAATCTTTTAAAAAAAATTAGTCCAAAAAGTTAAGTATATCCCGTTCAAGACTTCTCCTGTACGTTTTATCAAATTAAAAAAATATCAAAATCTAACAAAATCTACTATTTCCACAACTTACGTTGGCTGATCATAAGACCTAAACTTCTCCTATACGTTTTACTCCTCCTCCACGTTTTAACTCTCACGCTATATATGTAGATAATACCCTATCCTTTTTCGTGACAGTTTTTGTCTTCCAATATTGATCATATTTCTTCAATTGTTTCAGGGTTGTGATAATTTGAAGATCGAAATTGTAACACCCCGAATTCTCAGAACTCGGGACATTACTAGTTAGAACCTCACAGTGGGTTCCGACCTCAGTTTGACAACAATATTACTAGGATCTTGCAACAAGACACAAATAAAGAAACCGAAATTCATAAAAATAGTATTTTTAAGGTAATGAATGCAACACTGTCTAGCAGCCTAAAGTACTTAAACAAAAGAAACGAACAACTGTCTTAACCAAAAGAAAGGAAAGACAAACACAACCCCCAACCCCCACTCTAAGGAGTACGGACACCCGGCTGACCACTACGTCCGGATCACTCAGCTGCTGGTCTAACCTGCGGTAAATCTAATAAAACACAACAAGAGGAACCGTTAGCTAGTTATCTAAATATTAGCAGAATCATAGTAGCACACACACACACATAAAACATAAACACCCAACATGCTTTCAAACAAGTCCGTTTTATTATCTTGAGTTAAGTTACTCTTTCACGCTAATGATACTTATTTTGTGACACGAGGGATTCCCAAACCTCGCCTCCGCCCCCGTGTAACCATCAGGAATGGATCCGATGCATCTCACCTTGTACCTGCCTGGTCTGGGTATAGAGAACCTCCCAGTCTCCTGTCAGAGCTGGGCAGTGATGTCACGGCCCGTTATACATACACTTGGGCCTTAAACAATAATAATAACGGTCGTCCTAGCAAGTTATTATTATTAAAACACGCACATAGCACACACAACCACTATCACTCAACTAATATCCAGAAACTGCCTAAGTAAGTCGCAAGGACTTACCTGAATCAAAACACACTCTACCACGTCTCAAAAATAGTCCGTACTCGTGGTAACTCAAACGCCTGTCAAAAGGCATGTGGGTCAAAATCACATCCAACTGTCCAACCTCATGCAAAGGAATTACGGAGAAAGCTCTCTTACGGTAACAGACTATTTTACCCTTAGTGCCGAAAGTTCTTAAAGTTTATTCTTACATCCCATTATTCCTTTTAGAACTTGTTTTCTACAATTCATTTCTCTCTTATAGTTTCTTTTTATAAGTTATACGTTAAAACTCGAACCCACTCCTCAAAGGACAACATTCCTCTTCTTTTCCGATTACCACTCTATCCTTCTACATGTATATATACATGACTACTCGGTATTTGTATATGTATAATTACATAATTTCATTTCTTATCTCTTACGGTTATCTGTACACTTCCGTATATGAATATATATACACTTATGTTCTTTTATATATATAAGTCTCGAAATCCCAACTTATTCATATATATATATATATATATTTATATCTCACATTAAAAGTATAATTTATCCCTTTTATACTTATCACTCTATATATATATATATATACATACTGCAATACTTATATATATACATTTCCACCATATCAAACACCTTCACAAATTTGTACATATATAACTCTTAATCCAAAGTCTACCCATTTATATAACAGTGCTGTTGCAATCCCCTTTTTAAAACAAAATCAAGACACAAGAGTGGACTGTACGTACGTCTCAACTACTGCTTGTTTCGATCCGGCTCAGCAACACGGAATGGTTCGGCTGGTCACTGCAGGTCCAAGAAGGCCAGATTGCCCGTAAGTTAACCACACGAACAGAAGGCCAAAAAGAAGAGAGGAAAGAGCGGAAATAGAAGTAAGCCGACTCACCGGCTGAAGCGGCGGCGAGGTTGCTCGGTTTGCGCTGAAGACGAAGGGAAGGAGAAGGCCGGCTAACCTACTGCAGACCAGTTCCGGCGGCGACGGTCCTAGCGGCGACAGAGGGCGGCGGTGGCGTCGGCACAGGGGGCTGCTCTGGTTCGTTCTTCTCGGCGCAGGAGGCTGTTCTGGTTCGTTCTTCTCGGCGCAGGAGGCTGTTCTGGTTCGTTCTTCTCGGCGCAGAAGGGTGGCGAAGAGGGGTGTAGACTAGCCTCCGGTGAGCGCACACTGTAGACTCCGACGGGCTTGGCGGCGCAAGGTCTGCAGTCGAGGCGGTGAAGAGGGGCAGTTTAGTCGCAACAGAAACGGAAGAGGGAGGAGATAGACGGAGGGGTGGCTTACCTAGCGGTTGTTGTCGCCGGCGGACGAGGGAGGCAGAAGAGGAGGCGGTGGCTGCATCGGCTGCGTCGGAGACGGAAGGTTGCTGCGGTCTCTTTTCCGAAGGCAAGGAAGGAGCGTAAACCAGTGAAGGAGCGGAAGCTTCATAGGATTAGGGTTTAAACGCAGGATTAAAATTAGGGTTAGGATTAGTTTAGGAAGTGGGCTGGTGAGCTTGGTAAATGGGCCTAATAGTGGGCCACAATCCGGCCTGCTTTCTCATTAGAACGAGAATAGGAACTCGTTACTCGTCCGGTTTCTGGTTAGGTACGGGAAATTATATAATACGGAATTAAATTCCGTATTATCTTATTATTATTATTTTTATTTTATTTTATTTATTTATTTATTTATTTTATTAAGGTGCGTAATTTATTCCCGGTTACAAGGTCTCGTCATTTATGTGAACTAATGTCACAATAAATGATAGAAATAACATTTATTTTTATTTTACTTTTAATTTATGTACTCATTTATTTAAGATTGACGTTTCGGAAATCGGTTAAATTCCGGTTTTACGGAGTTTAAAAATTTCGGTTATTACATCAGTGCCCTCTTAAAAGAAGTTCCGTCCCGAAACTTAGAATAATTCTCTTAATCGCGCATTTCCCTTGGTATATTTTAATTTTCTCGACCTTTCCGTTGGCTACAAGCAACTACTCAATCACCAAAAGTAGACATGTGTCACATAAACCGTAATCACTCAAATCAATATAAAAACCTGAAAGGTCAAACAACACAACATCCGAGTACTAACTCGTCAAAACAGGAGTAACCTCTAACCCCGCAAAGAACTCGGGATAACTACATCTAATACTCTCCTCTATCTCCCAAGTAGCCTCATCAGCTCCTCGTCTAGACCACTGGAACTCTACAAAAGTATCAACCGGCTAAATTTTCTGATCTTCATAGTTGATGACGTATCTCGGAGTCGGTAGGTACTTTCTCACGGTTTGGTTTTCTAAACTTACCTCCACCTCTGTTGATGACTCTACCAAACCATAAAAACTTTTTCCTTTCGAAAGTTCCCGACTATCGACTATGAAATAATGATCTTAAACTTCTGTCGCCTAACGCTCTTTGTAATACAAACCGCTTGACCCGGTTTCTTCAATGTGACCTTATCGGATCGTTCCTTAATTAATTGTTTTCACCCACTTCTTGTCAAGCTTTAAAAATTATATAACTCTAAATAAATCACACACCCAAGCGGACTTTTTTATGTAGATCTCTAATTCCTTATTGAAATCAGAGTTAACCTAACATTGATTTTCTTCATCTGTGGCTTATGGGCCTACCACGCTTTTGGTGTAACACCCATTAGTCACAATGGCGTCTTTCTAAGGTCAACATGAGTTACCCAACTCCCGCCTATACTTCTCTTCTACTACTATCAAGATCCTCCTCAAACAGATCCTTACTCTCTTACTCACCTGTAGACTGTTCTTGACCAACTAGTAAGCAACCTCTAACCGATTCTCTCTATATCTTTAGATCACCCCAGAAGTTGTCGTTGCCTACTTGGGGATTCCTCCAAGTCATCGGTAAAATTATCTCTTAAATTCGCAGTCACTAATATCTCTTCTTAACGGTACCTGCTCGTCAAAACCAATCAACACATATACGTCCTCAGTTGATGTCAGTCACTCTATAATTGACTTATCTCAATATTTCGGACCTGCTCTTCTCATACCTATACTGGCGTTAAATTCTTGGTGAGCATCATCTGCTCGATTAATCCTTTCATGCTTCACTAATTCGTTTTCTATTCCACACTTCTGTTTCTTTAGGCTAACTCTACTTCTCGATCTCCACTGGGTCATTCATCTTGACCTAAATAATCATTCCAAGTCTTCAACAATAGTTGGTAAGTGTCGTTGTAGTGCTGATGATTTTAGTTATCATCCCCTTGCAGTTCCCCTTGCACGGACCGTCGGTTTTGATGACTAGGTCCCGTGATAATTGGGGTTACCTTGGACTTTCGAGTCCGCCAAGGCCGTTCTTATATATACATTCCTTCGTTGGTGTTACCGGCAACCTTGCCTTCATGATACTCCGTTGTTTCCGCTACAGGGCTTCAACTCTTTGATACCGACATTGCGATTTCTTTCAAATTCCTATATTTTTGAGGAGGTTAAAACCTCTCCTCACTTGTAAAGTCTACATTTGTATCTACACTCTATTGTAGGTATCCCCTCCATGCACCTTAGACCCTCATATCCTGGTCGACATTTTATCTCTTTTGGCCTTGCAAGCTTGTCTTGTGAACTCTTCTACTAGGTGACTCGTCTTATACATTTTTCTTCTCTGCATCGGTCTCTAACTGTCTGTTGATCATTACTACCCATTTTGTGTTGGAACTTCAGTTGCTTTGTACTCTTGCCTAGATTTCCTAAGGACATCCTCATCTCAAAACTTTATTTAAAATTTATCATAACTCGCAATTTTGATACATGACTTTCCTTCTTACTGGATAAGTTATACACTTGGTTTACACTAAATCTATCTTAGTGTCATCAGTCCGTTGGTATGATTGTTATTAAACATCCAATGGTACCATTTGTATACAACACATTAGGTGCATATGATTTTCCCACCAATCAAATTTCTCGCATCGCATTTATTATGTCTTCCTTATACTCATGTCGCTTTACCTTCTTTGATATTTACACCCCGTAAGATAGTTAAATCCCTTTGAGTTTTCTCGTACACACTTTACAACCGCGTTGGTTGGTCTTATTACTTTCATCAACTCTTAGGTCATCAGTCCAGCTGAATTTTCCATGGAGTACCTCCATTTCTCCTTAAATAATAGTCTTTAGTCCTTTCGGTAACCATCTTATTGGTGTGATACCGGATCCATATAACAACCTTTAGTCTTTCACTTTTACTCCTTCTCATGTCTGTTTTAGTCGATCTGTAGATTCTATTTGCAATCACCTCACAACTCGACCACACATTTCACCAAGGCTTTACATCATACTCCTTATGTTTGTGCCGCCTCGGAATTTCCAATTATTCTGTGTCACATCTTAAATCACAAGGGTTTTCCCTGTCAATCTAGACAGTCTGACCCTACTTTTTCTCGAAGGAGCACCATCAGTCTTACTGGTGTGGGATGCTAAGACTTAGGACATGTTTCCAATCATCTACTTCCTCTTAGTCTTCTAGTTCTTCTTACAGGGATCCCTTCATTCTAACTCTGATATGTATCTTTCGTAGTCAGTAGTAAGTACTACTCCCAACAATTCCCCTTTTCGCCATTACTATCTTCAAGGGTCATTACCGACCGTCAAGAGCTGCTCTTAATTTCTTTATTAGAGTTATCATATTGAACTCATTTAACGTTACCATCCAGGCTACTAGTACTTGTATTGATTTAACTTCACCATTTTCGTCGTGGATCTCCGAAGGAAATTCACTAGATGTCGATAAAATTCTTTTATAACCTTGTGGTTATTCTTCTTATCGGTTAACTAACCATCACCAGTTAACCCGCACATGTAACTTTTAAGTTGTCCAAGTAGGATGTAGTTGACCTTCTACAACATCATAGACTTACTTTTCCTCCATCTCTTTTGAGGCTTGATATACTTGGTGAAATATATCTCCTTCAGTCTCTCTGTTTATTCTTCTTTAGCTCCTCCTACAATCTACACTTTTGTAAGATTGTTATACTCTTACGAGTCCAGTTGTATCATTCTTCTTCCATCAACAGACTTCTCAATCCTTCTAGGGTAGCTTGCAGGTACATCTCCTCGATTCTTTTATCTGAGTTATCGTCTACTTGCGGTTCTCTATTATGAACTTGTAGTGTTGTTAGCTTAAACTCCTTTTGAATGAGAAGTTATTGGGGTCCCTCGGGTTCACCAATACTCTTCTCACACACTCTTTTTCCTTGGGTGTTGCTTGTAATGCTACCTTTACAGAAGCTGGTTATTGTTGTATCCCGGTCTATGTCAAAATTCTCCTGTGTTCTACGAGATCACTCCACTTCTACGTTGGTGAAATCCACCTTTCCCTTTTTGGCAATGCGTAAGCTTCCAAGTTGCAGCTCTTTAATTCTTTCTATTTGGATAGATAATGTATCTCGTGTTGACTTCCATACTTTTGACTGTCTCGGTTATCAATCTGGATTGTGGTGGCAATTAGCTTGTTGAGAGTGATCATATTTCGCCTTGCTTTTGGCATCAACTTTCACTTCCTAGTTTGTCACTGAGCTTAAATTTTATGTTCCTTTTCTTGATCGCTACTATATCTCTCTTTTGACTTTCATGTCCATGGCAAATTTTCGACGTCATCCTCTTTGTTTGTGAAGTCACTTTACACAACTTGAAAGAGCCTCCCCGTTGTCTTTCTCAATTCCCTAGTTGGCGATCATCACTTGCTCCTCCGGAACTACTCTCTTGTATATCCTTCATTTGATCCCATTGAGTTGATTCGGAATTCTCTTCTTGTCATCGTAGTTGGTGTTGTCTTTGAGTCTTCACTTTTCCGTCTCGACGTTCCTCAACAAGCTCGAAGGAGTTGTCCGACGTTCGTCTACCCCAATGCACATCAGATGTGCATACTAATCCTCACGTTGACACCCTTCAAAACTACTTAGATGTGTCCAAGGGGTGAGAAACTCATTATGTTATCTCCGTTAAGGACATAACATAACTACAATTTCTACTAATCTTCGGCATATACCTATCTATATAACATATCTTTATAAACAAGCTAAAGTCCAACTACAGTAAAACCTAAAGTCCATACTAAGTAAACTGAGATCCGCGGTAGTAGTGGTGGTCAGCCATATTTTTCTATTCCCAACCAGACTATGCATGCATTTAAAAACTAAAAATTCTCTTTTAAAAAAACTCAGACCCCTTTTCGGATTCTGCTTAAAACTTATTCGGTCCTTCAGAAGATTTCAAGTGCCATTGTTGCCAACCTAGAGCTCTGATACCATGTTGTAACACCCCGAATTCTCAGAACTCGGGACATTACTGGTTAGAACCTCACAGTGGGTTCCGACCTCAGTTTGACAACAATATTACTATGATCTTGCAACAAGACACAAATAAAGAAACCGAAATTCATAAAAATAGTATTTTTAAGGTAATGAATGCAACACTGTCTAGCAGCCTAAAGTACTTAAACAAAAGAAACGAACAACTGTCTTAACCAAAAGAAAGGAAAGACAAACACAACCCCCAACCCCCACTCTAAGGAGTACGGACACCCGGCTGACCACTACTTCCGGATCACTCAGCTGCTGGTCTAACCTGCGGTAAATCTAATAAAACACAACAAGAGGAACCGTTAGCTAGTTATCTAAATATTAGCAGAATCATAGTAGCACACACACACACATAAAACATAAACACCCAACATGCTTTCAAACAAGTCCGTTTTATTATCTTGAGTTAAGTTACTCTTTCACGCTAATGATACTTATTTTGTGACACGAGGGATTCCCAAACCTCGCCTCCGCCCCCGTGTAACCATCAGGAATGGATCCGATGCATCTCACCTTGTACCTGCCTGGTCTGGGTATAGAGAACCTCCCAGTCTCCTGTCAGAGCTGGGCAGTGATGTCACGGCCCGTTATACATACACTTGGGCCTTAAACAATAATAATAACGGTCGTCCTAGCAAGTTATTATTATTAAAACACGCACAGAGCACACACAACCACTATCACTCAACTAATATCCAGAAACTGGCTAAGTAAGTCGCAAGGACTTACCTGAATCAAAACACACTCTACCACGTCTCAAAAATAGTCCGTACTCGTGGTAACTCAAACGCTTGTCAAAAGGCATGTGGGTCAAAATCACATCCAACTGTCCAACCTCATGCGAAGGAATTACGGAGAAAGCTCTCTTACGGTAAAAGACTATTTTACCCTTAGTGCCGAAAGTTCTTAAAGTTTATTCTTACATCCCATTATTCCTTTTAGAACTTGTTTTCTACAATTCATTTCTCTCTTATAGTTTCTTTTTATAAGTTATATGTTAAAACTCGAACCCACACCTCAAAGGACAACATTCCTCTTCTTTTCCGATTACCACTCTATCCTTCTACATGTATATATACATGACTACTCGGTATTTGTATATGTATAATTACATAATTTCATTTCTTATCTCTTACGGTTATCTGTACACTTCCGTATATGAATATATATACACTTATGTTCTTTTATATATATAAGTCTCGAAATCCCAACTTATTCATATATATATATATATATATATATATATATATATATATATATATATATATATATATATATATATATATATATATATATATATATATATATTTATATCTCACATTAAAAGTATAATTTATCCCTTTTATACTTATCACTCTATATATATATATACATACTGCAATACTTATATATATACATTTCCACCATATCAAACACCTTCACAAATTTGTACATATATAACTCTTAATCCAAAGTCTACCCATTTATATAACAGTGCTGTTGCAATCCCCTTTTTAAAACAAAATCAAGACACAAGAGTGGACTGTACGTACGTCTCAACTACTGCTTGTTTCGATCCGGCTCAGCAACACGGAATGGTTCGGCTGGTCACTGCAGGTCCAAGAAGGCCAGATTGCCCGTAAGTTAACCACACGAACAGAAGGCCAAAAAGAAGAGAGGAAAGAGCGGAAATAGAAGTAAGCCGACTCACCGGCTGAAGCGGCGGCGAGGTTGCTCGGTTTGCGCTGAAGACGAAGGGAAGGAGAAGGCCGGCTAACCTACTGCAGACCAGTTCCGGCGGCGACGGTCCTAGCGGCGACAGAGGGCGGCGGTGGCGTCGGCACAGGGGGCTGCTCTGGTTCGTTCTTCTCGGCGCAGGAGGCTGTTCTGGTTCGTTCTTCTCGGCGCAGGAGGCTGTTCTGGTTCGTTCTTCTCGGCGCAGGAGGGTGGCGAAGAGGGGTGTAGACTAGCCTCCGGTGAGCGCACGCTGCAGACTCCGACGGGCTTGGCGGCGCAAGGTCTGCAGTCGAGGCGGTGAAGAGGGGCAGTTTAGTCGCAATAGAAACGGAAGAGGGAGGAGATAGACGGAGGGGTGGCTTACCTAGCGGCTGTTGTCGCCGGCGGACGAGGGAGGCAGAAGAGGAGGCGGTGGCTGCATCGGCTGCGTCGGAGACGGAAGGTTGCTGCGGTCTCTTTTCCGAAGGCAAGGAAGGAGCGTAAACCAGTGAAGGAGCGGAAGCTTCATAGGATTAGGGTTTAAACGCAGGATTAAAATTAGGGTTAGGATTAGTTTAGGAAGTGGGCTGGTGGGCTTGGTAAATGGGCCTAATAGTGGGCCACAATCCGGCCTGCTTTCTCATTAGAACGAGAATAGGAACTCGTTACTCGTCCGGTTTCTGGTTAGGTACGGGAAATTATATAATACGGAATTAAATTCCGTATTATCTTATTATTATTATTTTTATTTTATTTTATTTTTTTATTTTTTTATTTTATTAAGGTGCGTAATTTATTCCCGGTTACAAGGTCTCGTCATTTATGTGAACTAATGTCACAATAAATGATAGAAATAACATTTATTTTTATTTTACTTTTAATTTATGTACTCATTTATTTAAGATTGACGTTTCGGAAATCGGTTAAATTCCGGTTTTACGGAGTTTAAAAATTTCGGTTATTACAGAAATTTTCAAATATGATTCGTCTAAATTTTCAAGTTATCCCCTACGTTTTCAATCATCGCATTCATTCTGCTATTATTTATTCATTCCTTAATTTGTTTACAATAATTGTTATTTCAACAACTTTGGTTTTCACTATTCCTTGTTTGTGAAAGTCTCTCCCCTTCCGCCTTTCTTCTCACTTCCCTACTCGCAGACATATCTTCCGAGATCCGCTTGTGAAGATCCATCAATTAAATTTCGGTAGGTGTTTAATATAAATTTCTCACACAAATCCACTCAATTCAGTCAAATTCCCCGCACCCTCACTTTCATCATCACCAATGGCAAAACTAAGACACGAAAACATCAATGATTTCAATCACCAGTCACAAGCCGCCGAAAGAAAATTGGCCACAAACGAGCACAAGCGACCGAAAGGAAATAACTCATAAATTCTAAACTTTCTTTTTCATTGGTCTCTTCTTTAAACCCAAATACTTTTGATTTTACATTAAAATTCGTTGTTTTTAATATTTGTTTTTTAAATTCAAATTTAATTTTTTTACAATTTTTTTTAAAGATGAACAATTAATTTTATTTGCTTTTTTTTTCAGATTCCAAGGTACAAAAAATATTATAGCAAAACAGATTATTTCGACTGAAAAGATATGTGTCTATACTATTTGGTTTCTTTATATAAATATAAATTATCAATTACCTGCTTGCTAATAATATTTAGTAAATTCTGCTTGTTTTTATAAATAAATAATTCGCTAATTTTTTCTTTTTATAAAAAGTCTTTATCAAATACTGTACTCTTAAACAAAATAGTTATTGTTTCTAATTTTTAATTATATAATTATGGTTTTTTAATAAAAAATAAATTTCCAATTAACTGCTTGCTAAAAATATTTAGTAGATTTTGTTTGTTTTTATGAATAAATAATTATTTGATTTATTTC
>BSUD01000006.1:125936169-125959555 GCA_033239045.1 Fagopyrum esculentum | reverse complement strand
CGCCGCCGACGCCCTTGCAGTAGGAGGAACTTTTGTTGCTGCCATCGAACCGGTTGCACGCCAGCCTCGCCAACGACGGTGGAGCAAAGGACCGAGGGTACCGCCGCCTTGAGCCCAGACGGAATAGTAACGAAGCAGCGTGCGAGATCGTTAGCCGTACCGTCGACCACCAGCAACATCGATCGACACCAGCAGTGCTCCTTCTCCCTTGCTGCAGTGCGAGGTTGTGCTAACCGGGAGTGTCAAGGAGGGTCCTGCAGTGCGACACGGCGACCAGCAGTGCGAGATCGTCTCTTTCCCCTCTGTTTCTCCCCTATTCATGTGCTAACCAGGAGATTGTAGCTCTTCCGGGTCCTGCAGTAGCTAGCCAAGGAGGGTGGTGCAACGCGTGGGAGTGCAAGCAACCGAGCCAGCTTCGACCCTCTGCGACAGCCACCTTGTAGGACCGTACTGAGCCGCGGTTCCTCTCCGAGTGCGTGACTAGTAGGCGGGACGGGTGAGTAACCCTCTTCAACGTACTGTATATACATATATCAGGTATATAGATGTAGGAAGGGAAATTTATAAGTGTATATGTATAAGTTTTAATGCAGTGTATGTAGGTACCATATAGATGTTTACGTATAGATAGATTCACGAAATGGAATTAGAGGATGTGAATATATATATATATATATATATATATATATATATATATATATATATATATATATATATATATATATATGAATAGAGAGTGTAAGTGTATATATACATAGATGAAGGAAATGGAAGTCTGAGTATGTATATATATAGGCCTTAGTACAGTACGTAGATTTGCATATATAAATGTATAAAAGGGGGATGTATATATAAGTATAAACATAGCTACCAGACTAATATATACATATAAGTATATAAAGAAGTATATGAGTAAAGTGGTGAGGATAGGAACCAAGGAGACGGGTGGTAGAATCGGAACCGGAAAGGATAAGAGTAATGTGATCGGATAGGGAATTAGAGAAGAAGGTTGCGATGGTTCCGAGGAGTAATCGAGATTTGCCGGTTAATGAGTTCTACTTATGAAAAACATTATAAGGGCTCGTGATGTATTATAAGCTAGGCTCGTTTAGGATTTGATCTGAGACCTAGTGGTTAAGAGTAAGGTCGGACCTCAGCAAACCTTTGAAAGTTTAAACCTTGTTAACATTAGAACCTCTAGTAAGTTATCCTTAAGAAATAGATTATGAACATAAATTCTAAAAGAGAATATTAGAACTAAATGATAGACTTCTCGAAGTTTCGGGATCAAGGGCAAAATAGTCTTTTAACTTAAGAGAACCTTTTTTCATAAATTCTCTTCATGAGATTGTACAACTCAGAAGTTTATAATTTCTAAGAGTTTAAGGATGTGATTTTGATCCACATGCCCTGTGTGACAGGCGTTTGAGTTGCCGCGAGTACGGACCAAGTTGAGTTGATAGAGTGTGATTTGATTCAGGTAAGTCCTTGCGACTTACTTTGCCAGTTTCTGGATATTAGTTGAGTGATAAGTTGTGTGTGTGCAATACGTGTGAAAATAATAATAATAATAATAATAACAACTTGTTAGGACGACCGTGTTTATTATGGTTTAAGGCCCAAGTGTATTATAACGGGCCGTGACATCACTGCCCAGCTCTGACAAGAGACTGGGAGGTTCTCTATACCCAGACCAGGCAGGTACAAGGTGAGATGCATCGGATCCATTCCTGATGGTTACACGGGGGCGGAGGCGAGGTTTGGAAATCCCTCGTGTCACAAAATAAGTATCATTAGTAAGAGTCAATCACCTAAGTAAAGATAATAAATGAATTGTTTGAAAGCATGATGAGTGTTTATTTGTGTTATGATGTGTGTGTGTGTCTTATTATTATTTATCTAATGTTTAGATAGCTAGCTAATGGTTGTTTTGTTGTGTTTTTAGATTTACCACAGGTTAGAGTAGCATCTGAGTGATCCGGAAGTAGTGGTCAGTCGGGTTACCGTACTCCTTAGAGTGGTGGTTTGGGTTGTTGTTTTGTCGTTCTTTCCTTTAGTAAAGACAGTTAGTTTTTTCCCTTTGTTTAAGTACGATAGGCTGTTAGACCTTGCTGCATTCATCATTTTAAAAACACATCTTTATGAATTTCGGTTTTTCTTATTTGTGTCTTGTTGCAAGATCCTAGTAATATTGTTGTCAAACTGAGGTCGGGACCCATTGTGAGGTCCTAACCAGTAATGTCCCGAGTTCTGAGAATTTGGGGCGTTACAACATGGTATCAGAGCTCTAGGTTGGCAACAATGGCACTTGAAATCATCTGAAAGACCGAATAAGTACTTAAGCAGAACCCAAAAAGGGATTTGAGTTTTAAAAAGGACTTTTGATTTTCAAATGCATGCATAGTCTGGTTGGGAATAGAAAGTACGGCTGACCACCACTACTATCGCGGATCTCAGTATGCTTAGTATGGACTTTAGGTTGTTACTCTCTTTGGACTTATTAGCTTGGTTATAATGATAGGTGATGTAGATAAGCATATGCCGAAGATTAGTAGAATTTATAGTTATAGTATGCCCTTAACGGAGATAACAGAATGAGATCCTCATTCAGTTGACACACCTAAGTATAATTGAAGGGTTTCAATGTAAGGATAAGTATGCTCAGCTTATGAGCATTAAGGTAGGCGAACGTCCGGACAACTCCTTCAAACTTATTAAGGAACGTTGAGACGGAAAAGTGAAGACTAAAAGGCAACACCAACGACGATGACAAGAAGGGAACCCCGAGTCAACTCAATAGGACCAAATGAAGAAAATACATGAGAGTAGTTCCGGAAAAGCGTTTGATGACCGACAAATATATAAATTGGAAGAGACAACCCATAGGTTCTTTCAAGTGTGGTGTAAAGCAACGTTACAAACAAAGTGGATACCTTTAGAAACACACATGGGCATGAAAGTCAAGGTGAAATGTAGTAGCGATCCAGACAAGAGGCATTGAATCTAAGCTTACTAACAGACCAGAAGGTGAAAGTTTGAGGCTAGAAGCAGAGCGGAAGATGATCACTCTCGACAAGCTACTTGCCACCACAATCAAGATGGGAAACCGAGACGATCATAAGCATAAGAGTCAAGATGAGATACATTGTCCAGCCCGATACGAAGAATTAAAGAGCCACAAAATAAAAGCTTACCGGTTGCTAGAAAGGGGGGGCAGATTTCACCAACATGGAAGTGGTGTGACCTCCTAGAACACACAAGAATTACAACAAGGATCGGGATACAACAAAGACCGGATTTCTATAAAGGTGGAAGTATAAGAAGCACCCCAAGGGAGGAGGGTGTAGGAGAATGGTCTTGGTGAAAAAGAGGATCTCTAATAACTTCTCATTCACGAAGGGATTTAAGTTAATAACACTAGCGGGTCATAACAGAGAACCGCAATCGGACGATAACTCGGGTAAAAAGAATCATGGAAAATACCTACATGTTATCGTAGAAGCATTGACAAGTCTGTTGACAGAAGATGAAGATACAACTAGACTCGTAAGAGGATAGTGCTCTTATATGAGTGTAGTTTGTAGAAGGATCTAAAGGAGTGTAAATGGAAGAGATGTATTTTCACTGGTATATCAAACCTCAAAAGAGGTAGAAAAAAAGTAAGTCTACGATCTTATAGAAGGTCAACTACAGACTAATGGGTTCTTCCAGAGAATTTACACGTGTTGGCTAACTAGTGATGGTTGGTTGACAGATAAGAAGATTAACCACAAGGTTATAAAGGAATTTTATCGACATCTAGTGAATTTCTTCCAGAGATCAACGACGCCAATGGTGAAGTTAAATCAATACAAGTACTAGTAGTCTTGATGGTAACATTGAATGAGTCCAATATGACAACTCTAATAAAGAAATTAAAGAGAAGCTCTTGACGGTCGATAAGGACCATTGATGATAGTAATGGTGTAAAGGGAATTATTATGAGTAGTTACTTACTACTGACTAAAGAAAGATACATATCAAAGTTAGTATGAAGGGATCCCTGTAAGAAGAACTAGAAGACTAAGAAGAAGTAGATGATTGGGAACATGTCCTATGTCTTAGCATTCCACACAAGTAGGAATGATGGTGCTCCTCCGAGAAAAGGTGGGGTCAAAATGTCTAGATTGATAGGGGGAAACCCTTGTGATTAAAGATGTGGCACAAAATAATTGGAATTTCAGAGGCGGCACAAACATGGAGAGTATGATTTAAAGCCTTGGAGAAATGTGTGGTCCATTTGTGAGGTGATTGCAGATGGAATCTACAAGTTGGATAGAACAGACATGAGAAGGAGTAAAGTTGAATGACTAAAGGCTTTTATATGGATCCGGTATTACACCAATAAGATGATTACCGAAAGGTGTATATATAAAAATTTATTAAGAAATGGAGGTACTCCATTGAAAATTCAAGCTAGGTTGATGACATAAGAGTTGATGAAAGTAATAAGACCAACCAACGTGGTTCGTACAGCGAGTACGAGAAAACTCAAAGGGGTAACTATCCTACTGGGGGTAAAGATTTAAAGAAGGTAAAGCGACACGAGCATAAGGACAACATAATAAATGCGAGTCAATAACTTTGATCTTTAAGAAAATAATATACAACTGAGATTTCTTATGCAAATGGTATCGATAGGTGTTTAATAAAAGTCATACATATCGGACCGATAACGCTAGGATGGATAAAGTGTAAACCAAAAGAATAACTTAACCAGTAAGAAGGAAAGTCATGTATCAAAAGGCGGGTCTTGCTAAATTGGAATAAAGTGTTGAGATGAGGATGCCTTTGTAGAATCTATGCAAGAGTACAACGTATTTGAGGTTCCAACATAAAATGAGCAGTAATGATCAACTGAAAGTTGAGACCGATTCAGGGGAGGAAATTGTTATAAGACGAGTCACCTAGTAGAAGAGTTCACAAGACAAGCTTGAGAGACCAAAAGAGATAAAATGTTGACCCGGATATGAGGGTCTAAGGTGCATAGAAGGGATACCTACAATAGAGTGTAGAAGCAAAATGTAGACTTTATAAGTGTAGAGAGGTTTTGACCTCCTCAAAGATATAACGGAAACAACGGAGTTTCATGAAGGCAATATTGCCGGTAACACCAGCAAAGGAATGTATATATGAGAACGGCCTTGGTGGACTTGAAAGTACAAGGTAACCCAATTATTGCGGGACCTAAGTCATCAACACCGGCGATCCATGCAAGGGGAACTACAAGGGGATGATAACTAAAGTCATCAGAACTACAAAGACACTTACCAACTATCGTTGAAGACTTGGAATGACTATTTATATCAAGATGAAAGACCCTGTTGGGCTCGAGATGTAGAGTTAGCGTAAGGAAACAGGAGTGTGGAAGATATAACAAATTAGTGAAGCATGAAAGGATTAATCGAGCAGATGATGCTCACCAAGAATTTAACGCCAATATAGGTATGAGAAGAGTAAGTCCGGGATATTGAGATAAGCCAATTTTAGACTGACCGACGTCAACTGAGGACGTGTAAGTGTTGGTTGATATTGACGAGTAGGTACCGTTAAGAAGAGACATTAGTAACTGCGGATTTAATAGGTAACTTTACCGATGCCTTGGAGGATTCCACAAGTAGGCAACGACAACCTTTTGGGATGATCTAAGGATATGGGGAGAATCGGGTTAGAGGTTGCTTACTTGTTGGTTAAGAACAGATTACGGTTGAATAAGAGAGTAAGGGTCTATTTGAAGAGGATCTTGCTAGTATTAGAAGGGAAGAGTCGGCGGGAGTTGGGTAAATCATGTTGACCCTCATAAAGACGTCATTGTGCCTAAAGGGTGTTACAACAAAAGCGTGGTAAGCATATAACCCACAAATGAAGAAAATCAATGTTAGGTTAACTATGATTTCAAGTTAAGGAATTAGAGATCTATATGACAAGGTCCACTTGGATGTGTGATTTGTTCTGAGTTATATAAATTTTAAAGCTTGACAAGAAGTAGGTGAAAACCCATTAATTAAGGAACGATCCGATTAGGTCACATTGAGGAAACCGGGCCAAGCGGTTTTGATGCGTCCTTGGACACGTCAATGAATGATTCCGGATCTAGATCAAGCTGAAGCTCAACTACTCCTTAGTTGAAGTACGAATGCAATTGAAGATGGGTTGCGGAAGCTTAGAGATGGAGGCAGAAGTTGTATGATTGAGTCGATCTAGATTGATCGATCAAACCTTGAAGTGGGTCGGTTGAGTTGGTTCTTGAAGAACCCTCGAATGTGGTTGAGTTTGGATCGAAGATCCAAAAGAAGAACTTTGAGAGGGTTGGAAGAGGGATTGATGCTCAAGTAAGTTGGAGGAAAATACTTCTCTTTACTTAATCAAATTGAACATGCTTTACAAATGAGCCAAGCATCACCTTATATAGTGGATGAAGGCTATACAAAGAGTCGGAAATTAAATGACGGAAATAAAGTCGGAATTTAAGTTCCGGAATGAAACACCTAAAAATATGAAAGGTTGAGAATTTAAGTTCGGAATTAAGTTTCCGAATTAAATTCCGAAACCAAAAGTCTAATCTTAAATTCGGAAAATTAATACCCGGAAATAAAGTCCCGGAAATTAATATTCCGAAAATAAAAAGACTTATTATTACAAAACGCTAAATTATGGAAAATGCGGAAAATGCGCCGGAACGGTGCCGGCTTGACAAGCTTCAAGTCATTGTGGCGTAGAGACACGGTTTGCATCCAATGGGTCCGTGACAAGCAACGGTGCGGCTAATGATGGAGCCGGTGGCTTGAGCGATTGCTTTAGCACGGGAACGGGTGAGCGGTCCATCGGAGCGAACCCGAAGTGCCTCGTCTTCCTCGTCTTGGGACATAGGGGTCAAGGGCGCATCAGTCCCCCCATCTTGGATGTGAAACGTCCCCGTTTCACCTTCGTCAAATAGGGGCTCAATGTATGGTGCAAGGTCCTTGACATTGAACGTCGGGTGCACGCCATAGTCGTCCGGAAGCTCCAACTTGTAAGCATTCGGGCCATGGCGGGATAAGATGCGGAATGGTCCATCACCGCGGTCCGAGAGCTTGCCTTTGCGGCGGGATGGAAAACGCTCCTTCCTTAAGTGGAGCCAAACTAGATCACCGGGCTCGAATGACATTGGACGGCGCCCTTTGTTGCGTTGTGTGGCAAGTTGATCGGCACGCCGTTGAAGTTGTGTCCTAGTCCGCTCATGAAGCTCAATGATGTGAGCGGCACGACTTGCTCCGGTGATGTGTTCTCCGTCTTTGAGTGGACGCGGAGTGAAGTCCATCGGAGTGTGTGGATTAAGGCCGTAGACAACTTCAAAGGGTGAAAGCTTTGTTGCCGAGTGTCGAGACCTGTTATAAGAAAACTCCACAATCGAAAGTAAGTCCTCCCACTTGCGTGGGTTGTTCCTAAGGGTCGCTCTAAGTAGAGCGCCGAGAGTCCGATTGGTCACCTCCGTTTGACCATCGGTTTGGGGATGATAGCTACTTGAAAACAACAAGTTGGTTCCAAGTTTCCCCCATAAGGTTCTCCAAAAATGGCTCACAAACTTTACGTCCCGATCACTAAGGATGGAATGCGGTATTCCATGTAAGCGCACAACATTGTCAAAGAAAAGGGTAGCTACTTCACTAGCATTTTGTGTGCTCTTACATGCAATAAAATGTGCCATTTTTGAAAAACGATCGACTACCACAAAAATGGAGTCTTTGCCTCGTTTAGACATGGGTAGGCCAACCACGAAGTCCATGGAAAGATCCTCCCAAGGTCCCATTGGTATAGGCAAAGGAGAATACAATCCATCCGGACCTTGGCGCGATTTTGCATGGTGACATGTGATGCAACTTGTGCAAAACCGTGTCACATGCTTGCGCATCCGGGGCCAAAAGAAGTGCTCTTGTAGAGCGGCGAGAGTCTTGGTAGCACCGAAGTGACCACGACCCTCATGGGCCTCCTTTATCAACAAATGACGAATACTCGAGCGCGGGATACAAAGTTTGCCCGCACGGAATAAGTAACCATCGTTAATAAAGAAAGACTCATGCTCTCGGAGGTCAAGGCATTGAGCAAATATATCCTTGAAGTCAAGATCCGTGGCATATAACTCTT
Source organism: Fagopyrum esculentum (assembly GCA_033239045.1). Classification (NCBI taxonomy): domain Eukaryota; kingdom Viridiplantae; phylum Streptophyta; class Magnoliopsida; order Caryophyllales; family Polygonaceae; genus Fagopyrum; species Fagopyrum esculentum. Next base: position 125,951,392 of record BSUD01000006.1, on the reverse strand, counting down.
TGATAAGATCAAAGCCATGGATCTTGGCGTCCATATGCACAAGAAGGATATATCGGCGAGAAAGGGCGTCGGCTACCACATTCTCTTTACCTTTCTTATGTCGAATGACATACGGAAAGGTCTCAAGAAATTCTACCCAACTAGCATGGCGCCGACTCAAAGTAGTTTGACCCTTGAGATACGAAAGAGCCGCATGATCCGAATGAATCACGAACTCCTTCGGCCACAAGTAGTGTTGCCATGTTTTGAGACAACGAACTAAAGCATATAGTTCCTTGTCATAGGTTGGATAGTTGAGTGAGGGACCGGAAAGTTTTTCGCTAAAATAAGCAATGGGCCGATTCTCTTGTAGGAGAACCCCCCCAATGCCTACATTAGATGCGTCACATTCCACCTCGAAGGTTTTCGAAAAGTTTGGGAGTTGGAGTAGTGGCGCATTACAAAGACGGTCTTTGAGCGACTCAAACGCTCGAGCATGGGTGTCACGCCACTCAAACGTGACACCTTTATTAGTAAGCTCATGTAGCGGTGCCGCTATCGAGCTAAAGTCCTTGACAAAGCGTCGATAGAAACCCGCTAAGCCGAGAAAGGCTCGAACCATGGTGGCCGTAGTAGGAATAGGCCACTCCCGAATGGCGCGAACTTTTGATTCGTCCACTCGTAGTCCGTCCTTAGACACGACATAGCCAAGAAAAACTGTGGTGTCCGAGCAAAAGACACATTTCTCCAAATTGACATATAATTGCTCTTGTCTAAGGCACTCGAGCACTTGGCGAAGGTGCTCGATGTGTGCATCCAAAGACTTGCTAAAGACTAAGATATCATCAAAATAGACAACAACGAAAATACCCAGAAATTTGCGCAAGACGTGATTCATGAGGCGCATGAAGGTGGATGGAGCGTTGGAGAGGCCAAATGGCATAACAAGCCACTCATAGAGGCCATGCTTCGTCTTGAAAGCCGTCTTCCATTCATCACCTTCGGCCATGCGGATTTGATGGTATCCGCTCCGGAGATCGATCTTTGAAAATATGGTGGCGCCATGGAGCTCGTCCAACATATCGTCAAGGCGCGGGATCGGATGACGATACTTGACGGTGATTTGATTGATGGCTCGGCAATCTACACACATCCGCCAAGATCCGTCTTTCTTGGGTACAAGTATGACCGGCACGGCACATGGAGACAAGGACTCACGGACATAGCCCCGGTCTAGGAGCTCTTGGACTTGGCGTTGTAGCTCTTTGGTCTCCTCCGGACTTGCACGGTCAGCGGCACGGTTGGGCAAAGACGCGCCGGGCACCAAATCGATTTGGTGCTCAATTCCTCGGATTGGTGGCAAGCCGGGTGGTAGTTTGTCGGTCAAAATGTCCTGAAATTCGGACAACAACAAGGACACCTCGTGCGACACATTACTAGGGTCATGGGAAATAGATAAACAAAAAGGGACAAGTAAGAAACAAGGAAACTTACCTTCCATGACCGGTGTCAAGTCATGTCGTCGGGCCAAAAGAATTCGGGGCTCACATCGCCCTTGAATGGTAGGAACCGGAGGTGCATGTGTCGGGACAATGCTCTTACTACCTCTTGCTTCGGTAGCCTTACCCTTATGGCCGGAATTACGGGAACCGGAAGTAGGAACATCCACAACATCGGGAGAACGACGAGAAGGGTCCAATGTGGCCGCCGGTGTAGTGGTGTCATCGATCACTTGTTGCCTCTTTCGTTCTGCATAGTCAACTAAAATTTCCTGTGGAGTCATAGGCAAAAGTGTGATCCGTTTTCCATTGTATTGGAACATGTAACGGTTGAGATAACCATCATGAAAAGTTTTTCGGTCAAATTGCCATGGTCGTCCCAACAATACATGTGTGGCGTCCATTTTGATAACATCACAAAGGACCTTATCAACATAGGCGCCAATAGAAAACGTCACCCACGCTTGTTGTGTGACGGTGTCACTTGCCTTATCGGAAATCCATTGGAGTCCGTAAGGTTGTGGGTGGGGGGTTGTAGGCAACTTAAAGTGTTTCACCACTTTTTCGTTGATAATATTACAACACGAACCCCCATCGATGATAAGAGAGAGACTAGTGTCATTGACCAAACAACGAGAGTGGAAGAGATTCTCGCGTTGGTCAATAGGGAGATGCTCTTTTATAGCAAGAATGCGACGAGAGACAAGAGCAAACTTACCTGGTTGTGCCGGACCGCAAGCAAGTTGGTCGTCGCATGGCTCCATGCCATAGTATGGGTCGGCATCTTGGTCATCTTCCAAGATGATATCACCATTATAATCCTCTTCGCCATCGTCATATGATGGGTTGGCAAACATCACCCGCTTGGTGTTCGGGCAATCACGTTGGACATGACCAAACCCGCTACATTTGAAACACACGGGTTCTCTTGGGCGGGCCACCGTTTGAGATCCTTGTTGGGGTCGGCCCGGAGGCGTTTGTGGTGGAGCAACGGTGCCACGGTATGGTGGTTTCTCGGTAGCCGCTTGCCGGGTGGGTTGACTCATCCGTGGTGATCCTTTAGCGGCTCCGGAATCTTGGGGACTAGCAACATCTCGAGAACGAGAATTAGTGGTATAAGAGTATTGACTAGTGGAAGAGTTATACCTTGAGTATCGAGGCGTTTCAAGTTGTTGCTTGTGAAGCTTCATGGCGGCATGACATAAGGCTCCTAAGTCCTTGTATGGGACAATCTCGAGGGGCCGCCGAATTGATGGATTAAGGCCGCTCATGAATTTGGTTCGAAGGGCCGAGGCGGAGGCCGAGATGCCGGCCTTCATATGCATGTCCTCCAGTTTGGCTAAGTAAGCCACCGGAGTAAGGCTTCCTTGTTGGAATTCGGCAATTTGCAACCGCATGTCGTTTTTGAAGTCATCGGGCACGTACTTCTTAGTCATGACATAGATCAATTGATCAAATGTCGCAACCGGTGCCCATCCTCGGTTCTCACGGTTGGTCTCGTACCGGTTCCACCAAGATTTTGCATCACCTTCAAAGTAAAGTGTCGCCGCTTCGATTTTCTCATACTCTTCATAATGGCAATGCTTGAGAGCTCTTTTCATATCCTGTGCCCAATCAAGAAACGCACAAGGATCATATTCACCATAAAATACCGGAAATTTAACCTTACCTTCCCTACGAGCTCGGTAGGGATCCGGTCGGGGTGGTGCTATATAGGCGTCGTCGTGATGGGCTCGCCGGTGGCCATCGTTATGCCTTTGGCGCCCATGATTATGTGGTGCACGCCTTTGTGGGTTAGGAGGAGGCAACCATTCTTCTCCTCGATCCTGGTTCTCAAAAGGCTCTCGGATGGGTGGGTGCCATGGACGGACATGTGCCACCCGTTCCAAGTCCGACTCATCATCGGAGAACTCGTCAAAGTCATCTCGTTCATCATACTCTTCATAATCATGATACATCGGTTGCCGGCTATGCCGTTGGCGGCGTTGTCCGGACCGATCATTCTCGGGACGTTGAGAGCGGTCATTTGTTTGATGATTGTACCGGTCATCAATCCGGGAGGGACGGTTGGTGCGTTGGGCACTAGATGGAGGAGGGGAAGTGCCATACTTACGTCGGTTGTGCTCATAACGCTTGTGCCTGTTCTCCGTGTCAACATATAGTAAATCATTTGGAGAAGGGTCAGGGTTCTCGTCACCTTCATTGTGGGACTCATGACCGTCATTTTGGGAGGGACCGTGGTTTTCAATGACGGAGGCAAGCCGTCGACCGTTAGATGGTTCGGCTCCCAAGATACCTTTGCCTTTGCGACGTCCATCGGATGTGGAAGCATCGACCAAGGTTCCATTTAGATTCGGTGGGGCGGTCGTAAGGGCAAGCATTTGAGCCTTCAAAGCTTCAAGTTCTTGCCTAAGGGAGGCATTCTCTTCGGTCAAAGTAGTGATCTCGTGCCTTTCACTAGATTCCTGAGAATTTTCCATTGTGACGTTAGTCATAACTCCAAGATTGGACACAAATTGCAAGCAATCAAATGAGCAAGGTGACAAGATAAGTCAACGTTACCCAAGTTCAAGTGCGTTAGGGTTCTACCTTTGGGAAAGCCGTTTGGCGGTTAGGCAAGGAAGGCAAATCCAACAAATTTGAACCAAAATGCACACAAATTCAAGAGAAAATTTGCAACTTGTAAGAAAATGGAGAGGTAGGAAATGGACGGATCGTTTATCGGCAAGTTTTACTTGCTTTGGTCTTTGACCTTTTCAAAAATCCGATTTTTCGGATGGACCGGTTTGCCGGACGTCTTTTACTTTTTGTTTGTGGAATTGTTTCTTTTTGAAACTTTTGAATGCAACCTTTGGAATGCAAGAGATGAATCCACTTTTCTTTGAAACAAATCCGTTTTTTTTTTTTTAAGAGTTTTTTGCTTTGTTTTTGATTTTTGGAATATCAAAAGGCGTGATATCCGATTTTGTCAACAAAAAATCCCAAGAAAATGGTGAAATTGATTAACAAAAATGTCGGATTGGGTAAGGAAAAATGTTTTGTTGATTAATGGTTTGATGGCAAACCAAAAATCTCCTAAATTTGCTTTGCAAAATGGATTGAGAAAAAAAAATTTTGAAGAACGTGGATGAAGATGCGAAGAACAAGATGAAGATGGTGATGAACAAAAGGCAAAAGGATGAATATAATAACGCACTAAAACAAGAGTAAAGAAAACTTAGCTTAGATCCCTTTGCTCTGATGCCAATTTGATGCGTCCTTGGACACGTCAATGAATGATTCCGGATCTAGATCAAGCTGAAGCTCAACTACTCCTTAGTTGAAGTGCGAATGCAATTGAAGATGGGTTGCGGAAGCTTAGAGATGGAGGCAGAAGTTGTATGATTGAGTCGATCTAGATTGATCGATCAAACCTTGAAGTGGGTCGGTTGAGTTGGTTCTTGAAGAACCCTCGAATGTGGTTGAGTTTGGATCGAAGATCCAAAAGAAGAACTTTGAGAGGGTTGGAAGAGGGATTGATGCTCAAGTAAGTTGGAGGAAAATACTTCTCTTTACTTAATCAAATTGAACATGCTTTACAAATGAGCCAAGCATCACCTTATATAGTGGATGAAGGCTATACAAAGAATCGGAAATTAAATGACGGAAATAAAGTCGGAATTTAAGTTCCGGAATGAAACACCTAAAAATATGAAAGGTTGAGAATTTAAGTTCGGAATTAAGTTTCCGAATTAAATTCCGAAACCAAAAGTCTAATCTTAAATTCGGAAAATTAATACCCGGAAATAAAGTCCCGGAAATTAATATTCCGAAAATAAAAAGACTTATTATTACAAAACGCTAAATTATGGAAAATGCGGAAAATGCGCCGGAACGGTGCCGGCTTGACAAGCTTCAAGTCATTGTGGCGTAGAGACACGGTTTGCATCCAATGGGTCCGTGACAAGCAACGGTGCGGCTAATGATGGAGCCGGTGGCTTGAGCGATTGCTTTAGCACGGGAACGGGTGAGCGGTCCATCGGAGCGAACCCGAAGTGCCTCGTCTTCCTCGTCTTGGGACATAGGGGTCAAGGGCGCATCAGGTTTGTATTACAAAGAGCATTAGGCACTTAGTAAAGTGCCGACAGAAGTTTAAGATCATTATTTTATAATCGATAGTCGGAAACTTTCAAAAGGGAAAAAGCAAGTGGGCCTAGTGGACAGATAAGTTTCGTATAGTCAAAAGAGCTGGAAGTAAGTTTAGAAAACCAAACCGTTGAGAGAGTACATCCCGGATCCGAGACACGTTATCAGTCACGAGGATCTGATAGTTGAGCCCGATCATACATTTGGAGAGTACCCGGTAGCTGTCTTGGAGCGCAGTACTAGAAGTCTGCGGTCCAAAGAGATACCTATGTTGAGGATCCAGTGGTCTAGACGAGGAGCTGATGAGGCCACTTGGGAGACAGAGGAGAGTATTAGACGTAATTATCCCGAGTTCGCTGCGGGGTTAGATGTTACTTTTGTATCGGCGAGTTAGTACTCGAATGTTGTGTTGTTTGACCATTCATGTTTTTATATTGGATTGAGTGATTATGTTTTATGTGATGTGTGTCTGAGTATGATGATTGAGTAGTTGCGTGGTAGAAAACGGAAATTTTATGAAATTAAGATTTACAAAGAAAGTCGAATGTATAGTTACCTTACTCTAACTTTCGGGACGAAACTTATTTTAAGGGGCACTAATGTAATACCCGTAAAAATTTAAACTCCGTTGAATACCGGATCAAACCGGATTCCGATCCGCCAACCTAAATTCTTCTAATTAAGAATTAAACAATATTGAATTTTACCAATTTATGTGACCTGGATTCACATAAAATGATAACTTTTATTTTTCAGTAAATAATTCCGTAAATAATCCCGTGATTTTAATTTCCGTACATTTTAACGATTCCGTACGAGTTTTTATGTTTCACTTCAGCTTTTTTTTAATGGGTGAGCAGACCCAATTTAACTGGCCCATTTAACTTCAGCCCACCGGCCCAAATCTCTAACTTAAACCTAATCTTTATTTTTAACCTAATCTTCTTTCTAATCTAATCTAACGCTAACCTAATTACTCGTACGCCATCTACGGGAGTGTTATACCACCGAACCAACCGAAGACCTCCTTGTCGATCTGCTGTTGCCGGTGACGGACCACCACCGAGAGAGACCCGACGCCGCCGACACCCTTGTAGTAGGAGGAACTTTTGCTGCTGCCATCGAACCGGTTGCACGCCAGCCTCGCCAACGACGGTGGAGCAAAGGACCGAGGGTACCGCCGCCTTGAGCCCAGACGGAATAGTAACGAAGCAGCGTGCGAGATCGTTAGCCGTACCGTCGACCACCAACAACATCGATCGACACCAGCAGTGCTCCTTCTCCCTTACTGCAGTGCGAGATTGTGCTAACCGGGAGTGTCAAGGAGGGTCCTACAGTGCGACACAGCGACCAGCAGTGCGAGATCGTCTCTTTCCCCTCTGTTTCTCTCATATTCCTGTGCTAACCGAGAGATTGTAGCTCTTCCGGGTCCTGCAGTAGCTAGCCAAGGAGGGTGGTGCAACGCGTGGGAATGCAAGCAACCGAGCCAGCTTCGACCCTTTGCGACAGCCACCTTGTAGGACCGTACTGAGCCGCGGTTCCTCTCCGAGGAGTAATGTGATCGGATAGGGAACTAGAGAAGAAGGTTGTGATGGTTCCGAGGAGTAGTCAAGAGTTGCCGGTTAATGAGTTCTACTTATGAAAAACATTCTAAGGGCTCATGATGTATTATAAGCTAGGCTCGTTTAGGATTTGATCTGAGACCTAGTGGTTAAGAGTAAGGTCGGACCTTAGCAAACCTTTGAAAGTTTAAACCTTGTTAACATTAGAACCTCTAGTAAGTTATCCTTAAGAAATAGATTATGAACATAAATTCTAAAAGAGAATATTAGAACTAAATGATAGTCTTCTCGAAGTTTCGGGATCAAGGGCAAAATAGTCTTTTAACTTAAGAGAACCTTTTTCATAAATTCTCTTCATGAGATTGTACAAATCAGAAGTTTATAATTTCTAAGAGTTTAAGGATGTGATTTTGATCCACATGCCCTGTGTGACAGGCGTTTGAGTTACCGCGAGTACGGACCAAGTTGAGTTGATAGAGTGTGATTTGATTCAGGTAAGTCCTTGCGACTTACTTAGCTAGTTTCTGGATATTAGTTGAGTGATAATGGTTGTGTGTGTGCAATGCGTGTGAAAATAATAATAATAACAACTTGTTAGTACGACCGTGGTTATTATGGTTTAAGGCCCAAGTGTATTATAACGGGTCGTGACATCACTGCCCAGCTCTGACAGGAGATTGGGAGGTTCTCTATACCCAGACCAGGCAGGTACAAGGTGAGATGCATCGGATCCATTCCTGATGGTTACACGGGGGCGGAGGCGAGGTTTGGGAATCCCTCGTGTCACAAAATAAGTATCATTAGTAAGAGTGAATCACCTAAGTAAAGATAATAAATGAATTGTTTGAAAGCATGATGAGTGTTTATTTGTGCTATGATGTGTGTGTGCTATTATTATTTATCTAATTTTTATATAGCTAGCTATTGGTTGTTTTGTTGTGTTTTTAGATTTACCACAGGTTAGAGTAGCATCTGAGTGATCCGGAAGTAGTGGTCAGCCGGGTTGTCGTACTCCTTAGAGTGGGGGTTTGGGTTGTTGTTTTGTCGTTCTTTCCTTTTGTAAAGACAGTTAGTCTTTTCCCTTTGTTTAAGTACGATAGGCTATTAGACCTTGTTGCATTTATCATTTTAAAAACACATCTTTATGAATTTCGGTTTTTCTTATTTGTGTCTTGTTGCAAGATCCTAGTAATATTGTTGTCAAACTGAGGTCGGGACTCATTGTGAGGTCCTAACCAGTAATGTCCCGAGTTCTGAGAATTTGGGGCGTTACACTTCCTTGCACCGCTAAACACGTCATTCGGCCTCTCCTGGAGCCGTGTGGCGTCCCTTCTTGGCGCCATCAACCTAGCGGGCACCCTCCCTTGGCTAGCCACCGTGATCCCTGCAAGCCTCCCCCTAGCCTGCATCTAGCCGTCTGGCTTCTTCCTCTCTGGTCCACTGCCCACGCCTATGACCTAGCCTTGCCGCCCGACCCCTCGACCACATTGCTCGCCTCCCAAGCAACATACGCCCACCCAGCTACCTATTTTCCTCTATCTGTTTCTCTCAACCCTCATACCTACTCTTTCTCGCCCAGCCACACCATCATTATTCTCTTCACTCTTCGATATCACTCCCCTCTACAACCTCAACACCTCACCCTCCTCCTCTCAGTGAACTCACTCTCTCACTTCAGCCTCTAATCGCCCCTCTACAATCCAACCACCCTCCTCCTTCAACTCTCCTCAGACCTTCACAAGCAACATCAACGTTTCACCACCACAACTTCACCCTTCCCTCTTCATCTTTTTTTTGAACTCCACCGGAGCCACCGCCGAAGATAGGACTACTAGGGGGAAGCCCCCACTCCGGTTGTTGAGAGAATCCATCGCCAGCTCTAGCCACGCCGGAAACCGCACGATTACGGCCGCCACAGGTGCCTAGACGCCGCCCATAAACTGGCATTTTCTCAACCCTTCCACATTCAAAAATATAATTGCAAATTTTAGCTTAGTTTATTAAATTACATGAAGGGCCAAACTTTTAGTTTTGCCCTTTTTGCCCTTGGCAAAACATAATTACGGTTTTGAACCTAAATTTTAATTACAAAAAACTATCCTATACACATTCATTATATACCCAAGTTTAGCTTATAGAGATAAATTTGATTAGTGGTTATGGTTTGGGTTTGGAAACGACTTCGGAAAAGGATTAACTCAAGTCAAAGTTCAACAACCGTGGATCGACTTTCGTTACGTCGACGCTACGTAAGTAATCTTGAACTCTTGATATGGAGTTTATTATGGAATATATTTTGGACATTGTATTGATATAACTAGTTGAACATTCTAGGTAACATTTCATTGGATTACGGGTTTTGGGCAGACCCCAAGAGAGGTGCGACTCAAACTCGGATTAGAATTACGTAAGTCACTATGACACCTATTAGACGGTACGGTGTTTGTGATATTATAGTATGTGTAGATATTAATTGTGTGGCCTTGCTTGTTTAGGTTGTTTGTCACACCTTAGACTTTGTCATTTTTGGGCTTTGAGCTGTTGCGTAATATATTTCTAGGCAAGTACTTGTGAGCGTTTTTATATGAGCATGATTCATTTTAAGTTGCTATGTTATTACATGCATGATTTGACGTTTTAGAATATGTTTGCATAATGATTTTAATATTTATCATGAACTTTAATATTTCTTCGGTTAAAGATTTCGATATGACTGGATAAATTGATGCTGAAAGAACTTTGAGAACACGCGTCTTGTTTTTGATTTGTCACACTGGGAGTGACGTGTTTATATTGAATTATGATTCTTAAAGTGATTTATGGAGTGTTTGGGAAGGAACCAGATTATGGATATTGAGATGATTTGGTCTATGACCACGATGGGAAAATGCCCGATTGTTATTATGAGATGACCCGGTCTATGACCACCTATTTTGTTTTCGTGATTTTTCGCTACTCGGTTGGTGCGGACCATAATTACCAATGGTACATGGTTTGAGTGGGCCGAGGATGCACCATCCCTTAGTAGATGGCGAGGATTCACTTGATCAGTGAATTTCGTGCTCATCCCATGGATTAGGATTTAGGAGGTACCTTCTTATTCAACACAGGTTGAACATGTTTTAAAATAAATACAAACCCGTGATTTGAATACAATTTCTAAAGTAAAAATGCTCGAGAATGTTTTGAGTTCATATTTGGATGATTCTTGTGATGGATTTGAGCAAGGGCAAGGATTGACCTTGTTATCCCATTTCTGTCAATTGACTATATACCACTTATACCGGTTATTTTTTACTATGGATATTGTTTTGAATTATGAGATACGATTTTGGATTATGAGCATGTTGAGTTGGATTTATGAACTATGGTTTCGGTTTATGAATTATTGATTAGATATATGAGATATTGTTTTTGGACATGAGTATTTTGATATGGACTATGTTTTTAACAGACTTGGAGTGTGAGTCATGGATTATGATTTAAGATTTCAACATATGTTATCATGAGCTTATGCGATAACTAATGATTTTAAATGCATGATTGACTATTTAGATTCTTTGGATATTTGCTAAAGATCATATGATGTCATATATGCTTATACCATGTATAGTTCATATATATTCTCCGCTTATGTATCGGCTTAGTCTATGTGAAAGAATAACCCCACCACGGTGGGGCTGGTTATGTTTTTGGGCATAACCAGGTACGTGATAAGTTCAAGAGCATGAAGGTCATGAACCCTAGTGGTAGTCGTGTCGGTTGGGTTTGGGGAGGTCTTGTTCGTCAGGACTTTTTCCTAACTTTGAATATTATCTTTGGGACGTTTTTATGGTAGGAGTTAACGCCATTCAATTCATTAAAACTTAGTCATGAACTCATGCATTTGCCAACTCAATTCAACAAGAACACGAGCCCAGCCTTCACGGTACGATTGAATCTACTCTCAATCTCGATTTGTTATCTGATTTTGAGTATCAAATTTCATTTTGAAAAATTTGAATTTGTAAATGGATGCTGAGAAGAAAGAGGAACGAATTGAAGCACTTAGGATTTGTTAGGAAAGTTGCGATCGCAAAACTGCTTTGTTTTTCGAGTCTCTTGGGTCTTCAATCTGAAATGCTATTACTGGTCATAGATTAGGTTTTGATAGGTTTGCAGTTCTTGTCCATCATGACAAAGGTGGAGTGGATCTTTGGTGGAGAATCAGAATATGGCGAAGGAGAGAAACGGAGGAAAAATGAGGCGGCGTGAGTTAGGTTTGGGGAAATATAACATTAAAAAAAAGGCAATTTTTGTAAGTAGACCTTTTTGAAAAACTATAGTAGTTACCAGACTTTTTAATGTTTCAATTAAGTAAATATACGTTAACCTTTTGTATTTATTTTCAAACTCTACCCACTCTTCTGTCAAGGGGTATATTTACTAAACACAAAACTAGAAAAAGCCTAGTAAACCAAATTGTTTCAAAAAAAAAAAAAAGGTGTACACTTACTAAATATATTTATGCCACGAGTCTAGTTAATACACCAAAATATAAAAAAATTCTACTTAGCAAAATCACCCAATTAAATTTATCTCAATGAAAAAAAAATTCAATTAATTTTCTCTTTTATATAATTTTTTTTAAAATATCATAATGAATATGCATATACTATATGATTTTTTTATGATAATGAATTTGATTTTAAAGTATTATACTATTTTATAGTTTATTTTAATATAGTAAAAATTGGACAATACTTTTCAGACCCTAAACACATAATGATGGATGAAAAAAATCGAAACTATATATACATCTAGCGTACCCAAAACTATATATACATCTAGTGTACCCAAACTTTGGATCCGTCCTTGTAGGTGATACAAATCTTATTATAATAAACCCGGGTGCTCTCTTAGATTAATACTAACTTTGAAATACAAGTAACTCAAGGGATATTGTCCCGGTTTTCTTTTTCACAATTGTTATTGCAGGTCTTGGATTTTTGGTTGTTTTTCATTCATAATATGAAAAAAAAAAATCAACCTTACAACAAGCATAACATAACATAATAAGTAATACAATTCTCAACATAATGAATTGTCAAACATTTCTTTTAAACACAATTACCGTCTAACTCATGCAAAAAAGGTATTAAACCTAGTATATATTAAAGTCGAAGCATGTATTGTCACATTTCCTCGTCATTATTAACCTCAACCTCAATCAATAAATCAACAAAATCTAATCAAAAATTTAATTAAAAATTTTAACAATAAAATATAAATTAGTTTGTAAAAAAATCTCAATAATATTAGAAAGATATATAAGTTTTTTAGAATCAACAAAATCTTTTAAACAAGTTTGTGTGATTTTTAAGAAATAAATTTATATTAGTTTGTAAATAATAGCCTAAATCTTTTTTTTTATTAAATCAGACAAATCTATTCAATAGTTTTAGAAAAAACTGAATGATATAAGAAAGATATGGACATTTTTGTAGAATCGGAAAATTTTCTTCAACAAGTTTAATATAAATTTTTAATTAGTTTGTAAAACAATCTCAAAAACTTAAGAAATCTATTATACTTACTAAAACAGAGCACGGGTTGATGACGTGGCGCGCTGTGGATGCAGGATTTTTGAAATTGAGCTCCCACAATTAAAGACAATAAATCTTTATTTTTTACACTATTTTTTAAACCATAAAATCTTTTATTATTAAAATAATAATTTTATAGAAACCAAATCTATTATCTATTATACTTACTAAACCATAAAATCTTTTATTATTAAACCTCTTGCAATCTCAACAAACAATCTCGATCTCAATTTTTTTTTAAATGAATTTTTTTGTTCGATTTTAAAAGAATTTGATGTTGTTTCGGACGGAAAGAAACTAAATCTAGAAAAAAATCGGAAAATAATAATTAAAGAAACTAACAATCTTATCTAGATTAATGATATGGCCAAATCGGATTTTGTTAATATATTTTTTTGGCTGAGCGTGTTTCGAAAGATTTCAAGTTGTTAGCTTTCTCATTACTCTATATATACTAATCTAATAGGGTTTAACTGACTTCATATACTAATCATTTACCTCTTCTTACTAGTGTATCACCCGCACTTTGTGCGGGTTCAGTTTTAATAAATATTTAATACTTAGAAATTTATATGTATATTTTTATAAAATAAAAATCCGGATAATGAATTAAAAATCATTAATGTGATTTTTAATTCTCTTTTCAATATTTATCTCTTCTAATTAATTAAAAATTTTAAATTGATTTGTTAAGATATACTTGTTGGTAAAAAAATCCGTAAAAGTTTAAAAGTTATTTTTATAAAAATATTTATTTAAATATTTTTAAAAAAAAATTAATTCAATTTTCAATTTATATTAACATTTAGAAATCACTTTTAAAAATAATTTTTTAGACTTCAGGAAGCATGGTGTTGACACGTAGCAATAGAGGCTTCTGCTTTAATAGATATAAGATTTGCAGGTGTGTATCAACAAGATCTTCTTCCATAAGATCAACATTTTCTTGATTGTTGCTCATTAACGCGGTATGTTACCAATTACTCCCTCTCGCTTTAGTTTATAGAGGTTTCGAAACTTCTATTGATCATATTTCCCATACGTTTTATTTGAAGATATTTCTAAGTTGATGTTCTTATCCCCTTAAGCATCTCCTTTAGCATCTTCGCGCATCTCCTTTAGCATCTTCGCTCGTCGCCTCTTTCAAACCTGCATTCATCTCCTCGCTCAGTGATTCTAATCAAATACTTCATCATCAGGAGAATGTTTATAAATTTAACTTTCCAACAATTAGTAGGATGATCGTTGCATTTTTAGTTTAGGATCTCAAGATCCTCCTAAAATACAGATCCTAGACATGTATTTTAATCAACCTTGACAATGATTCTTCTAAACAAAATACAGAAATTATCACAGAACTGCTATGTACATTAAAAAAGTTTGCCAAAATAATGTATACTTATTAACTTCACAGTTCATACACTCATCTCCCAAAAAACACAGTTCTTTCACTACACTTTACAATTGTACAAGCAATCTAGGAAACACATACTTACAGTGTAAACATTACACAGCAGACACTTTATATTATCATACTTGCCCCATCATACATGGCGCAAAGTTTTTACGAGGGGCTAGAAGAAACCGCCTGAGTTCATGGGCGTGGTGATAGAAACTAAAGCTCGGCCCACCACATTGGTAAGAGCCTCAGAGCTGCAGCATCGGGAGCTATATCGGGTATTTCTCTCAACCTCAAAGCCACTTGTATCATTCCTGGTATCTCCTCTGGATTTGAATCCATACAATATTTTATTACATTGCCTATCGTTTCAAGGCTTCAAGCTGATCTACATCAAAATGTCTTAGCATCGAAAAAAACAAATCCCGTAGAGGCGTCTCGGATCTCAAGTAATCCAAAGCCCATTCATTGAGTAAACTGGTTCTCCATGAAAATGAAAATGCTAATTTGAATGATATTTTTGCATGAATTAGAACACTATCTTTGTATTTACCTACCGGAGTCTTTTTTTAATAATTATTTTAAATATTTGTATTTACTTTCTAAAAAATTTAAAATCTTTCTTTTACTTTGAAAAAAAAGTTTAACGACCAACAACGAGTATCTTTAAATGATTTGATTATCGATTTTGAGATCTTTCTCTTAATAAATTATTTTAACAATTATTTCAACTACATATTAAATGTTGGATTTTTCCGTTTGGTACCCCTAAGTTTTTGGCTTTTCCGGATGGTGCCCAAAGTTTTTTACGTTTCCGTTTGGTACCCCCGAGTTTTTGGCTTTTCCGGATGGTGCCCAAAGTTTTTTACTTTTCCGCTTGGTACCCCTAAGGTTTCAAAATTTCCATTTTATACCCTTCTTTCTTTTCTTTTTTTTTTTTCTAAAATAACGTTTCTTCTATTAAATTTATTAAAAAAAGGAAAAATAATATAATAACAATTATATATTATAAATTTCGAAGACAATTATATTTTATTTTTTTTGGGATAAAATATATTTTAGTTAAACAAATTT
>BSUD01000006.1:125921511-125936099 GCA_033239045.1 Fagopyrum esculentum | reverse complement strand
TATTTCTCTTGTTTGATCAAACGTGGTAAAATGAGAACCTACAAGAAATGTCAATGAACTCTTCATCTTCTATTTTTCTGGGACATCAGGTATCCAACATCTAACTATTTTAGATTAATATATAATCATTACAGAGTTTATCAGTATGGATGAGAGCAATCTGTATGCATGAGGATATAGGTTATCATCATTTTGCATGCTTTGAAAAATCTTATTAAAAAAACATATTCTTGATAGATTAATTAGAGTCATACATGCTTAAATAATCAGATCTATATTAACCATGAAAAAAAAAACATATTCTTGATATTGTACATCAAAACATGAAAAAAATAAATTTATGTTTTATACACAGTAATTTTTATAAAGAAAATTTGTATCAGGTTTTTCTATAAAATTATTTTATCGAATATATTTTATTTATCATGATATATGAAATAAATCATTGATAAATGTATAACGTAAAACATTTAAAACGGACATTCAATTTTACAAAAAAAAAAGAATATCCTATGATTTTAGAATATTTTTCCCAAAAAATACACTCTCACGTTGAATCAAAATTTTCTTTTATATAATACTAATAACGAAATATCATATACATATAAATTATATTTAATTTAAAAATACAATAAATTCCTATTTTTGATGCAAAATATGATAAAGTATCAAATAGTAATAAATATATTAAAAATTATAAAATAATATGTAAGAATCTTATATTTTAAGAAATATCATAATTTATTAATATCACCAAAAAAAATATATACTTGTCTTCGAAATTTATAATATATAATAGTTATTATATTATTTTTCCTTTTTTTTATAAATTTAATAAAAGAAACGTTATTTTAGACAAAAAAAAAGAAATAAGGGTACGGAGCGGAAATTTCAAAACCTTAGGGGTACCAAGCGGAAAAGTGAAAAACTTTGGGCACCATCCGGAAAAGCCAAAAACTCGGGGGTACCAAACGGAAACGTAAAAAACTTTGGTCACCATCCGGAAAAGCCAAAAACTTAGGGGTACCAAACGGAAAAATCCTTAAATGTTTACAATCGGGTTTCTTTTTTCGTTTTAACAAACAATTTTTTATTAAGTTTTGTTTTTTTGGAAAGGATCGGATATTTCGGTTACTATTACTAAATTTTTTTTTTATTTTTTTTTGAATCCTGACAAGAAAAACGTTTTAAAAAAAGTGCTTCTTTTAAAAAATTTTAAATCCTTTCTTTATTTATTTTCGGTTTTTAATAAAAAAAAATCGATTACGATTATTTTTCTAACAAATAAGATTCGATTTATACCAATTTTGATTTCTTTTTAAAAAATATAATAATTTTGGTTACTATTACTTTTACTAAAAATGTATTTAAAAAAATATATTTTTGAATCATAACAAGAAAAATGTTAAACAAATAAGTGTTTATTTCACTAAAAAATTGTTTTCGGTTTTGATAATTGGGTTTTTAAAAGAACTCTTTTTAAATCTGTTTTGTTATTTTTATTTTCTGATTTTTATAGAAACAAAATTCGATTACGATTCTTTTCCTAACAAAGAATATTCGGTTGTTACAAATTTTGATTTGTTATGCTTTTAAAAAAAGAATAATTCGATCATGAATTTTGTTTTGTAAAAAACCGATTGTTTAAGTTTTGTAAAAGGAAATCAAAAAAGTTTCGGATATTTCGGTTACCATTACTAAAAATATTTTTTTTAAAAATAAAAAAAATTCTGAATCGTGACAAGAAAAATGTTTTTAGAAAAATGTGTTTCTTTTAATAAATATTAATTCCATTTTATTTAATTAATATTTAATAAGATTTTTGAACCTTTTGTTATTTTTTCACGCAATCTTTTAAAATATGTACAGTAGTTTTTTAAAATCATATTTAAAAATCATTAAAATTTGTTTTTTACGCAATTTAATTATTTTTTACGTAATTTTTTAACGCAATTTTATTATTTTCTACGCAATCTTTTAAAATCTGTAACACAATCTTTGATAAAAGTAAATCTGTTTTAAAATTGGTGACGATATTTTATTCAAAAAACATAAAATATATAATGATACCCGCACAAGGTGCGAGATATAAACTAGTATATTTTAAATTATGTTGTAAAAAATAACCCAAATCGTTTTAAAATCAACAAGATATATTTTAATTAAAATTTCAAATAAGTAACTAAAAAATATCAATAATATTAGAAAGATATGGACGTTTTTTGTAGAATTATCAAAATCTCTTCAACATGTTTAACTAAAAAAAAAATAATTAGTTTAGAAAAAATGTCGATAATATTAGAAAGATATAGACATTTTTGTAGGATCAACAAAATCTTTGCAACAAGTTTAATAAAAAAAATTAATAAATAAATTTAAAGTATTTTGTAAACAAATAGCCTAAATCTTTTTTAAATCAGCAAATCTGTTCAAAAATTTTAACAATAAAATATAAATTAGTTTGTAAAAAAGTTATCAAGAATGTTAGAAAGATACGGTAGCAAAATCTATTCAACAATTTTAACGAAAAGTTTTAACATATAAAGATAAATTGATTTGTACAAAAATCTCAATAATATTAAAAAGATACGGACATTTTTGTAAAATCAGCAAAATCTCTTCAACAAGATTAATTAAATATTTTAAATTAGCTTGTAAAAAAATCTCAACAATATAAGAGAGATATAGACGATGCCCCGCATCAAACCCAAACTTACACCCTACCTTAAACCTAGGATTCTAATTCGGCTTCTTGGTCGACCGCAACCCCGTTTCCTGAACCTATTCTTAAAAAACTTCCGATTATGTAGCTTCTCAATAAGTCCCCTCGCAAGAAACCGCAAATGTCTTCTCAAAATTTACACTAGTTTCAAGAATGTTCAAGTTCTCCTAAGCCGGGCGAAGGATTTTTGTATGTGATGGGTTATATAAAATTAAGGCATCATGGTATGCCGTTGGCAAGGCTGGTTATATTGTTTATAAGTATCGACTCATTAAAACTGATTGACAAGAGAAGATGTGTAGTACCTTATTTGAATTTGCTAATACTCTTAGGACTAAGCCATTGGAGTACTACCCATCTTCTCACGTCGCTCAATTCTATCGAGTCGATACTTATAAACACTATAACCAGCCTTACCAACGCCACACCAATGATGCCTCGATCTTATATAACCCATCATATACAGACATCCTATCGCCCTCATGCTTCAAACCTCTAATCACCCCAACTTTATAGCCATACTCCAAGCTCTTAAGTAATCCCAAGTTCTTACTCTCGGATTTCTGGTGACAATATTGCTTATTAAACTTATCTCCACCATATTAACCGGTGTAGATTTTCAAAGTCAAAATCTTATATTTTTTTATAATCTTTAACGATAAGAATTTTTTAAAGTGATTCTCACCTTATCAAGTTATGAAAAATTTTAACTTTGTGACTCTCTCCATGTCTCAACCATCTAGGGTTTTTTTTCATTAGTTAGAATCATAAAAGGTGTCATAAAATCTTTCTTTTCCCTTAAATAATCCAATTTTAACAACAAAAGTTTAATATCCAACAAGCTTAACTAAATTAGTTAACGAAAATTTAAGATGTACCGGCAACAATCGCTATTGGTAACCACAACAACGCATGCGAAGTTGGTTTTGATAAAAATAATTCCGTTAAAGAAATAAAACGAAACCGTAGATGTCAATTATATCGTTTTGTTACCGAATTAAGATACATATGTTAAAAGAAATCAAACTCTATCATACTTTCCAAATTCATTTTAATTATTTAATTTTGATGTTATCTAAATTTAAGGATTTTAAATAATTTTGATTCTTGGATGACATCTACGATTAACGCGAGTCCTCTATATCTCAGCGAACTAGGGAATTTATTATTTAAAAAAAGGTGAATTTTCTCTTTAGAACCGTGAAAAGGTGCCATAAAATCTTTTTTTAAAATTTTTTAGTTTAAAATAAATGTAATATTTTGTATTAATAATCCATTTTTTGAACAAAAATATTACCTCCAAAAACTTTAACTAAATTTTTAATCAAAATTTAGAAATTTCAAAGTAATTATATTAAACTAAATTTTGATTTTTGTAAAATTAATTGGTTAATAATTAATAAGTCAAAACAAATTTGTAGATGCCAATTTTATCATTGGAAAATATCCTTTAAAAGAAATAATAAAACATACCTTTTCTAACTCATTAATATTTTTTTAGAAAAATTATAGATAATTTATTTTGATGTTATCTAAATCAGGAATGTGCATAATCGGACCGGATCGGACCGGACTAGAAACTCGGACCGGTCCAAAAATTACAGTTCGATCCTGAACCGTAATCATCAAATTTGATCCATGATAATATGGTCCGGTCCGGTCAAGACCGTTGTTTATAATTTTTATATTATTTTTGAAAAGGAAGTGGATACGGTCCGGTCTGGGTTTTGATTGTACCAAATTTAACCTATAAAAAAACTATAAAAAAAAGTCCGGTCCAAGACCATTTCATACAAACAGTGAAACGGTCCGGTCCGTTACACAACTCTAATCTAAATTTACGAGTTTAAGGGAACTTGAGTTGATCACGAAGTCATGTTTATGTAAACAAAGAGTATAATTAGGATTATCAATCAACCACTACAGCCAAACCGGCCATTAGATTGGTATGATCGACCGTGAGTTGGTGATCAGCCGGACCCGTTTGAGTCTTTAGGATTTGAGAAGGTGGTTGTATTCATGATCATCTTTATGTTCCAATCTTGAGCTTAAGTTTGTAAGTTTGTACCGGTCTTTATCTTATTTCTTTACATGATTTAAAAGTGCATATTACTACGACTATTTGAAAACTAAAGGTCGGCTATGTTTTATTGTTTTGTCGTGATCTTGTTGGAAGCTTTGAAAGTGAAGTTGTTGTCATGTTAAATCTAGTGAATTCACTATGTGGTTAATATCCTAGTGGCCCTCTAGGTTTCTCAATCCGGAATGTTACATCCTGGCGTCGATAGGCACGCCATCCGGCACCCTTCCTTGAACCGCTAAACACGTCATCCGGCCTCTCTTGGAGCCGCCTAGCGTCCCTTCCTGGCACCATCAACCTAGCATGCACCCTCCCTTGGCTAGCCACCCGTGATCCCTGCAAGCCTCCCCTTAGCCTACATCGAGCCTTCTTTTTTCTTTCTCTCTGGTCCACTGCCCAAGCCTACGACCTAGGCTTGCCGCCCCACCCCTCGACCACATTGGTCGCCTCCCAAGCAACATACGCCCACCCAGCTACCTATTTTCCTCCCTCTGTTCTCTCAACCCTCATACCTACTCTTTCTCGCCCAGCCTCACCATCATTCTTCTCTTCACTCTCTTCGATATCACTCCCCTCAGCAACCTCAGCCTCCTCCTCTCATTGAACTCACTCTCTCACTTCAGCCTCTGATCGCCCCTCTACACTCCAACCACCCTCCTCCTTCAACTCTTACCAGGCAAATAACAACTCTCAGTCATCACCTCCATATCCGCATTCTTGTTCTTCACTCCCTCTGTCTTTCCTCCACACCTTCACAAGCAACATCAACGTTTCACTGTGAGAATGTGAATGAATTCCCCTTAGGGTTTTCGTCATCAGACGGCTCATATTAATAATAAGCGTAGTTTACATAATTACAAAATGGCACCCTATATTTACATATTTACATAAACTATCATACCCCGCAGTCGAAACTGGAGGAGGTTGAACAGTGAGAATGGATCTAAAATCTAAAAACAATTGGCGGGGAAGGCCCTTTGTTTAAATGTCTACGTACTGAAAAGCTGAAGGTACGTGTAGAACTCAAACGTGACCACGGGCAACCTTGTCGCGGACGAAGTGGATGTCAATCTCAACGTGCTTGGTCCGTTAGTGTTGAACTGGGTTGCTGGCAAGATAAGTAGCAGAAATGTTGTCTCTATAGACAATAGATGCCTTGGCAAGGGGACACTGTAACTCGAGCAAGAGATTCCGCAGCCAGGAACATTCTGATACAACATTGGCAACTCCTCTATATTTTGCCTCGGCACTGGATCGAGAGACGACAGATTGCCGTTTGGCCGACCACGAGATTAGAGTGTCATTGAAGAAAACACAATAACCTGAGGTGGAGCGACGTGTATCAGGGCAGCCGGCCCAATCAGCATCTGTATAGGCAATAAGATCACACTTCCGAGAAGAGGAGATGGTGATACCTAAAGAAGACGTCCCAGAAATGTAGCGGATAATGCGCTTGAGAGCTGCAAAATGGGCTTCCTTGGGATCATGCATAAACAAGCATACTTGTTGTACTACAAAACCGATGTCTGGCCGTGTGAAGGTGAGGTACTGCAGAGCTCCAGCTAGACTACGGTAAAGTGTCGGATCACTAATAGCAGGATTGGATGAGGTACTGCAGAGCTCCAGCTCCAGAGGATTTGTAGTGTCGGATCACTAATAGGATAGGGGGCCTAAGTCTTTCAAGGCAAATTCCTTACTCAGAAGCCTGATCAGATGCTTACGCAGGGCGTCAGAAGAGGACGTAAGGACAATGTCGTCGACATATAAAAGCAGATAGGCAATGTCAGATCCTTGATTATAGATAAAAAGGGAGGAGTCACTCTTACTGCTAATAAACCCAATGCGATGTAGGCAGCCTGCAAAATGTTGAAACCATGCCCGGGGAGCTTGCTTCAGGCCATAGAGAGACTTCTGCAAAAGACAAACATGATTGGGTTTGGATGGGTCGCGGAAGCCCGGTGGTTGAAACATATACACCGTCTCGTTTAGATGGTCCTGTAGGAAAGCATTCTGAACATCCAGCTGATGAATGGGCCAAGAACGGGATACTGCAATGTTGAGAACCATACAAATGGTTGCTGGCTTAACAATAGGATTGAAAGTCTCATCGCAATCAATTCCAGCCTGCTGAGAACATCCATTCGCGACGAGGCGGGCTTTATATCGCTCAAGGGAGCCATTTGACCTGTACTTGTGGTTAAAAATCCACATACATCACACAATGTTAGCATCAATAGGACGAGGAACCAGGACCCATGTCTTATTTCGCATAAGGGCTCGATATTCATCGAGCATGGCAGCGGTCCAATACGGGTCTTGAAGAGCTACATTGTGGGATTTGGGTAGAGGGGAAATTTTGGTGGTGGTGATGGAAATGTCAAAAACGAGGTTTGGGTTTGACGATTCCGGATTGACTCCGAGTGTGTGGGCGGTTCGGACAAGGTAATGGTAGGGAACCGGAGCTGGAGTCATTTATATTTGTGGGAGGCAGGCTGGCAGGCGTAGATATGTGGGTGTGGGATAGCTGGAGCAGGCTGGGCCGGGTCGTGTGGCTGGATGATGCCAAAGGAGGGAAGTGGGCCAGCATTGTGAGGCGGGTTGGGAGGTGGGGACGAAAGTGGGCCGGAGGGAGGTTGGGCTGACATTGGGTCCGCGTCACTGGAGCGAACAAAAGGAGAGGGTGAAGGTTCCGGACTGGGCTCCCGAGACTGGGCCGGCTGGACAGGAATGGGTGGGCCTGCAGTAGGAGTGGTTCTTGAAGCATCAGAAAGTCGGAAGAAATAATTTGAAGAATCATCTTCCAAATGAGATGATGTAAGCAGATCCGGGGAACTACGGGAACGGGTAGAAAAAGGAAAAACTGACTCATCAAAAGTGACATGGCGGGAAATGATAATTTTGTGTGTGGCCAAGTCCAAGCATTTAAATCCGCAATGGTGATTGGGGTAGCCAAGAAACAAGCAAGGGTGCGAATGATGTTGAAGCTTGTGGGAGATGGTGGCGGTTTGATTGAGATAACAAAGACAATAAAAAATCCGGAGATGAGCTAGAGACGGTGTGGAATGATATAACACACGCGTAGGAGAATTATTGTGAATAGAAGAGGAGGGAAGAATGTTGAGGAGATAACATGAAATTTCCAAGGCATGGGGCCAATAGGAAATGGGAACGGAAGCGTGGAATAAAATAGAGCGCATCATGTTATTGATGGTTCGAATGATTCGTTCGGCTTTACCGTTTTGAGGAGATGTGTGTGGGCAAGAAAACCGGAAAACAATACCGTGGTCAACAAAAAATTTGTGTAATTTGGTGTTGTTAAATTCACCACCCATGTCACATTGGAAACTTTTGATAGGGAGGTTAAATTGAGTTTTGGCAAACCAGTGAAACCGGACGAAGAGATCAAACACTTGAGACTTAAACTTGATAGGATAAATCCATAGAAAATGAGAAAAATCATCAAGAAAAAGTAAGTAGTATTTGAAACCCTCCCGACTCGGGATAGGAGAAGTTCAAAGATCACTATGAATAATGTCGAAAGGTGCAACCGAACGAGTAATAGAGCGATCAAAAGTTAACCTATGATGTTTTCCTAATTGACAAGCATGACAAAGGAAAGTCATCATGGACTTATTACATTTGATAAAAGAAGAACGTATAAGGTAATCTAAAACTGGAGCGCCGGGATGACCAAGACGGGCATGCCAGAGACTTGACGACTCAGCGGAAAGAGCATGATGAAGACGGGTGGAGGGACGAGTGACATGATAGAGTTCCCCGGAACTATTACATCTCAGACGTGTGATCCCCGTGTGTAAATCCTTCATAGAAAAACCAAAGGGGTCAAATTCTACGGATGTATTATTATCGGATGTAAAACGTCTAACGGACACTAAATTTTTGACAATTTTTGGGGCATTTAGGACATTGGATAGGTGAAGTGGGGATGTGGTGGTAGGGATAGTAGTATCTCCAATACTTGTAGAAGGAACACGCATACCATTCCCAACAATTATCGAATTTAATGAACCATTATGTGAAAAAGACGAGAGGGGACCTGAATTATTGTCATATGTGATGTCACGCCCGTGTCCATGTACCAATAATTATCCGCCGGATTTAGTGTTATGGTAGCAAAAGAATGGTCCAAATCGGTGAGCTGTGGAGAGGCAGCAAAATGGGCCTGTTGCTGAGGCGGAGCTGGGCCGGGTCCTAGCAGTCCATTTTGAGGAAAAACAGGCTGCTGTTGAGGGAAGGGGCAAGGGGGCCGACTTGGGCCTGTCTGGAACTGGGCCGGCAGCCAGCTTGTTGGGCTTCCTGAAGTGGGTTGCTGTAGTGGATACCACCCTTGAGGACGCCAACCATATCGCACGGGCTGAGGGTCGCCGCCTCCACCGTTCGTGCCTGAGCCTCCACTGGAGCGTTGGCGGCCCTTCCTGTTCCGACCACGACGACCACCTGACTGGTCCGGCGATGCAGGAGTGTTGGACCCAGTGCGACCACCCGAAGAAGACCCAGAAGATGGCGAACGAGTTTTTGCCGACAAGGCTATTGTGGAGGAGTCGGATGCGGATTGCGACGCCATACGAGTTTCTTCAAGTTGTAATTGAGAACGGGCCTTTGTAAAACTCGGGAGCGGGTCACTTTGTTGAATGAAACTGGCCGCCGCGTTATACTCAGAAGGTAGACCCGAAATTAATTGAAGAACGAGACGTGTGTCAGGAACCGGAGAGCCAACTCCTTTTAGTTGATCTGCCAAAGACTTGAATTGAAGGCAATAAGCGTTAATGGAGGCGAAGCCAGACAACTTACAATTCGAGAACTCATGTTCGAGATAGACGGCGCGAGTGTTCTTGATATCTTGAAAGATGTCTTTGACTCGATTCCAGGCCTGAAGCGCGGTATCGTCGGAGTCAAGAATTTGGAGAAGAATATCCCTTGAGACGGTGCTATAAATCCATTGAAGAACTGCAGCGTCGACTTGAAGCCATAGAGCATCATCAATATCCGTAGGTTTGGGAACTTTCTCATCAATATGATCAAGAACATTGTGTGCTTTTGCATTAACTCGAAATAAGGTGACCCAAGAAGCATACGGAGTGTCATGGTCAAGGACGAGTGCAATATTGTTCTTGATGTTGGAGATTCCGAGGGCAGAATGGAAGGAAGGTTTCCGTTCAGCAGCCATCGAGGGAAACGAAGGAGGAAGGGGAAAGCAAATCGGCGTCGGTAGGACGGCCTTAGGGTTAGATGGAGCGGAAGATTTTTGAGAGGAAAGAATAGTCGGATACCATGTGAGAATGTGAATGAATTCCCCTTAGGGTTTCCGCAGACGGCTCATATTAATAATAAGCGTAGTTTACATAATTACAAAAGGGCACCCTATATTTACATATTTACATAAACTATCATTCACCACCACAACTCCACCCCTCCCTCTTCATCTTTTTGTTGAACTCAACCGGAGCCACCGCCGAAGATAGGACTACCAGGGGGAAGCCCCCACTCCGGGTTGTTGATAGAACTCATCGCCACCTCTAGCCACGCCGGAAACCGCACGATTGCAGCTATCAAAGTTGCCTAGTCGCCGCCCAGAAACTGGCATTTTCTTGACCCTTCCAACACCCGCCACATTCAAAAAATATAATTGCAAATTTTAGCTTAGTTTATTAAATTACATAAGGGGCCCAAATTTTTAGTTTTGAACTTTTTGCCCTCAGAAAAACATAATTACGGTTTTGAACCTAAATTTTAATTGCAAAAAAAATTATCCTACATACATTTCATTATATGCCCAAATTTAGCTTATAGAGATAAATTTGATTAGTGGTTATGGCTTAGGTTTGGAAACGACTTCGGAAAAGGATTATCTCAAGTCAAAGTTCGACAACCATCGATCGACTTTTGTTACGTCGACGTTACGTGAGTAATCTTGAACTCTTGATTTGGAGTTTATTATGGAATATATTTCGGACATTGTATTGATATACCTAGTTGAACATTCTAGGTAATATTTCATTGGATTACGGGTTTTGGGCAGACCCCAAGAGAGGTGCGACTCAAACTTGGATTAGAATTATGTAAGTCACTATTACACCTATTAGATGGTACGGTGTTTGTGATATTATTGTATATCTAGATATTAATTGTCTGAACTCGCTTGTTTAGGTTGTTTGTCAGACTTTAGACTTTGTCACTTTGGGCTTTGAGCCGTTCCGTAATATATTTCTAGGCAAGTACCTGTGAGCGTTTTATATGAGCATGATTCATTTTAAGTTGTTATGTTATTACATGCATGATTTGACGTTTTAGAATATGTTTGCATGATGATTTTAATATTTATCATGAACTTTGATATTTCTTCGGTTTAAGATTTCGATATGACTTGATAAATTGATGTTGAAAGAACTTTGAGAACACTTCTCTTGTTTTTTATTTGTCATATTAGGAGTGACGTGTTTATATTGAATTATGATTCTTAAAGTGATTTATGGAGTGTTTGGGAAGGAACCAAATTATGGATATTGAGATGATTTGGTCTATGACCACGATGGGCAAATGCCTGATTGTTATTATGAGATGATCAGGTCTATGACCACCTATTTTGTTTTTGTGATTTTTCGCTACTCGGTTGGGGTGGAGCATAATTACCAATGGTACATGGTTTGAGTGGGCCGAGGATGCACCCTCCCTTAGTAGATGGAGAGGATTTACTTGATCAGTGAATTTCGTGCTCATCCCATGGATTGGGATTTAGGAGGTACCTTCGTGTTAAACACAGGTTGGACATGTTTTAAAATAAATACAAACCCGTGATTTGAAATACAATTTCTAAAGTAAAAATACTCGAGAATGTTTTGAGATTCATATTTGGATGATTCTTGTGATGGATTTGAGGAAGGGCAATGATTGACCTTGTTATCCTATTTCGGTCAATTGACCATATACCTTTATACCGTTTATTTTTTACTATGGATATTGTTTTGAATTATGAGATACGATTTTGGATTTATGAGCATGTTGAGTTGGATTTATGAACTATGGTTTTGGATTATGAATTATTGATTAAATATATGAGATATTGTTTTTGGACATGAGTATTTTGATATGGATTATGTTTTTAATAGACTTGGAGTGTGAGTCATGAATTATGATTTAAGATTTCAACATATGTTATCATGAGCTTATGCGATAACTAATGATTTTAAATGCATGATTGACTATTTAGATTCTTTGGATATTTTCTAAAGATCATATGATGTCATATATGCTAATACCATGTCTAGTTCATATATATTACCCCGCTTATGTATCGGCTTAGTCTATGTGGAAGAATAACCCCACCACGGTGGGGCTGGTTATATTTTTGGACATAATCAGGTACATGATAAGTTCAAGAGCATGAAGGTCATGAACCCTAGTGGTAGTCGTGGTGTCGGTTGGGTTTGGGGAGGTCTTGTTCGTCAAGACTTATTCCTAAATTTGAATATTATCTTTGGGACGTTTTACCTTCTATCTCCGGATTTTTTTGGCCATTATATTTTATTCCACATTGTGGTTTTGTAAATTTTTATGGTAGGCGTTAAAGCCTTTTGGATTTCTCATTTATTACTATTTGGCAAGTCAAGGCCACTTATGTTGTAATTTATTAATTCATCATTATCCTTTCATTAATCTAGGCCTTAGGGATGCCCTCGTCTGGGTCTCTTGGCGTTGTAACGTCTAGCCCACTTTTGGGGGCGTTATAGTTGTAGTCTTCAAAAAAGAGTAAACAGACATATTTATATAGTTAATTGCATGAAAAAACGGT
Source organism: Fagopyrum esculentum (assembly GCA_033239045.1). Lineage (NCBI taxonomy): Eukaryota > Viridiplantae > Streptophyta > Magnoliopsida > Caryophyllales > Polygonaceae > Fagopyrum > Fagopyrum esculentum. The sequence goes on along the minus strand of BSUD01000006.1, from coordinate 125,923,487 downwards.
TATTAGGATGTTGTATGTACTTGACTTGAGTAATGTTGAAATCACGCACTTATTGAGTTTTTCTTCTAAGTGTATTCGTCCCTACACCGGGATCCAATACCTTAGTGGGATAAGACCAACACGTCACAAAGACTAAAGTAGAAACATACATTGTCTTATGTTTGTAAAAGGAGTTCTTCTAGATCTTGTCAAAACTTGATTCTTCTAGAATGGATGTCTATCTTTCTTCAATACCAAAGTAGTATTTTGGTCTTCCAATTTGCATAAACAAGCCAAAGAGAAAATTCTTATCCCTTGTCAAAACTTGAAACTAAAGGCATAGATTTTGTCATACAACTAGGTAATATTTCAAGTGCAAATGACTCTTCTTTTCATAGGCAAAGGGGAGCACATTTTTAGGGAGAATAATTGTCACCAAATCGGTTGAGTCCTGTTACAAGCGGTTATAAGTGGTTGAGAGAAGTTAGGGTGTCCTTAACCACTTTTTTACCCAAGCTCAAGGCCCAATCCCAACTCAATTGGGTCATCAAAAAGCCCAAAAATAAGTTAGCTTTTTCATCCCGACTTTTTTTTATTAATGAGCTTTAATTAACTCATTATAGTTAGGTGAAGCTTCAAGGTGCACAAATACTCATGAGCTCGGTTCAAACTAGCTTAGTTCACCAAGTAGCTCACTAAATAGCTTACTAGCTAGCTTCTTGCAACTAAATGGACATTCGTTCTTGGATTCCTCTCAAACTTTGTAACAATATGGTTGAGCTAACCTAATGAGGAATGTATGAAAGAACGCTCATAATATGTCTCCTAAGATACGTGTTGCGCTCTCAATTTCTGCCGCGACAAGACCTAGACATTGGCACAGTCAACAATACTCTTGTCAAATCATGACATTGTCATGATTGAGGCAAGACAATGTCTCATGACACTCATGAGACTCAAATAAACCACTTTTACCCCGTAATCACTAGTACCTCTAAGTGTCGGTCACTAAGCTTGCCTTCTGCAACCCACACTATCGTGACACACATATGAGCAACTCATTGCACCTTGTCTCGACAACAAGCTCAATGGTTTCGTTAAGTCTTAGCACAAATATTCAACACGTCCATCACCCGACCAATCATCAATTCACCGACCTGTATCCACCAACCTCAAAAAATAATTTTTGACATATAATTTATCTTAATTAGTCTGTTTTATGTTTTAAAATTTTATAATTTTCCCATATGTATATAAACTATTTAAAATAAGCATTAAATTTTTTTTCCCTAATTCGCTCACCCACAATGGTTAGCGGACATTTCACCACTATTCAATCGATCAATCTCACTTGCCTTGTTCGACTGCTACTCTCAATCGCTCCACTATCTTCCCTAATTTTCTCTTCATAATTCTTCATTTTTACTTCTCAGTCAGTATGTCTTTTCAATTGTCAAACGAGTTCCATTTTCTAGAAATATTGATAAAAATAGTGAATACCTAAAGCTTTCGATCCATCTGCTTCATTCGTTGCATACAAATAAATTGAATACAAGTAGGAGTCCAAAAGTTTGACGGATCGGGTAAGATGATGTGAGATGATTTTTGGTGACGGGATCAGGTGGTGGTCACATCATCCACCCACCACCAATCTATTGGCATCCCTATATCCAAGATTATGTCCATCAATTATAATTAAATAGATGTACTTTAAGCTTGAATTTGTATATTACAATAATAAAGAACAACTCGTGAACTAGAGGTGTTGCCGGTTCCTAAACCGGCGGTTTAGGTTTAGGAACCGGCGGTTTAGGTTTGGCAAAAGCCAAACCTAAACCTAAACCGGCCAAGGAGGAACCGCCGGTTTAGGTTTAACCTAAACCGGCGGTTTGCCAAACCGCCAAACCGCCGGTTTGGCGGTTTGGCACATGACTTTTAAAAAAAAAAAAAAAAAATGTATATATATATATATATAAGTAATATAATATATATGTATA
>BSUD01000006.1:125897601-125920439 GCA_033239045.1 Fagopyrum esculentum | reverse complement strand
AAAAAAAAAAAAAAAAAAAAAAAAAAAAAAAAAAAAAAAAAAATTAAACCTCCAACGGCTATTATAGCCGTTGGAGTTCAAATTGTTGCAAAGAGACGTTGGCTTTTGCCAACGTCTCTTTTTTTTGGCCAAACCGCCGGTTAAACCGGCGGTTAACCGGCGGTTAAACCGGCGGTTAACCGCCGGTTTGGCCAAAAAAAATTAAAAAAAAAAATAAAAAATATGCTCAAACCGGCGGTTTAACCGCCGGTTAAACCGGCGGTTAACCACCGGTCTGAACCGCCGGTTTAGGTTTGGTGTTGAACCAAACCTAAACCTAAACCTCGAACCCCCGGTTCAACCAAACCGGCAAACCTAAACCGCCGGTTTGGTCAAACCGGCGGTTTGAGCCGGTTCACAAACCGCCGGTTCGGCGGTTTGGTTTGAACCGGTAACACCACTATCGTGAACCCTCCAAATAATCAATGTATGTTCATCCATTATCAGTTTTTTCATACATGCCGCCGTCAGAGGATTCGAACTCGAATCTTAACACCACATCTCACTAGACTAACTGAGTATTGGTCATGTTAGAGGAGTTAAGCAAGCCTAATTCATAAGATCATTGTTGTTTAGTACGGCTGATGAATCGAATCAATTACTTCAATCAAATACAAATCAACAAAGACAATATATACATATAGACTCAATGAAACGTGATTACCTTGTTGACAAAAAATGACTACAATGCCTATGAACCCTAGAATCTTCACATTCATCACCCGAGTTCACCCGCCATGAATACAACTTCTATGGATCCATGGAGATTAGTTCCTCCTCCCCACATGACCTCAAATGTATGAACATCGACGTATCAAACGGGTGTACAATGTCGCAACATTGACGCCTTGGAGGATTCCGTTTATCAAGCTCTAGCTTAGTCGAAGAGATCCTTACATCTCGAAGTCTAAGAATCGTATTCGTATGGTAACAATCATACAAATACTTCTTAACATAGATGCTCCAAATCTTCTCATCATCATTCAACTCAACGTTTTCGAAGAAGAAAAGCGCGGGTTTCTTACATGGATCTTGAGGATAGTCCCTTGTATCAAGAACAAATTGTCTCTTACTACTTTGTGCACCTCTTCTCCATGGTTTGAATGTCCTCAACGGTGAAATGAGGTCATTTATAAAGTGATTGCCTTCATATATTTGAACAACATAACCCCATGAAACTGAAACTGATAGATTATATGTTCGACTATAACAAACCGTTTGCTGAAATGTCCTTTGAGAGTCGACGTTTGCAGCTTTGAAGAGATGTTCCAATGATTCTGTCTTGTTCATGTTAGGAAATAGCGGCTCCACTGCATCCAAATGGTGGAGAGATAATAGAGGTGACAATGGATGTGCAGTAAGTAACCCTAGTAGAGAACCTCGTACATCAAACTACCAAAAGAGGAAAGAGTCAATATGTGTCAAATTAACAGTTATTATAAAAATACATCAAATTCTCACCTGATGAAAACCAAGCTCCACAGTCATGGCAACCCCAAGTTCAGTCAAACAAACAAACACCCTACTGTCACTTCCATACAAATGCGGGTACCTCATTAAGCAAGAATCAAGAACCCTAGACAAAACCCGAGCAAGCGAAGAGCTAACGGCGAATCCACCTCCACCATACGCCATATCAAACGACAGCTTCGCATTTTGCTCAAGACTCTCCGATCTACTCCCAATATAATACCATTGATTATGATCATACTTGGACAAAACCGCCGCCAAATTCTCAGGGAAGAAGACAGTATCATCATCTCCAAATACAAACCAGTTAACATCAGATTCGCCCCGATCAAATGCCTCTTTCACCATCCTAGCGATTCGAATCGCCGATCGATGGCCTTGCCGGAAGGTGTAAGGAAACCTGGAGGTTTTAGCGGAGACGACGATTGATGGGAGGAGGGAGGAAATTTGGGGATATTTGTCGATGAAGATGATGGCGCGAGTGGAATTGGGGTTATACCATGAACGGAGATATGAGATTCGATGTGGGAAGGAGGATGAATCAGAGGCTATACAGAAGAGAATGGTGTGGATTGAGGTTGTGTTAATGGAGGTTGATGATTGAGATCGGAGATGGAGGATTGCGAAGAGGGTGGAGATGAAGAGGAAGAGCAGAAGGAGGTGTTTCAAGTGAAGTGGCATTCTACGGAGGAGATTTGGGAGGCAATTTAAGCTAATTAGGGCTTTTCTTTGCTTGCTGATTTTGATTTTCATTGTTCTTTGGTAAGTAAACAGTGATTTTGGGGATGGATGAAAATGGATTGAGATTTGATCAGTTCATTCAATTGTGTTTCTGCAAGGAATTTGAGCGTGAAAGTAGAACTGCATGGCTAGCTATTTGTCTATGTTCATAATTAATATGAAAAAGTAAAAGAACATATAATGGAAATATATATACATACATTTTATATACAATTTGATGGATTTTGAATGTTATTTATTTTCGTGTAGATTTTTGACAATCACAAATATAAATGATATATTTTATGATGATTTTTAACAAATGGAAGATGAAATATAACTCAAGACAACTTTAGTAATGAAATTGTGAATTTTTTTGATAGAATACAAATCCTACCTCTAACTAGAAAAGGAATTTTTCACATAATTTGTAAACAATTTTTTCTACATACCCGAGTAAAGATGAAGAATTAAGAGTGTATGTTCGTACAACTTGTATACATACTCGTGTAAAGATGACTATACCCGTTTAATAATCAAAATAAAGAGGTGTATGATCGTGCACATATATACAAGGTGAACAATTGTACCTACTTAATTGTTATTCGTGAAACGGATGAACCATACACGAAAATGACCAAATCAACAACGTTGATCATTTTAGACCAACACAAATCTTAAAAGTTATCGCTCATCATCATAATTATATTCCTGTATATATAATATAGGATTTGTTCATGTAAAAAGTGACGTTATAGTGCGAATGTACGGAGTAATATGGGACATTGATTCACTTATTAAATAGTCTACATTTATCCACGTTATTTAATGATTTAGAAGATGTGGGGTGATAATTTTGCAATTTTTAGAAAGTACGGGAAAAATTTTGTACTTTTAAAATTATGTTTTAAAAAAGGACACGTTGACATTTTTGTAATTTTTATAAAAAAAATTGTAACAATTATTATATCGTTTCATAATTTTAGTTCAAATTATATACTATTAATTCTGATTTGTTTGTAGTTAGTTCAATCATGTATTGTGTTGTTAATTTACTAGCTATGTTTTTATACATTTTTTTATTTGGCAGATGTTTGAACTAATTATAAAACACAATGTTTGAACTGACAATACACAATGTTTAAATTAATGCTATCCAAATTTTAAACTAATGTTATAAAAATTTATATTTTTATCGTTATGTTTATAGAAAATTTTATAATAATATGCTCAAAATACTTATATTATTAGTTCAAATCGAGCTCTATTAGTTTAAACATTTTATATTGTAAGTATATGTATTATCATGTACTTATAATTTATTTTTTTTAAATGTATGGAAAACAATTTGGATAAACTATTAGGATAAATAACTTGAATTAATATTTAAAAAAATTAATATCCATCAAATAAATAAAACAGTTTGACAATGTATCACTCCGTGACATTCGTAAAGTTTACATGAGTATTGAAAAGGGCTCAAACTTCAAATTTCAGCCCAACGTAAAAATGGACCGGAAACTTACAAGGAAATATCATACTTTGTTATTTCATCGTTCAATTTTCTAAACCGTTACTTGGTACCACTCACGTGCAGCACGACAATTGCAACTGCTCCATAAAAAAAAATTATATTAAATGAATATATAATATTATTTTAGAAATATAAAGTATATAAACTATAGCTATTTGTCAGTTATCCAAAAAAAATTTACATATTATATAAATATTTGTGTCAATTCAAATATAAATATCATTTTATTAACAGTAAATATGATACATAACAATATCATGAGGTAATATGTAATATATCCAACATATTGTATATTAATATTTCGCCCTATAAATACAAAGAAAAACCAAAATATAAATATTTAATATGAAAAAAAAATACTTACTAAATAAAAATATCATGATATATATATATAAAATATAAAATATGAATATCAACTAGGAGGATAATATGAATTGACCGTTTATAAAGTCTGGATTTGTTTATATTATTTTATCATTTCCATATTTCATTAATATAATATAGTTTATTTCATTTCAATGATGAATGTTGGGTATTTTAAATTATAACGTTACTAATGTATTTTGAAACGTAAACACTAATGACTGTGATGCTTTATTATTTATTAACTATATTAAAAAGTATTTTTGGGTCATTTTAATTTTTATGAAATATGATTTATAAAATTAATAGCTCATTTGAAAATAATAATTATTATAGTTGATAGTAAAATTATGAAGTTATAATAGTGGAGGTCATGTGGTGGCAATGTTTGGTCTAATTTATTTTTGGGTCCATTTGTATATCATCATTCTTCCTTTGAAGCAACTTATCACAAAAAGCATATATCTCATCTTATTCTACGTACTATAGTCATTGGAATTGTTTCGAAATCTAAGATGCTAAAATTTTACAACATAACTAAATGTGATAGATATCTATTGGGATATCTTGTATGATATATATAACTTTTAGTATTTAAAGTCACAAACTAAAAAATAATTAATAACGAAGATAGATTAAGTTAGTTTCACTGTAATATTTACGGTTTATATTTGAATTATGCATAAATAAACATATTAAGCAGATCATACACGTTGAGATCTAAGAAGAAAAAAAAAAAGTTGGGTCTCGCTCTCGCATTGATAATACGTTAGTGGGTATTATTAAAAATAATTACATAATAATAATATAAAGTCAAATTGTAGTACATGTATTTTTAAAAACAATTGAGATCCATATAATACTATAATAGAAGTATTGAAACATAATTTATATTGTAAGATGGGTATGTTTCATTCAACGACGTCCTCAAAACTATAAGAAGAAAAAAAAAAAAAAGAATTTGAATGATATTTTATGTGAGATTTGTTTAAAGTTATAAAATAGAAAGTGAGATATTTGTCTAGAAATAACATATGTGTGTGAGGATACGCTTTTGCAGAATGATTAGGTAAGGTAGCATGTGACTACGATTGAGGTGGAAGTATATATTAAAACCCAAAGTAATGATATCTCCCGGCCTCGTGAATAAAGTATATATATATATATATATATATATATATATATATATATATATATATATATATATATATATATATATATATATATATATATATATATATATATAGAGGATGCGGTTCCCATGAGAACAAACTTATCATGTAATCATGAGAACAATCTTAGACTGTCGGACGGTGAGTATTAAGAGTCGAGATTTAAAGTAGATATCAAAATTAATAATAATTACGAATAATAAATAAAAATAATTCATTCAACTAACAATAATTACGAATAACGATATGACATCTTCATAACAAAACTAATAATAATTACGAATTTGTTCTCATGATTATACGATAAGTCTGTTATCATATGATCTTTTATATATATATATATATATATATATAGAAAGTGTAAACCCCTCTTTATTCATCTCTATGGCTTTTAAGCTTTGATTGCCTAAAGAAAGAAAGAAAGGTAATAGGAAGGGACACGATGAGGATAATCATCATTATCATACCTTCTTTTTAGCATGGGATATCTTCAAATCCAAGTTTTACTTATTCCATTCTTTACATAAATTAATAATTTCTACTTATAATAGTAATAAACTCCAATATAAGGAGTGGAAAATTTAATGTTTGTGCAATACACCATAATATAAGGTAGGTGAGCATTAAACTTTACATAAAATGTTTGTACACTTGAATCTCTAAAATTTCGGTCTTACGTTGAGTTGACATAAGGAATCATATATTGTGTCAGAGCAATTCGACCTTGAGTCTTGGTTAATCAGACTTGTCAGTCTTTAAATATTGATAGCAGACCTGGATGAAAATAGTCTTGTTGGTATAAGTTTTAAATTATTAAATGACGTAAATGAATATAGTTCAATGGATCAAGTTAATCAACGTTCTAAATTACTTCGTAATGTTAATGTTCCCTAAAAATAATTAGAATTAAGAAATTTTATAAAACAGCAGTTATGCTAAAAACATATTTAATCCACTTCCATCAATTTAGAGAAGTTGAAAATAGATGAGAACTTGTCATTTTTTTAAATAGAAAATATAAAGGAAATTTCGAATAATATGCTTGTACATCTGAATTTTTTTAGATTATGTCAAGGTTTTTTTTATATGATACTCTTAAAATTTAGAATTTTCGAAATTATACCCACTACCACTTATAAATTAATATTTATTAACATTTTAAGAGACCAAAAAAATAAGTTATGCATTGAAAAAAAAATTTAGAAACAATTTATACGTTTAAAATGACTGTTAACGATAACTAAAAAATATAATAGTTATCTTATTTTCTTAAAATAGTAACTTATCAATGATAAAAGAGGATAATCTCCTAAAAATTTAAAAGCTAGGATACAATCCAAAAAATAAAAAATTAATAAATATAATTCAAAAAGTCTAAAATACAATACACTATCCAAAAATTTCCAAATTAAATGCGTAGAGGATGTTATAATATTATTGCTGAATAAAGACTAACTCAAGTTTTTTCATAATTACACAAGAAACTTCTTAAATTTCATTTCTACTTTTTTATTTATCCCCTCTTCTCGTATTTTAATCGTTTAATCTTCAACTTGAATAAAAATCATGTTAGAATTGCATGAATTATAATTATTTCTAATAATATATTTGGACAGAAACAATTGAAATATGAATTTAGGGCTCACTTGGGAGCGCTTAGTTCTGGTAGCGAAATGATTCTAAATCAATAAAAAATTATGTTTGTTTAGCGATCTTTTAACACATGAAAGTAAATTAAGTAATCTAATCATTTTTATTTCCTTTTCTTCTCCTTAACCGATTCTATTTTATTGCCCACCATTCCAATCAAACGGACATTTAGAGTTCGATTTACTGCGTACTAAATCTATGTATACTTGAAAAAAAAAGAAGAAGAAGAAGAAGAAGTAGGTAATGGTGTAATTCCTTTGACTGCGTGTTATATTTTGTTGTTAAGATGAAGCTGTTATCAGTAGATTGAATATAATCAAGTACATGATGATGCAAAAAGGGTTAGCCTAAATGCTCATTATTTAGCTTAAAACTGAATATCATTGCTTCAAAGGTAGCTAAAAATGTTATGAATTGGGCCCCATCCACCTAATTAAGAAATTAGCCAAGGATTAGTGAGGCAAGTACAAATCAAAGTAGTTGGGACATGATTAGTTTAAGTAAAAATATATATTAAAGAAAAGATTAAGGGGAGCAATCTTGGAAAGGATAAAGGTCATCTGAAGTGTCATGTGATGAAGGCTGCTCCTCTTCTACTTAACATATCCCATCTTCATCTACTTCTTCTTCTTTACACCAACTTGCTGCCCTACTTTTTGTTTTTCTTTTATTATTTCTTTGCATCTAAACATATATGTTAGTATGTTACCCTCTTCTTCGACCACCACCTTCCACCTTTTTGGATTACCACGTTGGACCGTAGAACGAAGGTCATCTGTATATAAACGTATATGTAAATTAAGTTTAAGTTGAACATTAACAGAGATTCCTTCTAAAATTAATTGATAATAGTAATTTATAGCCTCCGACGTGGTTCTGTAAGTGCAACTAATGTACAAACCTATGATCTGATAAGAGGCCAAACTGTTATGATATTGTATATCTTAAAAAGTTCATTGAACTGTAAATCGAAGGTTATATGTATACCTACGAACACACATGCGTATTAGGATCGAACCCAAACATAAACCCAATGAAATTTTATTTTAACTCCAATTTTATATTAGAAACCTTTCAACTTTATACTTTAAAACTTACTATGTACAACAAAGTTCCAATCAAAATATTTAAGGACTCGTTATGTAAATTTCTATGATGAAGAATAATATTAAATTAATAATAATATTATATTGTTTCTGTTTAATTTATAAAATAATAAATAAATAAAAGTTGTAAAAGTACGAAATTGTTCATGTAAACGCACTCTTCCGGTATGAAAATGTGAAAAATAACTAAATATTTATAAAAATATGAGTATAATGAGTTTTTAAATACGAAAGGTTAGTAAATAAAATAAAGTAAAACGATTTAAAAAATATTATAATAATAAGTTAAAGTTTACGAGATAATACATTAAATGTTAGTGAAATATAATTGTTTAAATTGTTCATAAAATATAAATTAATATATTATATTATAACTAATTTAGGAGCATATATGTAGTTTATTTCGCTATTTTCATATTAGAAAAAACTTCTCTATAATAATAAATTAAAGTTTATGAGATAATAAATTAAATGTTAGTGAAATATAATTGTTTGAAATGTTCATTTCATATGGAACATAATTTTGAATATTAATAATACCAATCCCTACGAACAATATATTTCAAAATGTTCTTGACCTATATATATATATATATATATATATATATGTATCTTAGTAGGCATGAGTAGTGTGATGAGGTATCACGTGCATTAGTTAGGCCAAATATATACTCTATACCATAGTACGTACTATAATATTATTTGAACGTTTGGACCGATCAAACTAATAAAAATAAAAAATATGTGGTAATGTTTTTCGATCTTAAAATGCAAGATCAAGATTAACAGCTGAGCGTAACTCACACCCCACCCGTGACTGCCTTTAAACCCAACCAACCTAACGTTCTTGTACAAATTATTATTGCAAATAATCAATTTTAAAAAAAAATTCACCTTGAAATACCATTATTAGTCTATTCAGTTTTTTTTTACAACTAAAGTATTCACAAAAATTTGGTTGTTCTTAAAAGGAGGGGTTGGACCGTCTGGTAAGCTATACATAAAACTTTATATGGTTAATTATATTTGAGCTTATTCGATATAGAATTGATTACTCTTTACTTAATTAACCATATAATATTAATTTTGAATTGTTTTTTTTATACCATAATGACCTCTACGTACAGGCTGTACTGTGATATCATACTAAAAAATCATCACGAGTTAACCCGGTTTAAGAAAATATGCTGATGATCTAACCATACAAAATGAAAAAGCTAAAAAAAAAACTTAATATACTGAAAATAACAAAGACAAAATATTTGAAATATATCAAAATGATAAATCTGATTTTCTAGTTCTTAAATATACAATTCTTAATCGAGTGAATTTTGTTTTCACAAGTGTAATCTTGTTATTCCTTATTTATTTATTTTGAGTTAACTAACAAGTAGTAAATAAATAGATTATAAAAATAAACTATTATAATATAAATAAACTCAAATTAAAAGACGAATTCATTGTCTTAAGAAATAAAAAAGAGTTATTAATACAATACAACAAACTATTATGATTTTCTCTAGTTTATTCCAAGTATATATCCCAATGGTGTATGTTACGAATATTATTGTACTCATTGATACAAAATATTATTAAATATCAAGAAATAGTGTATTAATCTGAATTTTCATATATGGAATGATGGTACTGAAATATGAACTATTAAAATAAAAATAATAAACAGTATAAAATAAATCATAAATCTTATATTCTATGTTTCCTCTTATTTTAGTTTAAAATCATCTTTATTGTGTTTAACATTCATATTTCATTAATTCAAAACATCAAGTTATTCAAGATAATTTAAACTTCACGTACCAACCGTTGTCTTCTTTTGAATTTTATTGCAGAAAGGAGAGTCGAAGTCATAAGGTTGGCCTCCGTTTAGGGCATGTACTTATCGAGCCTACTATGGTATTCCAGTCACGAAGGTCTCGCTCTAACTTGCTCACGAACAAGTATTCTCAATCGTATAATTTATATTATACATATTATGAACTGTGTGAAATTTTGATAAATAAAGCGGAAATAGAAATAAATATTTGATTTGTCTTCATGAGAGAGATGATTTTAATTTGGACTTGAACTCGACACCGAACGAAAAAAAATACGTAATATCTATTTAGACCATCAACTCTAACCGTTACACCGAATAAAATATAATAGATGCAATCAAACGGGAGTGAATGTCAATTTGAAACTCAATATTCATAGTCTTATATTTTTTACTTCATTCAAAATACATATCATTTTACCATTTGACACATTTTTATATATTTTAAATAACTAAAAAATATTAATATTATTTTTTAAAATAGTGGTGAGACAAGGTGAGGCAAACTTTAATTAAACAACAGCTCACATCGATTACACAACTACTTCCTACCTACTAACCATTATATCAAGTCAAGATCTTACTAATAATACTGACATTTTCCAGAATTAATTATTATAATCATTAAAATGCCTAAATATTCAAAATTTAAAATATTTCATAGCATTACAAGTTTACAACAAGCAATCATCCCTGCAAAAGGTTATAATCTCATTATTGAAGTCATTAATTTTTGTTTTAATCAAGATCAAGACATGTCCCTACAACTTAATATTCAAATCAAACAATTCCTTTTTTTCTTGATGAGGCATCAAATCATGCAAATATAAAAAAAAAAATCAAATTTTATGGAAAAAAAAAACCCCAAAGGCTTAAGAAAGAATATTTATTAATGAAATATAATGAGATTTATTAATATCATTCGTTGTATAAAATTAACATTTTTTCATAGTATATGATTTTATTAAATTATTTATGTATCAAATTTTAATGGATATTACTATGGTGTGTATTACAAGCTTGTATAATCATTTCAGCCGAATAAAGAAACAAAGAGTTCCACGTGGACATGTTTTCTTTTTCCTTTATCTATCTGAATTTTCAATTTCCACGTAATTCCTCTTAATTACAAATCTGAAGACCGACAAATAAAAAATTGAAATAAATATATTTTTCTGTGGAGAGTTGCAGGCTAGCTTCTCTTCCACTTTCTAATTTTATTTTTGTTAATTTTCTTTCTAAATTTATCTCTATATTATAGAATCATCGACATCCCCCACCAAGAGAGAACTGTTTACACTCTTACAGTCTGTGCATTCCAGACAGAGGATTTTCAGATCTGCTGAGGTGATTTCAGTTCGAGATTTTCCGATTGCTTTCCTTCACTCTGACCAGAATCTGTACTCATTTTTTTTTTTGGCAAATTCACTGACTCGCTCAGATCGCAAGTTGATCTTGGTATTAACTCATCATCGTAGAAACGATCATCATTTTGTAGTTGATCGGAGGAATTCCTGTGGAGGTGAGTGTGATTCCGGCAATGCTCGCTGGAACTCAGTTGTCGGTCCGGTGACTAGGAGAATAATCGTAAGATGTTCAAGTCGGTGAGATGGAGGAGCGAGAAGAACAAGATCAATGCTCTGTTCAAACTGAGCTTCCACGCTACTCAGGTAAACTAAAAAATGCTTCGTGAATTGGAAATGTATAATAAGACTGGTCGGTTAAATAAATTGTTTCCGATATTTTAGCCGTTTTTCGCTTCGTGTATCTGAGAATGAGATCGAAATTGTGAATGCTAGTAACCGACGATCGCTTTGCTGGAACAAAATATAGGTTTCTATATGTATGTGTGTTTGATGAATTTGTCTGCTTCTGATTATCTTGGAGTTTTCTCAGAAATAAAGATGAATTTGCGAGGGATTGATCTTCCGACTGTTATGATTGACACTGTTGTGTTTTTGCTATTAGGTATTGCAACTCAGTGGGAGTACATTGGTGCTTTCACTGGTTCCGACAGATACTGGGAAGCCAACGGCGAAGTTAGAGAAGTACGAGATTCGAGACGATTGCTGTTACTGGGAGAGCCCAATTTTTGAAACGGTGAAATTTGTCCAAGACCCTAAGAATGGGAAGATTCATGACAGAATATACCGCCTTATCCTTTCAACAGTATGATCATACGATTCTTCTTGATCAATTTCATCTGCTCTTTTGGAATCAAATTAACTCACTGTGGATATCACTTTTGCAGGGTTCATCAAAATCGACTATTGTAGGAGAAGCTTCTGTAAATTTTTCCGACTATGCGGAGGCAACCAAGGCTACTTCAGTTGCTTTGCCTTTCAAGAGCTCAAAGTCAGATGCCGTATTACATGTTAGTGGTCTTTTTTTTCGTGTCTATGATCTACTGTTTGTAGATTTTGTTGGTAATTGTCATTAATCCCATGACACTATTAGTTGTACATTGCTTCATATAAGTGATATACAGCGGTTTGCTGAAGATTTGGTTGTAATGTGTTTTGGGGTTAACAGGTTTCGATTCAGAGAATAACAGAAAATGTGAACCCAAGGTGAAACAGCTTGACCCCTTGCTTCAGTTCATATTCTCTGATTTGGATGTATCCTATTATATGCCTGACTTAATTTGTCTATAATGTGATCCAGCGATCTTGAAGAACATGGAGTTAAGAAAACCAAATCCGAAGATAGGAGTTTGAAGAGACATTTTGGCAAGGGTGATTCTGAAGAAAACACCAATACAAATTTCAATGAAGTAATGTTATATCTTATCTTTGTCTTCTAGATATCTTTATCTTTATGACTTTTTATGTCACTTTTTTGTACCGTCAATAGTGTTTGTGAGTTTTCTGAATCAATTGTCTGCCACTTTAATTTTTGCTCATGCTTGGTTCACAGGAAAATCCTTTGATGAAAACAGTGGCTAATAATATGCCAGAGCTAAATGGAAATGGAAGGGCCTCCATTGGATCTGACATTACTTTGTCTGGTTCCGAGAACAGTTCTGGATTGGATACTCTTCAAGAGCTTGGAATGAAAAGTAATGATGTGCTTATGGATATAAATGATTCAAGTACAGATGGATCCACCATCAGCCAAAGAGACATTTTAGATGAAAATGTTGAGAAGCTAAAATCTGATGTCATTCTTCTTTCTAGGAAGGCTGATATTGCAGATTTGGAGCTTCAAACCCTTCGTAAGCAGATCGTTAAGGAGGGTAAAAGAGGTCAAGATTTATTAAAAGAAGTGGCTTGTTTGAAGGACGAGAGAGACGCTTTCCAGGCAGAATGTGAAAGGCTCAAAGCTTCGCAGAAAGCTAGAAGTAAAGTGAATTATGAGGGGGATCCCTGGGAACTCCTCGAGGAAACCAGACAAGAACTGAATCATGAAAAGGATCTTAATGCGAATCTTCGGCTACAGCTACACAAGACACAAGAGTCAAATGCCGAGCTCATTCTTGCTATCCAGGACTTGGAACAACTATTAGATCAAGCCAATAGAGGAGACTTGGATTCATCAGTAAAGCCGGTATCTGATAACATTTCTGAGAAATTGGAAGGAAGCGGTCAAGAAGGACACGGCCAAAACAGCGATGATGATGAACAAAAAGCACTGGAAGAGCTTGTTAAGCAACACATTGATGCCAAGGAAGCATACATTCTCGAGCAAAAGATTATGGACCTTTGTAATGAAATTGAAATGTATAGAAGAGATAAAGATGACCTAGAAATGCAGATGGAACAGCTAGCCCTTGACTATGAGATTCTCAAGCAAGAAAATCACAACATATCTTATCAACTGGATCAGAGCGATATCCAACACCAGCTGAAACTGCAATATGAGTGCTCAGGCTCGTATGCCACCATACATGAACTTGAAAGTCAAGTAGAGAAGCTAGAAAGGGAGCTTGACAACTGCTCGGATGAGTTGTCAGACTCCTTGGCCATTATTAAGGATCTTGAAAATCAAAACCATACTCTTGAGGAAGAACTAGAAAAACAGGCACAGCAATTCAAAGCTGAATTGGAAGCTGTTGGCTGTGCCAAAATGGAGCAGCAGCAGCAAGCTATCGAAGCAGAAGAAGCCCACAGATTGACAAAGCATGAGCTGAAAAATAAGATAGAGACGCTGGAAAGTGAGCTTAAGAAGCCCTCCAGAGAGCTTTCAGAAGCATTGGCTACCATCAAGGAACTTGAGGATCATATAGAAAACCTTGAGGAAGAACTTGATAAACAAGCACAAGGGTTTGAATCAGATCTAGAAGCTATCACTCATGCTAAAGTAGAGCAGGAACAGCGAGCTATTCGCGCAGAGGAAACCATAAGGCTTATCCAACGGAAGAATACTACCACAGCTGACAGGCTTCAGGATGAATTCAAAAGACTTTCCATGCAAATGCAGTCAACATTCGAAGCAAATGAGAAGGTGGCAACTAAAGCAATGACTGAAGCGAATCAGCTGCGGTTAGTGAATAACCACCTAGAAGACTTGCTGCAACAGGCTCGGGATGAACTTGAGTTAGTCAAAGAGGATTATGAAGCACAAGTGTCTGATCTCCGTAACCAGCTGGAAGCTCAAAGAGAACATGAGAATGAAGCTTGCCAGAGTCTTACAGCTGAGCTCCTAATGATTAGAGCTGAGGTAGATAGACTTACTTTGGACACAGCCTGTCTTCGTGCACAGATAACACGGGGAGAAGAGTTGATGGCTGAGCTACAGTCTGTTGTTGACTCGACAAAGAAAGACACAAAGGAGTCACTGGTGAAGCTTAAAGATGAAAAGAATACAGCCCTCAAGAATCTACAAACAGAATTGGATACCCTCAGAACTCAATGTGAAGAGTTGAGACAGTCTTTATTCGAAGGTGAGCTGGAGAAGGAGAAACTCGAAAAACAAGTTTTCCAACTCCAGGCTGAACTAAACAAGAAGGATGATGCTCTTATCAATATGGAGAGGAAGCTAAAGGACAACAACAACAGACGGACCATTGCAGCAGAAAGAACAAAAGCATCCTCTAGAAACAGTAAGACAGAACTTGCCTCACGCGGTTCTAAAGATGCTGCTTCATTGAAGGAGAGATTAAAAATCCTCGAGGTAAGCTTTTATACTTTAATTTATTCCTCAAAATATTAGTACATCAAGCATAACACTCTATCCATACACTTCAATATCACTCATACTCTTATCATTATATCTCATACAAGTACCCGTCCCTTATATTCGATATCTATGAAAGAAATTTTAGGACAATGCTGTTATATGAGTATATTTGCTTGGAGTGATTAACTATCTAAATGTCTTTTTGTAGCTAATTATTGGTTCTCAGAATATTATTTTGACATAACTAACAAATAATCCATATGTATAATTATCCTGTTTTAACGTATTGTCTAAACTAGGGACAAATACAGCAGAAGGATATAGCCATGGAGACATACACAAATGCATTTCTTGAAAAGGAAACAGATCTACACAACAAAATTGAAGAGCTAGAAAGAAGATTGGAAGAACTCAAACAGAACAACGAAGATGACCGAAAAAAGGTGAGCTGATGAAAAGATTAACTGTCATTCATGAATATATACTTGGATTGCTTCTTTCAAACTTAAAACTACTAAAAACAAGAACCCTAAAGCCTGATCACTAAGAGATGGTAAAAGGATGAATTTCTTATATGTGTATATATTCATTGTTGAAGGAAATTGCATCTTTGAGGGAAGATAACTCGTTCATGGAGGCTGAATTAAAGGAAATGCAACAGAGATATTCGGAAATCAGCTTGAAATTTGCAGAGGTTGAAGGTGAAAGACAAAGGCTCGTTATGACACTACGGAACGTAAAAAACACAAAGAAAAGCTGATGAATAAATCAAAGGTAAACACTGCCTAGTAATTAGTAGAGCTAGAATATGTTTCACACAGAAACAAAGTTGTGCATATGTGGGGTTTTTTACCATTTAATTTCGAAGTTATTTGTCAATCTTTCCATTGCTTTGTTGATCCTTAAGTATACCATTGTATTCTTCTACATATAAAAAAAAGTTTGATCAAAATTACCATTGCAGTATGAATGTACTCCTAGTCTTCTAGATCGGTTGTTTTAATAGTTTGGCAGCTTGTACTTGAATTGTTTTGTATATGGGAACTTGAACCGAGTTAAAAGCGAGAACGTGTCATCCTGCTACTCATGTATGTATTGTAACGCTTGGTGATGTACTGATATTGATATTTTACTCATACTAGTTGAGACCGCGCGCGCAAAGCGCGCGCGTCGTAATTTTGCTTAGTGTTATATGTGAGCGGAAAATAATGTAGTGTACATCTGTCGAAATGTGATGTCACGACTGGTAGAACATAAATATTCGTATACACATGTAAATGAAACAAAAAATATAAACTTACTGGTCATATGCTATCCGTGCGATTTTAGATTTGTGTTGGGTGTTATTTTTTGTTTCCGTATAGTATAGTACATCTAACATTGGTGTTAAAGAAATCGAATGCATAAATGCCTATGTACAAAATGAATTTAAATTACAGGCTACTGTTATATGTTACAGAGGGGACACAAAAAAAAAAAGTTTCGGTATGTCTAACCCATAAATACCTGTGAACAAAATGAATTTAAATTACAGGCTACTGTTATATGTTACAGAGGGAAAAAAAAACGTTTCGGTATGTCTAACCCCTTTTCTCTTATTAGACTTGTGAAAATTACACAACATTTTGAAGGTTCTCATGGAGAGTACTCCTACAGAGATTCCTGCAACAAAGTTCGAGAAGGGTCTTCGTGAGATGGAGGACATGGTCCCCATCTATGAGCTCCACATTTGGGCTATTACAGTTGGGAAAGTACTGCTGGCTTTGTAATTCATTAAAATGAGCAGAGAGGGTACTGAGCCACAAGAACAAAGGTCTGTAATTCTGGTTACATTCGACAAGTGTTCTAAAGATATTCATTCAACAAGTGTTCTAAAGATATTCAAATATTGGTTGAAAGGGAAGTTCCAATAACAACCCTGCTTTTACTGCCTGTAGTCCATAAAACAAACTCATCAGTGAAACTATACCTACCCCTTTGCTATATAGATTTGCAAAGAGAAAAAAATACGAAAGTATAAAGAAACCTACATCATTATGATTCTTAATGGCTGGACTTACAGCTGCAGAATAAGACTACGCCACTGCGAAGTTATGACAATTCAAGTCACCCCGGCCACAAAATCAAGTAATGCGTATAGATTTGCAAAGAGAAAAATACGAAAGTATAAAGAAACCTACAGCATTATGATTCTTAATGGTTGGACTTACAGCTGCAGAATAAGACTACGCCACTGAGAAGTTATGACAATTCAAGTCAGCCCGGCCACAAAATCAAGTAATGCGTAAATCATCAAGCAAGTAAATACAACTTATTTGATATATTTTAAGATGTTAATATTCATACTAAAACAAAAGTGCCTAAAGCAAGCCAGATTGGAAAGAAATGAAACAAGAAGAGTATAAACTAACACTCAAATTTATAAGAAACTCATATGCAAGACATTTGGTAATGTTTTCGTAGCATTCGCATAATTCACAAAGTTTCAAACCTAAAGAAAGGAGTGGTAACAAGATCTTGGATCAATGAATCTACAACCTCGTTGTTTCCTGCGAGATTAGACTATCAAAATCACTTTAATTTTTGAATTTATATATATATTAGCTTATGAATATCAACAATAGCTAAAATGGAGTGAATGCTGATTGTTTCAATAGCAAAGGAGTTGTGTTAAATGTTACCTCTAAGATCAGGAGATAATAAAATCCTAGAAACGAGATTCAACATAGCTCAAGCCATCAGCTCACATGTTAGTGTAATAATTGTTTGAGATTTTAGATTAGTTTAATATATTATATTCTGAATGCTCTTCTACATGTTAAGAGTCACTTGTTCTACGGTTAGCTAAGTTTTCAATCAGGCACGCCACCAACCCACCAAGCCCACCACCATAGTTGAACTAATCAGAAATACTGATTGAAACAACACCAACAAAAATATAGAAGCATCATACAAAAAATAATGCTAATAATATAATGTATAAAGTAATAATATTGATAACCAATAATAACAATAATAATAAAAACATGAAAGCAGGAAGTTGAATTTGAACTTACATGGAAAAGGGTCTTTTAGAAATAAAAATCGGTGACAGGGGGCTCAACCATCTTGGTTGCCCGTGAAATGAGCATCTGCAAAGACCTAGTTGCGAGTGACAATGTTGAGGTCAACCAAGGATAACGGAAAGAATTCAAAACCTTCTTATTGTAACGTTACTTCCACTTATCACCTCCTTTGCATAACAAAATCAATCAATGAATGGAACTTTTTTTAAAGTTGAGAAATTAGCAGATGAAACATCTCTTAATAATCATCTTAATCATAATTGTGCTTTGTATTTTCCGTTGAAGACTAATGATGAGATATAAACATTCAAACAAAAACGAACAAATAATCAAATGCATTAACAATCATCCTATTTTGGCCCGATATATCATGTCAAGATGAAGGGGAATAACAAACAAATCAACTTTAAATGACATCAAAATTCAAACAGGAGGATGTAATGGTGATTAGATTTGTTTTTGATCTTTGTACCACGAACTGTTGAGGCTAGTAGCCCTTGTACATCCTTCTTATAATACAAATAACTTTTTCAAAAAAATTAAAGAAATTTAAACAGGAGATAGAATGCAACAACATACACAACTGAATAAACTCACCAAGGTTTCCATTCCATGTAAAAAGCAGGGGCAATTCTCTAGTGGACATTTTATCAAACAGATACAGTGCATCTGTCATAAGGTTAAATTTGCAAACAAGAAAACCGAATTTCAAGTAGGACGGGACAACACAAACAAAACGCATAGATGATTAAAAAGAGCTCCGATAGAACCAAAAATAGGAAAATATGAAAACTTGAAGAAGAGGAGATTCGAGCTTCAACGCATAACGGCATACCTGATGAGCGGTGAAGGGGCAAGAGAAAGCAGGATTGGGGTGTTGCTACTGCGGAGGCAAACGACTAAATAGGATCCTCTTCGCATTCGCTTGCAAGGAGGACATCGATACATCCCGAGAACCCTAGGTTATGGGGTGGCGGAGAAATCAAAGCGCAAGAGCTGGAGCAAAGCATCCGAGAGACGATTAGGCAAGAGAAAGCTTGAAGATGAATAATGGAAGAGGGTGTTACCTGAAGAAGAAGGTTGTTGTCCAAGATCGTCTATCTAATAAGGCATCCAACAAAACCCTAATGATCGGCGGCAGACTACAAATCAACAGGATGGCATTAGGTCAAGCAAATCACGGTAATTACGTGGATGCATAGTCTTCCAATCAAAAGGTCGGGGAAGAAGAAAGGTGATGATATATGAGAAAGCACACCACCGTATTTCTGCACAATAAAGCCAATCAAAACTCACGTGAAAACAGAAGAAAGAGTAGAAGAAGAGCAAACCTGACGATGGATTGGAAGAGGCGGAGAAGCCAAAGAGGGCAGGGAAAAAGAAAGGTGAAAGATATATGAGAGCAATAGGAGAAAGCCACGGTAGGGAATAAGCTGAACCAAGATGACACGTAAAATTTTATCAACTAAGGATACAAATGGAATATATTAGTTTAGAGCATGGGTAAATTGGGATATCAACTATTCATAAGGGGGATTCAAACTTTTAGAATTGTAAGGATATGCATAGTCAGGAGAAAAAATCATTTATACATAGATTGGAAAATATAAATAAAAAGGAAAGTTTGGACTTCTTTAAAAGTTTACGACCTGTATGGTTGTATAGCTTGACCCTAAAAAATTAACGACCTTGTATATTGTCATTTTGTGTCATGAACACAAGAACCTGAATTTTAAGAGGAAAGGATACAAAGATATCCTAAAAGAAGTAACAAAACTACAGCACTAGCAATTCCAATGCAGATAAAACATTGTCTTTCTTTTTTGAATCAACCTATACTATTTGAAATATCAATTTGGATGCGGTAGGTTACTACTTAATACTACTATTTTTGATGAAATATTACTTAATACTACTCCAAGGATAGAAAATCTCACCATTGGTATAATTTTTGACGAACAACACCAAGTGTTATATTTTCATTAATTTTACGTTACGTGTAAATTTTTTTCATGCATCTCTATTTTATAAATTTTATTTTACAGAAATATAATTTGTATATTAATTAGAAAATACTCATTAAATTAACAAATATATAACTTATTATAACTCATATTTTACATTTATTTGGAGAAAACAAATCATTACTTATCATAGAAATCATCTTGTAGAATTACAAGAAGGCCACCCGACAGCTAATCCGAGGACTTGAACCAAACACAAGAACCAGACTGAGTAGAAGCTAAGTAGTAAGCAAACTTATTATCACATTTCAATTGAAGCATGGAAGCATCACAATTGAGCTTTAGGGTTCCATCAGAAGGTCTCTTACAAGTGAACGTCTCCGTAGAGACTAAGAATTCAGAGGTACGAGCCTATAGAACAGATCCTATTCAAGTAAGGTCGTGACCATTCATGTCGTGATTCAGTTTATATAGAAGTATTTTGTTTACCTTGCATTCGATGTGGGAAGCTCTTGTGAGGGAGGAAAAAGATTGGGCTTTTTCGCATGCAGCAGGTTTAAGTTTCGGCCTTGTACAAATTGGGCTTAACATTCAACAGTTTGAGCTTTACATAGCATAAAGTTGTGAAAGCTGCTTAGTGAGCCTCCTTTTAATTTTTACGAATTGGGCTTTACATTCAACAGTCTTGATCATCACAATTAACTGATTAAGCTATGGAAGCAAGAACTTCCTGCTGCAGTTTTTTATAAAATAATCAGCTTTTGAAACTAACAATCATTACTTTTCCCAATTGTTGACAAGTTAATAGCATGGTACATGTAGTTGGAAGTTTTCTACGACCTTCTCCCTTGCATCTATCCATAACAATAGAATCGAGTTTTATGCCTTCAACAACGTCATAAACTTTCTCCCTTGCATCCACCCATAACAATAGAATCGAGTACTATGTCTTCATCAACCTCATAAACCTTCTCCCTTACATATGCCCATAACAATAAAGTTGAGTTTAAGGTCTTCAATAGCCTCATAACAGTGATAATAGTGATGAAGGCGTTGAGTTTGAGCGTGGAGAATCAATGATTGATAAGAAAACATTGTATGTTAACATAGTTCATGTGAGGATACTTAAAGGGATAATCTTTTTCATACTAGATGTCTTGTTAAAGGGAAGATATGTAGCATGGTTATTGCAGGACTCTTCGTAATAAGTTTCTTGGCTTGGACAGGACATTTAGTTCATGACGCTATTCCCGGATCCAGAGGGGAGTACGTTCGGTGGAACAATTTCTTAGACGCATTACCGCATCCTCAAGGGTTAGCCCCACTTTTTACAGGCTAGTGGAATCTTTATGCTCAAAACCCCAATTCGAGTAGTCATTGATTTGGTAATGCCCAAGGAGCGGGAACTGCCATTCTAACACTTCTTGGGGGATTCCATCCACAAATGCAAAGTTTATGGCTAATCGATATGACCCGTCATCATTTAGCTATTGCCCTTATTTTTCTCGTTGCTGGTCATATGTATAGAACTAATTTCGGGATTGGGCACAATATGAACTCGAAGTGCAATGCCGGGGCGGGGGGACGAGAAAAGAAAGGGCTCCGAAGAAAGCAATTGAGGTTCCCGATGCTTCTCCACGCCCAACGAGATGCACCAACCTCGGGATGCTTTACTCCTAACCCCGGGACATTGGTTTCGATCAAGACTTAGGGTAGACTACCTCAAGAAGGTAATCCGACCTAATCGCTCTCCGTTATATAAATAAATAAAATAGTGTGAGGTTGCGGTCAATATAATACTAATGAAACTCACACATTATAAAGTCATTTGTTCATTTACCAATAAAGATAATCATGATCACCAAAATTTAACAAAGATATTTGCAATTTAGTTCTTCTAATTTTCTAAATAAAAAAAATCAGGACAATAACTCCTATCATAGGTTCAACCTCTCTTGCTGCCTTATAAAGAGAATATTGATGAGGAGAGTTCAACGTTGAAAACTTATGGATGATTAAGATGGCATGCAATTATGCAGCTGATTGAAGGATTCAAATGGACTACAACTGTAAATTAACCAAGACTTAGAGGAGATGGTCCATAGTCAAGGCCTCGACAATGACATTATTCCAATCCTCAAGTATACCTTCTTTGTATCCTGGGCTGGCAAAATGATACTTCTTGCTCTTTTCAAGTTGATTTCGGGTTTTAGGTCATGTCCGTCTGAACTAGCTACATCGGGTTACAAAACAAAGTAATATAAGCCGAACCTTTTGGCCTGAATTAACCTAGAAGTTTGTCCATATCCGTCGTTTATTCAAATAGGACATCATATATCTTCGGGTCCATTTATGGTCTGTTTGAAAACACCGAACTTATTGGAGTTGAAGTGGAAGTTTTATTAGTAGCTGAATTTGAAGTTTACTTAGTAGTAAACTTTGATAGTTGATTAAATATTTTATTTTACTTAGTAGTAAACTTTGATAGTTGACCGAATAATTTTACCTCTAGCACCTTATTTGTGAGAATATTTTGCCTTTTCAACCGTGAAATGATTGATTAGTCTTTTCAAATGTCTTTTTTTTACATTTTTTTCGCTATCTAGCACATAGGGTGCGAGATGCTTACATTTTATGGGTGTGGTATCAATTTTATTTGGGCCAAATAAGGGGCTTGATGCAAATAGAATTTGCTTTGGTAAATGTTCGACGAAAAATCTAATTACACGAACTTCGATTTACTTATGTAAAAAAATTACATTCCGTCAGCGTCAGTGGGCGCCGGCGCCAAGGTCCAACCCCC
>BSUD01000006.1:125882142-125897442 GCA_033239045.1 Fagopyrum esculentum | reverse complement strand
CCAACCCCCCCCCCCCACCCCCCAAAATTAAAAAAATAATAATAAAATAAATTTTGGACGCCAACATTTGAATTGAAATTTATTTATAAAAAGATTTAGTTAATTTGATAAAAATAATTATTCATTAAACTTTTAAAGTAAGTTTTGTTAACCCTAATATATCTCATTGAAGAGGTTACTTTTTGCATCCTTTTTTTGGGTGATAAAGAATACATGAATATTTAAAGTTTTGATCTAAAGTTCTAAACTGACATAAAATGAACAACTCTATAATCGAGTCAAAAGTTTTTTTTATAAGTAACGAGAAGCTCTCAAGAGTTTCGATCATCAACAACAGAAAACTCGTAGCGCGTTTAGCACTCAGTGCCAGCAAGACCTTGCATGCGTTGAGCTGTAAGATGGTCAGACACTGGCATCGATTCACGAGTCAATGGTCAGGTTTAGGTCCGATTCGGATCCCTCCGTTGTTTCCTTTCCCCCCGCACCTTTTCCTCGAAATGAGAAAGAAGATGGTACACTCGAATTGTATTATTTAAGTGCTTATTGCTTGCCAAAGATCCTACTTCTACAATTGGTAGGTCACCGGGTTATTCAAATAAGTGTGTTTGGTGTAGTTTTCCCATCTTAGAACTTTTGTACCAATTCGGTCGATCCGGAATGGATCGGTTAAACACTCAATTAGGGGGACCGGTCTTGACTCTTCTGTATTATTCATTGAGTTTGAATTTTTTATATAAATCTCGTCCCCATTCATCGTCTTCAACACCATAACCTCCCTCAATCGTGTCATAGTCGCTTGTATTATTTTGTACGGAAAAAAGAGAAATCTTCGAGTTAATTTGAAGGGGAAAAAAATTTTAGGCGACCCTTACGATTTTTGTTGGTGTTTATAAATTTGAGAACATTGTATATAACCCGGTTTTGTTTGAGGGAAATACATTAAGGGCCCGTTTGGTTCCAACTCCGGAAACGGAAACGGAATGGAAACGAATTTAGTCCATATGTATATCCATATTCATGAAATTCTATGGAATCATTCCTTGTGTTTACATGCAAAATGCACTTGTCTCCCCATATTTTGATACCATATAAATCAAATTCAACCTCAATTACTTCAAATCACAAGGAATGATTCCAACAACTTTCATAAATAAGGGTATACATATGGACTAGATTCATTTCCATTCCGTTTCCGATTCCGGAGTTCAAACCAAACGGGCCCTAAATACTACATTTAACGAAAACATTAAACAAAAATAAACCCTTGATTTCCCTCGCGAAAGAGTTGAAAGATCGAACCAATCCTATCAAAAGAAATAGCTGGAAGAAGAAGAAAAGCAAGCATGGCAGCTTAAAAACGAAAGGCAATTATTCTTCTTTTGTTGGTGCAGAAGGAAAGAAAATCCTCTTCTAGTTGAAATTCAATGCACAACATTCTTCCTCCATGACCACCTCTCTCTAATCCCATTTGCTGTATCCATCTCCAAGAACTTTTCTTTTTCTTGATTCCTCTTTCTAACCAAATAATTCCCTAATAATTTCCGTTCTTTTGCTTTTCATGTACGTCTACAAACGCCTCACTTCGAATCCAAGCTCTCCCTCTCTCTCTACTGGGTTGTTGCTGCACTGTACGCGTCATGCTTTTGGCTTCAATTTTACTCTAATTTCTTCAGTTCTTGTTTACCCTTTTCAACCCTTCTTATTACCCGCTTCCACAGTTCACTGCTTCCCTGTTTCAGTCACAAAGCTTCGATTTTTCATGTTTTTCTTCTCTTCGCCATTGTTTTGGCGATAACCCATATCTTCAAATTAGTACTCAACTAATTTCTTGCCTCTTTCTGGCTGAATTGATGTACGTGACGATAGTTTAAAGTTAGTTAAGAATTCAGTATCCAATTTTAACACAAGGATGAGAGGAACTGTTAGGGTTAACTTGCTTTTGATCTTCTTTGGAGTACTTGCAGTATCTGGTGAATCTTTTGTATCGGAAGAACGTAAGAAATCTTAACTGGCTTTTGATTGATTCTCTTTGGAGTACTTGCAGTATAGTTGTTTCTTTGGAAATCTTGATATTCAGCTGACATTGTTGAGAAAATGTGGGATTATTGTTTCAGTTTGGGCTCTTAATACTTTTAAGGAAGCCGTTTATGAAGACCCATTTCTAGTCTTTTCAAGTTGGAACGGTTTAGATCCAGAGCCATGTGATTGGTCTGGTGTTTCTTGTTCAATCTCTAGGGATCATGTTATTAAGCTGTAAGAGTTATTATTCAAGTTTTACTTGACTTAATTTGTGAAGTTTCATGCTCAACTATCAAAAATTCTACTCATTTGCAGAAACATTTCAAGTTCAGGCTTGAAGGGATTTCTTTCGCCTGAATTAGGTCTGCTGAGATACTTGGAGGAACTGTAAGGGCCTTCAATTTCATTAGTTCTCACTGAAATTGGTTTTCTTGACTATTTTTAGTTGGTTTGTTGTAATAATCTGGTTTAATGGTGCAGAATCCTGCATGAAAACAGTTTGATTGGTACTATTCCTAAAGAAATTGGGATGTTGAAGAACCTAAAGGTCTTAGATCTAGGAGAGAATGAATTGTCAGGACCGATTCCATCCGAAATGGGGAATATGCAAAGTTTGGTCAAAATGTATGGGAATTTTAGTATCCTTCATTCAGTTCATGATATGTGAAAAGTTTAGCAGTCTTACTTTTTCGTCTTTATTATGTATTGCAGAAACCTTCAGTCCAATGCATTAACTGGAACTATTCCACCTGAACTTGCCAACTTGGAAAACCTTGAGGAACTCCGCTTGGATAAGAATAAGTTTCAAGGCATTGTTCCATACAGTAATGTTACCGACTTCTCGTCCAACCTCCACGGAATGTAAGTAAGGAGACTTTTATCTGGGATAGTCATAATTTGCAGAAGAATAATACTGATTGTTAGTTTCAGTGTTGTTTTTAACTTCTGAGTTTTATCCAATTTTGAGCTTGATATGCTTTTCATCTATTAAAAGAACTTGAGAGGTTCTCCTAAATACAAAGTAACATAAACATCTTTGGCTTATAGGTTTGCACCTAAAGAAAACGGTGTTAGCTTTTGTCGCTCATACCAGCTGAAAGTTGCAGATTTCTCCTACAACTTCTTTGTTGGAAGCATACCGAAGTGTTTAGAGTATCTCCCACGGTATCATATCCGACATTTCCAATTATTCGTCCCATATAAAATTTCGCGTTAAATCGCCAAATTCATGTCTTACATCAGGTCAAGCTTCCAGGGAAATTGCCTTGAAGATAAGAATGTAAAACAGCGGCCCACTTCACAATGTGGTATTGTCTTGAGCTGTCTCAACATTTGTGTAAGCTCATCAAGTTACACATTTGCACTTAACCATTAATATGGTTCTGGGTGTACAGGTGCAAGTCCTGCCCCTAAGTCATCAATTAAACACCGTTCAACTGCTAGTAGATCAAAGCACAGGCCCCTAGGAAATGAGGCTAAGCATCGAGTAAAGTCTAAACCAGCATGGATTCTAGGTGTGGAAATAGGATCCGGAATCTTGGTTGGAACCCTCCTTTTCGGTGCAGTCTTAATTGTTTTTAAGAGGTGTAATACCAAATCAGCTATGATAATCCCTTGGAAAAAATCAGGGAGTGACAAGGCCCACTTGTCTCTATCTATAGGTATGTCTTGACTGTTTTACGTCTTTTGTTTTTTCGTTAGGACAGAGTAATTTGATTGCCGTTGTGAACAGATTCAGATGTATTGAAGGCTGTTAAGAAATACAGCAGGCAAGATCTTGAAGTATCATGCGAAGACTTCAGCAACATCATAGGATCTTCCTCTGACAGCGTCGTTTACAAAGGTACCATTAAGGGCGGGCCTGAGATTGCAGTGATATCCTTCTGTATCAAAGAAGAACAATGGAATGATTATCATGAGCTCTATTTTCTGCGAGAGGTTGTGGATTTGGCTAGATTAAACCACGAGAATACCGGAAAGTTACTGGGCTATTGTAGGGAGGGCTCTCCGTTAACAAGGATGTTGGTTTTCGAATATGCACCCAATGGGACACTCTCAGATCACCTGCATTGTAAGTGAACTTGCCATTTCTATTATACATTCTTGTTTATGCATTGGAGACTTAATTTTCAGTTTTGTACTGACAGTTGGTGACATCTGCCAACTATCGTGGGCACGGCGTATCAAGATTATCTTAGGCATTGCTCGAGGTTTGAAATACCTTCACTATGAGCTTGACCCACCGTTCACCATTTCCGAGCTCAATTCCAGTTCTGTCTATCTCACAGAAGATTTTTTGCCTAAGGTATCAATTTTGGCTTTGTTCTTTGAACTTTTTTGACGGATTTCATTGACTCATCTAACACTTTGTTTGAAAGTTGGTGGACTTTGAGAGTTGGAAGACCATTCTTGCAAGATCAGAGAAAAACTCCACCTCCATAGGAGCCAATGGAGCCTTCTGTATACTTCCGAGTTCCATTGAAGAACGCCAACTTGACATGAAGGGCAATGTGTATGCTTTTGGCGTGCTTCTACTGGAAATAATAAGCGGGAGACCTCCGTACTCAAAGGATCACGGTCCTTTAGTAGATTGGGTAAGTTTGGTTCTCTGTGGAAATAGTTTATTGTACAGATAGAATGATAGTTATGATGATGAACTTTCGTATTTCGTTTCTATTAGGCGAGAGACTTCCTTGAGCTCCCGGAAGTCATGGCTAATGTGGTGGATCCACAACTTAACCATTTCAATCTAGAAGACCTTAAGGCTGTGTGTGAGGTTGTGAACCAGTGCATTAAAGCTGACCCCTCGGAGAGGCTACCGATGAATGAGTTGTGCTCATCGTTGGAGAGTAAGATTGATCTGTCGATCTCAGCCGAGCTAAGGTCGTCCTCGTTAGCATGGGCAGAGCTTGTCTTGGACTCGTAGTAGCAGACTGCTAGGGTTAACAAGAAGATACTAACACACATGTAAAGGAAAGGATTCACCATGACATACATGACTCTAATGGTGCTAAGTTTTCGTATTGATTTTTCTTTCTTGGAAAATTCATGTAAAGGATCATTGTTTCTCACTTGTATAGTATTTCGGTCTGAGGTCATTTGTGTAAGAGTGAATCAGAACTTGCAAATATTCAAAAGAGATCTTCATATGAATATAAAGTATTCGTGAAAAGATTATTCAATATAGAATCACAGTATATCATTATCATATACAGAAGAGAATCATATTTGAAAGGATTCCCAAAGCACACCCAGATCCACGTTACCTCCTGAGACAACAATTGCTATGTTTTTACAGTCCCTCCATGCTGGGTTCTTCTGAAAGGTCTCGGACAAGACAGCAGCTAATCCGATGGCTCCGCTAGGCTCCACTGCAACCTTGAGAATCTCGTAGCAAAGCTTCATTGCTTTCACAATCTCCTTGTCTTCCACAATTATCACATCATCCACCAAATCACGCACGACAGGCCTGTTTTATTGATATGTTAAGCATATATTAGCAAAATAAGCATTTAAAGGCTAAGCGTAATGAGCTTTTGGAGTGCTTTAGTGAGAAAAGAAGCAGTTTTGACCAAGTAAGATCTCCTAGGGAAGCTCTAAGCCCATCAGCAATGGTATTGGTCTCTGGAAGTGTAATGATTCTCCCGGCCTCTTTAGAAAGAGCTGCATCATTAGCTCCTCTTGGCTCAGCAGCTAGAACCCGTATGGCTGGATTGATTGACTTGGCAGCAAGTGACACCCCGGATATCAGCCCACCGCCTACAAAAGTTTTTTACAAAAATTTGTCAAGCAAACTTTGATAAAATACTGATGCAATTGAAGTGCTGTTTAAGATTCTGATGAAACCATATATAAGTTTGGTTTATAAAGAACACACCACTTATAGGAACTATGATTGTGTCTACTTCAGGATGTTCTTCCAGGAGCTCCAGTGCTATTGTCCCTTGTCCACTGCAAACTCAAAACAGAAAAGCATTGAACTCAGCAAATGATACAGAGACTTGAGAATCATTTCAAGATGGATGAACTCATTAGTTGAACTTTGCACGTTGGATTCAGGAACTGCACCTCATCACACGTCTATCATTATATGAATGGATAAGAATGGCACCAGTTTCCTGCAACACCTTGGCAGCAGTACTCTCTCTTGACTGCATGGTGGGCTCGCACTCAATAACCTTTCCACCATAACGAATAACATTCTGAAGTTTGCACGTTGGAGCATTTTTCGGTATAACTATGTATGCTGGGATTCCTCGGAGATTTGCAGCCAACGACAATGCCGCAGCATGGTTCCCACTATGTTTTGCAGTATATAAGCAAGGTCATCAATACAGTAAATATATACGAAAATAAAAATTCTAAAACTCACATCGGCAAAATGGTGAACATCAGAGATACTGTTGTGTTGGAAATAACAACAAAGAGCACAGCAGAAACCTGCTATGTGTCAAAACACCTTTCTTTGCTTGCTCCTCACTGAGAGAAAGTACAGCATTTGAAGCACCTCTGAATTTGAAAGCTCCGCTGTAGCATATATGACAAGCCTTCTTTAATTGCCAAAGCTAAGATTACTAATCATAGTTATCACAATTTGAGTGTGATAGAAGAATTAAGAACACAAAGCATATATTTTGTACTCATTTAAAGGGGCCTAAATATTTATCCCTCACCCCTTCTGAAAACATTCACACTTGAACAGCAGGTTTCTCCCCCTTCCAGCCATTGAACTTAAAGTTTCCGAGGATAGGACAGGAGTTCCGTGGACAACTGGTTTGATTCGATTCCATGCTTCCTTTATTGTTGAAATATCAGCAGCGTAGTTGTCAGTCCCCTCCATTGCTATAACTGCACCACGGTCAAGTCATTTGTCGAATTTAGGAACAGCAAAGCCAATAATATTAGAAATATTCCCTAAACTGATGCCATATTTTCACTGTAGCTATAATTGGATCAATTCAAGTCGGTTGAATCAAGACACCTGTTAGCAATTAGCAAAACTATCCAAATCCATTCAACTGTTTGATTTAATGACTTACATATCAAAGTTATCAGATAACTTTAGAATGCAATAAGTAAATCCACATAAATGATGGATCCCTAAACAGCATTCAGACAATGGATTTATGTATAAGATCATAAAACAAGACTCATTGGTCATAAAACTCATAACTAGTGTTACAGTTGTTACCCATATAAAAAGTAGCAAGAACTCACAAAATCCTGTAAGATTCAGTAGGAACCTACTTGAAAGAAATGAAAATCTTCGCTCTCTACATAAAAAATTGGATCAAATCCAGATACCCATGACACATTTCATTCTTCTCTACTCGATAAACATATAGATTTGCAAACACTAATTATTTCAACTGAACCTAAGAAGCACATGACTATGGCATATACTATCATAGACTTTATAGTGAGTGAAGGTGAAATTTGCAGACTACAACCACTGAAATGACAAGCTCGGCCTAAATACGATGGCAGGATCAATAAGGGGAATGTGAATTATAGAACGGAAGTTTTCGCACCTAGTGAATGTAAACCCCTTGGGAAATTTGATGAACCTGGACACTTGAAACTTGAAAGGTTATCAGAAGTTTGGAACTGGGAGGGACCAAAGAAAGAGGTGAAGTAGCGGATATTGGGTGATAAGCGGCGGGTCACGGGTGGATAAAGGTTTGAATTTTTTTTCTTCCAGTATTTTCGGTCATGTAGCAAACTAGGTTCGTGCTATTCGAACCCACCTTCTCATGCTAGTACCTCAAGCACGCGTACGTATTACGTAGGCGTAGTAAGAAGATGAATTCGTTCGCAAAACACACTGGAAGTGATTACGGCTACGCATTGCGTACGCGTAGAAATGTTAATTAGCCGTTATCCAACGGTCATGTATACTAAACATTAGTATAGATATTATGCATTCGACCGAACTCGTATATAATGAATCCATAAAAACTCATTTCATACCGTTGTTTCGCAAGAAAATCTCATTCGAAGATGAATTTCGACGATAAAGATGCGGAGTATCATTCCGGCGATGGAGAAGAGGAATTTCGCGCCGACGATGAAGATGACGGTGTTGATCTCGGTGGCGGTGAAGATGATGGAGATGACGGTGTTGATCTCGCTGGTGGTGAGGCGGGATTGTTCAATCCCGCAATGCTTAGCAACTATGATCCATATTCGGTTGTTGATGTTAGTGTTTTCATTTTGTTTGTTTTAAAGTAGTTTAGTGAATAATTAATGATTTAATAGACAATTAGTCGTTAATCAATTAAATTAGTTAATGTCATCCTATATGCTTTAGTCGTTAATTAATGATTTAGCAGACAATTAGTCGTTAGTTAATTACATTAGTTATCAATTAGTGGTTACTTAGTCAATAATTAATTTAATTTGTCGTTAATTGAAGAAATTACTTGTTAATTGGTTAAAAAATAGTAGAAAAATATTAGAAAAATAGTCGTGAATTAGTGAATTACTGGACAAGTAGTAAACAATCACTCGTTAATTAATGATTTAGTAGACAATTAGTTGTTAATTTATAAACTTAGTTATCATTTAGTCGTTAATTAGTGAATAATTATTGTAGGCTGCCGTTATTCCCGATGATTATGACTATACAAGTTTGTTCGTGGACCATCGAATATGGACGGATATGAACTCGTTAGTTGCGTGGGTTCTTGAGAGAGCTGGAAGTAGAAATATGGTTCTCATCAAACTAAAGTCATACAAGTCGGATGATCGTCGTTTTGGAAAGGTGATATTCGTGTGTGAGCATCACGGAGTCCGCAAGAGTGAGGCGAATGGCTTGAGAAAACTATGCAAAACGAAGAAGTCCGATTGTAATTTTCGCTTACACGTTGATGAGGTTCAAAGGGGTCTTTGGGATGTGAGGAATGTTCACGGAATTCACAATCATCCTCTTCCGAAGAAGTTGGTAGGTCATGCTTTTGCTGGACGGTTGACGTAGACATAAATGAAACGAGTCCAAATCTACACCGAAGTGGGAATGCCTCCGAGGGAAATTGTTCGTTTGTTAAAGGGTGATTTTGAAGATCCCGATAAGATGGTCACTTCTAGGAAGCAAGTTTCAAACGCTCGGAATAAAATTAGGTTGGAAGCGATGGGAGATTGAACTGTAATTCAAGAAGCGTTGAAATTCTTGAAAGAGAAGGATTATACGTGAGATATTAGGATGAAAACCATTGAAGGAGGAGAGGAAGTGAGTGACTTATTCCTAGCCCATCCCGAGTCGAAGCGTTGGGTTGCCATGTTTCCATACGTCGTCATCATGGATGTTATATACAAGACGAAAATGTTATTATGTAATTTATTTTATTTGTTTATATTAACCTCTTTTTAATTACAAAATCTCATACATTATATTTTGAAGATATGACATGCCGTTGTTGGAGATCGTCGGATTGACCAACACACAACAAACTTTTCCCGTTGCGTTTGTGTTAATGAAAAGGGAGACGACATGTTGTTACGAGTGGGCTTTGGAACGCATTGCCTTGTTATTCAATGGAAAGAAGCCGGAAGTGATAGTGACGGACCGTGAATTAGGTCTCATAAAAGCAATGCCGAGAGCCTTCACAAATGTCAAACATATTTTGTGCGAGTGGCACATGTTCAGAAACATCGAATCAAATAGTTGGTGGAAGTCACATTCGCCATCCATCCAAGCAAAATTCATGAGAGATTGTCATGAGTTGTTTGACTCGACTACTATTGCGGCTTATGAGGTGAGACTCTTGCAAATGAGGGATAGTTGGATGAACATGTATCATTTGATGGAGTACCTTGAGAAGACATGGTTGGATAAGTACAAGGAAGCTATTGTTCGTTGTTGGACCGATCACTACCTCCATCTCGGATCAAGGACGACAGGAAGGTTAGACAAATACTC
This sequence comes from Fagopyrum esculentum, assembly GCA_033239045.1. Classification (NCBI taxonomy): domain Eukaryota; kingdom Viridiplantae; phylum Streptophyta; class Magnoliopsida; order Caryophyllales; family Polygonaceae; genus Fagopyrum; species Fagopyrum esculentum. Next base: position 125,887,505 of record BSUD01000006.1, on the reverse strand, counting down.
ATTACATCTTTTATTGTTAAGTTTACTAATAATGATCTATTTTATACTTCCAAGTTGGTGGACTTTGAGAGTTGGAAGACCATTCTTGCAAGATCAGAGAAAACTCCACCAATGGAGCCTTCTGTATACTTCCAAGTTCCATTGAAGAACGCCAACTTGACATGAAGGGCAATGTGTATGCTTTTGGCGTGCTTCTACTTGAAATAGTAAGCGGGAGACCTCCGTACTCAAAGGATCACGGTCCTTTAGTAGATTGGGTAAGTTTGGTTCTCTGTGGAAATAGTTTATTGTACAGATAGAATGATTGTTATGATGATGAACTTTCTTATTTCGTTTTTTCATTAGGCGAGAGACTTCATTGAGCTCCCGGAAGTCATGGCTAATGTGGTGGATCCACAACTTAACCATTTCAATCTAGAAGACCTCAAGGCTGTGTGTGAGGTTGTGAACCAGTGCATTAAAGCTGACCCATCGGAGAGGTTACCGATGAATGAGTTGCGTTCATCGTTGGAGAGTCAGATTGATCTGTCGATCTCAGCCGAGCTAAGGTCGTCCTCGTTAGCATGGGCAGAACTCGTCTTGGACTCGTAGTAGCAGACTGCTAGGGTTAACAAGAAGATACTAACACACATGTAAAGGAAAGGATTCACCATGACATACATGACTCTAATGGTGCTAATTTTTCTTTCTTGGAAAATTCATGTAAAGGATCCTTGTTTCTCACTTGTATAGTATTTCGGTCTGAGGTCATTTGTGTAAGAGTGAATCAGAACTTGCAAATATTCAAAAAAGATCTTCATATGCATATAAAGTATTCGTGAAAAGATTATTCAATACAGAATCACAGTATATCATTATCATACAGAAGAGAATCATATTTGAAAGGATTCCCAAAGCACACCCAGATCCACGTTACCTCCTGAGACAACAATTGCTATGTTTTTACAGTCCCTCCATGCTGGGTTCTTCTGAAAGGTCTCGGACAAGACAGCAGCTAATCCGATGGCTCCGCTAGGCTCCACTGCAACCTTGAGAATCTCGTAGCAAAGCTTCATTGCTTTCACAATCTCCTTGTCTTCCACAATTATCACATCATCCACCAAATCACGCACGACAGGCCTGTTTTATTGATATGTTAAGCATATATTAGCAAAATAAGCATTTAAAGGCTAAGCGTAATGAGCTTTTGGAGTGCTTTAGTGAGAAAAGAAGCAGTTTTGACCAAGTAAGATCTCCTAGGGAAGCTCTAAGCCCATCAGCAATGGTATTGGTCTCTGGAAGTGTAATGATTCTCCCGGCCTCTTTAGAAAGAGCTGCATCATTAGCTCCTCTTGGCTCAGCAGCTAGAACCCGTATGGCTGGATTGATTGACTTGGCAGCAAGTGACACCCCGGATATCAGTCCACCGCCTACAAAGTTTTTAAAAAAAATTTGTCAAGCGAACTTTGATAAAATACTGATGCAAATGAAGTGCTGTTTAAGATTCTGATGAACCCATATATAAGTTTGGTTTATAAAGAACACACCACTTATAGGAACTATGATTGTGTCTACTTCAGGATGTTCTTCCAGGAGCTCCAGTGCTATTGTCCCTTGTCCACTGCAAACTCAAAAAGGAAAAGTATTGAACTCAGCAAACGATACAGAGACTTCAGAGTCATTTCAAGATGGATGAATTCATTAGTTGAAATGGAAACTAATAAATGTAAGTAAAAGTGTTAGTACCTCATCACACGTCTATCATTATATGGATGGATAAGAACCGCACCAGTTTCCTGCAACACCTTGGCAGCAGTACTCTCTCTTGACTGCATTGTGGGCTCGCACTCAATAACCTTTCCACCATAACGAATAACATTCTGAAGTTTGCACGTTGGAGCATTTTTCGGTATAACTATGTATGCTGGGATTCCTCGGAGATTTGCAGCCAACGACAATGCCGCAGCATGGTTCCCACTATGTTTTGCAGCATATAAGCATGGTCATCAATACAATAAATATAATATATATAAAAAAATTCTAAAATTCATATCTGCAAAATGATGAACATCAGAGATACTATTGTGTTGGAAATAACAACAAAAAGCACAGCAGAAACCTGCTGTGTGTCAAAACACCTTTCTTTGCTTGCTCCTCACTGAGAGAAAGTACAGCATTTGAAGCACCTCTGAATTTGAAAGCTCCGCTGTAACATATATGACAAGCCTTCTTTAATTGCCAAAGCTAAGATTACTAATCATAGTTATCACAATTTGAGTGTCATAGAAGAATTAAGAACACAAAGCATATATTTTGTACTCATTTAAAGAGGCCTCAATTATTTATCCCTCACCCCTTCTGAAAACATTCACACTTGAACAGCAGGTTTCTCCCGCTTCCAGCTATTGAGCTTAATGTTTCCGAGGATAGGACAGGAGTTCGGTGGACAACTGGTTTGATTCGATTCCATGCTTCCTTTATTGTTGAAATATCAGCAGCGTAGTTGTCAGTCCCCTCCATTGCTATAACTGCACTACGGTCATCGTCCCAAGTCAATTGTCGAATTCAGGAACAGCAAAGCCAATAATATTAGAAATACTCCCCAAATTGATGCCATATTTTCACTGTAACTATAATTGGATCAATTCAAGTCGGTAGAATCAAGACACCTGTTAGCAATTCGCAAAACTATCCAAATGCATTCAACTATTTAACTTAGTGACTTGCATATCAAAGTTATCAGATAACTTTAGAATACAATCAGTAAATAAATCCATGGAAATGATGGATCCCTAAACAGCATTCAGAAAATGGATTTAGGTTTAAGATCATAAACCAAGACTCATAGGTCATAAATAGTATCTGCCGAAAGTAGCAAGAGCTCACAGAATCCTGTAAGATTTCAGTAGGAACCTGCTTGAAAGAAATGAAAATTTTCGCTCTCTACATAAAAAATTGGATCAAATCCAGATACCCATGACACAGTTCACTCTTCTCTACTCAATAAACACATAGATTTGCAAACCCTAACTATTTCAACTGAACCTAAGAGGCACATGGCTATGGCATATACTATCATAGACTTATAGTGAGTGAAGGTGAAATTTGCAGACTACAAACCACTGAAATGACAAGCTCGGCCTAAATACGATGGCAAGGTCAATAAGGGGACTGTGAATTATAGAACGGAAGTTTTCGCACCTGGTGAATGTAATCCCCTTGGGAAATTTGATGAACCCTGAACACTTGAAACTTTTCCTTCAGAAGTTTGGAACTGGGAGGGACCAAAGAAAGAGGTGAAATAGCGGATATTGGGTGATAGGCGGGTCACGGGTGGACCTTTTCCTTCACCAAACCTGGCAACCCAACCACTTTCGGATCTTTATTCACCCGCCAAATTTTGGTGGATAAAGGTTTGAATTTTTTTTTTTTCCATCCATTATTTTCGGTCATCTAACAAAGTACAAACAAATTAATTCGATTGTATTAAATAAAATGTGCATGGAGCAACGTTAGGTCAACAAGATTTGAGCAAGTTAACTTCTTGAAATTAAAGTTATTTTTTGAGGAACGGAGGGAGTTGGTTAAACCATGGATGTAAGGAAGTGGAGAAGCATGAGCGATATTTGGTGTTACGGACATTAGTAGGGGCTCTAAGAAGGTAATCTTTGATAGTGTTCAAGAGAGGGGGCTTAAGAAGATTAAGTGTGGGAAGAAAGAACTTTATCTAGGGCGGGCAGGAAAGAAGGTCTTGATTAAAACTACGAGGAAGGGATAAAGATACATTGTATGAGTTGGAAGCATATGTGTCAACCAAAAAAGAGAGTACGGGTTAGGGATATCGAGAGTTTCAATCTAGCCTTGCTTGCGAAGCAAAGTTGGAGACTTTTGGTTCAACCGGAATCGCTTTTGGCTAAGTTGCTTAAGGCTAAGTACTATCCAAACTATACCTTCACGAAGCCGAGTTTGGGGGTTTGACTTAGTTATACTTAGAGAAGCATTTTCGGTGCTAGAGAGGTTATTGAAAGAGGTTCCTATACGGATGTAGGGATGGGGCAAATGTGAGAGTCTTGAAGGACAAATGGATGTTGAGGCCGAGAAGCTTTAGACCTTTCATTAGGTCTTCGGGTATTGAAAAGTGGATAAGGGTGTTGGATCTTATTGATTGGGGTGAGGGAGTGGTTTGATTATGAGGATGCGGAGATCCTCCTTCAAATTCACTTGATTGATATAGAGGTTCAACACCCTAACTTATATTAGAAAGTAAGAACCTCTGGCAAATATATGACTTGATAAAAATTAACGCTCTAGATTAATTGTTGTTAATGAGTCTCATACTTATTTTTAGATGCAAGAAATACACTTGCCTTTTATTTGATGGAACATGATATCAAATTTATTGCAATATCTCAAACGTATATTTTATTCTGTCAAATTTTATAAACACGTTCATTGTTCTAAATATAAAAAAATCAACGCTCTAAGGGTGTGTTTGGTGGGATGTAGATCGGTGTGTTTGGTGTGTGTAAAAGGACACAATTAGGAAGGATTGTAGAGGTAATTGAAGTGAAGGTGATGTTTGAAGATACGGAGGCGGCATTGTGACTGGGATTTCAAGGGTGAAAATGGAATCGGATTGCTTGACATTAATCTCCAAGATCAAAAGGAAGGAATACTCTTGGACTATGGTTGGACGGATTGTGGACTGGATTACTGGTTTGTTGACCATGTTAGAGATTTGTAGATGATCCATGTGGGATGTGATGGAAGTAAGGCTACAAATTTCTTGTTCATATTAGACCAATTATTCCTTCTTTTTTTTTTTTTTTTGCGTAGAACTTATGTCCGTTTTTCATTTCATTTTGTATTGGAATATTTTAATAGTACATATTAGAATAGTTTTTATGTAAAAAAAAAACTTATTGTATAATAGTAAACCTTATACATAGGGGAGGATGACAATTTCATCCATGACCTTTGACCAACGAATACCCTACCACCTTTAAATTGAATCTTAGGGTTTAATTCTAGGTCAAATTTAATATTTGAGGGTTCAAAGTACATTGTTTACGTTTTTTTTAAGTACAATTGTCTTTGAAAAACGATCAAAATTACTTCATAAGTATACGCACGAATATGTTTTCGTGCATTACAATTCAAAGTAAAAAAAGGAAAATCAACGTGAGTTGCGCTTGACTAAAAGATACATTAACGTTGAGCTTTTTTTATATATATATATATATATATATATATATATATATATATATATTAATAATTTATGATAAATTTGTCTTATGACTTTTGGTTTCAATGTGTTACGACGAAAATCGTTATGATATAACTATACTCTTTTCTTTTTTTTTTTTTAATACTTTACATTTCTA
>BSUD01000006.1:125762592-125882132 GCA_033239045.1 Fagopyrum esculentum | reverse complement strand
CGAAAATCGTTATGATATAACTATACTCTTTTCTTTTTTTTTTTTTAATACTTTACATTTCTATCCCCATTCCCTTAGTATATAGACTAGTTAAACTAAAACTTGGATCCCCCACCAATAATTTGTTCAACCTCATTTACCGATGGAACATTTCACTAGTCACTCCTCTTTAGCTTGACTGTTACTCTCCTCTCTAGAATCTCAATTTTTCACCTTCTTACTGGGCCTGTTTACTTTACGGGTTTATAAACTAAATGATAGTTTATAAACCTTAGCTGATTTTGTGTAACCGTTTACATGTGTATGAATTTTTATTTGAACGAGTTTATTTGGGTTTTTAAACCCGTAAAAAATAACCTTCTCAAGATGAGGTTATTTTTATTTGGGTTTTTAAACCCGTATAAACCCATTAGTTTATAAACCCGAATAAACTCAAACCCTTACTAAACAGGCCCTTAGGACCTGTTTACCTGCGGCTGCGGGTTTATAAACTTCATTTAGTTTATAAATCCGAGTTTTATTTGTTGGTGGGTGTTTACATGTAGATGGGTATATTTTCGAATGAGTTTATTCGGGTTTATAAACCTCTAGAAAATAACCTCCTCAATCCAAGATTATTTTTCTTGGATGAGTTTATTTTTTCCATATACCCGAAATTACCCTCATTCGTATCTTTACATATCCGACCCTAACATTCACACCCGTGAAATTCCTTTCTTTCAAAACAACCACATTATTGTCGTCCACAACTATACCTTCGAGATTTGATTTTTCGATTACCCTCCTATTCATATATATATTGGATTATTCTTTAATCTTTTTAGGGGTAAAAATGTATTTTACACTAAAATAAACCCCAAAAAAAACCTTAAGTAAACATTTTTATCGAAATAATATATATAAACTGATCGAGCTTATAAACCCGAAAATAAACCATAAACTCATATAACCCATTTAATTTATAAACCCATAAAAATACAAACTACTACGGCCCTTCCTTGTTTTCACTACTCATTATATCGTTTCAACTATCAAATACCTTATGACCTCAGAATAATTAAGCTAGTGGACCCCTGAAATTTCACTTGCTTCATATTCCATACCTTAGATATAGGTTAGTTGGATGGGAGTGGGAGTCCAAATAGATTGAGTGGAAGATTTTGGGCGACGGTCAGATGGTAGTTAGCTTCAGCCACCTATCATCCGATCCATACTCCTACTTATATATTTCAATAAATTTTAACAAATTCATAATAACGATATTGTGTGTAACGGCCTATTTAGTAAAAGAAAATGGGGTTATAATAGGTAATTTTTTTCGATATATATTTTAGAGGTTTTAAGTAGAAGGTTGAGGTTATTGTAGATTTGGTTTATGCAGGGGTGTAAGTTGAGTGAAATAAACCAAATTTATAACCCCACGTGACTAAAGTAATTCATTAATCTTGATTATGTCATGTCATCTATGGCGATGAAAGGTAATTCATTAATACTAATTTCATCACGTTTTTTTTAGTATAATCTTGATCATGTTTCCGTTTTCATTATTATAGGTCTTGATTACACTAATTTGGACATTTTGAAGTCAGTTTTCGCAAATTCTTCAGCCTTAAAACAACTTATTATCACACTATTCTGAAATCCTAGTTTTCAATCATTTTCATGCCCGGACGCAAGGAAATGACCAAAATGCTGAACTTGATTAGAAGGAAGAAGGCAAAGGTAAGGGAACACGATCGTTTACAGGTTGGACATCACTCATGGTATTAATCATTAGCAGAAGATCGTATCAACAAATGTACTTGTTTAGAATATTTTGGAATCTTCCACATGTAGTGTTATTATAATCTTCTCGGTTAAATTTCTATTACATGTTCGAAATATTTTAATCATAACGTAATAATATATCATAGAATATTCAATATTGACTCACACTATTTCTAAACTCAGTGGACTGCATAATGATGGTTAGGTATACTATCATTAATGATACAACCCATTTGTAATGTATACTTACATATTTTTGAAATGATAAGGTACGGAAGAATATCGATCAAAATTGCATGATCAAAACCTTTTATATAACAATAAAACTATTTGTTTTGGTTCTTACACAAATCTTGTGAGAAGCACAAATATCTTGATTCTTCCGTAAATTTTAATTTCAAATTGTATCGAACATATATGTTAAATTTCAATAAGCATAATAATACAATGATCAACAACTTCATTAAACATTACAACTTCAACTTACATTGAATACAAATAAGTTTGCAACTCCAAAATCACAAGTGGCCACAATAATACAATGATCAACAACTTCATTGAACATGTATACCAGAAAACATGCATAATCAAGCAATACAAAAAGGAAAAGAAAGATTTTTGTTAAGCAGAAGACCCGTTTGCAGTCTTGTTCATAGCAATAAGTTTGAATAGTTTCTCGTGAACCTCTTTAAAATGAGGCTTTGTCGCATTCTTCACATCCTCTATCCATTGTTGAACCTTCTTGTATGGCCCCAAAAAGCGTGTTTGTTCATTCTCATCCAACAACTAGCAACACAAAAGGAATAGTTCATCATCTAGAATCGCAGCCGGGATGAGTTCAAATATGTAGATTGATTGATGAGTTTACCTGCAATTGCACGATCTCGGAGACAAGGGATAGGTCAGCAATGGATGGTTGGTCGTTCCCAAGCAAGAATTTTCCATTTGCTTGAAGCCATACGGTCTCTATTGTGGACAAGGATGCAAGCAGCATCTTCTCACATTCTGCTCTTCCTATTGGGTTTTCTGGGATCTTTAGTATAGGAACAAGCAAAGTGTTCCTCAGATATCCCACTGTACATAAACACACAAACACATCAAGTAAGACCCTTATTTAAGCGTCAATAAACCAAAGGTTAGTACTTAGTAGTTTACTTGCACCACGGCGTAAGTTAGTGTGATGCCAATCCAACAAGGAGTGAAGTTTCGCCCTCTTCTGGAGATCCGCAGGGTACCTTTATTATAATCATCAAAACTTTTCTATTGATTATTATAAGCTGCAGAATGCGGATGGAAGAAGAAGGTAGAGAGCTAACCAGTGGTCTGCAACACCGGGAAATGCCGAAGCAATGTAAATTTGAATCGAGTGGCTGCGCATCAATCATCAAAACTACTCTATTACTTTATGGTTAATCGATTCGAATAAATCAAGCGCTAATGTAAAACTAGATACCTTTCACTGAGTTTGAAATCTCCATGAGATATGGCAGGAACAACCTTCAAAGGATTCAACTCTGAAATTAAGAGATCCAGCAGTCGTTAATCACCAGAAACAAACAGATTTTGTAACCTAATACATAAAGAAAGAAATAAAACCGAAGAACCTTCAAAATCAGGGGTACGATGCTCATATTTAAACACATCGACAGGAACTTCTTCGAATTCGACTCCAGTAACCCTAAATCATAATCACAATTACACCGTTATGACTGTCAAATTAAAGCTTTTAAAATGCAGGAAAGCTGAATAGGATCATAAGATTCAATACTTGCAGAAAAGAAGAACAGCGCGACTAGGCTGTGAGATTCGATCAGCATACACCTTTAGAGTTGCCATTTCGATCTCTGTCAAACTTTTCTATTGGTTTGTGAGAGTGAGGGAGAGTTTGATCTCTGTGCTTCCCGTTTCCCGGTTTTTATAACCAATGACTGAGAAGTGAGTACCACAGTCAAACGACGTCGCTTCGAATTTCTTCTTCTATGGACGTTTTATGTTTTTGTCTTCTCCTTATAAGAAATGGAAAAATAAAATTCCCAGTGGGTACCTTGGCATTTGGGTATTTAGAAATTTGCCCAATACTTTTCTACAGTTCAATTTGTGTCCTGTGTCTTTTATAATATCGGTTTTTGCCCCATTTAGTTCAACACGATAGCATCTTTAAACCTATATAAATATAATTATTATATATATGAAGAAAAAGAAATTGTCGAATGAGAAATTGTAAGTGCTGACTGCTTAAAGAAGACGATTAGACGATTGCATCTCCCCTATTCTCCTCTCCAACAAAGTATATGTTAAATTGATTTTTCGAAAAATCGATTCCCCTACTCCATCTCCAAGGTTGAATCTTTTAACCTTAATGCCCTAATCCTTGTTTTTTTGATTTTTTTAAAAATTTATTTTGCTTAAGATTGCGTTGCTCCATCTTCAAGTTTGAATCTAAAATAATGGATTAGAGTTTTTAGGTTTAGTTGTATGTATTTTTTATTAAAGAAAGTGGGTTGATGCACCGACACACCGTCTAATGGGTTAAAAGGTAGAAAAATTGGCTGACGGAGTAACCATTATGAGGGAACCAGAACATAAAAAAAAAGAGAAGAAGAAAACACATCATAATAAAACTTCGATCACAACGAGACTATCGAAGAGGAGCACCAATGGAAGCGCTAGTCAAGCAAATCAAGGAAGAAACAACAAGAACATGTTTATAGAAGCAGTCAAAAGTATAACTCCCATGACCAACGGTGGAAACCTCATATTTGTACTCTTCTTTTGAGCCTTCATGTTTCGATCACTTATCCCAGACTCCTTCTCACGAACAAATTCAATTCATCTTCCAAACGAAGCTCACAACATCAAGACGTTCCCCCAGCTACATGACGTGAAACAAAGAATCTATATTAATGTTCAATTTGTTATATGTTGTTGGAAAAAATAATTATTTATGGATTTAGGTTTTTTAGCGGGTAAAGGTAAATTCATAGAATATAAAAGTACTCATAAATATAATGGAGTTTATGAATACGGGTAATAAAGTCTATGTACAAGGTGTCAAGGCATGAAGTCTAAAGTGCAAAACAATGTAATCTCGATAGCCATGGTCTCAAGGCGGACGTGCAAGTCGCTGAGCAAAACAAAATACCCACAATGAAATGACATATGTATCATACACGCTCAAAATTAGTTGGATCAAACTCAAAAGGCCCATCCACCTTCAGCAAAGCCATAAACAAATGGGAACCAAGTGATCCAAGCGTGACCAACACCATCGGAATAAGACATCACCTACCTTCGGCATGATCATTAACAAGGAAGAGGTCAAACCCGGAAAAGATATCATCGTCAATCATATGGCCTCTCATGGTAACAGTGCAAACCGACAACTCAAACACCAACTCCGGAAGGAACGTCTTATGAAGGAGCAGGAAAACATGAGATCTAATGAGCCGAACCAAAACGTCAATAGGAATCCTATTGTCGTTTAAAACTAGGGCATTCCTAAAATGTCATAAGTCAGTGGCGGCCGCAGGATTTTAAAGGGGGGGGGGGGGCGAAAATTTATTTTCGATAAAAATATCTATGAAAATAAAATAGCGATAAAAACAAAGTCAATATATCATCTACTTATAATAAACAAAAATACAAAATAAAAACAAAAAAAACAATACACTTAAAGGCGCGGTCGTGACCGCGCCTATATATTTTTTTTTAAAAAAATAGCTGCCCTATAGGCGCGCCTCTTTAGTTTTTTTTCTTTAAAAAACGTTACACTATAGCCGCGGTCTAGGACCACACCTTTATTTGTGTTTTTATTATCTTTATTTCATGCATTAAAACGTTGTCCTCGACAACGCGTTTAACAAATAAGAGTGTAGTCTAAGACCGGGCTTCTACTCCAAACAACAAATCTCGTACATTTTGGTGAATTATTTCACTCCAAGCCTAAAACGGGAAATTCTTTTGAAGTTTCGTTCACTTCGGCGAAAGATCCAAAAAAACATATAAATATAACACAAGAATAGTGATATTTAAAAAAAATAATAAATCGTAGAAAATTTTTTTATAAACGAGAGAAGCCCTATCTCATTTTGAAACGATTTTTTTTTAAAGAATTTTTTTTTTTTGAGGGTGGGGCAGCTGCCCCACCCAAGGGCCGCCCATGTCATAAGTAGTAAACCGCATATGAAAGGGTGTAGATCTTGTCGGTCCGTCCAACCTCTCCCAATACCCGATTGTCTCAGCCAATCTAGAGATGTAGAAATGGAGGACATCTGGTATATTGAATCCCTCAAAAATTTGTTTCCAAACCTCTCTAGCATACGTGGATCCAAAAAAACAAGCAGTCATGCGACTCACAAGCTCCTTGCACCAAACGGCATGTCGGGTCAATGTCAAGAAAAATAGTCTATCTTTGGTAGAAAGGCATCCGAGTATGGACATCCAGAGAATGAAGCAGTGCTTCAGCGTATTACCGAATCCCAAAACAGTTTGTACCAATTCACACTTTGTCCATGCACTCTAAACAGATGCCCGTATCATCAAAAACTTCTCCCCTTGGTACCATGGCTCAAGTGTCTCAATCATACTCAGTGCCAAATCCATACATCTCATATCTCGCCCCGAGGATAGTCTTGATCAAGGGGAGTCACGGCTTTGAACAACCCAATCACAAGGCTCAATTACTTGAAGATAGAGGTGGTGTATCCACCTCACCGAGAGACTATCATGACTGACATGAATGTTCAAGCAATGATTGCACATGAAAGCCAAGTTCCATGCACGGAGATTAAATAGGCCAAGACCACCTTATCTCTTCGGCATGCATACCCCATTCCAAGCAACTCTCGGTCAGCTCCATAGGAACATCCTACACATCCTAATCAGGCGATCTAGAACCAAGCCGGAGATAGGAAGAAGGGATAACCAGAAGCAGACATTTCCCTAGAGGACCACACGAAACGCTCAATAAGGGGAGAATATTCAATCACTCAAAGTTGATGGGGTGCAATCGGAATGTCCAAATAGCGGAAGAGAAACTTACCAACAGCAAAGCCATATATCTATATCAAATCAGTGGTCTCAGTACTAGGAACAGGGGCAAGGTAGATAGAGGACTAGGGAAGACTGGGTGCAAGCCCCATAATCCTCTTAAAATGGCAAAGACATCCCAAGAGGATATCAACCGAGGCTAGGACACCACGGTAGAAGAGGACAATGTCATCGGCATACATCAAGTGGGCAATATGGAGGCCTCTAAAATGTTGGTGGGACTGCAACTCAAGTCTAGAAGTTTCACGATGGATCATCTTGTACAGAACTCTATACATATAACAAAAATAAGAGGGCGAGGGGAAGCATTCCTAGAGGAGGCAACATCGACTTTAGAAATGACCATGAGAGGTCTTATTAACCCGAATGGAGTAGGACGCCGTATATACGCACTCCATTACTTAGTCAATGAGCCTGGTCGGGAACAAGAGCTCTATCATGACATACCGCAGAAAATCCCAAAGAAATGGTATCATACGCCTTAGCCAAATCAATCTTCATAAAACATCTCCTAGTATCTCTCTAGACATTATACCTCCGAATAAGCTCTTGAACAAGGAAGATGTTGTTGGATATCAATCTTCTCAGAACAAAAGTGGACTGAGCAGGATCAATCAGGTAACCAAGGCAAGAGCCAAGCTGGTTCGCCATAAGCTTGACAATCAGAGACACCGAGGTGTGGTTAAGTTGTCGGAGAAGCTTCCCATTGACAAAAAACTCCCAGACCGCAGCACACACCTTCGGACAAGTGATGTTCCAAGTGGACTTGAAGAACTTGGAGTTGTAACCATTTGGCCGGAGCTTTGAGATCCCCAATCACCCAAAGAACCACCTTAATCTCCTTGAAGGATACCTTCTCGGTGAGGCGGACATGTTTAGGTTGTTTAGAGACAACATGGTGTGGGGAGGCAAAAATTTATTATTTATATATTTAGTTTGTTCCTCCACGATTACTTTAAGGTGAAGTTCAAAAAATTATATAAAAATTTATATCTTAAAAAATAGTTAAAAATAAATTTTTTTTTGAAGAGAGCGGGATGAAATATTTAATCTAATTCTTGAATTTAAATTTAAGGGTCAAGATTACAAAATTAGAAAAAGCCTAGTAAACCAAATTGTTTCTAATTTTTATTTTATACGGATCGGATTATCTTGAATCAGACTTATAGTAAACTACTTTTCAATATGGTGCCGGAAGGTGTCAATTGGGGTTGAATCGCCCCTCTCAAGGTTAATTATTTTTATATAAAATTGCGGTATCAATATTACAAAAAATTACAACTAGATCAAGGAGTTGTTCGGTATATGGTTATATTAAGGTTGATTGGAGTTGGAGGCGGATTAAATTTATGAAAAAATTTCAACTTCTATTAGATGGATTAGGGGACGAAGGACAATAAAGAGAATAATCATTCTCATAGTAAACACCCGAACGGACCCCAAATATGAGGGTATAATCTACACTACTTTATAGGATTGTGTACTTTTTATTAGGTTCCATCATATATAACATATGCAAATCAAATTGAATATAAATAAGTTTGCAACTCCATGCATCCTCGTCGTTTTTTGTGAAAACCCTACTGACAGAGATGACGGCGATTTCTGAAGCGATTCTGCCTCCCCCTACGGCTCCCGATCCCCCTGCATCCTCGTCATTTTCTACTCCTCTACCATCCCACAAATTGGTGCGGCATGTGTGTATCCACGTCTTACTCCTGTATCCCAGGACCAACGTAACTCCACAATGGCTCCGTCTTGGAGCGAGATGCTTTTTGGAGGAGAAGCCTGAAAAAGAGCCACAGTTTGCTAGATAATCTGATTGAACTAGGGAAGATCAGCATAGAATATCCAAAAGGAGTAGATTCTACGCAAGTCATTAATGTTGGTCTCGATGTGGTCCAAGTATTAAATGCTCCCTGGCATAACTCAATTGTTGTTAAGTTACTAGGGAGAATGATTTCCCTTTCGGCTTTTGAGAAAGCGACAAGACAAATTTGGAATGTGGCAGGCGGATGGATGATCCTTTCTTTTCCAAACGACTACTTCCTGGTACGCTTTGAGAAGGAATCAGACATGCTCGACATTCTTACCGGAGACCCATTGAAGGTCTTCGGCCATTATCTTATGATGTAGAAGTGGGAAGAGGATTTTGATCCGATGAGTTCTGTTTTGACTTTAACGGGAGTCTGGGTGCGAATCTCTAGCCTCCCCTTCGCCATGTACAACATCAATGTCCTCAAAGCTATTGCGTCGGCTATTGGCACCCCCCTACGGATGGACGCCAACACGTTGTGTATCTCCAGGCAGATATGCTAGAGTATGCATGAACGTGGACCTGACTCGTCCTCTGAAAGGAGACATTATTCTGAACGGTAAGCGATTACTTCTAGAATCTGAGAACCTCCATATTATTTTCTTTACGTGTGGCTATTGTGGTCACAGGCATGATTCTTGCATTTACTCTAAGGAGAAGGACAAGGACATGACGACAAATCAAGTGGTGGAGGAGAACATGAATACTGAGATGGAGGAGAATGACCCTACTGTTGTTCCTAGAGTTGATCTTGAGTCCGAGGAACAGTCTATAGGGGATGAAGGTCATGGGCCTTGGATGGTGGTTCCTCGTCGAAGACAAACTTTATATGGGAAAAGCCGTATAGATAATAGAGGAGATATTGCTGACCATCATATGCAACAAGTGAATACTGGAAATGTTAAGGGGAAGCAAGGAGCAACTTTCATGACCCAAGCATCGGGTAAGCAGGCTCCATTTACGGGTGCTATTGGAAATGATTATGTCCAGAAGAGCCAACATAGAACGAGGGCCCGGTTCAGCCCTAAAATCATTGCTGATAAAGGTGGGAGTGTGCAACTAAACATAGCGGGAGATCACAATGAGCCTAGTCTGTTGAAAACGGGCTTGACAAAGGGGCGTCAGATAGTTATCCCTGTACAAGTGCGTATCCAGAATAAATCAATACCCAAGGATGTGGTTTTTGCTTCCAGTTGTGGAAAGGAGAAAAGGGGTAGTAGTGGGGAGTGTGGAGTTCCTTCAGATTTGCATGAGGGCTTTAATGGTTGCCTTGAGACTAAGTCATAGGTCTCCATAGTCCCCGACTCTCAAGTGTAATTTTTTTGGGGAGTAGCACCCCTCCCTTCCATGGTATTAATGATAGGGATCATGTGGAATAGTTGTGGTACGGTGAAGTGCAGCTTTCGTCGCTCTATGCGTTATTTGATGAGGAAATACAAACCAAATTTCCTGACCCTTTTTAAAACTCACTGCTCTGGTACTATGGCTGATGAGATTTGTGCTAATATTGGTTTTTATTCCGTAGATAGAGTTGAGGTTGAGGGTCACAGTGGTGGTATTTGGCTTCTATGGAACTCGTCTACATGTCCTTTGGTGATTATTGCAAATAATCGACAGTATATTCATGCCGTTGTGGATGAAGGTAAGGCAAATTTTGTACTGATTGTGGCTTATATCGCTCCGTCTCCGAGTAGAAGGGGAAATGTGTGGAGGGAGTTGGCGGCTATTGTAGAGGCTGCCACCTTTCTTGTTTTCCTGGGTGGAGATTTGAATGTGATCAGGAGCTTAGAAGAGCGACAGGGAGGGGCTTCAACGCTATCCCATACATCTTTGGCCTTTGGTAATTGGATTGAAAGCAATCATCTAATCGACATGGGATATGTGGGGTCTCAATTTACCTAAGCTCGTGGTAGAGAGGTCCAGACGAGAGTTATGAAGAGACTAGACCGGGTGCTAGTCAACACGTTGGGGAAGGTGAAATGGCCTAAGGCGTCGGTTAGGCATCTCCCGCGTTTATCCTCTAACCATAACCCATTGCTGCTTAGTTTGGTCGGTTCAGGCACTAGACATCCGAAACATCGACCTTTCCATTTTCAGGCGGCATGGTTCTCCCACCTTGAATTTTCTTTGCTTGTGTCGGAGGCATGTGAAAGATTGAGTGGTCTCCCTGTGGCTCTGAAGAAGCTGCGAAGGACTTTAAGTGACTAGAATAGAGACACTTTTGGCAACTTTTTTCAACGAAAGTAGGCTTTAGTTACGAGGTTGGAGGAGATGTATAGTGAGCTTGCCCTTCGACCGACGAAGGCTCTTATCGAGAAGGAAAAATAAGTGAGCCTAGAGTTGGATAAAGTCTTGGAGCAAGAGGAAATGTTGTGGTGTCAAAAATCGAGGCAACAATGGCTGAAAGTGGGTGATAGAAAATACGGTATTCTTCCATATGTCGACTATTATTAGACGACAACAAAATAGAATAGAAGCCCTTAAGCTGGATAGCGGTGAGTGGTGCCTTGATGGTGAGGATCTTGAAAGAAATGCAGTTGAGTTCTTTAAAGCATTATATGGGTCCTGGGAGTTGCCGCAGCTGAGCAATATCCCTAGAGGTGGCTTCCCGGTCCTTACTAGTGCTCAATTTGTGGTTTTGGCTCGGTCTTTCACCGACCTGGAGATTGAGGTGGCTATTAAGAGCATGGGTGCTCTCAAGGCACCGGGGCCGGATGTATATTAGCCTGTCTTTTATCAAAAGCTTTGGAGTACGGTGGGACCGTCGTTAATTTCCTTCATCCACAACTTTTTGAATACAAGCTCCTTGCTAGCTTCTGTTAATGAAACACTCATTGTTCTTATTGGAAAAGTTGAAAAGCCGGAGATGATGCAACAACTCAGGCTGATTAGCTTGTGTAACATGTCCTATAAAGTTATTACGAAGATGTTCGCAAATCGGCTTAAACCGGTCATGAATTTTCTTGTTAGTCCCTTACAAACGAGTTTCATACCGGAGAGATTGATCTCTGGCAACATTGTTTTGGATCAAGAGGCGATTCATTCTATGAAAAGGAAAAGAGGTAGAAAGGGTTGGATGGTTATTAAACTTGACCTCGAGAAGGTGTATGACAGATTAAGATGGGAATTTATTGTCGATACCCTTCAGGATATCCAATTTCCAACTGATTGGATTGGAAATTTGGCGAATTGTGTTACTTCAAGTCCGATGCGATTTCTTTGGAATGGGGAATGTAAGGAAAAATTCCCTATGTCAAGGGGGCTGAGGCTAGGAGACCCGATCTTACCCTACATTTTTGTGTTATGTCTTGAGAGGCTAGGTCATTTGATTGAGAAAGCTGTTAGTGATGGGGAGTGGAAGCCCATGCAGATGTCAAGAGGAGGTCCATATTGTTCGCTCCAAAAGGTGTGTGCAAACTTTAATATTTATACCAAGAATAATTGCAAATAGTGAACCCGTAGTGTACGGATCAATTGTAATAAAAAAAAGAAATCCAGGGTCAAACACAGGGACTATGGTGAAACAAAGATCGGTAATTCAGGTTGTCAATTAACAAACACGCAACAAGCAAAGCTATCAAAGATGATGTAATAACCAAGTAAAGAAAATGCGGATTCTAGAGATTAAAGCATCCAGTTGTGGTTCCGACTCAAGATCTCAAAAGATAACGTGGACAAAACTGAGGTTTGCAAAGGGAAGGTGTTTCTAAGGTCGGAATAGATCACCGGGTAAGTCTCTCTACTCACTATCGCAAACCAAATATCCTCTCACCGGGTAAGTCTCAAGGTACTAAGGAAAGGAACTATAATCTCAAACCAACACACCACCCAAGGGGATAGAACTAACCTTTACCGGGTAAGTCTCAGACTAACTCTTAAACATGGGATGAAGGCAGACTCAAATCCCAATAAAGGATAAACCTTTATTACCTCATGATCTTGGGTATACAAACAACGGAATCACCGGGTAAGTCATATCCTAGGCTTGCGTTGAAGTAGGAAGGTATAACAAGGATAGGATTTGGCAAACTGAAACCTCAACTCAGATAAGGATCAGGAAAGGGTTCGCCTCGCTCAGTTTATGTACCATCTCGGTCAAATTGTTCCACAGCTGACCGAGGTGTTCGTCGGTTAAGGTAAAAGCTCGAGCTTTCAGGGTCTATTGGGGTAAAGGCTCATTCTATCATCGTCTTTCCCACAACTTTCAGCCAATCACCCTAGAATCGCATAAAGAACTTAGTCAATGATCATGATGATAACAACAATCAAATATATAAGAAATGAATCAATATTCAAACAAGAAAACCTTAACACAAAAGTCTCAATAACTGAATCAAACAAACAAACAATCAGTGTTCCTTAATCACAAATCAGAAAAGACATCAAAACCAAACCAACTAAGAAAATCTTACAAACTTCCTTCAAATCCAACTTCAAAACAAGACTCCTTCCTTCCTTGATCTTCAACCTTCAAAACTTCCTTCAACTCTGGAAAACTATGCTCCTTTGATCCGGAATTTTCGAGATAGCTGAATTCCAGAAAATCAGCTTATATATAGGAGAATTATCTTCCAAAGATAAAATATCTTAAAAAAATAATTTCCTTAAAATTTATCTCCATATCTTCCAAAATATATCAGCCAAAAGATATTCTTCCTTCCAGAAATCCATCCTAAAATATGTGATATTCACTTTCCAAAAATAGAAGATCTCAGCCAAAAATAAAGATCTTATGTCCGGTCATCAGTTCGCCTCGATCCAGACGCTCCTGAAGATCACCTCGGTCGAGGTGATACTGTAGCTGACCGAGGTGAGTCTCAGCTAAGAATGAATCTCTCTAATCTGGTCCAAAATCAATCTTCTAAATCATTTCCATGCTTCCTGAGATCTTCTTATAACTCCTCAATGCTCCAGAAGTAGCTCCAATGACTCCTTAGCTTCCTTAGCTCCATTTCGATCCAAAACGTGCCATTTTCCCTACAATTACAACGAAACTATGTGTAGACCTCGATTCCCGCAAAGGTAGACAAAACAACAATATAATCAAAGAATATACATCCATACATGCAGATTTATGAAGATAAAACGTCCAAACCAATCCCAAAATATAGACTATAATACATGTTATCACATATCTCTCTCACTTGTTCTTTGCGGACGATATTCTTCTTTTTGCGGAAGCCTCGGTTGAGTAAACGAGGATTATGAAGAGGATACTGGATGAATTATGCGGGGCTTCGGGGCAAAAGGTTAGTCTTGCCAAGTCAAGAATATTTGTGTCCCACAAACATGAGAGGCATTCTGGAGGGACAGTTGAGTGATGCCTGCGGAATCCAGCACACACGAAATTTGGGCCTTTATCTAGGTATTCCCCTTATTCATGACGCAATGTCCTGGTCTTTCTTTAATCCCTTGGTCGAACGAGTCTCATCAAGGTTGGCTGGCTGGAAAGCTAACAAACTAAGCTTGGGACAGATAAGCATATAAAGCCAAATAAACAATAATATCTGAAAGAGTCATACAAGCCATAGTAGCACATAAGTCACATAAATATATCCAAATACCCCATACTTGGGACACATTGTCCCAATGGGTCAAATAAAAGTCTAAGGAACAGAATACTTACGAACCTAGCTGAATTGCATTATAAATAAAGAAAACCCATGAAGCTCTAATCCTTGTCAGCTGGCGATGGTGGATGTGGAATGTAGGGATGCTGGGATTGGTCAAATGGATAGCCCATCATCTACTGAAACTGGATTTCCATCATCTGACGCTGATAATGCTGGCTCTCCTCTATACTATGCATCCATCCATCAGTGTGTCGGCGATCATCAACGAAGTGCTCAGTGATGTCAACTATCAGGGCTGCGTAGGCATCTATCATCTGGTCAGTGAGATCATCAATCTGTCGGTGGGCCTCAGGATCTCTACATCGGCGGGACCTGCGCTGAGGTAGTGGTGGTGGTGCTGCTCTCTCATCCTTCGTCGCCTCGTCGCCAAGATCAACGGTGGGAACACAGGGCCCGCCGGTATCAGTACCGGTCTCCATGACAGCTCCTCCTCCATACCCCTCATCATCAGCTGCATCTCCAACATCCTTCATATAAGGGAACCAAGCAGCAAACTGATGATCAAAGACAAAAAACTGAGATGACCACATAATTCCCTGTGGAGATGTCGTCGCCCATGGCATGGGAACATAGGGTGTGCCAAGGCCACGAGGAACTAGAATGCGTCGGGTGATCATCTCCTGCAATCCCAGCGGCTTCGCAACCGCGACAAGTGTACATCTTGATAAGTCAAGTCCCATGGAAGTGGCGATATGGGTCACTAACCCACCACAACAAATATCTTCCTTCGACTTCCTCTTTATCTTGTGTAGGTCATCTGCCAACATGACAACAAAATCTAGTACTCCTCCTGTCACCATGCAAAACAAGCTCAGCAGCTCCCCCTTCCGGACCTTTTGGGACGTCACAGTACGCGCCAGAAGAGTCTCGCTAAAAATCCGGTGAGCAAGACGGAAGGCAAGGTGAAAGATAATACGCTCCCGGGAATCTTCGGGCCGCCACCTATCACTATGGTCAGTCATATGGGCAATCTCTCTCCGGAAACTCCGAGCCACTACCCGGGAAGGAAAATCTGTCACTGTAGGTGTAGGGAAGCCGAAAATCTCCCTAAACTGATCCATCGGAACTACGTAGTTCCTGTTCAGCAGCCAGTACTTGATCCCATGATGCTCCGGCATGTAAGTCACTGAGCTGACAAACTCCAACGTCGGCTCTAGATAAGCCGGCGCTCTGATAGTCATGAACTCCTCCAAACCAACCATGGACATCATCTTCCTCAAGTCCTCCGCCACATGGAGGCACTCGAAGGCAACAACATTGATGACATGAATTATATACCATTATAATCATGCATATTGTAGAGGTTTACCTCGATTTACCTTGCATTTAGAGAGAATTGTGTACCTTTTAGGCTTTATTCATTTACATTCCGGAAATAGAGGTCTATACGAGTTTTGGTTGAATTGTTGGTAAATTCGGTGGATTTGGAAGCAAAAGTGGGGCAAGGAGCATCTAAGGCCATTAGGGAAGCTTAAGGAGTCTTAAAGGAATCACAAAGAGCAAAGAAGTTGTGTAAAAGAGTCACAAAAGGGAGGAAGAAAACAAGTCAAGAGACGAGCATTCTCTGTTGAAGAAAATCGTGCCAATCTGTACATAAACCGGACGATTTTCTTCTGTAAAAATCGAGCGGTTTCCTTTGTAAATTGCATAGCACGATTTTCTTATCTTTCGGCCCAAGAATTAACACGACTCAAAGCCCATCACTTGTGGACTTGAGAAGTGTTTTGCCAAGCGGTCCATTAGCAAAGAACTATACATTGGAACCCTAGGAATGAAAATCGAGAGCTCGCAGCGGGAAATATTTACACAATTGAGAGAGATTGAAGATTCTTGGAAGGAGATTGAAGGGAAAGTGCTGGGAAGTCAATCTTTGTCATTAGTGTGAGATTCTTTGTTTCCTTTGCGATTCTTGTGGTTTGTGAACACATATCTGAGTATTTTGAGAGATATTTTGATTGGATTTGAGATTGGTTTACAGAATTGGAGATCATTGAGTTTTTATTCAAAGTTCGGGTTTATTTGATTTATTCATTCAATCTCAATTTTAATTTGATTTTGAAAATGGTTGGCTAAAACCCTTGTGATTCTGGGGAGAATAGTTGATGATTGAGGCTTAGATGATGATAGACTGAATTCATTTAACCATTTGGACCCTAAGAGTTTATATTTTAACTTTGCGACAAACAGAAAAATCGTCTTGTTCTTCAGGAAAATCGGACGATTTTCTTAAGATCCGGTCGATTTAATCCCCTGACGATCTTTAATTGATTTATTCTTTAACCAAAGTTAATCTTTGCCTAAATCTCAACCTTGCTTAACCTTTTTAACCTCTATTTAAGTGTTTGAAGAGACTTCATCATTGATTCTACATTTAATAGATTAAGATTACAAGATTTGGGTAATAGAGAGACTCAACATCCTTTATTAAGGTTTAAGTGTACTTTCTATCTTTACCTTGGAGAGTCATATCCTGGGGTTTTTGGTAGTTAGTTTGAGTGTAATTCTTGCCCTTAGATCTTTCTATATTGCATCCTCAACAACCCTTATAGAGAGAGCCTTTGGATTAGACAAATAGGTTTTGGAACTCCACCGTATGATATCTACCTTTGAAACACAAAATCTTGGCAATATAAACTCTGTCCTTTGATCTTTAGAAGTGTCTTGAATCGAAAGCCGCAATCGGATACTTGAATCCTTGGAATCATTTACCTCCTTTATTAATCACAAAAGCTTTTGCACTTTGTTAGATAACTGAAATATATTTTATTCTCACCAAATCCCTGAGTTCGACTCTGGAATTTCTTGCCTTACTACAGCCGATCCGTACACTGCAGGTTCACTTTGCTTTAAGTTCTAGATATAAATTTAAAACTAATGACACACACTTTTGAGCGAACAAGTTTTTGGCGCCGTTGCCGGGGATTTGGTCTAGAACAAATTCGGTTTTCGGTTGTCTAGCATGGGAGCTCTTGCTCTTGTGATTTGATTTGTCTACTTGAGTGATCTTTGCAGATTCTTTAGGTATATGTGAAAGACTAGATCTACCAAAGATCTAGTTCCTTTTGATCCCGAATTGGAGAAAACTTTAAGAAGAAAGTTGAAGGAGAAAAAGATGGCTGAAAATAACGAGAGAAACATCCAAGCGGAGTTGGATGAAGCTCAACTTCAACTTAAGTTGAGTGAGAAGGCTCGTCAAGAAGAATTAACAAGTCATCAATTCCAAATTGATGAACTTAAGGCTATGATGCTGGACATGAAGTTGGAGTTGAATGATGCTAGGAAGAAGAAGGTCAAGAAACCAACTAAGTCCATTAGAGTTGAATCATCCGATGATGAGGATGATGATATGCCACCACTTGAGGACATTGATCCGGTGATCCATCCCGTTCGTAACAACCCTAGACCACCGGTTGTTCCTCGCATTTCCGTTGGAGATGTGAGAGTTGCTCATGAAGGGGATGAACCACGAACTCTTGGGCAAAGAATGGATCCAATTCAGCAACCACGCCGTCTAGGTGTGAATTTCGGAGCTGAGGATATCCAGGAATTCAGTTTGAGCCCACAAGTTATCATCATGGTTCGCCAAAGTCAATTTGGAGGAACGAGTGCTGAATCTCCACACCAACATTTATAGAATTTTGAGATTCTCATGGAGACATTGAAGCCGAAAAGGGCTACCAACAACAATTACAAGATCAAGCCGTTCTTCTTCTCTTTGAAGGACAAAGCTCTATCTTGGTATCAAGCTCTTCCAGTTGGAAAGCTTAACACATGGGAGGATCTATCTTCGGAGTTCCTCACCAAGTTCTTTCCGCCATCCAAAACGGCGGAGTTGAGAGGTAAGATCAATGCATTTTCTATGAAACCTAACGAAAGTTTGTTTCAATCTTGGGAAAGGTTTCAGGATCTCTTATTGGATTGCCCACACCATGGCATTTCAAAGCTGGAATTGTTAGAGATGTGCTACAAGGGGCTGGATGTGGAAACACAATTTAATCTCCAATCTCTCTCTTGTGGTACATTCATGGACATGAGAGAAGATGATGCTTGGGACTTCATTGAGAGCAAGCCCAAGTGATTGAGAAGTATTCCCACCGGAAGGTGGATCCTAATAGCCGGAATCAAGGAGATCCGGGAGCTAAGTTGAATCAAGCTACGCAAAACACAAATATTCTCCCTCAACAATGAGATCAAAGAATTGAAGGAAGTCATAAAAACTAGCCTTCAAAAGGCGAAGGAGCAAGAGGCCAACTATATGGGGAGAGATAACAACCAAGGGAATAGGAATGACTACCGGAACAACAACCGGAACAACAACTGGAATAATAACAATAAGAACTCCAACAACAACAATTGGAGATCCAATCAACAAAATCCAGGTAATCCCTATTCACATGCTGAAAAAGCTCTAACATCTCCTTCTTTCTCTACTCCTTTGAAAAGCCAGGAGCAATCATCAAATGGATCGAACAAGACGGAGAAAGAGAAGTCCGATCCCATGTTGGAGACGATCCTAGGAAAGCTACAAGGATTGGAGAGCTACATAACCTCGGTTGATAAAGCACACAAAGCTTTAGAAAACCAAGTATTCAGCAAAGCCGGAGAAGTCCCGAGAGATCAAGGGAAGCTTCCCGGAAAGACGGAAGACAACCCAAAGGGAAGGGTTATGGCGATCACTACTAGAAGTGGTGTAACAGCCACCGATGCTCAACCCAATGTAGTTGAGACCAACACCGGAAAAGGGAAGAAAAAAGAGAAGGAAGATGTCTATGTTCCTCCTCCCGCTTATAAACCACCTCTACTTTTTCCTCAATCTAGAGCGCGAGCGCGTTTAGATAAACACTTCGGTAAGTTTATTGATCTTATGAGTAAGTTGCATATTAATATACCTTTTATGAATGCAATTTTAGGTATGCCAGCTTATGGGAAATTCCTAAAGGAAATCCTCTCTAACAAGAGGAAGTTAGAAGATATTGGAGAAGTCAAGATGAGCACGGAGTCATCCGAACTCATCAAGACGATGACGGAGAGCGTGCCACCTAAGATGCGTGATCCAAGATCATTTTGCATACCCATCACCTTAGGAGAGGTTACTTATGATGCACTTTGCGACCTTGGAGAAAGTGTGAGCATCATATCACTTGCTTTGTGCAAGGCGGTTGGTCTAGGAGAACCTAGACCGGTGAAGATGACACTTTACATGGCCGATCGTTCTATCACTAGGCCTGTTGGGATAATAGAAGACATTCCCGTAGAACTCGGTAAGTTTTACATTCCTATATATTTTGTCGTTCTTGACATCCCTGTAGATTAACCAGTTCCCATCATTCTTGGGAGGCCATTCCTTGTAACCTCCAGATGCATGGTATATTGTAAGAATGGACAGCTATCTTTCAATATAGGTGAAGAGAAAGTGGAGTTTGTACTCTCCTCTTTAATCAAAGAGCCAGCTTTGAGAGAAGATGTTTTTAACATCTTTGATGAAGAAGAGTCTAGAGAAGTGGTGAGTTCGATCTTGATGAAAGATCCACTTCAAAAGATTCTTAGTATGAGTATCATGAAGGAAGGAGTAGAGCATGATTGTGATGATGAAGTAAAAGCATTGGAAGATGCAGAGGAAGAGCCAGGGGCAGGATTTGAAGAGCTGGAAATAACCCCGGAAACTATGAAAAAAATCAACCTAGACAAAATAAATCACACGATTTCTGAAGAGGCAAGTCGATTTTTGACAATAGGAAGAAAAATCGCCCCTAAAGTCGGCCGATTTTCTTCAGAGGGGGACGATTTATCGGTGATTTCTCAGGTTTCTACGAACTTGACTGCAATTGTTCTCAACTCTAATAGTGCACTTCCCTCACCTTCAGAGGCTTCTCCCATGACATTAGATGTTCATGAATCACCAATCAAAGCACCTCCTTCATTGGAATTGAAGCCACTCCCTACCCACTTAAGGTATGCATTCCTTGGGCCAAACTCTACATATCTTGTTATAGTTAGTGTAAATTTTAATGATGATGAACTTGAGAAGCTTATGAATGTTCTAATACAACATTGGAGAGCATTAGGCTATACTAGATGACTTGATAGGCATAAAGCCTTCTCTATGTGTGCATAAAATCTTAATGGAAGAGGATTACAAACCTTCACGTCAACCTCAAAGACGGTTAAATCCGATCATGAAAGAGTTCGTGAAGAAAGAAATCCTTAAACTACTTGATGCAGGTATCATCTTCCCTATCTCCGATGGCAAGTGGGTGAGTCCCGTGCAGGTGGTACCAAAGAAAGGAGACATTACCGTTGTTGCCAATAAGAACAACGAGCTTATTCCCACAAGGACAGTTACGGGATGGAGAATGTGCATCGACTACCGTAAACTGAATGTGGCCACCAGGACAGTTACGGGATTATCTTGCAAAAAGCATCTAAACATTCCTTTTATTGATCAAATGTTGGAAAGGTTAGCCCAACATTCTTACTTTTGTTATCTAGATGGATATAGCGGTTTCTTTCAGATTCCCATTCACCCGGATGATCAAGAGAAGACGACCTTCACGTGCCCTTGGGGTACGTTTGCCTATAGAAGGATGCCATTCGGCTTATGCAACACTCCAGCCACCTTTCAGAGGTGTATGATGGCAATATTTTCGGAGTATGTAGAGAATATCATGGAAGTATTCATGGACGACTTTTCGGTATATGGTTCTTCCTTTGATAACTGTCTCTCTAACCTTTCACTAGTCCTTAAGAGATGTGAAGACACTAACTTAGTTTTAAACTGAGAGAAGTGCCATTTTATGGTCACCGAAGGAATTGTGTTAGGTCATTTAATATCGAATAGAGGAATAGAGGTTGATAGAGCCAAGATAGAAACTATAGAGAAACTACCTCCTCCATCCTCGGTGAAAGGAATTAAAAGCTTTTTAGAACATGCAGGCTTCAATAGGAGATTCATAAAAGATTTTTCTAAGATTTCAATACCCTTAACTAATCTTTTAATGAAGGACGTAACTTTTGAGTTTTTGAAAGAATGTTTAGATGCTTTTTGCAAGATCAAAGAGGCTTTGATTTCAGCACCCATTATCCAACCACCCGATTGGACTCTTCCTTTCGAGATTATGTGCGACGCAAGCGACGTCGCTATAGGAGCTGTACTTGGACAGAAGAAAGATGGTCGTACACACGCCGTCTACTATGCTAGCAAGACGCTA
The DNA here is from genome assembly GCA_033239045.1 of Fagopyrum esculentum. Classification (NCBI taxonomy): domain Eukaryota; kingdom Viridiplantae; phylum Streptophyta; class Magnoliopsida; order Caryophyllales; family Polygonaceae; genus Fagopyrum; species Fagopyrum esculentum. The sequence goes on along the minus strand of BSUD01000006.1, from coordinate 125,860,659 downwards.
GACGAAACTCAATTGAATTATGCTACTACGAAAAAAGAACTTCTAGCCGAATTTTATGCTTTTGAAAAATTTCGTTCCTATCTTGTAGGTGTGAAGGTGATAGTCTATACGGATCATTCAACAATCCGTTACTTGTTCACAAAGAAGTATGCGAAGCCAAGGCTTTTAAGATGGATCTTGCTCTTATAAGAGTTCGATCTAGAGATCCGTGACAAGAAAGGCTCGGAAAATTCAGTTGTTGACCACCTTAGTCGTCTTCCACACCTCACCAATGAGGCGGACGAGCTCCCTATAGACGACTCATTCCCTGACGAACAGCTCCACGAGATTGAAGAAGGTCTTCAATATATCTCGAAAGGTAATGATCCATGGTTTGCTGACATTGTAAATTACCTTGTTTGTCAGGAGATTCCCTCCATATTTTCGTATGCTCAAAGAAAGTTCTTTAAGGACGTCCGGCATTTCAATTGGAACGAACCTCTTCTCTTCAAGAGAGGTCCCGATGGCATATATAGGAGATGCATTCCGTAGGATGAGGTGGAAAGTGTCATCCACCATTGTCATTCTCTACCTTGTGGAGGACATGCTAGTTCCCACAAAAATGTGCTAAGGTACTTCGTTCCGGTTTCTTTTGGACTACCTTATTCAAAGATGTGCAAAAATATATTGTTGCTTGTGATGCTTGTCAAAGGACAGGTAATACTTCTAGGAGGAATGAGATGCCCCTAAACAACAAACAAGAAGTGAAGATATTTGACGTATGGGGAGTAGACTTTATGGGACCATTCCCATCCTCTTGTGGAAACCAATACATACTTCTAGCCGTAGACTATGTCTCAAGATGGGTAGAAGCAATCGCTTCTCCTACTAATGATGCAATGGTTGTGGTGAAGTTCTTTAATCGAACGATCTTCCCAAGGTTCGGGACTCCCCGAAGAATCATTAGTGATGGAGGAACGCACTTCACAGCCCGTCGATTTGAGACTCTATTGGCTAAGTATGGGGTGACCCATAAGATAGCTACACCATATCATCCGCAAACTAGCGGACCAGTCGAGATATCCAATAGAGAGATTAAAGGAATTTTAGAGAAAACCGTCTCTAAAACACGGAAGTATTGATCAATAAAGCTCGACGATGCGTTATGGGCGTACAGGACCGCCTTTAAGACACCTATAGGTACGACTCCATATAACCTTGTTTATGGAAAATCTTGTCATCTTCCTGTAGAGCTAGAGCATAAAGCATATTGGGCTGTCAAGTGGCTTAACTTTGACATGAAAGAAGTTGGAGAGAAGCGGCTATTGGACATCAACGAGCTAGAAGAGATCCGGCTGAATGCGTATGAGAACGCAAAGATCTACAAGGAAAGAACGAAGCGTTGACATGATAAGAACATCATCCCAAAGGATTTGAAAGAAGGAGATCAAGTTCTTCTATTCAACTCAAGGCTTCGACTTTTCCCATGTAAGCTTAAATCCCGTTGGACAAGACCTTATGTAATTAAACGTGTTTTTTCCCATGGTGCAGTTGAAGTATGGGGTGAACAAAGCGGAAGTTTCAAAGTAAATGGCCAACGGTTGAAGAAGTACACACCGGAAGTTCCGGTTGAGGAGATAGCTCCTTGTTACGCTAAGATTGTGACACGCAAAAAGTCTTAAATTTATAACTCGATATATTTTTCCTAACTCCTAGTGAACCCACAGTGTATGGGTCGTTTTGTAGTAAGGATAGTATTCCGAGGTCGAACACAAAGACTAAGGTGAAATTGAATCAATAGTGACTAAGGATAATGTTGATCTAGGCTAAGAAAGGAGAAAGAAATAAAGAAATGAAAATCTCAATGTTTTTGGATTGGTTTTATGGTGATCAATCAAAGATCACAAATCATGCAAGATTTAACAAATAACTAAGCTAGCAAGACGAATAAACAAACACAAACACGAGATATGTAATCAAGGGAGAAAAGCGGATTCTAGGGGTTAGAAATTCCGGTTATGGCATAGGACTCAAGCTATCTAGTCATTCCTTGGATCAACTATAGTATGTTGGGAATGGGTGTTTCTAAATCGGGATCAATCACCGGGTAGGTCTCATGGTCCACTAGTCCGTTCCTGAGGTCTCATCACCGGGTAAGTCTCAAAGAGCCTAAGGATAGGAATTCTACACAAACCGGATTGTCATCTAGGGATCTAACCTCTCCTTACCGGGTAAGTCTCGGGAAGGCAAGTCCTAAACATCAATCCTAGCACACTCAATCCAATAGCGGCTTATGAGGCTCACTACTACCTAGAGTTCATCATCTTCGGTATGTAAGAGCAAGAATCACCGGGTAGGTCTCTTCTCACACTTAGTTGCTAACACTAGGTCACCCTAGGATAGATATAGCTCAATAAACACTAGGATTTCAACAATCTAACAACCTAACACTTAGATTTATCAATTCAAGCAAGTCAGATGAAATCACGGGCAATTCATCAAGTCCACGGCCGTGGAACCCCTTAGAACATACCATGATTTTGAACAGAGGCTAGGTTCGAGCAAACAAAGCATCCAAAGGTACGTTTAAGTCCTTCCTATCATAGTCCAAGCTATAACCATCATTTCCTTACCCTAGAATCACATCTACTTAGCCAACAACACGCATCATCACAATCAAGGTTATCAAACATAAAATCATGGATTCCATGTCAAATTAATGAAATGAAAGATAGATGAAGCAAATAGAACAAGAAAAACGAGCTGAATAGATGTCAAAAGAGAGACTTACAACCCTTCAAAAGAAGGTTCGATTCGTTCTTACAACCCTAGAAAATGTTTCCAACAATCTTCACTCTAAAAGCTATGAAAAACTAAGAATGGTGTGTTCTTCTCTTCTTCTCCAATGGAAGCCTTTCTTCTCCTCCAAGAGTAGCTCCAATCCAATCTTTCAATGAGAGAATATGTGTGAGGTAAGGTGTGAGAGAGAATGGAGTGATGTGGTGTGCCCTCAACAGCCTGCATGACCACCTTTTATACACCATCAAGGGCAAGGGTCGGTTATGGAGATCGTGGGACAGCTGTCGCAGCTGTGCAGAGAAAACCACGGCCTATTTCCACACCCGTGGAAGTCCCAGTGGCCGTGGTTTTGGTGCCTCAACACTCTATGGATCATCAAGCCACAATTTGGTGCAAGGCATGCACCAACAAGGTCCCATGTATCCTCCTTAGCTCCTAGCTTGCTTCCCAATGAGTCCGAAGGTGTGTCATCTCGAGGAATGATCCTCGAATGTATCGATTAAGATCCTAAAGCTCCCAAAATACCTACAAAACATGCAAAAGTCCGTGTAGACGTCTATCTCGACAACTTACATGAATTAAGTGCAAATCGTCACGAACTAGTGCAAACCATGCATGAATGAGCGGAAAAACTATCTAAATGAATGCCTAAACTAACGTCATAAATCGTGTTATCAAAAATACCCCATACTTAAGGTTTGCTCGTCCCCGAGCAAAGTCCGACTATAGGCTAAGAGATGACATGATTTATGAATGCAAGAAAAACTGAAATTATTTTTGGGATTGTGCTTCTAATATTGGATCACCTTCATAGTCATGTTTCATGGCAAATGGACAAGCAATCATGCATCAAATGAATGAAGTCACGGAAAGACAATTATACTTAACTAGAAAGCATGCGTGAAAGGTAAAAATGAAGAAGCCAAGATGATCATGAGTATATCCAATCTAGATCACTAAGTCTTACACACATGCAAATAGGTCATAAGGATTTAGGAAAGAAGAGGCTAAGAAACGTTGTGATTAGGTGGGAATTCTTAGGTTATGTGATGCTAATCCGGGAAAGGAACTAACTCCACAATTTCATTTTTGATCAACTTCACCACAAGTGTATATTTTCTCCTTCTTTTCTTTTTTTCTTTTCTTTTTCTTTCACTTATTTTTGAGACAATGACATTGGTGTACAAAAGCCAAAACCTTGGTGATTAGCGGGCCTCGGGCTTTTTTTATTTTTCCAGGTGCTCCACACCGGGCACACATACCAAAACTCGTTAGGACTATCGGTTTATTTGACTTTGGCAAGGCACAAACACCCGATTATGTGAATGGTGCCGAGTTGTCATTTAAACCAACATCCCCAAACCTATATTTTTTCTACACTTTCACAACAATTTCAGCACTTCATTCTGATAGCATGAATTATGGTCTATATTTTGGGGTTTGTTTAGACATTTTATCTTCAATAATCTGCATGTTTGTATGTATATTATGTGATTATATTGTCGTTTCATCTACCTTTGCGGGAATTGAGGTCTACACCTAGTTTTGTTGTAATCGTAGGTAAAATGGCACGTTTTGCATCGAAAAGGAGCAAAAGGAGCTATGGAGTCATTGGAGCTTCATTCAGGAGCATAAGGAAACATCCAGGAAGCATATCCATGGATTAGAGATTCACTTTGGACCAGATTTAAGAAATTTCACATTCAGTTGTGATTCACCTCGGTTGACTACAGATTCACCTCGACCGAGGTGATCCAGAGGAGTCGACTCGACCGAGGCGAACACCTGGGACGCGGCGAGAATATTTTATTCTTGGCTGAGATATTTTATCTTTGGAAAGAGGGTCTTATATTTTTGGGCTTGATTCCTGGAAGGAAGAAGATAAGATAGACCATATATTTTACCTATTTTTATGGGAAGAGATCTTTTTAAGATATCTTATCTTTGGAGAGTAATTTTCCTATAAAAAGGGTCGGATTTCCCACAAATCCGACATCCGCTATCACCTCGCTTACACCGAATACACCGCTGCAGCCATACTCCAGTTGGGAGATTTGAAGAACCTTTTTGAAGGTTGAAGGAAGAAAGTCTATAGCTTTTATAGCTTTTGAAGGGTTTTTATAAGATCATCTTAGATTCCCTTCTTCTTTGTTGTCTTGTTGGATTTCTATCCAAGGAACGCTTGTTGTTTTGATAATTGATTCAGTTATTGAAGCCTTTCTCTTAAGGTTTTCTTGTTCAATTATTCTCTTTCTTCCCATATATTTGATTAATACTTTCATGATGATGAGTGCTAATCTCTTTGTGTGATTCTAGGGTGATTGGCTGAAGGTTGTGGGAAAAACAATGATATAATAATCTTAATCACAGTAGGACCCTGAAAGTTCGAGTCTTTAACCTTAACCCTAAGCATCTCGCTCAGTCGATGAACATCTCGGCCGGGGTGGAATTCTTCTGACCGAGGTGACTTATCTGATCCGAAACTGAGAGTTAAGTGTTAGAGTTTGCCAAATCATATTCTTATTACACCTTTCCTGGTTCAATGCAAGCCTAGGATGAGACTTACCCGGTAATTCCTTTGTTTGTTGACCAAAGATCATAAGTGTAGGTAATAAAGGTTTATCCTTTATTGGGGTTTGAGTGTGCTTTCATCCCATCTTTGTGAGTTAGCCTGAGACTTACCCGGTAAAGGTTGATTCTATTCCCTTAGTTGGAGTGTTAGTTTCAGATTATAGTTCTTTTCCTTAATTCCTTGAGACTTACCCGGTAATAGGAGCTACGGTTTGGGATTAGTGATTAGTGAGACTTACCCGGTGATCTATTCCACTTTAGTAACACCTTCCCTATGCAAAAAACCTCAGCTTTGTCCGCTTATTTTTAGATCTTGAGTTGGAACCACAACTAGATGCTTTAATCCCTAGAATTGCATATTTCCTTTATTGACTTTTATCATCTTTGATTGTTTTAATTGCTTTTGTGGTTGGTAATTGATAAAGCTTACCTATTCCGACTTTGTTTCACTAAGTCCCTGTGATCGACCCCTGGAATTCCTTGCTTTTTACTACGATTGACCCGTACACTGCGGGTTCGCATCCTTGTTTTAAGCTTACATCTAGGGTTATAAATTTAAAGCTTCCACACACCGTTTGGAGCGAACACATTCACAACATTCATTCATCAACAACTTCACCCTACACTTGCTTTTCACACACATCAACACACTAGCATACTCCTATTCCCGGATGGGTCAAAAGAGGTCAAAATTTTCATTAACTGAGGTGCTCAAGCAACATGATCAAGATGAGAAGTAGAGGAAAATGAATTGCCTTAGTCATTCCTAAATGATTTGCAAGAACTAGCAAGCAATTTCGACTTTCAATCCTCAATCCAACCAAGGCAAGCATCATAATCACAAATCATTCATGGGATTCAAGATAAGTACTTCAAGTCCACATATGCATTCATCTATTCAACACACAAGGCCATCCATAGCCAATTCACAAGACAATTTCATCATAAGGGTCATTCCCAAGCTTAGAAGCACTAAATTTTTTTTAAATTTTCTGATTTTTTTGGATTTTTCGAAATATGTATGTACAATGCAAGACATAATGAAACATGTGACTAAAAGAAACTATCCTAGATGCTAATCATGCAAGTGATCATGAAAACCCCACCCCATACTTAGAAACACATTGTCCCCAATGTGTAAATGAAGTAAAGAAGAGTGAAAGAGGGTCCTCACAATGTAAAATGGTTTGCTTCGGTATTTGGGTTCACTCAAGTGTATTGATGGCGGATGATCCTATCAACGATGGTAGAGAGCTCAAGGTGTTCGTTATGGCGTCGGGACCCGCACTAGGCATCGCTAGCCGTCCAAGTTCCGCGTCCGCTCCACCCATAATTGATGAGGGCTTCATCATCATCATCCACATGCCATGCAAGGCTTCCATGCTACTTAGGCTCTAGCACACAAACTCCAAACACAGAAAAACACACAAAAACAGAAAAATCAAAAACAAAACGAAAAGGGAAAGATGTCTACCAATGGGTTGCCTCCCACCAAGCGCTTCTTTAAGGTCATTAGCTTGACCAAACTCGGGGGCGTTCTACTCAAGGTGAAGTGGGGAAATCATATCCACCGGAGCTCCCGGGATATAATTCTTCAAATGGTGCCTATTCACCTTAAAATCTCCACAATGCTCCCCTCCTATCTCAACCGCTCCATGGGGAAAGATCTTCTTCACCACATAAGGACCCGTCCATCTTGATTTTAGCTTTCCGGGGAAGAGGCGCATCCTTGAGTTGAAGAGAAGGACCAAGTCTCCTTCACTCAACTCCTTCGGGATGAGACGCTTGTCATGCCAACGTTTAGTCCTTTCCTTGTAGATCCGGGTGTTTTCATAGGCATCCAACCGGATCTCCTCAAGAGCGTTCATGTCCAGCAACCTCTTCTCACCGGCCTCCTTGAGGTCAAAATTTAGCCACCTTATAGCCCAATATGCCCTATGCTCCATCTCTACCGGAAGGTGGCAAGACTTGCCATAGACTAGCTTGTAGGGAGTGGTGCCAATCGGTGTCTTGAAAGCGGTTCTATAAGCCCACAAAGCATCATCGAGCTTCATAGCCCAATCCTTTCTCGTTCTAGAAACCTTCTTCTCAAGGATTCCTTTTATCTCCCGGTTGGAGATCTCCACTTGGCCACTAGTTTGGGGATGGTAAGGTGTTGCCATCTTATGAGTCACCCCATACTTAGCCAAAAGTGTCCCAAAGTTCCTATTAGTGAAGTGCTTTCCTCCATCACTTATGATCACCCTTGGTGTTCCAAACCTAGGGAAGATCACTCGGTTGAAGAATCGCACCACCACCTTGGCATCATTTGTGGGAGAAGCGATTGCCTCCACCCATCTCGAAACATAGTCCACAGCCAATAGGATGTAGAGGTTGCCACATGAAGAAGGGAATTGTCCCATGAAGTTCACACCCCACACATCAAATATCTCCACTTCTTGTATTTTGGTCAAGGGCATCTCATTCCTCCTTGAGATGTTGCCCGTCCTTTGGCAAGCATCACAAGCTACCACAAAATTATGCACATCCTTGAACAAACTTGGCCAATAGAACCCGGATTGCAACACCTTTGCACATGTCTTGTGTGAGCTAGCATGCCCTCCACATGGCAAGGAATGACAATGGCGGATCACAGTCTCCACCTTATCCTCCGGTATGCATCTCCTAAAGACTCCATCCGGCCCTCTCTTGAACAAAAGCGGTTCACTCCAATAGTAATGCCTCACATCCTTGACGAACTTCTTCCTTTGGGCATAGGATAAACCGGGTGGCACCTTCTCACACAAAAGGTAGTTCACAATGTCGGCATACCATGGCTCATTGCCCTTGGACACTTGAAGCAAGCACTCCTCCACCATTTGCAATTGCTCATCCCGGAATGAGTCATCAATCGTGATATCATCTCTCTCAATCTCCATTGGTGGGAGTCTACTAAGATGGTCCGCCACAGAATTTTCGGACCCTTTCTTATCCCGGATTTCCAAATCAAACTCTTGAAGAAGAAGAATCCACCGAATCAAACGAGGCTTGGCATCCTTCTTAGTAAGGAGATAACGGATCGCAACATGATCCGTATACACAATGACCTTCGCTCCAACAAGATACGAGCGGAACTTCTCAAATGCATACACAACCGCTAGCAACTCCTTCTCGGTGGTAGCATAATTGACTTGGGCATCATCTAGCGTCTTGCTAGCATAATAGATGGCATGTGTAAGCCCATCTTTACTTTGCCCCAAAACAGCCCCAACGGCTACATCGCTCGCGTCACACATGATCTCAAACGGTAAACTCCAATCCGGAGGTTGCATGATAGGTGCGGAGATCAAATCATTCTTCAACCTACAAAAAGCCTCAAGGCAATCCTTGGAGAAAACAAACTCAACATCTTTCATTAGTAGGTTAGTAAGAGGTTTAGAAATCTTAGAGAAATCTTTAATGAATCTCCGGTAAAAACCGGCATGCCCTAGAAAACTCCGTACCCCCTTCACCGAGGTAGGTGGTGGCAACTTCTTTATGGTTTCTATCTTAGCTCTATCAACCTCAATGCCACGGTTGGACACCAAATGTCCCAACACAATGCCTTCACTTACCATGAAGTGGCATTTTTCCCAATTTAAGACAAGATTAGTCTCCTCACATCTTTTTAACACCAAGGACAAGTTAGCTAAGCAATCATCAAATGAAGATCCATAAACAGAAAAATCATCCATAAACACTTCCATGATGTTCTCAATATATTCAGAAAATATAGTCATCATACACCTTTGAAAGGTGGCGGGTGCATTACACAACCCAAACGGCATTGTCCTATATGCAAATGTACCCCAAGGACATGTGAATGTAGTTTTCTCTTGGTCATTGGGGTGGATAGGGATTTGGAAGAATCCACTATAGCCATCTAAGAAGCAAAAGTGAGAATGTTGAGCTAATCTCTCTAGCATTTGGTCAATAAAGGGAAGAGGAAAGTGATCTTTCCTAGAGGCCACATTTAGTTTCCTATAGTCTATACACATCCTCCATCCCGTAACCGTTCTAGTCGGAATTAGTTCATTATTCTCATTGGTCACTACGGTCATCCCACCCTTCTTAGGAACCACATGCACGGGACTAACCCATTTACTATCCGAAATCGAGAAAATGATTCCCGCATCTAGCAATTTAAGAATCTCTTTCTTTACTACTTCTTTCATGATGGGGTTTAGTCTTCTTTGAGGTTCAATTGAAGGTTTATGATTATCTTCCATTAAGATCTTATGCATGCACAAAGAAGGGTTAATGCCAACTAAATCATTAATGGTATAGCCAATAGCCTTCCTATGCAATCTCAATTCATGCAACAATCTAGCCAACTCATCATCATTCAAGCATGCATTAACAATAACCGGATATGTAGAATTCTCACCAAGAAAAGCATACTTAAGATGAGAGGGGATGGGTTTAAGTTCAAGTTTAGGAGGACCTTTATCAGGTGGAGACTCTCCATACAATGTTGGTTGAGATGAATCCAAAGCCATGGAAGACTCCCCAAAGCTCCTTGAAGCTTGATCAACAACCAATGCAGTTTCTGGAGGAACCACGGGCAAAATCACGGGCTCTGGCACAACCACGGCCGTGGAACTTGCAAAGCTAGCCTTTTTGAGCATTCCAGAGAGTTCCACGGGACATTCCACGGGCGTGGTTCACACAACAATTCAGCACACCTTCGTGTACTTCAAATTCAACTCTTGTCTCCTTTTCCAATGCTTCCAAAGCCTTGATTTCTTCATTGTAGGCCTCCTCAACTCCTTCCTCCATCAAACTTAAGCTAAGAACCTTCTCCAAGGGGTCCTTGATCAAGATCGAGCTCACAACTTCTCTAGACTCCTCTTGCTCGACAATGTTGAACACATCTTCACCAAGGGCTGGCCCCTTCATCATTCTGGATAGTTTGAACTTAATATTCTCTTCTCCAATGTTGAAGGAGAGAATTCCATTTTTGTAATCCACCAAACATCCGGATGTAGCCAAGAAAGGTCTCCCTAAGATAATAGGAACCGGATAGTCCGCCGGGATGTCCAAGACAACAAAATCAATCGGCACATAGAACTTCCCGAGTTGCACCGGTATGTCCTCCAAGGTTCCAACCGGGTGAGGGATTGAACGGTCCTCCATATAAAGGGTCATCTTGACCGGCTTTGGCTCTCCTAGCCCAACCTTGTTACAAAGTGCAAGCGGTATGATGCTTACACTTGCCCCAAGATCACATAGGGCTTCATACTTCAATTCTCCCACTCCAATTGGCACACAAAAGGATCCTGAATCTCTTAGTTTAGGAGGCATCTCCTCCTTCATGGTTTGGATCAATTCCGAGGACATCTTCGTCATCCTCACTTCTCCATACTCCTCCAACTTCCTCTTGTTGGAGAGTATTTCCTTCAAAAACTTGTCATATGCCGGCATACCTAGAATAGCATCCATGAACGGAATGTTAATATGCAATTTAGACATAAGCTCAAGGAATTTACCGAAGTGTTTGTCCAAGCGAGCTCTTGCTCGTGATTGTGGGAATGGTAATGGTGGCTTGTATGGAGGTGGCACCATATATGTTGGTTCATCTTCCTTGATATTGCCTCCTTCTTGCAATGTCTCTTCTTCTACCACTACTTGCTTCCCCTTGTCATTTCCCTTAGGTAAGGGATCCTTCATGCTCAACCCACTCCTTGTTGTGATGGCCAACACTTGGCCTCTTGGGTTATCTTCGGTTCTTCCGGGAAGCTTTCCCGGATCTCTATGAGCTTCACCCGCCTTTTGGAACACTTGTGCTTCCAACACCTTTTGAGCTTTAGAAATGGAAGTCACCGTGCTCTCAAGACCGCTCAACCTTCCAAGCAATTGCTCAAACATCATCTCGGTTCTATCCTTTGGAGGTTGAGTAAATCCGGGTGGAGGCTCTTGTGAAGCCTTAAGTGGTGGAGCTGCGCTTGTGGAAGCGGGATGGTTCAAGGCTACATCCGGGTTAGAATAGGAAAACCCGGGATGGTTGTGGTTAGGCAGGTAATTGTTGAATTGCCGGTTGTTGTTGAAGTTCCTTGGACCTTGATAGTTGTTGTAGTTTCCCCTTCCCATATAGTTCACATCTTCCTCCTTGGAAGACAAGTTTGCTTGCACTTGCACTTGAGGGCTTGCTTGACTCTTCAAAGTCGTAGCACACAACTCCCTTAAAGACTTAAGCTCATTGTTGATTGCATCAAGCTTGAAGTTGCTCATGGTGACTTCACTCACCTCATATGCTCCCGGTTTTCTCCCATCACTCTTCCTATGGGAGTACTTCTCTATCACCAAAGCTTGTTTCTCTACAAACTCCCAAGCTTCATCCACATTCTTTTCCATGAAAGTCCCACCGGAAAGAGATTGAAGCTTGAATTGGCTATCTTCATCAAGTCCCTTGAAGTAGATCTCCAAAAGCTCTATTTTCGGTATACCATGGTGTGGACAATCTAGGAGAAGGTCTTTGAACCTCTACCAAGACTTGAATAGGCTTTCTCTATCCTTCATAACGAAGGCATTGATCTTCCCTCTTAGCTCGGTAGTCTTGGAAGGTGGGAAGAACTTAGTCAAGAACTCGGTAGTCATCTCCTCCCAAGTACTCACACGCCCTAGTGGAATCGATTGGTACCAAGCCAAGGCTTTATCCTTAAGTGAGACGGAAAAAGCACTAAGCTTATGGTTGTTGTTCTCCAATCTAGGCGGTCTTAGACTCTCCATCAATATCTCGTAGTTCATCAAATGTTGATGAGGAGACTCTCCTTTCATCCCTCCAAATTGATTATGCCGGATCATTTGTAGAACTTGAGGGCGGAGCTCATAATCATGGGTCGTGGGATCTCCTAGGTTTACACCGGGACGGTGTACTCTTTGAGCCGGATCCATACGTTGCCCTAACGTTTGTGGCTCCTCGATCATTATCGGCTCAAACCGAATATTAACCGCCGGCTGCGGTTGTGGTGGTGGTGGAGGAGGTTGTTGACGATTAAGCTCTCTTTGCACAAGAGCTTGCCTAATCTCTTCAATCTCCCTCCTAGTTGCTTCTTGCCTCTCATTATCAAGTCTCCTTTCATTCTCCAAGAGCTCATCTCTTAACCTAATTTGCTCTAAAGCCTCATCCAACTCAGCTTGAAGATCTCTTGCGGCCATCTCCTTCTTCATCTTAATGCTCTTAGATCTAGCTTTAAGGGTTTTCTCCGGTTCGGGATCAAATGGAGCTAAATCCTTGCCACGAGATCTTCGCATCCACCTAAAGAATGAGAGATGTCTTGAAAATGCAAAGACACAAACCAAAGAAGATCAAAAGCAACAAGAAAGGCCTACACTATAAACAATAACAAAAAGACTCAATCTGGACCTAGTCCACGGCAACGGCGCCAAAAACTTGTTACGCTAAGATTGTGACACGCAAAAAGTCTTAAATTTATAACTCGATATATTTTTCCTAACTCCTAGCGAACCCACAGTGTATGGGTCGTTTTGTAGTAAGGATAGTATTCCGAGGTCGAACACAAAGACTAAGGTGAAATTGAATCAATAGTGACTAAGGATAATGTTGATCTAGGCTAAGAAAGGAGAAAGAAATAAAGAAATGAAAATCTCAATGTTTTTGGATTGGTTTTATGGTGATCAATCAAAGATCACAAATCATGCAAGATTTAACAAATAACTAAGCTAGCAAGGCGAATAAACAAACACAAACACGAGATAGGTAATCAAGGGAGAAAAGCGGATTCTAGGGGTTAGAAATTCCGGTTATGACATAGGACTCAAGCTATCTAGTCATTCCTTGGATCAACTATAGTATATTGGGAATGGGTGTTTCTAAATCGGGATCAATCACCGGGTAGGTCTCATGGTCCACTAGTCCGTTCCTAAGGTCTCATCACCGGGTAAGTCTCAAAGAGCCTAAGGATAGGAATTCTACACAAACCGGATTGTCATCTAGGGATCTAACCTCTCCTTACCGGGTAAGTCTCGGGAAGGCAAGTCCTAAACATCAATCCTAGCACACTCAATCCAATAGCGGCTTATGAGGCTCACTACTACCTAGAGTTCATCATCTTCGGTATGTAAGAGCAAGAATCACCGGGTAGGTCTCTTCTCACACTTAGTTGCTAACACTAGGTCACCCTAGGATAGATATAGCTCAATAAACACTATGATTTCAACAATCTAACAACCTAACACTTAGATTTATCAATTCAAGCAAGTCAGACGAAATCACGGGCAGTTCATCAAGTCCACGGCCGTGGAACCCCTTAGAACAGACCGTGATTTTGAACAGAGGCTAGGTTCGAGCAAACAAAGCATCCAAAGGTACGTTTAAGTCTATCCTATCATAGTCCAAGCCATAACCATCATTTCCTTACCCTGGAATCACATCTACTTAGCCAACAACATGCATCATCACAATCAAGGTCATCAAACATAAAATCATGGAGTCCATGTCAAATTAATGAAATGAAAGATAGATGAAGCAAATAGAACAAGAAAAACAAGCTGTATAGATGTCAAAAGAGAGACTTACAACCCTTCAAAAGAAGGTTAGATTCGTTCTTACAACCCTAGAAAATGTTTCCAACAATCTTCACTCTAATAGCTATGAAGAACTAAGAATGGTGTGTTCTTCTCTTCTTCTCCAATGGAAGCCTTTCTTCTCCTCCAAGAGTAGCTCCAATCCAATCTTCCAATGAGAGAATATGTGTGAGGTAAGGTGTGAGAGAGAATGGAGTGATGTGGTGTGCCCTCAACAGCCTGCATGACCACCTTTTATACACCATCAAGGGCAAGGGTCGGTTATGGAGATCGTGGGACAGCTGTCGCAGCTGTGCAGGGAAAACCACGGCCTATTTCCACGCCCGTGGAAGTCCCAGTGGCCGTGGTTTTGGTGCCTCAACACTCTATGGATCATCAAGCCACAATTTGGTGCAAGGCATGCACCAACAAGGTCCCATATGTCCTCCTTAGCTCCTAGCTTGCTTCCCAATGAGTCCGAAGGTGTCATCTCGAGGAATGATCCTCGAATGTATCGATTAAGCTCCTAAAGCTCCCAAAATACCTAAAAAACATGCAAAAGACCGTGTAGACGTCTATCTCAACAACATACATAAATTAAGTGCAAATCGTCACGAACTAGTGCAAACCATGCATGAATGAGCGGAAAAACAATCTAAATGAATGCCTAAACTAACGTCATAAATCGTGTTATCACTCCTATCCTTCTCCGTTGAACATCAAAACAAACACCGTCCAACTAAAGACGATAAATCAAGCGCTTCTTGGGAGGCAACCCATGGTAGTATAGCTCTTTTCGTTTCTTTTCACTTAGAATAGCTTAGTTTATTGTTTTGCTTTCTTTTGTTTTGCTTTTGTTTGTTCCTCGATGCACTCTTGGTTTGTTTGTGTCAAAAATTGTAGGAACTAGGTCCAAATTGGGAATTCAATGAAGAAAAGGGACACAAAATAGTTCAAATTGCAATCTTCAAAGAAAAGAAGGAAGGAAATCGAGCTACACAAAATAGATCGGTCGATTCAGGAACAGAGCAAGACAATTTTTGGCAATAGGGAGAAAAATTGGGCCAAAAACCGACCCGCTGTGGAAAAATCGTCCGATTTTCTTCCTTGAGCTGAGAAAGTGAAGAAAAATCGGGCCAAAAAATAAATCGACCCAATAAATCGTCCGATTTTCTTTGTAAAACCTCCGGCCTATATAAAGCCTTCACCACTCGATCTTTCATTCCACACTTCTCCATTCCCGATTTCCATTTGTACCAAAGAGCCGAAAATCACCTACCCTCTCATCTCCTCAATTCTTAATCGTTTTGAACGATTCTTGAGCCTAAACTGAAGTACTTTCGACAAGGAACAAGGATCTAGCAACAACAAGCTTGGCAAACTGCTCATTCATCCGGAATTCAGGTTTTTCAATTCGAAACCTAAGTTTTTCGCTCGATTTTGATTCTTGCTTAGAGATTGTTTGTTTGCTGAGATTGATTAAGGGGTTTTCTTAGAAATACCCCTAGGAGACTGTGTGTGGTGTTAGTTGCTCAGAACTTTACAGATTTGTGAGTTGTGTTGAAATCGATAGAAAAATCGACCCACCCCAGGAAAATCGTCCGATTTTTACTTAGAACAGGACAATTTTTTCTTGCAGAATGGAGACTTTGAAAAGAATCACTAGAAATGCAGGGAAAAAGAAGGGATCTTCTTCCAAAGCCCCTCCCCCACCACCACCACCCTCTCAAGCTAAACTAAAACTCCCTCATCCCCTCTACAAACATAAAAAGAGATACGAATGTCTCTTAGATCGTCCCTTCACCCCTCCTCAATACATTGTGCTAGATGACTTAGACTCTTTGTTTGTTCGAGAGGATGTGGACATGATGCTAGATAGAGTGGGACTGAGTCAGTTTGCCATGATTAGAGAGGATGCTTACACCGAGATCACCCTAGAATTCCTAAGTACATTGAGCATGACCCTAGAGAGAGGACGGTCTCTTTCCGCCTCATGAACCAAAACCATGCCATGACTATAGATGATTTCGGGGATTTGTTTGGTTTTCCCTATTCTTCTATAGGCACATTCGCGAGAGGAGTGAGTGCTAGTGCCTTTTGGGAAACCATTTCAGTGGGAGACTATGGAGGTGATAAGTGGAGACCCGGGAATTCAAAGGAGACTAGTATGTACAACCTTTCCTTTAAGGTAGTGCATAGGATCGATCCTTAGTGAGAGCTTGTTTGCACGGACGGAGACTCCACATAAGCTCAAGGCCGATGAGCTCTTTATCCTGTACTGTATGACTTGTAGCACCATTCCCAACATCACCTCTATGCTTGCTGACTATCTAGGAAAGATAGCCAACAAGGCAAAGGGTGACCTATGTGCTGGAGGCCTTGTCACTCACGTGGCGAAGGCATTGGATTTAGATTTTTCAGATTGCACTTTAGCTAAGAGTTCCCAACCTTTAGGTTCACAGAGATTAGTGGCGAGACAGGTCTTGATTCATCGAGGGAGAGGAACTCTTCATGTGCCCATGCCGTGGGCAAAGGATCCATCAAAGAAGCCATCCGAGATAATGTGAAGTCCGAATACACCATTCGGAACAAGAGGAACTGGAAGGAGACATTTGTACTCATGCTTGAGGAGGTAGCTCCTCCTTCTTGTTATTATGATGATGATGCAGGTGACACTGAGGACGAGGAGGAGTATGAGGATGGAGCATACCAGGGGACCATGCTAGAGTTCAAGAGTGACACTTATAGTGGACATGCCACGGATGCCATGGATACCGATACTCATGGTGCAGGACCTAGCCGGACTAGTCAAGGTACCGACGAGACGGAGGATGAGATGATGTCACCCCGTCATTCTTTTGCACATGCTCCTAGCCACGGTAGAGGATTTGGACGCGGACAAGGACTCCCCCGACACTATAGAGACTTGGTTTCTAGTTTCCACGGTCTACGCACCGATTACCAGGATCTTCACTCCGATTTTCAGGCCCTCCACACCGACTATAGCACCCTGAACACCCAGTTCACAGCGTACCGGCGGGAGACGGATGCTAGACACTTCTCCTATTGGCCACTTCTACGATCCCAGCGCACCGATGTATCCATATCCACCACCACCACCGACCGAGGATTGAGCTTCCACTCTATTTTACATTGTAAGTATTTTTCTCCATCTTATGCTTGATTTTTCACATTGGGGACAATGTGAAGGTTAAGTATAGGGTGGGGGTACTTACAATCTCTTTTACTTCATTTTAGCACTCTATGTACTTTGTGTTACACTTGTTGAATTGGCTTGTAATAACTCTTGCACTACTTGCTTTCCACTATGACATTCGCATTTGCATGCCTTCATTAGAAAATTATGAGTTTTCAAAAAAAATTTGTGCTTCTTATGATGGAAATGACCTCTATGATGAGAATTGTGATGTGGAAAAGGCAAAAAGATGACATGGTTATGTTGAGATTTTAATTATAGCATGAATGAGCTTGCTTTTCTTACTTGAATACATGAATGGTTTATATGATCTTGATGTTTTGATAAGAGAATGAAATAATGGTCGAAGCTATATTATAAGTTCTTTTGCATCATATAAGAATGACCAAGGCAATTCACTCCTTCTCTAGTTCATATCTTGTTCATGCTAGCTCCTCAATGAAATATTTTGACCTCCTTTTACCATCCGGGAATTAGGATAGGCGATTATAAAAGGCATTCTTGATGTGGGAGGGCCAATATAAATGTGTTAAGTGAAATTTTAGCAAGTTATAGGTTTGGGGACGTTGAACATGAGGATGAGTAACTCGGCACCATTCACATAGCCGGGTGCTTGTGTCTTGCCAAAGTCCGATTGAACGACAAGTCCTAACGGGATATAGTATGTGCATTAAGGGTTTGAGGCATCTCAGAAATTGAGAAACGCCGATCTCCTAGGCTTCGGTTATTGTGCACCGTTGTCCATACTCTCAAAAAGTAAAGTACAAAGAAGAAAAAAATTTTACATGCAAAGCATGTGTGGTGAAGCTAAGTTCTTGAAAGTATTGTGTTGTTCCTCTTTCCCGGATTAGCATCACATTTCCTTAAAAGATTTCCCACCCTTAACACGTTTCTTAGACCTTTTTCTTTGATTGGAAGACCTTGAGACTTTTATGCATATGTTTAAGACTTCATGGCTTAGATTTGTTTAATTTTAATTGTCTCTACATCTTTATCATGTCCTTTATTTGTGTCTTTGAGAAGGAAAAGAGAGTTAGTTCATATTGTGATTATTGTTGATACATGCCTTATCTTCCTATGTCTTGAAATATCACTTTGAGGGTGATCCAATAAGAAGAAGCACTACCAAACAAAAGGATTTTGAGTTTTCATATATATGATCCATGACATCTTGTATCCTAGGTTTGAATCTTGCATGGGGATAAACAAGGGGCAAGTATGGGGTATTTTGATGAGATGAATTATATACCATTATAATCATGCATATTGTAGAGGTTTACCTCGATTTACCTTGCATTTAGAGAGAATTTGTGTACCTTTTAGGCTTTATTCATTTATATTCCGGAAATAGAGGTCTACACGAGTTTTGGTTGAAATGCAGGTAAATTCGGTGGATTTGGAAGCAAAAGTAGGGCAAGGAGCATCTAAGGCTATTAGGGAAGCTTAAGGAGTCTTAGAGGAATCACAAAGAGCAAAGGGGTTGTGTAAAAGAGTCACAAAAGGGAGGAAGGAAACAGGCCAAGAGACGAGCATTCTCTGTTGAAGAAAATCGTGTCAATCTGTACATAAATCGGACGATTTTATTCTGTAAAAATCGAGTGGTTTCCTTTGTAAATTGGATAGCACGATTTTCTTATCTTTCGGCCCAAGAATTAACACGACTCAAAGCCCATCACTTGTGGACTTGAGAAGTGTTTTGCCAAGCGGCCCATTAGCAAGGAACTATACATTAGAACCCTAGGAACGAAAATCGAGAGCTCGCAGCGGGAAATATTTACACAATTGAGAGAGATTGAAAATTCTTGGAAGGAGATTGAAAGGAAAGTGCCGGGAAGTCAATCTTTGTCATTAGTGTGAGATTCTTTGTTTCCTTTGCGATTCTTGTGGTTTGTGAACACATTACTGAGTATTTTGAGAGATATTTTGATTGGATTTGAGATTGGTTTACAGATTTGGAGATTATTGAGTTTTTATTCAAAGTTCGGGTTTATTTGATTTATTCATTCAATCTCAATTTTGATTTGATTTTGAAAATGGTTGGCTAAAACCCTTGTGATTCTGGGGAGAATAGTTGATGATTGATGCTTAGATGATGATAGACTGAACTCATTTAACCATTTGGACCCTAAGAGTTTAGATTTTAACTTTGCGACAAACAGAAAAATCGGACGATTTTCTTAAGATCCGGTCGATTTAATCCCCTGACGATCTTTAATTGATTTATTCTTTAACCAAAGTTAATCTTTGCCTAAATCCCAACCTTGCTTAACCTTTGTAACCTCTATTTAAGTGTTTGAAGAGACTTCATCATTGATTCTACATTTAATAGATTAAGATTACAAGATTTGGGTAATAGAGAGACTCAACATCCTTTATTAAGGTTTAAGTGTGCTTTCTATCTTTACCTTGGAGAGTCATATCTTGGGGTTTTGGGTAGTTAGTTTGAGTGTAATTCTTGCCCTTAGATCTTTCTATATTGCAGCCTCAACAACCCTTATAGAGAGAGCCTTTGGATTAGACAAATAGGTTTCGGAACTTCACCGTACGAAATCTACCTTTGAAACACATAATCTTGGCAATATAAACTCTGTCCTTTGATCTTTAGAAGTGTCTTGAATCGAAAGCGGCAGTCGGATACTTGAATCCTTGGAATCATTTACCTCCTTTATTAATCACAAAAGCTTTTGCACTTTGTTAGATTACTGAAATCGATTTTATTCTCACCAAATCCCTGAGTTCGAATTTGGAATTTCTTGCCTTACTACAGCTGATCCGTACACTGCGGGTTCGCTTTGCTTTAAGTTCTAAATATAAATTTAAAACTAGTGACGCACACTTTTGAGCAAACAAACATCAAGGAATCTCGGGGCAACAATGGGGCACCCGCAAATCCGGTCATTGTCTTTCTGGTGTCGCTCGTGGATCACTGGAATCAAAAACTGAGAAGTTAAGGAAGGGGAAGACTGATGTGAACTGCTAGGCCTGTCTCTCAAGGCCAACTGTCGATCAGATCTGTTACTCAATTTCTGGATGAAGAACACCTCGGTTGCCCAAGCACACCTTGGCCGAGACACAACCGACTGGACCGAGGTGAAGTGTTGTTCGAACGCACTTCTTGAATCTGTAAGCTTTTTCCCCCAAAAACACTAACAAAAGCTTCCTATGGGTACTTATATCCTTTTCAGCAACAAACTATGGCAACCAAAGCCAAATCTACTCAGAATCGACAAAAGAAGAAGGGAGTTAGGGTTTGGAACGAAATACTCCAGTTTCTGCAGATTGAAGCGTTTTCCTTGTTGTTTGTTGCTTGGAAACTGAATCTCTTGCTTCCTCCGGTGATTTCGAGACAAGAAACGTGGAAAACGAGCAAGAATCGGGAATTTGAGATGGAGTACCGTCGCGGTCGAGGTCGGTCATAGAGAGGGAAAAGTGTAGGAGTGAGAAACCGTTTTGCCTTTTATACCCCTCGCTGAATTTGATTACACTTCGGTCGAGATGTTCCTGAGTGGACCGAGGTGTCAGAGTGGATTGTTTGACCTAATCGCCTCGGTTGACAAAGAACATCTCGGTCGAGGTCCTGTGACTGCACCCGAGATGTGTCTCAGTCAAGCTCCGTCTTCTCAATTTTTCGAACTTCTGTCCTTTCAGTGTAGCTACTGATCTGTAATTCCTTCTTAGAGAGTACATGGTTCCTGTCTAGAGGACGCAAAAACAAAACGAAGCAAACTACCTAAAACTAAGCTAGAAAAAGGAAAAGAAAGCAATACCTTGGGTTGCCTCCCAAGAAGCGCTTGGTTTAAGGTCGCTAGCTGGACCGTACGCCATCCTCAAACAAGGTATAATGGTGCAATCTCCTCAGCCGGGACTTCCGGCCGGTACTTCTTCAGCCTATGACCGTTGACCTTAAAGCTTCCGCTAGTTTCGCCCCATATTTCAACTGCACCATAGGGTAAAACAGTTTTCACAACATAAGGTCTTGTTCATCTAGATTTCAACTTACCTGGAAAGAGGCAGAGGCAGGAGTTGAAGAGTAGAACAAGATCTCCTTCTTTGAGCTCCTTAGGAATGATATGCTTGTCTTGCCATCTCTTCGTTCTTTCTTTGTAGATCTTGGCATTCTCATAGTCGTTTAAGCGCAACTCCTCTAAATCGTTAATGTCTAAAAGTCTCTTCTCTCCGGCTTCCTTGATATCAAAATTTAACTACTTGATTGCCCAATATGCCTTGTGTTCCAGCTCAACGGGTAGATGACAAGACTTCCCATATACCAAATTGTAAGGGGTGGTACCAATAGGAGTCTTGAATGTGGTCCTATAAGCCCAAAGAGCGTCATCCAACTTCATGGACCAATCATTCCTCGTCCTTGAAACGGTCTTCTCCAAAATTGCCTTGATTTCTCTATTCGAGATCTCCACCTGTCCACTAGTTTGAGGGTGATAAGGGGTTGCTACCTTATGGATTACCCCATACTTTGACAAAAGTGCCTTGAATTTCCGGTTGATGAAACGTGTCCCTCCATCGCTGATGATGATGTGCGGTGTCCCAAAACGTGGAAAGATAGTTCTATTGAAGAACTTTACAACCAACATGGCGTCATTATTGGGGGAGGCAATGACTTCTACCCACCTAGAAACATAATCAACAACCAAGAGAATATAGAGGTTCCCTGCGGATGATAGGAAAGGTCCCATGAAATCAACTCCCCATACGTCAAAAATCTCAACCTCCTGAATATTGTTGTGTGGCATCTCGTTCCTTCTTGACAAATTCCCTGTTATTTGGCATGCATCACAAGAGACAACAAACGCTTGCACATCCTTAAAATAATGTAGGCCAAAATAAACCAGAACGTAATACCTTAGCGCACGTTTTGTGAGCGCTAGCATGTCCTCCACAAGGAAGCGAGTGGCAATGTCGTATGACACTAGCAGCTTCATCCTCCGGAATGCATTGTCGAAGCATCCCATCCGGACCTCTCTTGATTAGTAGAGGTTCATTAGTAGTAATGACGTACGTCTTTGAAGAACTTCTTCCTTTGAGAGTACGTCAATCCGGGCGGTATTTCTTGACAAACAAAGTAATTGACAATATCAGCATACCAATGCTCTTTTCCATCATAAACTTGGCGAAACCAATGCTCCACCAACTGTGAGTGATCATCAGAGAGTAAATCAGAAGGATTGTCGTCCTCAGTTGACAACATCTCGCATGCTATCTTGGTCGGTGCCCGAGGTGGGTGACCGAGATGATCTTCAGATAAGAACACCTCGCTTGCTCCAGAAAGTGCCTCGGACGAGGTACTGGAACTGGAACCAAAACCTAACGTGCTTTTATTTTCCTGAATCAGTTTATCAAATCTAGCTCTTAGATCTGCTTCCAATTGTTCCAAGCTTCGCACATCTGCATCACAAGAGACAACTTTACCTTCCTCCATTAAACTAAAACTTAGAACTTTTTCAAGAGGATCTTTAATAAGGATAGAGCTCACCAATTCTCGCGAATCTTCTTCATCATAGATGTTGAAGATGTCATCCTCCAGCGGCTCTCCCTTCATTGTAGCCAACAATGCAAACTCCACATGATCTCCACCAATGTTGAATTTCAACTTGGCGTTCTTACAATCAACGTTGAAACCCGAAGTTGCTAGAAATGGTCTCCCGAGAATGATAGGGATGGGATAATTTGCGGGAATGTCAAGCACAACAAAGTCTATAGGTATGTAGAAATTACCTAACTTGATGGGAACATCTTCCAAAATACCAACCGGACGGGTAATGGAGCGATCCACCATGTATAATGTCATCTTCACGGGTTTGGGCTCTCCAAGTCCGACTTTCTCACATAGCTCCAGCGGGATGATGCTCACGCTGTGTAAGAGCCATAGTCCTTGGAGCCTAGGAGCCTTGTTGAGCCTTAGATGAGTCCTAGTTGGACTCTATCAGCCGCCCCAGCGGACCCTGTGAGCCGCCCCTACGCCTCAGGTAAGCCGCCCCTGCGCCTTGCCTGATCCGCCCCTGCGGGATTGTGCGGCTGTAGCCACCTTTGTTGACTTCTTGACCTTGCTTTTGGGATAACTTCCTATATAAGCTTTCCAATCTTCAGATGAAGGGTTTCTCCACTTCCTTCCAGCTTCTTCATCTTCCTTACGTTCTTCTTCTCCTTCATCTTCTCCTCTTGTTTCCTCTTTGATCTTGTGAGAGAGATTTTGTGAATTTGTGTTGGTTTGAAGCTTGGATGATCTTGAGTTTGTGGCTAAGGTTGTTGTTGTGTGTTGTTTTTGATGTTTTGAGGTGGTGAGGTGTGTTGTAGCTCCTAGTTGCTGCTTAGGGCTGCTGTGGTAAGTTCTTCACACCCCATCTTTCTTTCTTCCTTCTTTCTTGCTTCTTTCTTCCCTTATAGCTTAGGATCACAAGCTAGACTTGTGTTGGATCTTTCCCTGGCTGTTTTGATGATCATATATGTGTATCTGTGCATATATGTTGTTGTGGTGTATTGAAGAAGTGAAGAGAGTCGAGAAAGGTATTGAAGAGAAGTCGGGACCAACTCTCTGCATAGTTGGCCGCCCCTGCGCCTGACTCCAGCCGCCCCTGCGCTTGATGTAGACCGCCCCTGCGCCTTTGGTGAGCCGCCCATGCGCCTCACTGGATCAGCTTGTGTTCCTTGCTCCTGTTGGTGCATACCTGGTTGGTATGTCTTCCTTCCTTCCTTTTCTTTGGTCTTGGCTTAGTTGGTAGCTAGGCTAGTGTGGTTAGGATGTGTTGTATGTTGGAGTTGTGCCTTAGGCACTTGTGTTGATGTTGAGGCTATGTCATAGGCATATATGAGCTTGTTATGATCTTGAGGTTTAGATTGAGGTTGTAGGTTGGTTCTGGTTATGGAGACGAGTCTCCTGACCCTTTTCAGTATATGATGTTGTGTGCCTTGCTATTGCAGGCGTTGGTTTCTTCCCTAAAGGGAAGTTGTGACGTGGTATTGGATACGAGTGTGACAGGTAAGTCCATAGGACTTACTTAGCGTTCAGTTATGGATTTGTGTGATTGTGATGGTTGTGTGTGTTCATATGATTGTGCATTTACAACCTAAACCGGACTAGGATGACCCCTTATTACATTTATTTGGCCCAAGTGTATTATAACAGAACGGTAACCACCGGTCTCCGCTTGTGGGTTAGGAGGAGGTGCTTGGAAGCCAGTAACACAGGGGGGGACGAGTGATGATCACCCCCATGCAAAACCCCTGTGTTAACGGGGAAAGGGACGGGGTTCTTTAGGCTCCTCGTGTTACAAAAGAAGTTGAATTAGTAATGGAATAACGTAATAAAAGATAATAAATGAATGTGTGTGACATTGCATGTATGAGATGTTGATGTGCGTTTGTGCTATTACCTTCATGCTTATCTATTGTTGTAGCTAACGGTGTATACCATGTTGTAGATGATCTGCAGGTTAGGAAGACTACAAAGTGAGCCATATGGTGTGACCAGCTGAGGACTTCTATACATTAGGATGCGTGGGTTGGGATCTTTTGTATCAGATATTGTTGTTGTTGTTGTTTTGTACTCTGCTTTGAGTTGTAAACTCTTTTGATGTATCACGTACAACTTTTATGTATTTGGTTTTACTCTACTTGTGCCTTGTTGTAACATCTAGTGAACTTGTTGTCAGGCTAGGGTCAGGATCCATTGTGAGATCCTAGCCCAATGTAGCATCCCGAGTCCCGCGGAATCGGGGTGTTACACGCTGGCTCCTAGATCACATAATGCATCATAAGTCATATCCCCAACTTGGATGGGAATGCAAAACGAACCGGGATCTCTCAATTTAGGTGGCAACTTCTCCTTCATGATTTGAATGAGCTCCGAGGATCTAGATGTCATCCTTACTTCACCAAAATCCTCCAGCTTCCTCTTCCTTGATAAGATCTCTTTCAGAAACTTCCCGTAGGTGGGAATCCCTAGAATGGCATCAATGAAAGGGATGTAAATATGTAGTTTATTCATAAGGTCTACAAACTTATCAAAGTGCTTGTCTAGATGTGCTCTTGCCCTTGACTGAGGGAACGAGAGTGGTGGTTTATAAGCAGGAGGTGGAACATAAACTTCATATTTTTCTTTCGCCTTTTGGGGCTCCATCTTGGTTGTATCATCGACCGAGGTATTCCTCGTCTGATCTTGGTCCGAGGTGTTCCTCATCTGATTGGGGCTCGACCGAGGTATTGGATCTGCAATTTTCGATCCACTGCGTGTTGTAATAGCCATGATCTGTCCTTTTGGGTTGCTCTCTGTCCTTGCTGATAGCTTCCCTGGATCTCTTGGCGCTTCATTCGCCTTGTTGAAAAATTGTTCTTCTAAGGTGTAATATCCGAAAAAAATTTTCCGTTTAATTCCGTAGCAAACCGGATTTTAATCTTTTGATCCTCAGTTGTCTACGTAGTTGGACACTATATCTCAAAATTTTATCATTTTATGTATTATCACTTCACATAAAATGATAAGATTTTATTAGTAGCAAACCCTAATCAAACCCTAGAGTATATCATGACTTGTCTTTGACAAAGTCATGACGTTCTAGTGACAAGATCAAGATGAGCCCAAGACGATTTATGACGAGGTCATGACAAATTCGTGACTGTAATACCCAGAAAAGTTAAATTCCGTTTAATACCCGATCAAATCGGATGCCGATCCGCCGATCTTTATTCTTTTAAATAAAATAAAGCATTATCAAATTCTATTATTTTATGTGACTCTATTTCACCCAAAACGATAAATAGGGAAACCGAATAAAATTGTTACATAAATTAAAAACCGAAAACCAATGAGCGGTTCCGTGCGTGTAACGATTTATTTATAAGTCCATCGTAGTTAGATGAGCAGGCCCAACGGACCCGGCCCAAAGACACATCAGCCAGCCCATAATCTAAATTAATCTAAATCCTAATTAACCTTAACCTAATCTAATCAGCATCTGTAATCCTATTCTACGCTAACTGCTTCCGCCGCTGCCTCCATTCTCACGCTGATCTACCGCCTGGGACTGCTGCTCACCGGCTTCTGCACAGGTCGCCTGGGACTGCTGCTCACCAACTGCTGCTGCTCACCGACTTTGGCACTCGACCATCTGCGCCCAGCCTGTGCACTTGACGATCGACCATCTGCGCCCAGCCTCTCCTGTGTTGTGTTCACTCGCTGCAGATGCAAAGAGCACTCCAGCGGCTGAGCCATCAAGCAGCAGCAACCATCGATCAGACAAGAGACTCTAGCCAAGGTGAGTACGGTTCTACATCTCTCTTTCTGTCGTTACATTACCTTCCCTCTGTAGCCGCAGCAGCAACCATCAACGCAGCAACAGCAACCATCGATCAGACAACAGACTCTAGCCAAGCCAGTGCAGACAACTCAACCTCACTCTTCTCATCTATTTCCGGACTAGACGCCAGCAAGTCTTCGACTCCTGCACACGCTCGGATTATCCCAATTCGTTAGTTCTGCACACGACTTAACCTGGGGAGTCAAGTAGTAATGGTCTCTCACTCTTTTCACTCCCTAGTTTCTCTCTTTCTGTTCAGTCACACCAAGGGCAAGAATTTGATTTTCCCTTCCTACTGTATTACAGATCAAGAGCCTCGTTAACTTACATCCAAAGACCTTAGTAGGGGTAAGTGAATCTTCTCTCCCTCCTTGATTACATAACTCTGTTGTGGAATGGGTTAGAGTAGGTTGTTGTGTTGGTGATGATCTTAGGAACTTGGATTAGTAATCAGTTAGGTCGGTAAAGGGTAGCTGCTGAGTTATATTAACAGAATGGTAGAAATAAGGACTGCTGTAAATACATATCTTTTTCCTTCAGTTTTGAAGTTAGAAACTGCCCATCTTGTCGACCAATGTTAAGGAGTTACAGCGAAGATCCACCGTTGAAATTTTAATAGGTCATAGATGAATATATGTAGTTTATTGTGTCCAAATTTGAGAACAAATGAACGGTCGGATTAAAAGTTATAAGGTCCCAAAGTAGAGTAGTTGAGTTGTTGCAATTTCTCAGTTTTCTATATTGGCGAGCAGCCAACTTTGTGACCAAATTTAGGTATGCTAAACTCATTCTTTTTGGCTGAATTTTGGATATGATATAGTTGACATATTATGGTAGAACATATTAAAATTTGAGAGGAATCCAGCAAGTGGTTTGGAATTTATGAATTTTCAAAGATTGAGTCGTAAGCAGTTTTTCTGTTATGCTGAAATTCGGTTTTGTGAGATAGTTTTAAATAGGATTTTGATCTCCTTTACGGCTGAATTTTGGATATATTATAGATAAGATTTTATAGTAGAACATATCAAATTTTGGGATAAATCCAGCGAGTAGTTTAGGAGTTATGATTTTTCAAAGTTAAGACAGTGTGCGGTTTGTTAAGTGTTGTAACCAACTTTAGAAATTTTTGTAGAAGTGATGCTTTAACAGTTTTAATAAATTCTTGTTCCTAGGAGTAGATGAGATAGCATAGATGATCTAGGGAATTATTTCGGAATTTTTATAACATTATTCGAATTTTATATTTGAAGCCGAAGTTGGACCTTAACGATGTTTCCGACCATAAGAAAATGGGTGCATTGCCAGTCTGTAACCAAACTCATCTTTAGGAGTTAGAATATGACTCTTTAGTCTCAAATAAGAGTTTAGGCATGAACTATGGAATTTTAGAAGTTTCGGGATCAAGGGTAAAACAGTCATTTTACCATAAATTGGTATTGTATTAAATTCTGTTCTAATAGGATCTTCTACCTTAGAAGTCTTAGACTTCAAATTACCTAGAAAGTGTGCTGACACACTTGCCTCCTTTGACAGGCAACCGAGTTATACAGTTACAGATTGAGTTTTGATTAAGAGAGTCGAGATCTGATTCAGGTAAGTCCACGGACTTACTTAGCTGGCTTTCTTGTATGAGTGTAATGTGTATGAGTGGTGTTTGCTAGTTATGCTAAATAACGAAACCGGATTAGGCCGACTTTATTATTTACATAATTGACCCAAGTGTATGATAACGGGTCGTGACATCATCTGCCTAGCTCTTGCGAGAGTCTAGGAGGTTCCCTGCGACCAGCCCAGTCCGGTAGACGGTCAGATGCATTAGTACCATTCCGCGTTGGTAAACGGGGACAGGGGCGAGGTTTGGGAATCCCTCGTGTCACAAAATAAGTATCATTAGTAATAACGTATCACCTAATTAAAGATAATAAAAGGATTGAGTGTTGCATGTTGATTGTGTATGTTGTGTGTTTGTGCTTTTACCTTTATACTTATGCATAGAATGTTAGCTAACGGTTTTATACCGCTTGTAGATGTCTTGCAGGTTAAAACAGTTGTAGAGAGATCCGAAGGGAATGGTCAGCCGGGTCCACGTACTTATTTAGTTGGGGACGGGATGTCTTTTGTTCTTCTTATGTGTCGTTTTGATACCTTTGCTTTGTAAGGCTGATACATATTCTTCATGTATATATTGTTTAAAGTTTTCAAATGATTTAAATACTTTTGTGCCTTGTTGTAAGATCCAAGTTAAATTGTTGTCAAACTAAGGTCGGGACCCATTGTGAGGTCCTAACCAGTAGCTCCCCGAGTTCTCAGAATTTGGGGTGTTACATAAGGCTTTTTGTGCCTTCGAAAATGAATTCATGGATGTCTCCATAGCGTTGAGCTTGATCAAAATTGTCTCCAGCACATCATCCGGTTTCTTCGGTGGCTGGGACGAGCTTGATGCAGGCTCCTGGCTTCTCAATGGAGTAGAAGAAGAAGAGGGGGCACTAAGAACATTTTCAGCATGAGAATAAAAGTTACCGGAATTTTGTTGATTTGATCTCCAATTGTTGTTGTTGGAGTTTCTGTTGTTGTTGTTGTTATAATTGTTGTTCCGCGGCCCTTGATAGTTGCTTCTTCCTTGGTATCCACCATCTTGCTCCTTCTTCGTTTGAGCTACTAAAAGCTCCTTTAATGCTTTCACTTCATTGCTAAGCGAGGTGAGTTGAGCTCCATTTGATGATGTGTCCTGGAAGCTAACTCTCCTTGCTCCATCTTCAACTCTTTGATAGGAGTACTTCTCCATAAGTAAAGCTTGATTTTCAATGAAATCTCAAGCTTCATCTATCGGCATATCAATGAAAGTGCCGGAGGAAAGTAATTGGAGCTTGAATTGAGTATCTCCATCCAAACCCTTGAAGTATATTTCCAGCAACTCGATCTTTGGAATCCCATGATGTGGGCAATCCAATAAAAGGTCCTTGAACATCTCCCATGACTTAGACAAACTCTCTTTTTCCTTCATGATCAAAGCATTGATCTTGCCCCTCAATTCAGCGATCTCTGAAGGGGAAATAACTTAGTAAGAAATTCCATCGTCATCTCTTCCCAAGTGTTAATTTTTCCAGCCGGAAGAGATTGATATCAAGCAAGCGCCTTGTCTTTCAATGATAAGTAGAAAGGCCTCAACTTGTAATTGTTGTTCTCCACTCTTGAAGGTCTCAAAGTCTCCATCAGAATCTCATAGTTTTGCAGATACTGATGCGGAGACTCTCTCTCGAAACCTCCAAATTGACATTGTCGAATCATGGTTAGAACTTGTGGTCAAAGTTCATAATCATGTCCAGCTGGATCTCCTAGGTTGACTCCTGGACGCCTTACTTGCTGATTTGAGTCCATCCTCTGTCCTAGGGTTCGTGGAACTCCAGCAAAAAGAACATCTCGGACTGGCATCCGAGGTGGTGGGTGTATCTCGGCTGGGGCAACTAGGACTGGATCTTGCCTCGGTCGAGCATCTGGGATCGGTCGAGGTAGAAGTTGAGCCCTTAGAGCGGCCATATCAACTTCAATTCCTTCAGTTCTTGCACGAGTCTCGTCTCTCTCTTGTTATAGTTCTTCTTTACTGAGACGCAGTTGTTCCAATGCCTCCTTCAATTCGGCTTAAAGATCGCGATTGTCTTGATCGGCCATCTTAGCTTCTTTCAATCTTCTCTTGTAGGTCTTTTCTAGTTCGGAATCGTAAGGAACGATTTCCTTTCCAGGACGAGTTCTTTGCATAAACCTAAGGAAAGATCCTGCAAAATCACTCAAGTAAAGTGGTTAATAGCAACAAGGGCAATAGCCCCGAAAGAAAACCGAAACCGAACTTGGTCTTGACCAAGTCCCCGGCAACGGCGCAAAAAACTTGTTCGCTCCAAAAGGTGTATGCAAGCTTTAATATTTATACCAAGATTAATTGCAAATAGCGAACCCGCAGTGTACGGAACAATTATAATAAAAGCAAGAATTTCAGGGTCGAACACAAGGACTATTATGAAACAAAGATCGGTAGTCCACGTTGTCAAATAACAAACACCGCAACAAGCAAAGCTATCAAAGATGATGTAATAACGAGGTAATGAAAATGCGGATTCTAGAGATTAAAGCATCCAGTTGTGGTTCCGACTCAAGATCTCAAAAGATAACGTGGACAAAGCTGAGGTTTGCAAAGGAAAGGTGTTTCTAAGGTGGGAATAGATCACCGGTTAAGTCGCGCTACTCACTATCCCAAACCAAAGATCCTCGGGTAAGTCTCAAGGTATTAAGGAAAGGAGCTATAATCTCAAACCAACACACCACCCAAGGGATAGAACTAACCTTTACCGGGTAAGTCTCAGGCTAACTCTCAAAGCTGGGATGAAGGCACACTCAAATCCCAATAAAGGATAAACCTTTATTACCTATACTCATGATCTTGGGTATACAAACAAAGGAATCACTGGGTGAGTCTCATGATAGGCTTGCGTTGAACCAGGAAGGTATAACAAGGATAGGATTTGACAAACTGAAACCTCAACTCAGATAAGGATCAGGAAAGGGCTCACCTCGCTCAGTTTATGTACCATCTTGGTCGAGATGTTCCATAGCTGACCGAGGTGTTCGTCGGTTAAGGTAAAGGCTCGAACTTTCAGGGTCCACTGGGGTAAAGGCTCATTCTATCATCGTCTTTCCCACAACTTTCAGTCAATCACCCTAGAATCGCATAAAGAACTTAGTCAACGATCATCATGATAACAACAATCAAATATATAAGAAATGAATCAATATTCAAACAAGAAAACCTTAACACAAAGGTCTCAATAACTGAATCAAACAAACAAATAGTCAGTGTTCCTCAATCACAAATCAAAAAAGACAACAAAACCAAACCAACTAAGAAAATCTTACAAACTTCCTTCAAAGCCAACTTCAAAACTAGATTCCTTCCTTCCTTGATCTTCAACCTTCAAAACTTCCTTCAAAACTTTCTTCAACTCTGGAGAACTATGCTCCTCTGATCCGGAATTTTCGAGATAGTTGAAATTCCAGAAAATCAGCTTATATATATAGGAGAATTATCTTCCAAAGATAAAATATCTTAAAAAGATAACTTCCTTAAATTATATCTCCATATCTTCCAAAATATATCAGCCAAAACATATTCTTCCTTCAAAAAATCCATCCTAAAATATGTGATATTCACTTTCCAAAAATAGAATATCTCAACCAAAAATAAAGATCTTATGTCCGGTCATCAGTTCGCCTCGGTCCAGACGCTCCTGAAGATCACTTTGGTCGAGGTGATACTGTAGCTAACCGAGGGGAGTCTCAGCTGAGAATGAATCTCTCTAATCTGGTCCAAAATCAATCTTCTAAATCATTTACATGCTTCCTGAGATCTTCTTATAACTCCTCAATGCTCCAGAATGTTGCTCCAATGACTCCCTAACTTCCTTAGCTCCATTTCGATCCAAAACGTGCCATTTTCCCTACAATTACAACGAAACTAAGTGTAGACCTCGATTCCCGCAAAGGTAGACAAAACAACAATATAATCAAAGAATATGCATCCATACATGCAGATTTATGAAGATAAAACGTCCAAACCAATCCCAAAATATAGACTATAATACATGTTATTACATATCTCTCTCACTTGTTCGTTGTAGACAATATTCTTCTTTTTTGCGGAAGCCTCAGTTGAGTAAACGAGGATTATGAAGAGGATATTGGATGAATTTTGCGGGGCTTCGGGGCAGAGGGTTAGTCTTGGCAAGTCAAGAATATTTGTGTCCCACAAACATGAGAGGCATTCTGGAGGGACAGTTGAGTGATGCCTACGGAATCCAGCACACACGAAATTTGGGCCTTTATCTAGGTAATCCCCTTATTCATGACGCAATGTCCTGGTCTTTCTTTAATCCCTTGGTCGAACGAGTCTCATCAAGGTTGGCTGGCTGGAAAGCTAGCAAACTGAGCTTGGCAGGAGGAGTGACTCTCGTTAAATCGGTACTACGGATATGCCTCTATACTATATGAACGTTATGCTTCTTCCGGTTAGTGTGACGAATAAACTGGATAGGGTATGTAGGGAGTTCTAATGGGGAAGCAGAGATGGGGGACGCAAAGTGCACCTTGTCAGCTGCAATAAGAACTGCCAACCGAAAGAATTTGGTGGGTTAGGTATAAGATCAGCTGCGGATTCCAATCTAGCAGCAGTTAGAAAACTTAGGTGGCGTCTCTTCTTGCAAAAGGATCAGACATGGGCTAGAGTATTGTTAAGGAAATTGTTCGCTCCAAACGGTGTGTGCAAGCTTTAAATTTATAACCCTAGAATTAAGCTTAAAACAAGGATGCGAACCCGCAGTGTACGGGTCAATCGTAGTAAAAGCAAGGAATTCCAGGGGTCGATCACAGGGACTCGGTGAAACAAAGTCGATAACGGTAAGCTTCGTAAATACTAACCACAAAGAGCAATTAACACAATCAAAGATAGATAAGAAGTCAATAAAGCAAACATGCAATTCTAGGGATTAAAGCATCTAGTTGTGGTTCCAACTCAAGATCTAAGGATAAGCGGACAAAGCTGAGGTTTTTTCATGGGGAAGGCGTTACTAAAGTGGAGTAGATCACCGGGTAAGTCTCACTACACACTAATCCAAAACCGTAACTCCTATTACTGGGTAAGTCTCAAGGAATCAAGATAAAGAACTATGACCTCAAACTAACACACCATCTAAGGGAATAGAATCAACCTTTACCGGGTAAGTCTCAGGCTAACTCACAAAGATGGGATGGAAGCACACTCAAACCCCAATAAAGGATAAACCTTTATTACCTACACTTATGATCGTTGGTACACAAACTAAGGAATTACCGGGTAAGTCTCGTCCTAAGCTTGCATTGAACTAGGAAAGGTGTAATAAGAATAGGATTTGGCAAACTCTAACACTTAACTCTCAGTTTAGGATCAGATAAGTCACCTCGGTCAGCCAAATTCCACCCCGGCCGAGATGTTCATCGACTGAGCGAGATGCTTAGGGTTAAGGTTAAAGACTCGAACTTTCAGGGTCCTACTGGAATCTAAGATTATTATATCATTGTTTTTCCCACAACCTTCAGCCGATCACCCTAGAATCACACAAGGAAATTAGCCACTCATCATCATTATGAAAGTATTAATCAAATATATGGGAAGAAGGTGAATATTTGAACAAGAAGAATTTAATGAAAAGACTTCAATAACTGAATCAAATATCACAACAAAAGCGTTCCTTGGATAGCAATCCAACAAGAGAAGACAACAAAGAAGGGAATCAAAGACAATCTTACAAAACCCTTCAAAAAGCTATAAAAGCTATGATCTTCAATCTTCCTTCAACCTTCAAAAAGGTTCTTCAAATCTCCCAACTGGAGTATGCCGCAGCGATGTAGTAGGTGTAAAGCAAGGTGATAGCGGATGTCGGATTTGTGGGAAATCCGACCCTTTTTATAGGAAAATAACCCTCCAAAGATAAGATATCTTAGAAAGATCTTTTCCCATAAAAATAGGTAAAATATAAGATCTTCTTCCTTCCAGGAGTCAAGCCCAAAAATATAAGATCACTTTCCAAAGATAAAAGATCTCAGCCAAGAATAAAATATTCTCGCCGCGTCCTAGGTGTTCGCCTCGGTCGAGTCGGCTTTTCTGGATCACCTCGGTCGAGATGAATCTCTGGTCAACCGAGGTGAGTCACAACTGAATGTGAAATCTCTCAAAACTGGTCCAAAGTGAATCTTTAATCCATGGCTATGCTTCCTGGATGGTTCCTTATGTTCCTCAATGTAGCTCCAATGACTCCATAGCTCCTTTTGCTCCTTTTTTATGCAAAACGTGCCATTTTACCTACAATTACAACAAAACTAGGTGTAGACCTCGATTCTCGCAAAGGTAGATGAAATGGTAATATAATCACATATAATACATACAAACATGCAGATTTTTGAAGATAAAACGTCCAAACAAACCTCAATATATAGACTATAATTCATGCTATCAAAATACCCCATACTTAGCCCTTGCTTGTCCCCAAGCAAGTTCCGCATATAGAAGACAAGATAGAATGGATTATAAGTCATGAAAATCAATGAAAAGTCTTTCAAAAACATCTTTATGGTGTGCAACAATCATAGATCACTCTAAGAGAATACTTCATGGAATTTAAAATCCAAACATGCTCAAAACATTTTATAAATATAGAAAAGTTGTTCATCTTTGCATAAAACCATAGAATGCATAATAAGTCATATTTATCAAAATTAATCATGTATAATCCAGTTTAAACCACTAAGTCAATCAACAACCTCAAGGTCTCAAGGGCTTCCCAAAAGAAAAGGTCAAGAAACGTGTAGGGTAGGGATGTATGTAAGGTAATGTGGTGCTAGAATCCGGGAAAGGATGAACTTCACTTTCACTTTGACTTGCAACATCTTCCACCAATAAGCTTTGCTTATTTCACACTTTTTCTTTTTTACTTTACTTTTTGGGATGCATGGACAGAGGTGCACAATAACCGAAGCCTAGGAAATCCGCAATCATCAATTTCTTGAGATGCATCAAACCCTTGATGCACATACCATGACCCGTTAGGAATATCGCTCAATCCGACTTTGGCAAGACACAAACACCCGGCTATGTGAATGGTGCCGAGTTACTCATCTTCATGATTGACTTCCCCAAACCTAAGATTACTTTCTAACACTTTCACTTCCAGCCAACTTCTCAACTTTAACTTCACTTGCTTTCGCCGCTTCGCTTGCTTCCAAATTCCCGGATAGGTAAAGGGAGGCAAAATGTACATGAGGGGCTAAGCATGAATAAGAAGAAGAAGAGAGAAGAATGAATTGCCTTGGTCTTTCCAGGAAGAAAGTGAGAGAACTCATGATGTGGTGTCAACCTTCAAATTCAACATAATTTAGATAAAAACAAAGTATTAAACATGCCAATAATTTCAAACAAAGCATTTAGCAACTTAAACATATTATAAAACCTTTCAAACACATAAAGAATTTAAAACCAGTCAGTAAACAAGATCTTCACTGAGATCATATCCAGATAAGAAACACAAAAATCGTTTTCGAAAACTCTCAGTTAACCCACCTCGGTCGAGGTGTTCTTGGGTCAACCGAGGTGAAACGCCTCGTTTGGCCAAGACTGACTCGGTCGAGGTCAAAAATTTTTTTAAAACCATTTTCTTTTTTCAGTTTCGACGTTTTTCTCAATCAAATAACCTGTAAATATGCATGCAATCTCAGATAAACATATAAATGCAGAAGTGAAGCATAAATATAAAATATCCGATAAAGTGTGAGTCATACATCAAAGTTATCAAATAAATACATCAAATACCCCATACTTGGGACACACTGTCCCAGTGGGTCAATATAAGTCTAGAGAATAAAAGTACTCACCGGATAAATAGCTGAACTGCATAAAAATATAATAAAGAAAATCCTGCAGCTCATCAATAGTCGCGATCCGGTGGTGGTGGTGGTGGCACGTATGGATACTGAGTCGGGTCGAATGGATGACCCATGATACGCTCGAACTGAAGTTGGGCCATAATATGCTGATAATGCTGCCGCTCCTGCATCTCGCGGATATCCAACGACAAAGCAGCATACGAATCAATAACCTGATCCGTCAGGTCATCGATCCGTCTATGAGCATCTGGATCCCTCACTCTGCGCCTCCTGCATCTAGCAGGCCTAACTGGAGAAGTATCAGCTGGTGCAGGCTCAGTCTCATCATCATCATCCATATCTATAATCGGTGGCGCGCTCGTCCCTGCAGTATCTGTCTCTGTATCCATCGGGACTCCATCCCCTCTCTCATCCATTGTATCCTCGTCATCAGCCTCCTCCTCCTCAGTTAGGGCAGCTGCTGCCTCCCTAAAATCCTCCATCAGTGGAGCCCAGGCGGTCTGCCAATAGTGTGGATCATATACGGTGAACTGGGCAGACCATCGGATCCCCTGTGGTGCAGTCAGCTCCCACGGCATAGCAACGTAGGGTGTAGTCAGTCCTCGGGGAACCAGAATCTGCCGAGTGATCATGTCCTGTAATCCAAGCGGCTTCTGAGCCGCCACCATCGTACAAGCACTGAGGTCCATGTCATGATAAGCAGCTATGTGGGTGACAAGCCCTCCGCAGCAGATGTCTCCCTTCGCTTTGGCCTTGATCTTGTGCAGGTCCTCTGCCAAGATCAAGCCAAAGTCTGGGAAACCCCCAGTAACCATACAGTACAGACTGAAAAGCTCGCCCTGTCGGACCTTCTGGGGCGTCTCAGCACGCGCCAGAAGCGTCTCGCTGAATATCCTGTGGGCTAACCTAAAGGCTAGGTGGAAGATGACCTTCTCCCTGGAATCTCCAGGGCGCCATCTATCTGCATGCTCAACAATATGGGCTATCTGCCCCCAGAACTCCCTAGCTACAGATCGGGAAGGGAAGTCAGTGGCGGTGGGCTCAGGAAAGCCGAAAATCTCTCTCCAAATCTCGAGCGGCACTAAGAAGTTCCGGTTCATCAACCGGTACTTCACAGACTACTCTGTGGGAAGGTAGGTGAAGGAGCTAACGAACTCTAGGGTCGGCTCCAAGTAGGCTGGGGCTCGGATCTCAGTAAATTGATCCAGCCCAATTGTAGTAATCATCCTCCTAAGGTCTCCATCTACCCCTAGGCAATCGAAAGCTGAAATGTCCAGGAATCGTGGTGCGATCACTGGACGGCTAGCTATACGCTCATAATCCACCTGGTGTCTCTCATGGATCACCGGGCGGTAAGGTCGGGAAGAAGAGGAAGAAGGGGAAGGTGAGGATCTATCTCTGAGGGCAAGGCGACGTTCAGAACTCATTTTCACTCAGCTACTGTCAGATCACCTCGGTCACTGACAACTCTCAGGAATCACCTCGGTCGAGGTGCAGTTCGACTGGGCCGAGGCGGAAACAGTTCACGATTCAACTCTCAGAAATCCAGTTCTTTTCCCCCAAAAATCACTACAATTGCTTCCTATGGGGTACTTAAGCCTTTTCTCAGCAGATGCAAGGGCAACCAAAGCCCAAATCGAAGCGAATGAACGAGTTAGGGTTTTGACTGTTTTTACCTCGTTTCGGCCGATTCGTTCGATTTCTTCGCAGATCCGTACTTGCAATGGGATCCTCTACCCTTCAATCGTAGTTTGGAAGCGGAAATCTTCGAAAACAAGCAACATTCGAGGAAGCGAGGTGAGAAGGCGCCGCGGTCGAGTCGAAGTGGGTAAAAAAAGTGAAAAAGAAATTTTTCCCCCTTTTATATTGTTCCTGGAACTGCTGTCACCTCGGTCGAGATGGTCTCGACTGGACCGAGGTGGTACGGACCGAGGTGGTTCTGCAGAAACCCTAGTTGCCTTGGTTGCTCAAGAATCAACTCGGTCGAGGTGGCCTCGACTGGACCGAGGTGTCTCAGTCAAACTTCGTCTTCTCGAATTCTCGAACTTCTGTACTTCCAGTTATGCTCCTTCCTTAGATGTCTCCTGTTATCTGTCTAGGACGCCAAAAACAAACAAAACAAAGCAAAAGCAAACTATCTAAGCTAAACTAGAAAACGGGAAAAGAAAGCAATACCTTGGGTTGCCTCCCAAGAAGCGCTTGGTTTAAGGTCGCTAGCTGGACCATAATGCATCTCAAATGAGGTATATTGGTGCAACCTCCTCAACCGGAGTCTCCGGTTGGTACTTCTTAAGTCTATGACCGTTGACCTTGAAGCTTCCGCTAGTTTCGCCCCATATCTCAACTGCACCATGAGGAAAAACATGTTTCACAACATAAGGTCCGGTCCATCTAGATTTTAACTTACCTTGAAAAAAGGCGGAGGCGGGAGTTGAAGAGTAGAACTAAGTCTCCTTCGTTAAGCTCCTTTGGGATGATACGCTTGTCATGCCATCTCTTCGTCCTTTCCTTATAGATCTTGGCATTCTCATAAGCGTTCAAACGCAGCTCCTCCAGCTCGTTGATCTCCAAAAGTCGCTTCTCGCCGGCCTCCTTAATGTCGAAGTTCAACCATTTGATTGCCCAATACGCTTTGTGTTCCAATTCGACGGGCAAATGGCAAGACTTCCCATATACCAAATTATAAGGGGTGGTACCTATGGGAGTCTTAAATGCGGTCCTGTACGCCCAAAGAGCATCGTCCAATTTCATGGACCAATCCTTCCTCGTTCTAGAGATGGTCTTCTCCAAAATTGCTTTGATTTCTCTATTTGAGATCTCGACCTGTCCACTAGTTTGAGGGTGATAAGCAGTTGATACCTTGTGGGTTACCCCATACTTCGATAGAAGTGCCTTGAACTTCCGGTTGATGAAATGCGTTCCTCCATCACTGATGATGATGCGTGGAGTTCCAAACCGTGGAAAGATAGTCCTGTTTAGGAACTTCACAACCACCTTGGCGTCATTAGTGGGAGAGGTAATGGCTTCAACCCATCTAGAGACGTAATCAACCGCAAGAAGGATATAGAGGTTTCCTCCGGAGGATGGGAAAGGTCCCATGAAGTCAATCCCCCATACATCGAAGATTTCCACCTCTTGGATGTTATTAAGTGGCATCTCGTTCCTCCTTGATAAATTTCCTGTTCTTTGGCATGCATCACAAGAGACAACAAAAGCTTGTACATCTTTAAATAATGTAGGCCAAAAGAAACCGGAACGCAATACCTTAGCGCATGTTTTATCGGTGCTAGCATGTCCTCCACAAGGAAGTGAATGGCAATGCCGTATAACGCTATTAACCTCATCTTCCGGAATGCCTCTTCGAAGCTTCCCATCCGGTCCGCGCTTGAATAGCAGCGGCTCGTCCCAGTAATAGTGTCGTACCTCCTTGAAGAATATCTTCTTTTGAGAGTACGTCAATCCGGGCGGTGTTTCTTGGCAAACAAGATAATTCACAATATCAGCATACCAAGGTCCGTTTTTATCAGAAAGTTGGTGGATTGAATGTTCCACCAACTGAGGATGAATGTCAGATAAGGGAGTAAGAAGTTTATTATTCTCAGTAGTCTCAGTTGACATCATCTCGCCATCGACCTCGGTCGAGGCGCAGAGGCGTTGACCGAGATGTTCTTCAGTCGCCTCGCTCAGTCCAGAAAGTGCCTCGGTCGAGGTACTGCAACTGGAACCCAAACTGGAGATCTTCGTCTCCTGGATTAGCTTCTCAGTTTTTGCTCCTGGATCCTCTTCCAGTGCCTTTAAGCTCTGTATATCTGCATCACAAGAAGCATCTAAAACTTCCTCTATTAAACTAAAACTTATAACTCTTTCGAGTGGATCGTTAATAAGGATAGAGCTCACCAATTCTCTTGATTCTTCTTCATCGTAGATGTTGAAGATATCATCAGTTAGCTGCTCCCCTTTCATTGCGGCAAGCAATGCAAACTCCACTTGGTCACCACCAATGTTGAACTTCAACTTGGCGTTTTTACAATCAACGTTGCAACCCGAAGTTGCTAGAAATGGCCTCCCGAGAATGATAGGAACTGGATAATCTGCGGGAATGTCAAGTACAACAAAATTTATAGGTAGATAGAAGTTACCTAACTTGACCGGAACGTCCTCCAAGATGCCCACGGGATGGGTGATGGAGCGATCCGTCATATAAAGTCGAATCTTGACCGGCTTGGGCTCTCCAAGTCCGATCTTCATACATAGCTCCAGCGGGATGATGCTCACGCTGGCTCCTAGATCACAAAGGGCTTCACAAGTGACATCCCCAACTTGTATGGTAATGCTAAATGAGCCGGGATCTCTCAACTTAGGTGGCATCTTCTCCTTCATGATCTTAATAAGCTCCGAGGATTTAGATGTCATCCTAACTTCACCAAAGTCTTCCAATTTCCTTTTCCTTGAAAGGATCTCCTTTAAGAACTTCCCATAAGCGGGCATACCTAGAATAGCATCAAGGAAAGGAATGTTAATATGCAGCTTATTCATCAAGTCAAGGAACTTACCAAAGTGCTTGTCTAGATGTGCTCTGGCCCTTGACTGGGGGAATGGAAGTGGTGGTTTGTATGCAGGAGGTGGAATATAAGTTTCAGTTATCCCTCCCGCTTTCTGTTGCTCCGCCTCGGGCGGCATCTCGGTCGAGGTGTTCTTCGACTGGATCTGGACCGAGGTGGTCTGCGTCGAACGAGGTATTAGATCTGCAGTTTTGAGTCCACTCCTCGTCGTTATGGCCATGCACTGGCCCTTAGGGTTGCTTTCCGTTTTTGCTAGAAGCTTCCCTGGATCTCTTGGCGCTTCATTCGCCCTACTTGCAAGTTGTTGTTCGAAGGACTTTTGGGCCCTCGAAAATTAAGTCATAGAAGTCTCCATAGCACTAAGCTTGATCAAGATAGCCTCCAGAACTGCGTCTTTCTTTTCCGGCTGAGACGAACTTGATCCTTGCCCCTGGCTCTTTAATGGAGTAGAAGAAGAAGAAGAAGGGGAAGAGAGGAAAGGGTTAGAGGAATCGTTAGAGTTGGAATTTGAATGATTGTTACCGTGATTTTGGTTGTTCGCCCTCCAGTTGTTGCTATTTGATCCTCTATTGTTGTTGTTGTAATTGTTGTTCCGGGAACCGTTGTTGTTGTTACGGTACCCGTTGTTGTTGTTGTTCCTTTGCCCTTGCTCTTCCTTCTTGGTTTGTGCAACCAAGAGTTCCTTCAATTGCTTCACGTCATTCTTCAAAGACGTGAGTTGATTGTTGTTGGATTGAGTCTCTTGAAAGTTGACTCTTTTAACTCCACCTTCAGTTCCTTGGTGGGTATATTTCTCCATGTGCAAGGCTTGCTTCTCAATAAAGTCCCAAGCCTCGTCAATCGCCATTTCCATGAAGGTACCGGCG
Source organism: Fagopyrum esculentum (assembly GCA_033239045.1). NCBI lineage: Eukaryota > Viridiplantae > Streptophyta > Magnoliopsida > Caryophyllales > Polygonaceae > Fagopyrum > Fagopyrum esculentum. The sequence continues at coordinate 125,819,354 of BSUD01000006.1, read as the reverse complement.
GAGAGTAGTTGGAGATTGAACTGGGTGCTTCCGTCCAGTCCCTTGAAGTAGATCTCCAACAACTCGATTTTTGGAATCCCATGATGTGGGCAATCCAAAAGGATATCCTTGAACCGCTCCCAAGATTTGGACAAGCTCTCCTTGTCCTTCATAATGAAAGCATTGATCTTCCCTCTCATTTCAGCTGTCTTTGAGGGGGGAAAGAATTTGGTCAAGAATTCCGTAGTCATCTCCTCCCATGTGCTAATTTTACCTGGAGGAAGAGATTGATACCAAGTAAGAGCTCTATCTTTTAAAGAAAAGTAAAAAGGTCTTAGCTTGTAATTATTATTTTCAATTCTGGAGGGTCGCAAGGTTTCCATCAAGATTTCGTAGTTTTGAAGATGTTGATGTGGTGATTCCTTCTCTAGCCCTCCGAATTGGCATTGGCGAATCATGGATAGAACTTGCGGTCGAAGTTCGTAGTCATGATCCGCTGGATCTCCTAGGTTCACTCCTGGACGCCTCAGTTGTTGATTTGGGTCCATCCTTTGACCTAGGGTTTGTGGAATTCCTGCAAGAAGAACATCTCGGACTGGCATCCGAGGTGGAAGTATCTCGGCCGGGGCGTCAGGTACTGGAACCTGCCTCGGTCGAGGATCAGCAATTGGGACCTGCCTCGGTCCAGCATCGGCAACTGGGTCTTCCCTCGGTCGAAGTAGAATCTGGTCTCTTATGACGGCCATTTCTGCTTCGATTGCTTCAGTCTTGGCGCGAGTTTCTTCCTTCTCTCGCCTTAGTTCTTCCTTGCTGAGGCGTAGCAGCTCTAACGCCTCCTTTAATTCGGCCTCAAGATCGCGGTTGTCTTGTTGGGCCATCTTCGCTTCTCTTAAGCGTCGCTTGTATGTCTTTTCTGGTTCGGGATCGTAAGGAACGATTTCCTTCCAGTGCGGGTTCTTCGCATAAACCTGTGAAAGAACCTGCAAAAGTCACTCAAGTAGAGTGGTTAGAAGACACGGGGGCAAATGCCCCAAGAGCAAACCGTACCGGCTCGGTCTAGACCAAGTCCCCGGAAACGGCGGCAAAAACTTGTTCGCTCCAAACGGTGTGTGCAAGCTTTAAATTTATAACCCTAGACTTAAGCTTAAAACAAGGATGCGAACCCGTAGTGTACGGGTCAATCGTAGTAAAAGTAAGGAATTCCAGGGGTCGATCACAGGGACTCGGTGAAACAAAGTCGATAACGGTAAGCTTCGTAAATACTAACCACAAAGAGCAATTAACACAATCAAAGATAGATAAGAAGTCAATAAAGCAAACATGCAATTTTAGGGATTAAAGCATCTAGTTGTGGTTCCAACTCAAGATCTAAGGATAAGCGGACAAAGCTGAGGTTTTTGCATGGGGAAGGCGTTACTAAAGTGGAGTAGATCACCGGGTAAGTCTCACTACACACTAATCCAAAACCGTAACTCCTATTACTGGGTAAGTCTCAAGGAATCAAGATAAAGAACTATGACCTCAAACTAACACACCATATAAGGGAATAGAATCAACCTTTACCGGGTAAGTCTCAGGCTAACTCACAAAGATGGGATGGAAGCACACTCAAACCCCAATAAAGGATAAACCTTTATTACCTACACTTATGATCGTTGGTACACAAACTAAGGAATTACCGGGTAAGTCTCGTCCTAAGCTTGCATTGAACTAGGAAAGGTGTAATAAGAATAGGATTTGGCAAACTCTAACACTTAACTCTCAGTTTAGGATCAGATAAGTCACCTCGGTCAGCCAAATTCCACCCCGGCCGAGATGTTCATCGACTGAGCGAGATGCTTAGGGTTAAGGTTAAAGACTCGAACTTTCAGGGTCCTACTGGAATCTAAGATTATTATATCATTGTTTTTCCCACAACCTTCAGCCGATCACCCTAGAATCACACAAGGAAATTAGCCACTCATCATCATTATGAAAGTATTAATCAAATATATGGGAAGAAGGTGAATATTTGAACAAGAAGAATTTAATGAAAAGACCTCAATAACTGAATCAAATATCACAACAAAAGCGTTCCTTGGATAGCAATCCAACAAGAGAAGACAACAAAGAAGGGAATCAAAGACAATCTTACAAAACCCTTCAAAAAGCTATAAAAGCTATGATCTTCAATCTTCCTTCAACCTTCAAAAAGGTTCTTCAAATCTCCCAACTGGAGTATGCCGCAGCGATGTAGTAGGTGTAAAGCAAGGTGATAGCGGATGTCGGATTTGTGGGAAATCCGACCCTTTTTATAGGAAAATAACCCTCCAAAGATAAGATATCTTAGAAAGATCTTTTCCCATAAAAATAGGTAAAATATAAGATCTTCTTCCTTCCAGGAGCCAAGCCCAAAAATATAAGATCACTTTCCAAAGATAAAAGATCTCAGCCAAGAATAAAATATTCTCGCCGCGTCCTAGGTGTTCGCCTCGGTCGAGTCGGCTTTTCTGGATCACCTCGGTCGAGATGAATCTCTGGTCAACCGAGGTGAGTCACAACTGAATGTGAAATCTCTCAAAACTGGTCCAAAGTGAATCTTTAATCCATGGCTATGCTTCCTGGATGGTTCCTTATGTTCCTCAATGTAGCTCCAATGACTCCATAGCTCCTTTTGCTCCTTTTTGATGCAAAACGTGCCATTTTACCTACAATTACAACAAAACTAGGTGTAGACCTCGATTCTCGCAAAGGTAGATGAAATGGTAATATAATCACATATAATACATACAAACATGCAGATTATTGAAGATAAAACGTCCAAACAAACCTCAAAATATAGACTATAATTCATGCTATCAAAAGTACAAAATAGGGGTAGTGGAGTGGCCTACATGCTTGTCATACAATGGAGGTGCATCATACATTTGGATAAGCACTGCTAAAGCTTATAACCAGATTATTGTATCTAATCTGGGTTGAAGCGTTAAAGACGGGAGAAAAGCGAGGTTCTGGAGTGACTCGTGGGCTTCACCGGAACCGCTATCAAGGTTATGCCAACTTCTCCTCTCAATTCCGGAATTGGATATGAGTGTCAGGGCAGTTTGGCGAGATGACAACACCTGGGACTTGCCCTACTTATCATGCCATCTGGATAACTCTAGCCTGCTTCGAGTCCTAGCGATGGGCCTACGGAATCAAGAAGGAGAAGATGCTCCCCACCAAGAATGAAGCTTTCTCTATGGCTTCGGCAGTTGGTGTTCTAAGGGAGGCTCGTCCACGGCGTCAATTGAGGGAAGCTTTGTTTGCGCAGGTTTGGCAGTTCCGGGGACAAGAACGTAAACATGTATTTGTTTGGCAGCTTGCCTAGGGGGTCCCCCTCACTAATAAGGAGAGGGTTAGACGCAACATTACCATTGTCCCCTACTGTGTGTCTTGTCCGGAGGAGGAGGAGAGCCTGTTACATGCCTTAAGAGACTGCTTGTTCGCTAGGAGAGTTTGGAGAAACTTGGTACCAAAGGACCTACATCAAGCGTTCTTCCAAATAAGCCGGGACGATTGGTTATTCGAGAACACTAACATCGGTATAGTGGCCAGCTTACGTAAAATCTGGAGAGATCTTTTTGCTACTGCAGTATGGTGGCTTTGGAGGTGGCGGAACGCCAGAGTTCTTGGGGACGGTCATATTCCGGTGGATAAAGCTGGCTTTATAGTAAGGCGGTATGAGGATTATGTGTGTGATATGGAGAGTTTTGAGAACCTGATGGGTAGACAGAGAAGGGAAATTCATGTGGGTTGGCGCAAGCCCGTGAGCGGATGGCTGAAGCTCATCTCTGATGGTGCTTCGAAGGGTACCCAGAATCTTACAACAGCGGGAGTAGTAATACGCGATGAAGATGGGAATTGAGTGAGAGGTGTTTTGGTGAACCTAGGAGCTTGCTCCACTCCGGCAGCTGAGTTGTGGGGAGTGATTCACGGGTTGGAGCTTGCGTGGGAGATGGGAGATGAAGATGGGAACTGAGTGAGAGGTGTTTTGGTGAACCTAGGAGCTTGCTCCACTCCAGCAGCTGAGTTGTGGGGATATGAGGGGGGTTACCTGCCCCCGGATTACTAGTCTGTAGTTTGTTACTTTTTCTTATATCCGTCCTGAGACCGAATGACGCGGGGGCACACGTCCGGTGAACTACATATACAAGCACACGGGGTTCCATCATAAAACCAATTGACAATAGGAGGAGTAGCCCGGATGCTTATATGGTAGGTTCACTTGATTGCGTGTTATCAATGTGAGTTTCTTTTTCCCTACATCTCAACAGTAGTTCGTTCTTCTTTGAATAAATGCCTCTTGGCATGCAGCTTGATACTCTCTTATCAAAAAAAAAAAAGTTTGCAACTCCAAAATCACAAGTGACTACAGTAATGCAATGATCAACACCTTCATTAAACATGTATAACAGAAAACTTGCCTAATCAAGCAATACAAAAACTCAAAATTACCGAGAAAATATAACAGAAAACAAAGGAACGAAGGAAAAAGAGATTTGAGTGTAGATTGCATTGCATAATCACCAATGATCAACACCTTCATTGGAAGAAATAATTTTGTTAAGCGGAAGCCCCGTTTGCAGCATTCTTGTTCATAGCAATAACTTTGAATAGTTTTTCATGAACTTCTTCAAAATGAGGATTTGTCGCATTCTTCACATCCTCTACCCATTGTTGAACCTTCTTGTATGGCCCCAAGAGGCGTGCTTGTTCATTCTCACCCAACAACTAGCAACATAAAAGGCATGTTCATCATCTAGCTAGTAGGAAACTATGTAGTTTTACTATCAATTACTACCGTGAATATTTTCGGTCCGGATCGGAAAACTATTATTGAAACGGATCTTAACCGACACAAGTCTCGACCGGTTACTCAAAATTTAAAGGACTTAAGTCTAATAAAATCCAAAAATAAGTATAAAATTTTGTGCCCAACCGGTCTGAATCTATTATTAGATTGGACTTGGACCTAATATTCAGATCCGGTAAAAGTCCGGACCGATCACTCAAATTTTTAAAAGGCACATTTTTTTAAGTCTCAATAAACCCCAAAAATAAGTGTAATATTTTTGTCCAACTTGTCCGGACCTGAATATTAGAGTCTAGGTTCGGTCCAGATATCCAAGTCGCTCCATCATCCACCACATAAGTTTCAGAACCATTATTTCAGGGTGGGTTAAGGCATCATTTGGATACTGTTTGGTCCGAACCCTAATTAAACCTAAATATGTAATTTAATTGATGAGTTTACCTGCAATTGCATGATCTCGGAGACAAGGGAAAGGTCAGCGATGGATGGTTGGTCGTTCCCAAGCAAGAATTTTCCATTTCCTTGAAGCCATACAGTCTCTAGTGTGGAGAAGGATGCAAGTAACGTCTTCTCACAATCTGCTCTTCCTATTGGGTTTTCTGGGGTCTTGAATACAGGAGCTAGCACAGTGTTCAACAGATATCCCACTACACATAAACACACAAACACATAAGGGCCGGCCCTGCTGCTGGGCGGCATGGGCCGCAGCCCAGGGGCCCATATAATTTGGGGCCCTAAATTAAAAAAAAAAAAAATTAATATGTAGTGAATAAAATTAGAATGGTAGGAATTGACCCTTAGACCTCTGGGTTATAAGGCAACCAAAATCCCACTGCACCACTCTGATTTAATGATATGATATCAAAACTAAATTTATTATTAACAACAAATCTAGAATTGTGAGTTATAATGTTCACTTCATCATATTTTCAATGTTAACTAGTTAACTCTTATATTTTGTATATGTTTTTTCGAATAATTATTATAATAACTTGATGTTATTTAAATTATATAAAATATTCAATAAAAATTGTAACTCTTATTTCTATAAACGTTAAATGATATTTATAAGCCAATAAAATAAAGATATAATTCGGTTTTAAAAACATGACTATTTATAATAATTAACACAAATATGATTTTAAGTTTGAATTATAATTTAACGATAAAATAAAATTTTTAATTAAAAAAGATTTTGACTTATCAAGATACTCAATGTAATAAAAAATATAACTATTATTTCTATAGATGTTACATTAAGTATATCATTTGTTGATAAGTTCATAATGAAATTTTCATTAATGAAAAATTTATTTTAAATGTTATATTATAATTCGAACTTAAAATTATATTTGTGCTATTTTTAATAAATAGTTATTTTTTTAATATAATTATATATTTACTTTGTGACTTATAAATATCATTTAACATCTATAGAGTTAAAATTTTATTGAATATTGACTATAATTTAAATAAAATGAAATTATAATAATTGTTATTCGGAAAAACATATTCAAAATATATGAGTTAAACTGGTTATTCAAGTCATGTTTGTGAAGTACCATGACTCAATATAGGCTTAATGGAGTAACAATTCGGTCAATTGTTGAAATTTGTTGATTATGCAAAGATAATAGAAGATTAGTTCAAAAAATGCAAGACAACATAAATGATTAATATGTATGTTATAATGTGCTTTTGATTTTATTTTCAATTATATAAAACAAATTTCGGATTTTATTTTCAATTATTTAAAAAAAAAATATCTATGTAGGTTCAATAAGTTTTTCTAAACTAAAATTTGGGTTTTATATCCTCTATTATAATGTGTTATTTTATATTTTCTATATCTAATAATTTGAGTATAACATTAATTTTAAATCACTAGGGCACCCGAAAAAATATCGCCCCGGGCACAAAAAATTGAAGGACCGGCCCTGAAACACATTAGTTAAGCGTCATTAACTAATACGGAGTACTTTAAATGAAAGGTTAGTAATTTACTTGCACCACGGCGTAAGTTAGTGTGATGCCAATCCAACAAGGAGTGGAGCTTCGCCCTCTTCTGGAGATCCGCAGGGTACCTTTATTAAAATCAGTGAAATGAATGTTATATAAATCACATTAGGATCATCAGTTGTTTAACTATTTATATGTACGTATAAAAACTATTTTTCTTTAATTGTTTGAGAATTAGTCTACGTTTTTATGTTGTGGTAAAACTTGATTGATCTTAATAACAAAACAAAGTGGGCAGAAATGAAATACATCCCGCATTAATAATAGGAAAATATTCCCCTATATATATGAATGAGCAACAGCATTTAAGTGGACTATATTCATTTATATTATGTGTTCGGAATTGAATTCTAACGACCCGTTACTTTATAAAATAAGTTTTATAGTGTATAATATAGGAATTTTTCCAAAATAATAAAAATAAATTAAATAAATTTGAAATTACCTAGGGATGGAAAATATTGATGAGAATAGGAGGATGATTAAGTTCGGAGAAAATCCGTAGTTTAAAAACAACGAATTTGTATGAAAAAATTGTAATTTAAATTGTGATTTTAGAGTTTAAAACATATAAGGAAACCACATTTTGAAACTACGGTTTATCCTTAAAAAAAATTATTTTAAAATAAACAAACAAGCAAACCGCAATTTCAAACCACGGCTTATTATCGAACACAAAATTATGGAAAGGAAGCCATGAATTTAAAATGCGGGTAAGGATGATAATCTCACCCACAATCGATGGATATCCGATAAACTGAACCATACAGACGGTTAAAAACCCGATAAAATGAGGTTGGGAACTGGATGGTGGCCAGGTTGCGGTTTTGGGTAAGATATTAAAACCATCACCCGACCCACCAACTGTCCCACCACCCGACCCGACTTTCACCCGATGGTCACCCAACATTTTAATTAAAAAAAACTCGAAATTACTACTCAGCTTCTAAATTAAGCCCTTGATTCTTAAACCGAAATATCCTTCACGTTCAATCAAATTGTTCTTTCACTTTTTAAAGATCACAAGTTTGAGCATTTTTCAAGTCCGAGGAATTGATGGAAGCTTAATACCAACAAGTTGAAGATCTATATAAAGCAAGTCGATTTTTTATTCACAAACTTAGTTTTAAGCTAATATTATTTTGGATTTTAAGGAGACATGTAATTCGGAATTTCCAATTTGTCTATTGGGTAGTCGAGTTATCTAATTATCGTATTATGTTAAATTTGGTACTTTGTTTTGAAAGTAGCTTAATTTTTAGTGTGAACTCGACAAAAACCCGACTCACTCAATCACCGCAATTATGGTTTAGGGTGAAGGGGTCAGGTGGGTGATGATTCAGGTGAACGGTTTCTTAATATAGGTCAGGTGATGAAAGTGATATAATCAACCATTACTTGACCCATTGACATTCCTATACGGGTTCTTCATAAAAACTGATGTTTTAAACAATGGGTCTTCCCCAACCTTGAGATTCATCCTATTCTCGGAATTGACTTTCTGAAGACTCTCAAAATTATTTCTTTATTTTTCTTATTTTGGAAAAAAAATTCTATGATATTTTGTATTAAAATCTCTGTTTTATTACATTACCTTAACAATTAATGCTATTGATTATTACAACTTGTTAACAACATTTTTAGTATTTATACTCCCTCCGATAAAAAATAAGTGTCGTTTTAGCATTAGAAATTTGATCAAAATTATCTGTCGTTTTAAGTTTTCTAGGCCAATAAATGAACAATAATTATAAGAAATGTTCTTGAAAATTTGTGTAAATGATTAATTTTAGTTCTAAAATCTTTCTTATTGGTTTAAAAGAAGGTTGAATATTAAATATGTGATAAGATTTAGAAAAACTTTACAAAATCTATGTTATTTAATATTTTTCTTAAAAATTGTGTCAAAGACTAAAATGACAGTTATTTTTGATCGGAGGTAGTACTATTATTCTTTAAATTTTAAAACTAGTCTAATACCCGCACCGTGTGCGGGATTAGTTTTAATAAATTGTAAAACAAATCTAATTATTAATTAAAGTGAGTTGGAAGATAATATTATAAGGGAAAGTAAAGATAATAAAAACAGAAAAGGATATTTTTAAATAAATGATAGTTTACATGTTCTTGATAAAAAAAGGTATTAAATGAAACTGAACGTTAGTTTATATAATTTTTTAATTAATTTTTTTAAAATGAGAGTGCGTTTTAAATTGCATTGACAAAAAGAACGGAAAAAAAATATACGGCATTAAAGGCTTCTACTTTATTATTAGTATATAGATATATATATTTTAACACTAATAGTATATATACATATATGTTTGGTAAGTAGATAAATATAAGTTCTATAATAGGATAATTAAAATATGGTAACTATATATATTATTTAAAAAAACTAAAATTCTAAGAAAATGACATGTGGCATATTTTTTTGTTAGGATGAAGCATGTTGAAGTAAACGCTTCTGCTTTAATATATGTATATAGATAAGGGGTAGGTAAGCGGGAAATGGGAGATTAAAGAGTATATAAAATTTAATTCGGAAATAAAGTTTATTGTATATTTTTTTTTAAAGATTATGGGTTTATCTGATATATATTGCAAGAAGAAGAAGAAGAAAGCTAACCAGTGGTCTGCAACACCGGGAAACGCTGAAGCAATGTAAATTTGAATTGAGTGGCTGCACATCAATAATCAAAATACTCTATTAATCTATGGTTGATCGATTCAATTAAACCAATCATCAATCTAAAGTTAAATACCTTTCACTGAGCTTGAAATCTCCATGAGATATGGCAGGAGCAAGCTTCAAAGGATTCACCTCTGAGAACAAGAAATCCAACACTTGTCAATCACCAAAAACAAACAGATTTAGTTGGTTATCCAACACATAAAGAAAGCGAAGAACCTTGGAAATCAGGGGTACGATGCTCAGCTTTAAACAGATCGATAGGAACTTCTTCGAATTCGACTCCACTAACCCTAAATCATAATCACAATAACACCATTATAACTGTCAAATTAAAGCTATGGAAATGCAGGAAATGTGATTAGGATGATAAGATTCATTACTTGCAGAAAAGAAGAACAGCGCGACTAGGCTGGGAGATTCGATCAGCGTACACCTTTAGAGTTGCCATCTCGATCTCTCTGTCAATTCTCTGCAACTTTTCTATTGGGTTGTAAGAGAGAGTTTGGATTTCTGTGCTTCTAGTTTCCCCGCTTTTATAGTCAAAGCATGAGAATACAGTCAAACGACGTCGCTTCGCGTTTCTTGTTCTTTGGACGATTTATGTTTTTGGTTGGAACGTCACTAATTACGTCATCTAAAAAATTGGAATGAATCGAAACCAAAAGGAAAAAAGAAAAGAAAAAGAATGTATATAATATAATGAAATTAATTTAGGTTGACCATTGACGGTATTATAATATGATCACTAGCCTACATTATTTTCGGACTAGAATTTATTATACTTCACGTAATTTAGTTTTTCCTTAAATTTAATAAAATAAAACTTAATAATCAAAACACATGCATAAAATATAGGACGTATTTTGTCCACCTACGTAATAAAAAATCAATTTTATTCAATTAATTAGACACATTAAATGTGTTCTTAATTATAATAAGTAAAAGATATGATTCGAACTTTGGACGAGTTGTCCCTCTCTCCCACCCTTATACCGGTTGGAGTAATTAAACTTTGTGTATTTTTTTTTTGATGATACACAATATTAATACACAATTTCAATTACATAATATTTATACATAATTTCAAATACACAATATTAATAAATAAAATATTTGTGTAACCAAAACCTTGTGTACGAAGTACCTTTCAGTGAATTTCTTTCCTGAATAATATGTAGGTACATTATGTATGTTCGAGTCATTTTATATCGCTCGAGTACTTCGTACACAAGGTTTTTGGTTACACAAGTCTTTTATTTATTAATATTGTGTATTTGAATTTATGTATTACTATTGTGTAATTGAAATTGTGTATTAATATTGTGTATCATCAAAATAATACACAAAGTTTAATTAGTCCAACTAATATAAAGGTGGAGGGGCAACTCGTCTAGAGTTCGAATCCTACCTTTTACACAATCGTTTATTTATTTATTTATTATAATTAAGAGGAGAGAGAAAATAAGGATTTATTTATTATAATTAAGAGGAGAGAGAAAATAAGGAGAGATTCTAGGAAATTTTTAATAACTATTTCCTATTTTAACGTTTCAGCAAATCCGTTTACATCATTAATTAGGAAAATATTTTATTTAATATAGGAGATAATATCTCCAAATTAGGTAATATCTTTTATTATTTTCTAATTAATCTTTTTCTACATAATTTTAAGTGCCTACTTTGTCTACACATGACAAAACATACATATTATGTATACAAAAATACGTTATGTACCTACTTAACCAACTCACCCACTAAACTAATACAACAATTCTAATGTTATTATAGTTGGGGCATTAACATGATCATTTATGATAAAGGATTATATAATCTTGGTCATTTATGACAGAGGATTGTGTAATCTTTGTCACTTATGTAATATGAATTCAAGAAGGATTATCCATCCTAATATAATAGGAGATATTTTGTAATCTCTCTTTTTCAATTATTATCCCTCCTACCACACAAATTCAAAATCTTCTTTCACTCTTCTTCGACGGCCACCGGAACCCAAAAGAGAGCTTCCCCTTCATTTTGAAACTAGTGTTGCCTATCCTTCACAACATACAAAACTATAATTCTTTGACACTACCTCCAGTCTAAAACACTATGGCCGAAAAAGATCCTTCCATTCCGCTCTCTTCGTCTACAACATCAAAAATATCATACCAATCTTCCTAGATGCAGAAAAGGTCCATACACATCGTGGGCAGAACTTTTTCGTGTTGTCGTGAAAGCTCAATGAGTCAAATATCATATCGATGATATTGTCCCTCGTGCAACATACATTGATGATGACCTATGGGAACAAGTCGATGATGTTTCAATCTAACGGATCTATGGTACCATCTTGCAAGACCTCTTAGCCGGTGAGACTGCCATGAAAGCTTCGAAGAAAAATCAAGAAAATCTTCAATGATAACAAACATTCCAAGGTTGTATACCTTGAACACAAGTTATCAAATTGTTATGTGGATATGCATGGATTTATAACCATGTTTTGTCAAACTATGAAGAGCATTGCATATCAACTAACAAATGTTGACTCCCTTGTTCAAAACAGTCAAGTGGTCATACAATTGATATCCGGACTATCTAGCGAGTACAACTCTGTTGCTTCACTCAACAAAACGAAGTACTCCCTGACTTTGATAAGGTTCGATCCCAACTTGTTCTCGAAGAAACTTGTCGCTTAAAATATTTCACCGCTATTACTACGCTTCTATCTACCCCTCCTTATATGCCCTAGTATCATATGTTGATTTCGGATATACAAACGTTAATAGTGCCTCCAGAGGATTGTTTACTCAGCGGGAACATGCAAATGGACGTGGTTGTAGTTACAAATTCAAAGGATGCGATCGTGGTGCTAGCGACCAACACTAGCAGTGGCCCAACGTATCCACTGGGTCCATATCTTTTGCTTCTACACGTTGGACACCACCGGGATGGGTACAAGAGCTACGTACCTCGTACATGTCACACTCATCAGGTATATCATCTCCTATTCCTCCTCAGAGTTTAAATTCGATAACTGTGGGTAATGGTCAACACATTCCTATTTTGGCTCAAGGAAAAACCGACTTAAAAACCATCACCACCTTGTTTCACCTAAACAATGTGCTAATTGATTCAAAGTTGATCAAGAAACTTATATATGTTCGTCAATTAACTACCGACAACAATGTGTCCATTGAATTTTACTCATTTGGTTTTTTTTGTGAAGGATATTCCAACAAGGAAAATTCTGAGATGTAATAACACCGGTGCTCTATATCCCATCAAATCCATCAAGTCTCTCCATCACTCTCTATTTACGTCTTCGTCTACATGGCATGCCCATCTTGACCATCTAGGATCTCTTGTTGTTGCAACTCTTTAATATAACATTAGCTCTTTTAATAAAGTGTTCGAACCCATCAATTGTCATGCATGTCAATTGGGAAAACATGCTCATTTGCCTTTCTTAACTGCTCATATCAATGATCTTGCATCGTTGGACATTATTCATAGTGATGTATGAGCATCCCCAATTATAAGCTTTGATGGTTTTTGCTATATTCTTGTCTTACTTGATGTTAATACTCACTATTTATGGATTTCCCTCCCAACTATAAATCCCAAGTATATTCAATAAATGTCCAATTTTATGCCCGTGTCCGACCATAATTCAATCTTCCATTCAAATCACTCAAATGTGATAATGGCGGTGAATTCCAAAACAATGTTCTGACCAACTTCCTTGTCCAAAACGGGACGCTGTTTATTTTATCATATCCTCACATCTCATCGCAAAGGGGCAAAGCTGAAAGGGTTATTTGAACACTTTCCATGTGTACACTTCTTTTCCCTACAAACATTCCTCTAAAAGTTCGTCCCTTTGCCGCTAAAACTACATGTTATCTTCTCAACATATCACCCTCCCCACCATCCATAATGAATGGCCTCACAAAATTTTATTTCGTAGAATACGTGCATGCTCTCATCTACGGGTGTTTGGATGCTTTTGTTACCCACATAAAATTGTTGTTGTCCCTCATAAAATTGTTCCTCATTCCCTTCTTTGTCTCTTCCTCGGCTACCCCTCCCATAGTAGGGGTACCGTTGTCTTGATCGACAAAATAATCGTATCATCATCTCTCTACACGTTTTATTTAGCGAGTCTACATTCTCATATTCAACACCACGTTCTAACCACTCTTGTACATTCATCTCGAATGACTCACCATCTATCTACCACTCTTTATTTCTTCCGTTTCATGAGCATTGAGATCTAATAATTCAACCTAATATAACCCAACAACCCACTATACTCAACTCTTCCCCATCTAAGCCATCAACCAAGTCACCCATTAACTACTAATTGTCGGCCCTAAATATGTCTCTCATTATGGTCAAATAACCCATTACCCACCTTTTTGAGAAATCCAATTCTAATCGAAGCCCTCTCATTATGCATCCCAACCCTATTACCCTTAGTCACAACATACAGGCTCGTAGTAGTCTTGGAAATTTTAAACTAGCATAAAAAATTGAGCTCTTTGTATCCACTCTATCTCATATCCTTAGCTACATAAAACAACTCTCCTTTATTCAAACTGGATTATAACCATGATCGACGAGTATCAAGATCTGGTGAGTAATGCGACGTGAATACTTGCACATCTCCCTTTGCACTAACATTGTGCGTTGTATGTGCTTATTTTGTAACAAGTTCCACTCTAATGGTATAGGACGCGTTTAGTGGAAAATGAAAACTCCCATGTTGGTATTGATTGTACTGATACTTATATCCATGTGGTAAAACCGACAACCAACCGTTCTTCATCTTGCGGTTTCCCGCTCTTGGCCCGTTCACCAACTCAATGTCACCTAAATGAAATGGTTTATATGTTTCATCCACCAGGTTTTGTGGACACCTTTCGTGCTACTCATGTTTGTTAATTGCAGAAATCTTTGTACGGTCTAAACATAGGGTGTAGTAACACCGATTTACCAATTACCTACATTATATTGGTTTCACTAGTAGCAAGAGTGACTCCTTCCTTTTTTTGTCTTGTCTTGAGGTACTCGTCTTGCGTACTTGCTAATGTATGTTGATGATATCATATTTACAACTTCCTTTGAGATGCTCCACTCCTCTATAATTAGCCTCTTGAGCAAGGAGTTCTTCATGACTGACCTCGGCCCCCTCAACAATTTTCTTGATATCTCTGCTACTTCTACCTCTCAATGTTTATTCATATCTCAAGAGAAATTAATATGCAAGATAAATAGTTTCTAAGACATCCATTCCGAGTTGTAAGTATGCTATCACTCTTGTGGACTTCGATCAAGCTAACCGTAGCCTCGGACGCCCCTATTTCTGATCCCACCTTATAACGTTGTCTTGCAAGGGCCCTTCAATATTTGGCCTTCACTCGCCTTGACATCATCTATGCAGTTCAACATGCTTGTCTCTTCATGCATGACCCTCAAATACCTCACTTTCCGCTTTGAAGTACTCCATTCTCTAATCATGGAACTAGTTCTCTCGGGATCAAAATTACACCGTCATCACAACCTCTTGTTTTAGTCGCTTACGTCGTCGTTGATTGGGTAGGTTGTCGGGACACCCGTCATTCTACATCCGATTATTGTGTTTGTGAATGATATAATCATCTCATAGTTGTCCAAACGTCAACGTGTAGTATCTTGCTTTAGTGTTGAAGCCGAATACCATGGTGTGTTGTTGCAAAATGTTCTTGGATTGGGAGCCTTCTTCTTGACCTTCATTGCATCGTGTCCTAGCCCCTTGTTGTTTACACATACAATGTTAGTGTCATTATCTCGCTCACAACTCCGTCCGTCATCAATGGATGAAACATGTTGAACTTGATATCCATTTTGCCTGAGAGAATGTTGTTATTGGTCAAGTTCATGTTCTTCATATGTCATCGACGTTTCAATATGCTGACATCATCACCAGGGGTTTACCTCGTGGTCTTTTTCTTGATTTCCTCTCCAACCTCACGATCCGACAAACCTCTTGTTTCGACTAAGGGGTATGATAAAGAATAATGTACATGATAAAGGATAATGTATATTATATTGTAATCTTGGTCATATTATGTGTAATTTATGAGATGATTGTATAATCATGGTCATTTATGTAATATGATTTCATTGTATGTAATAACCGAAAATTTTAAACTCCGTTAATATTAAATTTAACCGGTTCAAACCCGTAAATCCTTATCCTTAAAATAAGAATAAAACGAGATTTAATTTCTATTATTTTGTGCGACCTTAATTCGCATAAAATAATGAAACTTTTAACCGGAATTAATACCGTAATTATTCCCGCAAGTTATCCTTCGATCCGGCGTTTAACGAGTTCGTTAGCCTTGTTTTAATGTGAGAGCAAGCCGGATTTGGGCCACCACTAGGCCCAATTACCTTCATACCAGCCCATTTACTTAAGCCTAATCCTAACCCTAATTCTTTTAATCCTACGCTTAACCTAACCCTCCTCCCTAATAGTTGCTGCACCTCTCAGTACGTACCTCCCCATCGAATTACCGCACCCAGTTTCAATCGAAGAGAGCATCGCTAGTGGCCGCTGCCGTCGAACGGAACAATTGCTTGCCTCGCCGACGACGACGGAGTAAGGGACCGTTGGTGCAGCCGCCTGGAGCCGACGGGACAGTCGCAAAGGTACAGTCGTGTTTCTCTTGCTTTCCTTCTCGGCACCGCGTTACTCCTTCTCTCCGCCGAGTCCCTGTGGCCTTGGACCGACGCCAGCAGTGCTCCTCCTCCTCCCTTGCTGTAGTGGACCAACCGACGCCAGCAGTGCTCCTCCTCCCTTGCTGCAGTGGACCAGTCGAGACAGCACAAAGTTGTCTTCCGCTGCAATCGGCAGTATCGAGCCAGGACGGGTGATGCAACGTGGGGAAGAAAGACATCGAGCCAGCTACAACCTCTGCGACAGCCACCTCATTGGACCGTACCGAACCAAGGGTCACCTTCGAGTGTGAGACGAGTAGTGTGGACGAGTAAGTAACCCTCCTCGGCTTTACTGTTATACGTACTTAGATGTATAAATTAGTCCAGACTGTACAAGCATATATATATATATATAAGAGTGTATATAAGTACGTATGTATAAATTAGTGCAGAATGTGTAGAATGTGCAAAGAATGTATAAGTATGTGCACTTAGGTGAAGAAATAGTATCAGTATGTATATTTATATATATACAGAGGGACCTGAGCATAGAAAGCATGTTACTTAGATAAGAGTTAATGCCGAGTGGTTATATAAGTTGTATATATAGCTGTAGGAATTGTAAAATATACATAAATATATATATGTAGCAGTGTACGAATGTACTCTTATATAAAATTGGAGTTGGAAGAGTGAGTACATATAATTATGAATATACGTATGTACTCTTATATAAAATTGGAGTTGGAAGAGTGAGTACACATAATTATGAATAGGTGTAGGGGACGTGTATGTGTATATTGAGATATAAGAAGGGTTAAGTGTAGGTTTATATATAAGTACGAGTTGGGAGTTATGAAATTATGTAGCTATATTTAAATATTGAGTAATTACGGAACTATACGAGCTGAAGGAAAAGCTAGAGTATGTACATATGTATTTATACATGTAGAAGAGTAGAGTGGTAATCGGGAAAGAGGAGGAGGGTTGTTCTTTGAGGAGTGGTTTCGAGTTTTAACTCATAACTTATAAGAACTGTCAACAATTTATGGAAAACAAGTTCTAAAAGAAATTAGTAGATTTCAAGAATAAACTTTGAGAATTTTCGGCACTAAGGGTAAAATGGTCTTTTACCGTAAGAGAGCTTTTTCCGTAATTCCTTTGCATGAGGTTGGACATATGGATGTGATTTTGATCCACATGCCTTATTTGACAGGCGTTTGGGTTACCACGGGTTCGGTCGAGTTGAGATTTGAGGAAACGATTTTGATCAAGGTAAGTCCTTGCGACTTACTTAGCTGGTTTTTGGATATTAGCTGAGTGATAATAGTTGTGTGTGTGCAATGTGTGTTATAATAAGAATAATAACTTGTTAGGACGACCGTGGTTATTATGTGTTAAGGCCCAAGTGTATGTATAACGGGCCGTGACATCACTGCCCAACTCTGCCAGGAGACTGGGAGGTTCTCTATACCCAGACCATACAGGTACACGGTGAGATGCATCGGATCCACTCCTGATGGGTACACGGGGGCGGAGGCGAGGTTTGGGAACCCCTCGTGTCACAAAATAAGTATCATTAGAGTGAATGACTTAATTGAAGATAATAAATGGATTGTTTGAAAGCATGATGAGTGTTTATTATTTTATGTGTGTGTGTGTGCTATTATTATTCTCCTAATGTTTAGATAACTAGCTAATGGTTGTTTTGTTGTGTTTTTAGTTTTACATTTACTGCAGGTTAGAACAACAGCTGAGTGATCCGGAAGTAGTGGTCAGCCTGGTCTCCGTACTCTTTAGAGTGGGGGTTTGGGTTGTTGCTTTGTTGTCTTTCCCTTTTGTTAAGACAGTTAGTCTTTTCCGTTGTTTAAGTACGATAGGCTGTTAGACTTTGTTGCATTCATTCTTTTACAAATACATTTTATGAATTTCGGTTTTTCTTATTTGTGTCTTGTTGCAAGATCCTAGTAATATTGTTGTCAACTGAGGTCGGGACCCATTGTGAGGTCCTAACCAGTAATGTCCCGAGTTTTGAGAATTCGGGGTGTTACAACATGGTATCAGAGCTCTAGGTTGCCAACAATGGCACTTGAAATCTTCTAAAAGACCGAATAAGTTTTAAGCAGAACCCGAAAGGGGTCTGAGTTTTAAAAAGGGAAATTTTAATTTTCAAATGCATGCATAGTCTGGTTGGGGATAGAAAAGTACGGCTGACCACCACTACTACCGCGGATCTCAGTATGCTTAGTATGAACTTTAAGTTTTACTTTAGTTGGACTTATTATCGGGTTTAAACAGATGTGATATAGATAAGTACTTGTAGAAGATTAGTGGAAATTATAGTTATTATTCCCTTAACGAAGATAAGTAAATGAGATCCTCACTCCGTTGAAATACTTAAGTATATTTGAAGGGTTTCAACATAAGGATAAGTATGCTCAGCTTATGAGCATTATGGTAGGCGAACGTCCGGGCAACTCCTTCGGACTTGTTGAGGAACGTTGAGACGGAAAAGTGAAGGCCAAAAGACAACGCCAACGACAATAGCAAGAAGAAGATACAACCAACTCCACATGGTCAAATGAAGAAAATTCATGAGAGACGTTCCGAAAAAGCGTTGGCTGACCGGCAATTATACAAAGTAGGAGAGATAACCCATAAATTTTTTCAAGTGTGGTGGAAAGCAACGTTGCAGACAAAGAAGATGGCAGCAGAAACAAGCATAGGTGTGGAAGTCAAGAGAGGTGGTAGGACTCAGACAAGAGATATAGAATTCAAGCTCACTGACGGACCAGAAGGTGAAAATTGATGCCAGAAACAGAACAAAATATGATCACCTCGACAGTCTACTTGACACCACAATCAAAATGGATAACCAAGACAGTCAAAAGTATAGAAGTCTACACGAAATACATTGTCCATCCAAATATGAAGAATTTAAGAGCTGTAAAATGGAAGCTTACGCGTTGCCAACAAGTGAAAGGCAGATTTCACCAACATGGAAGCGGAGTGACTTTCTAGAAGACAAGTGAGCGACAGCAAGGGCCGTGATACAAATATCAAAATCATAGAATCGTGATAGCATAGTCAAAGGGATCACTATAAAGGCAGCATTATAATACCAATCAAAGAAGGGAGATTGTGAGAAGGATCTTGGCGTACCCGAATGCTCACAATAATCTCCCTCTCACAAGTGAACTTAAAATTTTCAACACCAACGATTTACCCCGGGGAACCACGAGCAGCTGATGGCTGAGGAAAAAGTAGTCGCGAAGATGCATATACGAGCTATCGTGGGAGAATTGACCAGTCCGTTGACGGTAGATGAATGATAATTCTAAACTCAGAAAGAGTATAACGCCCTTATAGTGCGAAAGAGAAGTGTAGATTATAGAAGAGTTAAAGAAGTACAAACGGAGAAACTAGAAAAGATAGATTTTCACCAGGTTTATCAAATTTCAAAGAGATAGAAGAAACGTAAGCCTATGAGCTTGTAGAAGGTCAACTATAGACTACTTGGTAACAACTGGGACTTTATACGTGCGGGTTAACTAGTGGTGACTGGTTGCCAAATTATAAGAATAACCACAGAGTTACAAAAGAACTTTATTGATATGAGGAGGAATCCTTAAAGCGACCAATTGCGGCAACTGTGAAGTCAATCAATACGAGTGCTAGTAACATTGAATAAGTTCAAGTCAGTAACTCTAAAGAGAATTGACGGTCCGAAATGACCCCTTATATCAGTAATGATATAAAAAGAATTATTGTGAGCCGTTTCTTATCTACTGACTAAGGAAAATGTTACAAATCACGGTTAGTATGGATGGATTCGTATAAGGAGAATCAGAGGGGTAAGAAGAAGCAGATGATTTTGACCAAGTCATACGTCAGTTTTGACAAAAAGGGTATGCTCGTAGTATACCACACAAATGAGACTGATGGTGTGCTTTCGAGAAAAAGATGGGGTCAATTTTCGAGATTTATAAAGGAAGCCCTTATGACTAAAGATGTGACACATAATAATTGGAATTATAGAGGCGGCACAAACATAGAAAATATAATTTAATGTCGTGGTGAAAAGTCTTATAGAGTTTTGAGATGATTGTAAATGGAACCTACATCTTTGTTGGAACAGACATCAGAAAGAATTTAAAGTGAAATGGTGGTACTCCAATGAAAATTTATGTTACCCCTGATAACCAATAATATGTAGATGGAGGAGTAGTAGTGAGATTGCATACAAATGGTGTACTAGAAGTCCATTTCCGACTGATCACAAATGAGTTGAGGAAAGTAATAAGACTAACCAACGTGGTCCGTAAGGCGTAAACGAGGAAACTCAAAGGGATTTAACTATCGTACATGTGGTAAAGATTTAAAAGAAGGTGAAACGACATGAGTATAAGGATAACATAATAAATGCGATGCGAAGAATTGGACTTTTAGGAAAATCAGATACATTTGATATTTGTATACAAAGGGTACAGATGACTTCGTGATATACGGTGATATATCCAAGCTGGGCTTGGGTGTATTTTGATGCAGAGAGGTAAGGTCATAGCCTATGCGTCTCGACAGTTGAAGACGTATGAGGAGAACTATCCCACACACGACCTAGAGTTAGCTGCAGTAGTCCATGTTCTTAAGATCTGGCGTCACTATCTCTGTGGGGCGACATGTCAGATTTTCACAGACCATGAGAGTCTGAAGTATATATTCACTCAGCGGGATTTGAATAACCGCCAGAGGCGGTGGTTAGAGTTGATCAAGAACTTCGACCTTGAGATTCTTTACCACCCCGGGAAGGCGAATGTGGTAGCTGATGCTTTGAGCCGGAAGACGCCTAGGGAGAGGGCGATATCCCGGTTGAAGGTACAACCACAATTGTAGAGGGACTTGGCTTGGTTGGAGATAGAGATTTAGTTTCCCGATACTGATAGTCAGTTGGGTACCTTGGAGTTACTTCCTGATCTGTTGGATGAGATCCGACAGAAGCAGGAGACTTGCCCGACTTTGATCAGGATCCGAGATAGGATGTCTCGAGATGAGGCCCCACATTTCACTATTGGTGCTGATGGATTGATGAGACGTCAGGATCGCGTTTGTGTGCCGTCAGACAGTGAGTTGGGACAGAGGATACTAGGTGAGGCTCATGCTACCCCATACTCAGTACATCCTGGAGCGAGTAAGATGTACAAGGATGTGAGACGGTCCTTCTGGTAGGGTGGTTTGAAGCCCGGTGTGACTCGGTATGTAGCTCAGTGTGCGACCTACCAGCAGGTCAAGATTGATCATCGTAGTTCCGGAGGAGAGCTCCTCCCACTTCCAGTAACACAGTGGAAGTGGGAGGATATATCTATGGATTTTGTCACAGGTTTGAGACTCAGTAGAGGAGTTGATGCTATTTAGGTAGTGGTAGACCGCCTGACGAAGACCGCATGTTTCATTCCGATTAAGGAAACGTGGCCGGTGAGTCGTCTAGCTGAGGAGTTCACCAGACACATTGTGAGACTCCATGGAGTACCGAGGACTATCGTCTCCGATAGAGATGGACGTTTTACCTCGAGATTTTGGCAGCAGGTACATACTACTTTGGGGACGAGTCCCCACTTTACCACTGCCTATCACCCACAGACAGACGGACAGTCTAAGAGGACCATTCAGACCTTAGAGGACATGTTGCGGGCGTGTGTCCTAGATTGGGGACATTTATGGCCAAATCATCTTCCACTGGTAGAGTTTTCATATAATAACAGCTGGCACGCGTCTATTGGGATGGCTCCCTGTGAGGCTTTGTACGGGCGGAGATGTCGTACACCATTATGTTGAGATGAGCCCAGCAGAGTTGATGGAGTAGCTCCAGATCAGATACAGGATGACATCGCTCGGATTGCCCTAGTCCAAGAGCAGATGTTAGCAGCTCAGAGTCGTCAGAAGTCCTACGCCGACAAAAGGCG
This sequence comes from Fagopyrum esculentum, assembly GCA_033239045.1. NCBI lineage: Eukaryota > Viridiplantae > Streptophyta > Magnoliopsida > Caryophyllales > Polygonaceae > Fagopyrum > Fagopyrum esculentum. The sequence goes on along the minus strand of BSUD01000006.1, from coordinate 125,797,162 downwards.
TCGACCTTTGGAGTTTAGAGTGGGTGCTCAGGTATGGTTGAGAGTGTCACCTACGAGAGGAGTCAGCCGTTTCGGCATTAAGGGAAAGATGAGTCCCCGATATGTCGGACCTTTTGAGACCTTGGAGAGAGTTGGAGAGGTGGCCTACAGACTAGCATTACCACCGAGATTAGAGGGTGTTCATCCGGTCTTTCATGTATCTCAGTTGAGAGAGTACATCTTGGACCCGAGACACGTCATCAGCCATGAAATCTGATAGTTGAGTCCGATCATACTTTTGTAGAGTACCCAGTAGCTGTCTTGGAGCGCAGTACTAGACGTCTGCGGTCCAAGGAGATACCTATGTTGAGGATCCAGTGGTCTAGACGAGGAGCTGATGAGGCCACTTGGGAGACCGAGGAGTGTATTAGACGTAATTATCCCGAGTTCTTTGTAGGTTTAGAGATTACTTCTGTAACGACGAGTTAGTACTCGGATGTTATGTTGTTTGACCTTTCAGGTTCTTATGTCGGATTGAGTGATTATGTTATATGTGATGGATGTCTGATTATGATGGTTGAGTAGTTGCATAGTAGAAAATGGTAAATTTTGGAAACTAATTATACAAACATATGAACAGGTATATTATCCTAAGTTTCGGGACGAAACTTCTTTTAAGAGGGAACTGATGTAATAACCGAAAATTTTAAACTCCGTTAATATTAAATTTAACCGGTTCAAACCCGTAAATCCTTATCCTTAAAATAAGAATAAAACGAGATTTAATTTCTATTATTTTGTGCGACCTTAATTCGCATAAAATAATGAAAATTTTAACCGGAATTAATACCGTAATTATTCCCGCAAGTTATCCTTCGATCCGGCGTTTAACGAGTTCGTTAGCCTTGTTTTAATGTGAGAGCAAGCCGGATCTGGGCCACCACTAGGCCCAATTACCTTCATACCAGCCCATTTACTTAAGCCAAATCCTAACCCTAATTCTTTTAATCCTACGCTTAATCTAACCCTCCTCCCTAATAGTTGTTGCACCTCTCAGTACGTACCTCCCCATCGAATTACCGCACCCAGTTTCAATCGAAGAGAGCATCGCTAGTGGCCGTTGCCGTCGAACGGAACAACTGCTTGCCTCGCCGACGACGACGGAGTAAGGGACCGTTGGTGCAGCCGCCTGGAGCCGACGGTACAGTCGTGTTTCTCTTGCTTTCCTTCTCGGAATCGCGTTACTCCTTCTCTCCGCCGAGTCCCTGTGGCCTTGGACCGACGCCAGCAGTGCTCCTCCTCCCTTGTTGTAGTGGACCAACCGACGCCAGCAATGCTCCTCCTCCTCCTCCCTTGCTGCAGCGGACCAGTCGAGACAGCACAAAGTTGTCTTCCGCTGCAACCGGCAGTATCGAGCCAGGACGGGTGATGCAACGTGGGGAAGAAAGACATCGAGCCAGCTACAACCTCTGCGACAGCCACCTCATTGGACCGTACCGAACCAAGGGTCACCTTCGAGTGTGAGACGAGTAGTGTGGACGAGTAAGTAACCCTCCTCGGCTTTACTGTTATACGTACTTAGATGTATAAATTAGTCCAGACTGTACAAGCATATATATATATAAGAGTGTATATAAATACGTATGTATAAATTAGTGCAGAATATGTAGAATGTGCAAAGAATGTATAAGTATGTGCACTTAGGTGATGAAATAGTATCAGTAGGTATATTTATATATATACAGAGGGACCTGAGCATAGTAAGCATGTTACTTAGATAAGAGTTAATGCCGAGTGGTTATATAAGTTGTATATATAGCTGTAGGAATTGTAAAATATACATAAATATATATATGTAGCAGTGTACGAATGTACTCTTATATAAAATTGGAGTTGGAAGAGTGAGTACATATAATTATGAATATACGTATGTACTCTTATATAAAACTGGAGTTGGAAGAGTGAGTACACATAATTATGAATAGGTGTAGGGGACGTGTATGTGTATATTGAGATATAAGAAGGGTTAAGTGTAGGTTTATATATAAGTACGAGTTGGGAGTTATGAAATTATGTAGCTATATTTAAATATTGAGTAATTACGGAACTATACGAGCTGAAGGAAAAGCTAGAGTATGTACATATGTATTTATACATGTAGAAGAGTAGAGTGGTAATCGGGAAAGAGGAGGAGGGTTGTTCTTTGAGGAGTGGTTTCGAGTTTTAACTCATAACTTATAAGAACTGTCAGAGAGAAACAATTTATGGAAAACAAGTTCTAAAAGAAATTAGTAGATTTCAAGAATAAACTTTGAGAATTTTCGGCACTAAGGGTAAAATGGTCTTTTACCGTAAGAGAGCTTTTTCCGTAATTCCTTTGCATGAGGTTGGACATATGGATGTGATTTTGATCCACATGCCTTATTTGACAGGCGTTTGGGTTACCACGGGTTCGGTCGAGTTGAGATTTGAGGAAACGATTTTGATCAAGGTAAGTCCTTGCGACTTACTTAGCTGGTTTCTGGATATTAGCTGAGTGATAATAGTTGTGTGTGTGCAATGTGTGTTATAATAAGAATAATAACTTGTTAGGATGACCGTGGTTATTATGTGTTAAGGCCCAAGTGTATGTATAACGGGCCGTGACATCACTGCCCAGCTCTGCCAGGAGACTGGGAGGTTCTCTATACCCAGACCATACAGGTACACGGTGAGATGCATCTGATCCACTCCTGATGGGTACACGGGGGCGGAGGCGAGGTTTGGGAACCCCTCGTGTCACAAAATAAGTATCATTAGAGTGAATGACTTAATTGAAGATAATAAATGGATTGTTTGAAAGCATGATGAGTGTTTATTATTTTATGTGTGTGTGTGCTATTATTATTCTCCTAATGTTTAGATAACTAGCTAATGGTTGTTTTGTTGTGTTTTTAGTTTTACTGCAGGTTAGAACAGCAGCTGAGTGATCCGGAAGTAGTGGTCAGCCGGGTCTCCGTACTCTTTAGAGTGGGGGTTTGGGTTGTTGCTTTGTTGTCTTTCCCTTTTGTTAAGACAGTTAGTCTTTTCCGTTGTTTAAGTACGATAGGCTGTTAGACTTTGTTGCATTCATTCTTTTACAAATACATTTTATGAATTTCGGTTTTTCTTATTTGTGTCTTGTTGCAAGATCCTAGTAATATTGTTGTCAACTGAGGTCGGGACCCATTATGAGGTCCTAACCAGTAATGTCCCAAGTTTTGAGAATTCGGGGTGTTACATTGTACTCCCCCTCTATATATAATTATATATATATGGAGCCGTATGAGGTAATACCAAGGGAGATTATGTATCTTAGTTATACCGCCATGATTTTTATTTTATAATTGATTATTTATCTTAATTTTACCTACATTAATATTATTCTATAATCTTTGATTTACTTTGAATTGTTTTTATATTTCATTTTGGTTCTTAACCAACAATGTCAAACATTTTTTTCAGCATAAAGAAGAGGTAGGCCTTTGTGGGTTTTTTTTTATAAAATAAATCTAATTTTGGTGATTTTATGAAGAAAAAAAAAATATATCGATGATTTTGTAAAAATATTAGATTTCAAAATGGAACATTTTTAGGTGGGTGATCAAGATAAAATCTAGGAATTATTTTAGGCTATGTTAGACAAACGCATACATTTTATTAATAAAAATTATCCAAATTTACACTTCGATTGCATAATTTTTAATTAGTTATTAAAATTTTATTCTAAAAAATTAATTTGGATTTGGATCAAGTGTAGAATTGATTAAATCCATTTCGAATTCGAGTACCAAAAGCGGAATTACATAAATCCCATTTTAGTTTCGGAGTCCAAGTGCGTCATTGATTAATCGCTTTCGAGCCCAAAATGTTTAATTAATTAACCATTAATTTTACATTTCGGGTACAAAATTTATTAAAAAATATATTTTAAGAAAATATATGAGTTTTCGTTTAACGATATTTTAAAATAACTTATATACTAACTAAAGTAAAAATTTGGATAACATTTTATAAAAAACTCAGAGATTGAAAAGTAAAATAAAACAAAAGTTAAAATTGTAAACTAATATCATTCCTGAATGTGTTGCTTATCTTCAAGTTTGTAAAAATCAAAATTGCGATAATTTTTCGTTCCTTTTTGTTGTAAAGTTGGCGTCATGCGAACAACTAACCCTGCATTATCATTAGCAACAAGTTAAGCACTATTTGAATCGGGGTGTGATTAATTTGATGGCTATAATTAAAGCTTATATTAAACTCATTTTTAATTGTTTCACTAGTAATACATTGACAATAATAAAACTGCTAAATGGATCATGTTGTTCATTATTAAGTATATGAACTTATTAATTTTAACGGATACAAAATATAGTATATATATATATATATATATATATATATATATATAGAGTCGTGATCGGGTAATATCGTGTGTTACGGTAAAAAATAAGAATAACTAAAAATCGTTTGATCAATGCACGGAAGGTTCAGATTTAGCGTCTAAATAAGGCATCATTATATTGTGATATAATAAAGTATCATCGATATGATAATAAGAATATTAACCATTCGTTTATATGGAAATAAAATTGAAAGAATTTGGCCAAATAGACCATTTTCAATTTTCATTAAGTTTGTGTACCTCTTCAATTTTTACCACTTTCATTAAATTAAAGTTGGAATACTAAACATATTTATACTATGAACCTAGTTATTAGAGAGAAATCTCAAAAATACTTACTTAGCTAATTTGGCCAACAAGCTTTTTTACTCTAATTAATTTGTGCTTCCCACATGCCGGCGTTTAAAAAAGAGATATTTTTCACGTTTCAAAATATACATGAGTTACTAATTCATATGCATGAAAATTTTAAGTAGTCGTGCTTATCGTGCATAGTTTCTACTTTATATATACTCGTGCTTATTGGAATTTGTTGTTTGCTTGCACGTGTTGTTACTACTTCATATATATTCAAGAACGTGTATACATTACTACTTTATACATATCTATGTAATCGTTCTTATAGGAGTGCATGCATGCATGTAGTTTGAATTTGTCGTGCACTAGTCATGCGTGAACATGCAAGCATAGTTTGAATTTGGTGTGCACTATTGACGTGTGCATGTGATGTACGTAGTCATGCTTATAGGAATGCATGCATGTGTAGGTTGAATTTGTCGTGCACTAGTGATACATGCACATGCACTTGCAATTTGAATTTGTTGTGCACTAGTGATGCATGCACACACACGTTTATATATAAACATGCACGTGTATACAAATTAACGAGGTAAGTAATTACTCCTGTGAAGTTAAATTGGTAATAAATACTTTTCATTTTTAAATGATAGCCGTATATATATTTTCAAAATTACGAGGTATATAATTAGTGTATAAAAATGATATTGAATCATGAACGTCGATTTGGTTTAATCACGTGGTCGAGCTTTGTTCTCATTTCTTTTATAATTTATGTTCTCACTTGATCTTAGAAACTCTTGGCTGCAAATAAACAAAAACAATATGACTTAAATTGTTTAGCATTATTTTTCTTGGCACAAATTATTAAGTATAAAAACATAATTGAGTGTTTGTTCAATGTGGATGTTAACAAAAATCTTGGTATAATCAACGCTTATAAGTTCATTTTCGTGTTAAGAAATTCGTTAGATATAAAGTCATAATGAACTATAAATTAATACAAGACTCAAAATAATTAATCAGTACACGAATGAAGGTAGACCAAGAACATGTAACACAATTAAGATTCATGAACAAAAAATGCACCAATACATTACTAAAGGCATACCAAGAACAGTTTTAATCTTAACATACAGTGCTCCAACACCCAATTGAAGGCAGTACAAACATCAAAACACTGAGTCTTTCATGAATTAAACAAAGGAGACCACAAATATATCATAGATCATATAACAATATAGATGACGGGTAAAATAAAATATAATATACACAATTCATATAAGGATGAGTTGGCTAAGTAGGCAACTTATGTAATAGTGTGTACAAACTAGGCCCATTTTGTTTTATGTTAACAAACTAGGCCCCTCTATATTTTACTAAAAAGATTAATTCCATAAAATATAGAAGATTCTTTAGATTTGCTAAATATCTCTATCCTAATTATGCGTATTAATTATCTTAATCAAAAACATTAATAGTTATTGTCAGCCGTTAAATAAGGAAATAAATCGTGGAAAATCTCCATTAATTGGGGATATCAATCAAACGAGCCATTACAAAAAAAATCCGGACACCATTGTTTCTGCAACGAGTTTATGATCTTGAGTTCTTCAAAATGGAAGTCATTGTTTCTCCTCTTGATTTCTTCATATATAATTGTTGAGAGAGCTCGATCGAATACATAAGACGGAGACAATCTGATACATATTGACTGTGTCCTTCGAAGTTTGTTGATATAGACCGATCTGTTACATAATACGGTGGCAATCAACTACAATATTTGCTTTATTTAAATAACTCGTACATAATGTTTATCAGCAAATATTTATCAGTATCTATGTGTGAAGTATAACTAGTACATAATATTTATTAGCAACTACATGTGATACATAATGTTTGTTTTGGCAAAATCGGGTACATAATCCTGTAATATGTCGCAAGAAACTTACATCCGAGTTAGAAAATGTACCTGTTTTGTAGTCAGAGAAGACGATAACTTGTGAAGAGGTTTCGAGCGGCCTTCCATGGAGATGGATATACTCGACCTTCAATAACCTTCAATGGCGCGGGATAGAAACGATAACTTGCATCGGCTTCAATGGAGAATAAAATAGAGACGAAATGGAAGGGAGAAAGATAATATCTAGAAGGGAGAAAGATGAGACATTGAATCTTCCTTCAATGGAGATGAAAATGAGAGTAAAACAGCGGTGATTGTGTTTGTGATTGACGGATGTAACCACTCATATATAGATTGCGGGAATCTCTCCCATTCGGTTTCCTTTTTTTCAAATTGCGTCTCTTTATTTATGGTACATTAATATTACGGTTTTAATAAACTTCCAAACCAACTCCTAATTTTTCTCCCACGTGATTTAATTTATTTTTATTTTTTTGGTGAATATTACTAGGGGCCTAGTTTGTATACACTAATAAAAAAGGGCCCTATTTCACCAATTTTCTCTTCATATAACAAACACGAGCATGATATAAAATGTACACGACTCAGCATGAATAATCATTACACGAGTGAGCCAGACCAAGAACAATGTATGCAACACAACACGCTCATGGACAAATTACACGGTTCATATAACAAAATATATACACGAACACCAACTCAAAATAGAAATTTACGCGATTGTCGAAACAATTTTCCCATTGAACAATAGGGAAATACAATCACCGGTACTACTTTGTTTCATTAAAGATTAATCGTGTAATAGGTTTAGGTAAAAACCGTGTTCATGCAAACAAATATTGAATGCTTAAAGATACACTCGTTAGCTAATATGCAATCAATGAATATTCTCACCCGTGTAGCCAATAAATACTTATTGTAATAAGATAACGAACATGGACCGTTCATTTATTAATCTAACGACTCCTATAGGTTCTCATTTCTTTCCGTAAGAATGATTCTCTGTGGAACCTGATCACACACACATATAGGGTTGAGTTCAAGTCGAAAATGTTTGTAGGGTCAAAAGAATGAAGGATCCACACCCATTAGATCAAATAACAATTGTTCCAATTTAACATGAATTTGTTCAACTAAAATTTGTTCAAGTATATTCAAAATCGTTCAAATATTTCAGTTGTTCAACTATATGACCAATTATTCAAGTGTTAATTTATATGTCCAATTGTTCAAATATAAAATGTAAATCTTCAACTAAAAATGTTCAAATATATTTGAAATTGTTGAAATATGTCAATTGTTCAACGATATTCACAATTGTTCAACTATATGACCAATTCTTCAACTATATTTGAAATTGTTTAACTATATGACCAATTTTTCAAGTGTTAATTTATATATATCCAATTATTCAACTAAATTTTTGTTCAACTATATGACCAATTTATACGTCGAACAATTTTTACTTGATTCAATGGTTCTCGGATTAATAGATGATCGTCCTAGAATGAACCAGGATAAAAATGCTATTATAGTAAGAAATCATTATGAAATATTTGTTCATTAATGTAATCGGCAACTATCGATAAGTTTTATGAAATAAAATATATCTTCCTTATCTTTATTTGCCCCAATCGTGTACGACATTCATAGTTTCGTAATTGACATTCATCTCTCTATTGGAATCGTAATGGTGATTCTCGTGTAGCGTGCAATATGTTATCAATGAACATACAATTCATGAACACGAGTGTTCTACTTGGTTGCTTTATATGAACACGATTGTTTTTTAGCTTGACTGTTTTCAATAAACGTGTAGTTCATGAACACGAGTGTTTTGCTTGGTTGTTTTTTATGAACACGATTGTTCTTTAGCTTGGATACTTTTTAGATTTTAGGAAAATTCTGGTTGGTACCTCTGTGGTATGGGGTATTCCGGATTTTGCCCATGACTTTTTCATAGTTCGGTTGGTACCCTTTAGGTTTTACATGTTTCCGGAATTTGCCCTTCCATTTAAAAACCTCTTAAGTTTAATGTTTTATATTAATAAATAAAAGGAAATTGAAAAGAAAAAAATTAAAACAATATGAAATTGAAAAGAAATTAAAAAAAGTAAAACATATCTCCCTGTAGCTCGAATTCTATCTTGAACGATAGTTTCAACGGGTCACTGTTCTTCTCTTCTCCTCACTCTGATCTCCTCTCCTCTCCTAACGAAGATAGTAGCTAACGAAGACGAGCGATTCATCTTCTCCATATCCAAATTTGTTGAACCCTAATTATTTGTTTATTTGTAATGAAGACGAACGGCAACCTAAATTATACTGGATTTTGCGGGAACTTTGAATATGAAGCAGGTGAAGCGGCCGGTAGTGCGGCGGAGGAACCGAGGAGGAGTGGCAAGCTTCTCATTGAACGCCTCCAGTTGACGGCGGCGGGGGTCGGGGTGGTTGCCGTCTCCGATGTCGACAGATTAATGGTGGTTGCGGTTGTTATGTCTAGAATGTCCAGTAAGTTCAATTTGCTCTGCAATTGGACTATTATTCCCGTTTGCCATTATACTAATTGATGAACTAATTTAATGGATTTGAGTTGTTGAATTTGTGTTTTTGGGGTTTAGCAAGATTGGAGTTCTCAGTTAAAGGCGAATGAGACGATCGATTGTTTGGGGTAAGGGATTGAACTTTGTAATTTTCGAAATTACAAAGTAACAGGTAATCGGGGTTAAACTAGAATATGGAGTTACGAGATGAGATCTGAGTGAGGAGAAGAGAAGAGAAGCCGGCTGAAACTATCGTTCGAGAGAGGATTCGAGCAACAGGGAGATATGTTTCACTTTTTTCTAGTTTCTTTTCAATTTCATTTTTTTTCCATTTTCTTTTATTTTTTAAAAAATACGTTAAAGTTAACATATTTTTAAACAGATGGGCAAATTTCGGAAACATGTAAAAACTGAGGGGTACCAACCGAACTATTAAAAAGTCATGGGCAAAATCCAGAATACCCCATATCACAGGGGTACCAACCGAAATTTCCCTGGATTTTATATAAACGCGAGTGTTCATTAGCTTTGTTGTTCATGCACACGATTAATTAATATTTAAGTTGAGTGAATTAAGGTTCTTTTAAACTTGGTAACACAATCAAAATAATATTCATTACATATTAGGTGATAAATCTCTTATAAAAGGTAATTAATAAACATGCTAGATTTATTCAAGTAAATAATCTTATCATGACAAGTAATTATTGGGGAATAAGCATAATAAAGAATATAAGGTAATTATTTGGGAATACGCATGATAAATAGTATAAGGTTCGTGAACATAATATTCTTCTTAATTAATATTTTTTATATATTTAATTATAATAATTTGTAAATGTATATTATTTACTAGTGTAATTATCTCAAATGAACATAATGTTCAAGAAAATTAATGTATCTTTCTAGTCATGTTGTTATTGTGTTTGCGAGTTCTCTTTTATATATTTTTATTCAAATTAAACGATATTTTTTATATACTAGTATCCGCATACCTTTTTAACAATGTTATTATTGTATTTTCGAGTTTTTCTTTTTCTATTTTTACATTTGAACATATTGTTTATGAACATAAACTGGTATAGTATCATCCAAGTATGTTAAGTAACAAAATTCTATAATTAAATGCTCAAATTCAATCTTAATCGTTGATATATTATAATTAGAGAGAGAGAGACGTTAGGGTTTGAATCATATAGGAAGAAACTTTAGGGTAAAAAGTGGGAAGAACTTACAACTTTTAGTTCAAAATAATCAAGGGTTGTGATTAGTCCAAATTTATTAACACTTATCATATAGTTGAACAAAAGTTTAGTTGAACAATTGAACATATAATTTAACTTTTGAACACTTAGTTATATAATTGAACAATTTCGAATATATTTAAACAATTGATCATATAGTTGAACATATTCAAATATAGTCGAAATTCATGTTTGAAATATTGCACGTATATGCTATTTTATTAATTATACTCGTGTAAGGTGTAACGAATTGCGAGTACATATAGAAACATGCACGACCATGACTAGTGTACAATAATGAATAGTTATAAACTATGAAAATTTCGTCACTAATTTATGATATATACTTAGTACACGGATATCGATTCATGTAGTACACGAAATAAACATTGTACAACCAAGTTCAAGTTCAACAAGGAAATATGCACGGTCATGACTAGTGACCATTGCACAATATGCAAATCGTCCGTATATGATTCAATACTTCAAATATGATTAAATCAAATTTATTCATCATGAATTTGGTAATAAATACTCGTATATTTGTTTACGATAGCCGTATATATTTATTCAAAATTACAAAATATTTAATAAGTGTACAAAAATAATACTAAATCATGGACGTTTGTGACCAATGTTAGTTCTCATTTCTTACTGTAAATCATGTTTTTACCTGATCCTTTCTCTTTTATATATAACAATAAAAGTGTTACTTCCTTCAATTCTCAATAGTTGTCATTAGAGTAAAAAAAGTATAACACACATAATTGTTTGTGGAGTGAGGTTTTTGCAGTAGCCATCTGGTGGACATGGAAATGGAGAAACATGAAGATTTTCGAGGATAAGTCAGTTGTTGGAAGTCGTAGCTTACATGTTCGTGATCGTGTGTTGGAGTTCATGACTAGTTGGAAGGCACATTCTGGACCAAGGCATTCTGCAAGTCAATATGTTTTTCAAGTGCGATGGGAGCCCCCACCACCTATGACTGTCAAGATCAATACTGATGGGGCGCGTAGAGATGATGGTTTTGCTGCTGCAGGAGGTCTTCTGCGAGATCACGAAGGTAAGTGGTTACGGGGATTTGGAGTTAACATTGGACTATGCTCGGTTCCCATGGCTGAGTTATGGGGAATGTTGCATGGACTAAGGCTAGCTTGGGAGAGTGGCTATCGGAATGTGATCCTTGAGACGGATTCACATTTGGGAGTCACTCTCTTAAATTCAAATATTCCCCGTCACCACCCGCTCGCCAGTCTGGTACTTCAGTGCCAAGACTTTTTCAAAAGAGATTGGATTATTCAATCTCGACATGCCTACCGCGAGGCGAATACCGCGGCGGATTTTTTAGCGTCTTTTTCTTTTGAACTACCTGTTGGTTTTCATGTATTGGTTGATCCTCCAGAGGGTGTAGTTGAACTTTTACTTAATAATGTAAGGGGTCAGGCTATCCCCGTGTGCGGAACACTTAGCCATTTTATTTATAGAAAGCGCGACCAGATGCGCGGAGACCACTGACTCTCCTTCCTACCAAAAAAAAAATGGTGTACAATAATTTTAAAAAATTGTACAAAAATAATGCTAAAATGTGAAAAAAAAAAAAGTATAACACTTAATGGTGTACAATAATTTTAAAAAATTGTACAAAAATAATGCTAAAATGTGAAAATTTGTATATAAGAAATAGTATTTTGAAAATACAAATAAAAAATTATTTAAAATTTTTTTTGTAAAAGGTTTGAGTTTTAATTATACTCGTGATATATATTATAAACTAAAATTTAAAATTTAATTATTGAAAATTATTGACAAACGATGGAGTATTTCTCTAATTGACCAATTTGAGACGCAATCTTTAGAAATTCAACCGACGACAACTAATGGAGGCGTAGTGAATATTGGCGTAGAAAGCGCCACGTGTCCACACGGATCTCGTGCTCACAGTCGTCGTATTCACACTACAAAATCACGTACACACTATAAAATCTATACTCCATAAATGCACAAGGCCCGACCACCCGCCCACAGGCCCGATAAGCCCGCTATAAACACACGACTCGCATCATTTCAACCGACGAAATATTAGTTCCGTCATTTCCGGGAACACACTTTTCTTACTTTCCCGAAGCAATTCTTCCACCATCTCCGATTGAATTCGAACACCTTCATCTTAGATCTGTTTGGTTTACTCTGTGCTTAACAGCTTGAGGTTTGAGCATTCTTCAATGGCGAGCGCTTCGGAGTTCGGTGCCAAATCTGTCCACGATTTCGTTGTCAAGGTTTCTCCTCTAACTCGCTAAGTGCTCTTCGAATTTTGACTTGCTGTTGCCTGGTTTTAATGGAGTTAGTGTTCTTGTTTTTGGATTTGATTTGATTCTGCATTCAGGCTCTGTAGGCTGTAGCTCTTAGTTGCTGATCTGCTTATGCACTTTTGATTCCTTTTTCCTGAATTTTTGGAACTGAGTAGGAGGAATTGAGGTTTAGCGATGAGTAGCATTTGTCTAAAGTTCCCCTTTTCTGATATATGAATATTCTGAACACTTTGCAATTTTATAATACAATTCTAATGCTTTAATTTTGATCCTGATCCGCCAAAAAGTTAGTGTATAAATTATTAAAAACTTTCTGATTTTTATTTTGAGAACTTATAGTGTGTTATTAAAAAAATTTATTTGAAGCAATTGAATGGACACAGTACTGGATTTCGAAACGACCTGCTCTATACCCTTCAACTTTGATGAAATTTGCAAATTAAGGCAGTCACCTGCATCTTCTATATTCATTATTTTCCTGAAACTTGCAATTGGAAGGATGCGAACTTAAGATGCAATGATCTTTAGCTATTAACTTGTTTCTTTAGAGCTTCAAGTATGTTCAATGTAACAATGGCTCTCGAAGCTACCTGGTTCTATTATGTCAACATATTTATTTTGGGGACATGATTTGTTATGAACATATATGATACAGGATGCTCGTGGCAATGATGTTGATCTAAGCCAATACAAAGGAAAGGTGCTATTGATTGTCAATGTTGCATCACAATGGTAAATATTTTTAGCCCTTCTTGTAGAATGTTTTTATTCTCGATTCTTTGCTACAGGATAAGTGCATATTTGGATGTCATGCTTTATAACACAATTATGCAGTACTGTACACCACTTAACATGGACTTTATAAAGTGTTATTGCTTAATCTGTGTTTTCACTTCTTATCTTGTTACAGCGGCTTGACCAACTCAAACTATACTCAGCTCAGCCAATTGTACCCCAAGTACAAAGACCAAGGTGAATTTTAATATCTTCCATCTTTTCTCAATTTATTGGAACGAGCATATGCATTTAAACTAATGATGTTCATTCGATGATGGAGTTCAGGTTTGGAGATTTTGGCTTTCCCATGTAATCAGTTTGGTTCTCAAGAGCCGGGAACTAATGACCAGATTGTTGAGTTTGCTTGCACTCGGTTTAAGGCCGAGTTCCCTATATTTGATAAGGTAACAATAAAACTTGGCCCTGTAATTATGATCTGATCACATTAACTTCATTTTAGTTTGCACTTGAACATGATGCTCTACATTGCTCAAAATACATGTGCTGATTTGATGATTATAGGTTGATGTTAATGGTGATAAAGCTGCACCAATTTACAAGTTTCTGAAATCAAGAAAAGCTGGAATATTTGGAGATGGCATCAAATGGAACTTCACCAAGTTCCTGGTTGACAAAGACGGGAACGTTGTCGAACGCTATGCACCCACCACCTCTCCTTCCAGTATTGAGGTGAGAATCTATTCCAAGTATTTTCAGACCGTGTTAAAAGATGCTGTTCTTGAGTAACCAAAATTTTGTGTCTTTGCTTTATTCAGAAGGATATAAAGAAGCTATTGGGGGTGTCCTAGAGATTGAACAACAATCTGCTTGCGACAAGATAAAGCTCTTGATTTTTTATAATACAAAGACAATGATCCAGTTTGTTAATAAGGATGACTGTATTGGAATTCTATTGATTGGTATGCTATGCTCTATTGTTTTGAGGTTCGTAACTTGATTATGATATTGCGTTTCATAATGATTAATGGCCGCGTTTAGTAGGATAAAGAAGAAGATAAAGGGATTAAATTATAAAAACTAGTTTGACGAATATTAATCAATAGAAAAAAAATAACTATAGGTTAAATTGACTTAAAACGTAATTTTTTTTATATCATCTAAAAAAAATTGTATAAAAATACGTATACTTTTGAAGAAACAACTTTTTTTTACCTGTACCTTATTTGATGTTGTATTTTAATAAAGTATAATTTAACATCTTTTAAAATTATGGATTGGTAAAAGATAAAATATAAATAAAAATTAGATGTAAACATAAAAAAAAGAGAAGATTGGTGAAATAAGGTACTTTTTGTATTTTAGATACAAACTAGGCACCCTAATTTTACCAATAAAAAATAAAGATAAATAAAAGAGGAAGGATTTAAAGATTTTTCTCTCTCATATTACTAATCAATTAAATTTTGTATTTTGTTAAATGTTGCCCCACCTACCTTTATATCAGTTGGACTAATTAAACTTTGTGTATTCTTTTGATGATACACAATATTAATACAGAATTTCAATTACACAATATTGATACATAATGTCAAATACACAATATTAATAAATAAAAGACTTTTGTAACCAAAACCTTGTGTACGAAATACCTTTCATTGAATTTCTTTCCTGAATAATATGTAGGTACATTATGTATGCTCGAGTCATTTTGTATCGCTCGAGTATCTCGTACATAAGGTTTTTGGTTACACAAGTCTTTTATTTATTAACATTGTGTATATTTGAAATTTGTATTACTATTGTGTAATTGAAATTTGTATTACTATTGTGTAATTGAAATTATGTATTACTCTTGTTTAATTGAAATTGTGTATTAATATTATCTATCATCAAAAGAATAAACAAAGCTTAATTAGTCCAATTGGGAAATTTTTAATAACTATTTCCAATTTTAACGTATCAGCAAATCTGTTTACATCATTAATTAGGAAAATATTTTATTTAATATAGTAGAGAGAATATCTCCAAATGAGGTAATATCATTTATTATTTTCTATTTGATCTTTTTCTACGTAAATTAGAGTGCCTACTTTGTTAATTGAAAACAAAAATTACCTACTTTATGCACAAAGATACATAAAGTACCTACTTAACCAACTCACCCAACATAAAAATAGAACCGGGCACAAAGTTATTAAAATAATCTAAAAAAATTGTAGGATATTATATCAGCAAAAAAATATTGGGATTAACTTGATAAATGAGATAAGATAAACCCCGGAGTTACCGATTAAAAAAAACACATTAAGAGATTAGATCAAAAAACACAAATATTTTTATTTTAACTAATATTTGAGTAAAATTTTGTTTAACTAATTAGTTGATTAGTATGTTTTCCCTTTAAGGAACAAATATTTTTATTTTAATTAATATTTGAATAAAATTGATGTTTATTAGATTAAAGATGATTTGGCATGGTGATTTTTTATTAGTTTTAATGATTTTTTTATTATAAAAGATATTATGGAAAATCCGTAAATATCTTGTGGCAATATCGTAAATAAATAATTAAAAATAAGAAGAAAAAAAACAGTATACATATATATGAAGTTCAAAATTAAAAAATTAATTGAAACAAAGTTTTCAAAATTTTAAAATAAGAAAACAAAATATAATATATAAAATTCAAAATTATAAAATAAATTCAAAAAATTAATTTTCGAAAATTAAAATGTGCCTACAATCTTTTTTGAAAATTATAAAAACAAAATCTAGAATTTTATTTATTATGTTTTTGATATAAATTTGTTTTTATTTTAATTAATATTTGAGTAAAATTGATGTGACATAATAATTTATTAGATTAAAGATGATTTGGCATGGTGATTGTGTAACACCCCAAATCCGCGGAACTCGGGACGCTACGGGGCTGGAACCTCACAATGGATCCCGACCCTTAGCTTGACAACAATTTCACCGGATCTTTCCAACATGGCACAAATAAAAGCAAATATCAAAAACGTTTTAATGCAATGCAAACAATTAATAAAGAAAGGTACAATTTGGAAACTCAGCCGACAACTCCAAAAGATGTTCCCCCGGTCCTAGCAGATAGGGAACTACGCGCCTCTGACCTAACAACTGTCCTATCCCTAGCCTCGGGAATGATGCTCTCTGCCACGTCCTCTACGGGAATCTCAACTGCTGGCGGATCCATAACTGGTCGGTCCGCGATGGGGATATGTCCCCGACCTCTCGTGCCTGGAGGTCTCCCTACTCGTCCCCGTCTTGGGGCGGTAGGAGGAAGAGGTCGTCCCCGTCCGGCGTGTGGCAAGTTTCGAGACGAAACTTGTTTTTAGGGGGATCTGATGTAACGCCCCAAAGTTAGGCGCGTTTGCGAGTTTTTTTTCTTTTCGTATATTTATTGATATTTTAATAGCCTAAATATTTTGACGGGTATTTTCCACCTTTTTAATTAAATTTTTATGAGTTTATATAAATTATATTAATATATATTCCATATTTTTATTTTAACGGAAAAGTTCGAAAATATTTTTCGGTTCGGAAGTATTTTCCGATCCGGAAATTTCACTCCAATTAATTCGATGAGTTGTTAATTTCCGGCTTCCTTTATTTTTGATTGTCTCCTCTATTTTCCTTTTTCCTTTTATGGGAGAATTTGGCCTACTAGGCTCTTTTTTGTTTTAGTTAAAGAAACTATACCCCATATTGTTTTACCACTTTCATTTAATAGTAGGTCAAAATTATTAACCCTTCTATTTAGAAAGAAAAAATAAATGATGTTTGTTATTTGTTATATAAGTATAAGTTTTAATTTTTAATTTTTGAATTTGTTTTCTTTTATTATTTTTCTTGCCTTTTTTATTTTTTTATTATTTTCTTTTTTATCTTCTGGACTGAATTTCTCATACCGAAATTTCTCATACCGAAATTCTCATACCGGAATTCTCATACCATTATTTCTCATACCAGAAATTTTATACCAAAAATTTCATACTAGAAATTTCATACCAGAAATTTTATACAAGAAATTATTATGCGAAAATTAGATACCAGAAATTAGATACCAGAAATTAAACACTATAAATTAAATACCATAAATTACATACCAAAAATTAAATATCAGAATTAAATAGCAAAAATCTAGAGAATTGATAATTAGCCCTTCTATTTGAAAAAATAATGATTCCTGTTTGTTATTTGTTATATAAGTATAAGTTTTAATATATAATTACTGAATTTGTTTTTTTTATTTTCTTTTTTATTTATCATACCAGAAATTTTTACATACCGAAATTTCTTCATACCAGAATTTCTCATTCCATAATTTTTTCATACCAGAATTTCTCATACCAGATTTTTTCATACCAGAAGTTCAAACAAGAAGTTTTTTCATACCATAATTTTTTCAAACCAGAAACTTTTTCATACCATAATTTTTTCATACCAAAATTTTATTTTTATTTATTTTTATACTTTTTTATTTGTTTATAATTTTATGGTATGAGTTTCATACCAGAAACTCATACCATAATTTTTTATTTTTTATTTATAATTTACATATAGAATTTACATACCGGACTCTTTGTTCACACTATGAACAAGAAAACAAAAGTGATCTTCAATAGAAAATATTACTGCTAGAATGAATTCTTCCTGTGAAGGCTGTGATGAAGGATAAGAATCCTTTGTTGAATCTCACAATTGATTGAACATCAGGAAATTGAATTTGCACTCCAAGAATTATCATATAGCAGTATCCTGTTGTGGCTGATCCAAGAACACTAGATATGTATACAAAGCCTTCTTCAGCATCAGCATATCTTTAATGGGAAACAGAGTTTAAACTATTGAGTTTTTGCAACAGAGGGGTCACTTGACTCTCTAAGCCACCAATTTCGTTATCTTTGGCAACCCTCATCTTCACTTGTCCCCAAATAACTACATAAAACCCAACCACAATTGTCGCAGATCCGACAACACTACACACATAAACATATTCATCTTAAGAGTATCCATTTGAGCTAATCAAGGACTAATTAATCTCTGTACTGCAATCATAAACATACCTCCCAAGATAAATTCCATCTCTAAGAAAAACAAGTCTCGTTCAGTCTAGATCTGGATCTCCGTTTGGTTCTCCCCCAGTCTCGCTATCAACGCCTCCTTGCACTCTCTGAAGAGGTTTAGTTGATCCTCCAGATTCAGATCTCCACAGAGCTGCCTGAGATTGGAGAACAATTTTGGATCTGAGCATAAGGTTGAGTATGAGAGGAAGAGTAAACTCGCACTCGATCTTAAAAAGTTGTTTTCTGGTTCCAAATTCGCAGGGTGAGATGGAAGAACAAGAAGCTTGAATATGAAGAACGTAAGGGAAGGATTCATGGAGGTGCAAGGGTTTGTGAACAATAAGCTTGAAGATGAAGAACGCTGGCGTGAGAAGAGAAGTGAGAAGACTTTTAGGTTTGTGAACAGTAAAAAAAAAAATCGGGTTACACTTACTAAACGAAATTATATAAAAGCCTAGTTTGTAGAATGAAAACTCAAAAAAGCCTATTTACTTAATTAACCCTCCTTTTATGTTTATTTTTATATATGCTACCTTTCCTCTCTCCTCTGGCTGATGAACAACCGCTCAGCCCAACGCTACCCGACTCCTCGCCTCTCCTGACCTCTCGCTTCCGACTTCTCGTTGCTCCTGGTACTGCCTCTCTAGTCTGTAGCCTCTGCAGCTCTGCAATGCTCTCTAATGACTCGACTCACAGCTCTCAACCACTCCTCACGCAAACCTCGACGACGTAGATTTCTGGATTTGTTGTATGTATTATATATATATATATATATATATATATATATATATATATATATATATATATATATATATATATATATATATATAGAGTATGGATCCTATGAGAACACCCCCTAACGTGAGAACATGAGAACAAATTCGTAATTATTATCAGTTTTGTTACGAATGTGCCATATCGTTTAATGTATTATTCGTAGTTATTGTTGGTTGAGTGGAATATTCGTAATTATTGTTGGATTCCTAATTATTATTATTCGTAATTATTATTATTTTTGATATCTACTCTAAATCTCAACCCTTAATACTCACATCCAACGGTGTACGATTGTTCTCATGTTCTCACGTTAGAGGGTGTTCTCATGGGAACCACACCCTATATATATATATATATATAGATTTTAGTTCAAGTGAGGAGAGAGCTTGTAGATAGGAATTAGGAGGGTTGTAAGCCATTGGATGAATTTAAATCAAGGGCTCTCACACGCTCATCATTAATGACATTTTTGTAAATTGACTAAAAATGTGGAAAAATACCCTTACGTTCAAAATAGCCATCGGTGTTCATACTTTTATATGTCATTGTTCATGTTTTTATACATCAGTGTTCATAGTATTTTTATTCATCAAAGTGTTATGTCCATTTATTTTTTGTGTGTTCATTTTATAATTGTAACACCCCGAATCCGCGGGACTCGGGGCGCTACGGGTTGGGACCTCACAATGGGTCCCGACCCTTAGCCTGACAACAATCTCACCGGACCTTTCCAACAAGGCACAAATTAAAGGCATAAAACTCAAAGTAGTTTGTAATGTATGCAAAGAAAGAAGGAAGGGATACAAGTTGGAAACTCAGCCGAGTCCTCAAAACGACATAAAAGTAAAGAAGTCCAAACGTGCAACAAGACATAATCCGACAACAAAGGAAAAACCCCAAAAAACGTCTCCGTCCTATAATGTACGGAGACCACTCGGCTGTCCACTCCTCCACCTCACTCGGCGGCATCCCTAACCTGCAAGTCGTCTACACAAAACGGTTTTTAAACCGTTAGCTCACATTCTATGCATTATAAGAATAACATGGCACAAACACACACATGAGCACACAAAGCACACAACATGATCATTTATTACATAGTATCTTTTTAGGTTATTCCATAACTAATTCATTGGTTTAAAGTGTGACACGAGAGTCTTATAACTCTCGCCTCTGTCCCCGTGTAACCAACAGGAGTGTGGCGGCGCCCAACCCGTATACCCTGTGGGAGTGATGAAGAAGCCCGCCCGTATACCGTGTATGGCCTGGTCGCAGAGATCCCCCCAGCCTCCCTCGGGAAACTGAGCGGTGATGTCACCGCCCGATAATAATAATAATAGTAGTAACGATGGGCCAATAAATAAGGTCAAGTAAATCCTAATTCATTTTCATGATTATAACAAAGGTAAAGCACACACCACCATATATATCCAAATAAGGCATAAAAGCGGCTAAGTAAGTCCAAGGACTTACCTTGTCTCAAAGCTAACCGATAACACTCTCCGAAAGAATATAATCAAAGCCTGTTCAAGACAAGGCACGATAATCAACAACCACTCACATATACTAGAAGTCATTAGACTTCTAGTTCCAACGATCTCGCAAGATCATAAACGAACTACACAAACTAGGATACTCGATCTCGTCCTAATCTCAACAACCTCAACCGATATGTATACACAACCTCCAAACCTCACAAGGTCAACCCCAATGCTCACATCCGTATAACTTATTCAAGATTAACACACACAAGTCTTATAACATCAACCCATCCTCAAACACCTACCTAAGGTTCCAAGCCACTACTTGGCATTTGCCCTAAGTTATGCTAAATCCAACCTAGCATGCTTCCACCACTAAACATAACTAGATCGAGGAAGAAGATACTCACGCACGCGGTCAAAGGCGAAGAACGATCTACGGATGTCGAGAAAGGGTTCGTTGGTCTTTGTCGGGCGCTTCCGGACCTAAAACCAAAGCTACACAAATTTAGCGTATTAGCTAAATTTGATCGTAATATATAAGGTATATTATTCTAAGGTAAACTCATTTTCAAAAGCAAACGTTAAAAACCCGCAATTAAACCCTTGAGTCATAATCTCGAATTAATCCAACGAGGGTATAAAATATAAGAAAAGTCCCGCTTTTAAAACAAGGATAAAACTCACAAAACGCTTTCCGGGACAATTAATACCATTCCAAAATATATGGGTCATAAAACGTAATCAAATATTGGCCTAAATTCCATAAATAAACCAACAAGGACACAATACGTAATATACATAAATATAAGATCAACTCGTATATAAAATCCAAAGTTAAAACTCGTAGAAACATTTTCTAGGCAACTCATGAAGTTCCATAAACTTTG
Organism: Fagopyrum esculentum; assembly: GCA_033239045.1. Lineage (NCBI taxonomy): Eukaryota > Viridiplantae > Streptophyta > Magnoliopsida > Caryophyllales > Polygonaceae > Fagopyrum > Fagopyrum esculentum. Next base: position 125,775,467 of record BSUD01000006.1, on the reverse strand, counting down.
GGATATATTTTGAAAATAAAATCTGGGCCGAATCTGTAATTAATTCAAATCAGTAGGGCACAATCTACAAATTCCAGAAGAATGGGTCAAATCTGCAATAAACACAACTAATGGGTTCCAAATTGCAATAACACTAGAGTTTAGGGGGCCCGATTTAATTAGGGCAAAAGAGGTTTCTTCAACCTCTGGATCGAACGCGCAGAAGGGGAAAGATAGAAGGGCAGCCGGCGCTCTCCGGGCTGCACTCGGCGGCGACCGTCGACTCCGGCGCTAGGGCAGGCGAGGGGAAACAGCACCGGGCAAGTGTTGGTTGCGCAGGAGGCGGTTGAGGGCTGCACAGGTGGCGATTGAGGGTTGAGCAGGCTCCGACATCCGGCGGCGAAGGTGGAGGCTAGGGCAAGGCGACTCCGACAGCGGCCTTCGCTACACAAAACCAGGGGCGGCCGAATTATGCAGAGAAGGAGAGGAAAAGAGGAAGGAGGGAGAGATATATGCGGTCACTCACCGATCCGGCAGCCCAGGCGGCTCGAGACGGGGCGAGGCGGCGTCTGCTCTTCCCGGCGGCTCCTAGCGGCGTTGCGGGCTGCTGTGGCTTAGATCGAGAATAGAGGAGAGGAGGAGAGTGAGATGAGAGCAGGGAGAGATGGAGATGCTGCTTCAGTCCAGCGTGATGCACAGAGGCGATGAAGACAAAGTGAAGGGATGAGTTGTGAGGCTGCAGAGGTGGTTTCAAGGGTGAGGAAGATGCAGATGGGGTAGGAGTGAGGAGGGAGTAGCAATGGCGTGGAGAAAGAGATAGGCATAGAGGGCTGCTTCACATGCTTGTAGCAGGATGCGTGCATAGAGGGAAAAGCAGCAAAAGGGTCACTGGTGTATTTCATGATAGAGGCAAGAGATAGGTAGCAGCTAGGTGGGCGGCAAGCTGGCAAGAACAAAAAAAGGCCAATCACCTATTTGGCTCAAAGAGAAAGAGGATAAAAAGAAAATAAATAAAATAAAAAGAGTAATAGAATCAACTCGATCCAAATTAATCGGAATGAACTTTTCGGATCGGAAAATATTTCCGAACCTTTCCAAAATAAATACGGAGAATAAATACATGGATCAAAAAATATATATATATATATATATAAAATCGAAAATAAAAATAAATATACGACGTAAAAATACTTGTAACATTAATTAAGCCATTTAAAGTATCGATAAAATCCGAGAAAATACAAAACGCAAATGCGCCAAAATTGGGGCGTTACATCAGATACCCCTAAAAACAAGTTTCGTCCCGAAACTTGCCACACACCGAACTTCTCGGTCCCTAAGGGCGAGGTATGAAATCTCACTCTAAGAAGGTTGAAACCTTCTAATCTATATACACAAACTACTCGAACTACCATCGTAAGATATATCAGGTCATATAATACATTCCCGCACAGGGCACAACCAACATATAACATCACACATATACACAACTAAGGGAAGAACTAGGTCTAACCCTTCGATCTATCAATGCTACTAGCTCAGTGTAAAACTCAACCAAGGATATTATCCTCTAACTTCCTATTAGCCCCATAGGTTCTACGACGTCACTAACTCATCAAGACCGGCAAAACTTCCCGAGTCACACATGTATTTCCTCGATTGATGCACATGAAACATCGGGCTACTCTTGGCGGCAACGCCAACTTTTAAGACACTTCTCCAACTCGCGTTAAGATCTCAGAAAAGTCGATATACCGGAACTCCACTTCCTTCTTGGGTCTTTCTCAATGCAGCACCAAAGAAGATCAAACTTCCAATCTACACTGCTGGCTTTGTTTCTTGTCAAACCAAACTTTGATGTTATATTTCCTCAATTCTTGTTGCAAGTTCCAAGTAACGAAGGAAGCACTTTACTCCATACTACTTCTATTAACAAGGCATGTATGCTATTACTTTTACATTGCTCTACAATACTCGATCAAGACCTTGTCTTGAAGAATTACTTGTACACTTCATACCCATCATTCCTTAGAGCAAATCGAAACAATGGTACCAATAAATCTCCTCTTTAACTCTCAAAACTCTATTATCATATCTTCTTCTCAATTAATACTTCGTTGTCATCTGGAGGAGATTATAATTGGTGTTATACAACTTCTCTCTTCACAGACTAGTGTCCTCTATAATACTTCAAATCTTCTTAATGGTAAATTCGCCTCCCGATGCTTTGGAATCCGTTATATCTCGTGTTCCAGCTTTTCTTCTTCCATCACATATCGTAAGATATCGACACAACCTTGTCTTAACATTTGTCAAGTGGTCCACCCCGATCTATTGAGGTGACGTCCATCGCACACGTGGTTTAATACATCCTTCATCTCTAAAACTCGTGTTCCAGCTTTTCTTCTCTCTTCACATACGGTTTCACACTTATGTGAAGTCATGAAGGTCCTAACTGCAGGACTTAATCACGCCTTATAATATATTAGTATTACCTTTTTCGTATTCTACCAAAGCTTGCATCATTTCTTCGAGTAGGTGTAGAACTTACTCCCTTTTCTTATGTAACGTTCAATCGACTATAGAGGTTCTATCCTCCATCTTTCATGTACTTCTTGTACATCTGACATCGACTTCAAACTTCAAAACTTTAGTCTTCCCTTACTATTGTTGGTCACCTTATGTATTTATCGGTATTCTATGTACAACTACAATGGAAGCCCCATCTTATGGTTGATCCACTAGCTCTTTTCTCTGCTTCAACTCCGTTAGCTCTTTCAACGCTCCTCTCTTCCTTCCGCTTCTGTAAGATAACCATACCTACCCAACTCTCTCCTGTCATATGTCCCACCTTTATAGGCTTAAACGTTCTTCATAATGTTTTGCAAGTGCACTCCTCAAATATTCCGACATTAATTAGCCTCCACTCACATCCTTATTGGTTGATACTTAAGTTCTTCGATCCAACTTCTTGTTTCCTCTTCCATCTTCTAAAGATCATCATAACACACTTCCTCCTTCTTAGCGTTGATCAGCCTCATCACAATGACGGCAATCGATTGAATCCCACGGTAATTCCACTATGTGAGTTTTCACCATGTGATCCTCCTCGTAACTCTCAAACTTCTAAATAAGTCACCCGCTTAGAATCTCGCAAAGATCGTCACTACACCCTATGGTATCTCCGTAAGCTTAACTTACGGTTCTCATAAATCTTTCCCAATGTCTTTCCATCTTGACTCCCATGCTTAAGGGAGCCTATTGAAAAACTCGTCTTACTTAAAATGCCACTTTTATTCTCGAGCGAGAATGTAGTCCTCTTTACTTGATTCGCATCTTTAGTTCATCTACACCGCACTTTGGAAAAATCTTATGTTCGTTGTCTCTAGTTCACTTCATTGTTACTCATCATCGCTTCCTTGAAACCCCTCCCTACCACTTCAGATCGCTTCACTATTTGTATAGCTTCCATCTTGGTTTCGTTTAGGTCGACACGAGGTTCTCTTTTATTTGTTTGTCCTTTGGTTACGTCATCTCTAGTCTTCTTCTTCGACGTCCTCTTAAAGGAGTCCGGGACATCACCGGGGTGCTTGCAAAGACTTGATGCTCAACTCGATAACTTGAGCATACTCATCTTCGTATGATTACTATCCTAAGCCAAAAGGCGTTGTCCAAGGGGGCGATGATAGCTTTCTATCATCTTAGCTATAAGGTTCTATATCACTAATATGATATTAACATACCATATGTTTATATATATATATATAGATAAAGATATAAACGTCATGTTAATACTATAACATAATCAGTTCATAAACAATTTACAATTCAACATTCAAGTATAGTCCAAAAGATCCTAAGTCCACATATACATATCTACATATATATACATATATATACATAATAATAATAATAATCAATAACTACGTCGCCGAGATCCGCGGAGGAAGTGGTGGTCCCGTACATTCTACCCCAACTGACTCATGCACGTGATTTGAAAACGAAATTCATTTCTTTAAAACTCAGAACCCTTAAGGGTTCTGTTTATTTTTATTCGGCCTTTAGAAGATTGCGAGTGCCATTGTTGTCAACCTAGGGCTCTGATACCACTTTTGTAACACCCCGAATCCGCGGGATTCGGGATGCTACGGGTTGGGACCTCACAATGGGTCCCGACCCTTAGCCTGACAACAATTTCACCGGATCTTGCAACAAGGCACAAATAAAGGCCAAAACCGAAATACATTTTTATGCAATGTTATGAAACCCGAAAATAAAAGAAAGAAAAGACTTCAGCCGTCCTTACAACAACATCATCATAATATACAATAACAACAATAGAAAGACTCCAAAACCCAAAACATCCTAAGATGTACGGAGACCACTCGGCTGTCCACTCCTCCACCTCACTCGGCGGCATCCCTAACCTGCAAGTCGTCTACACAAAACGGTTTTTAAACCGTTAGCTCACATTCTATGCATTATAAGAATAACATGGCACAAACACACACATGAGCACACAAAGCACACAACATGATCATTTATTACATAGTATCTTTTTAGGTTATTCCATATCTAATTCATTGGTTTAAAGTGTGACACGAGAGTCTTATAACTCTCGCCTCTGTCCCCGTGTAACCAACAGGAGTGTGGCGGCGCCCAACCCGTATACCCTGTGGGAGTGATGAAGAAGCCCGCCCGTATACCGTGTATGGCCTGGTCGCAGAGATCCCCCCAGCCTCCCTCGGGAAACTGAGCGGTGATGTCACCGCCCGATAATAATAATAGTAGTAACGATGGGCCAATAAATAAGGTCAAGTAAATCCTAATTCATTTTCATGATTATAACAAAGGTAAAGCACACACCACCATATATATCCAAATAAGGCATAAAAGCGGCTAAGTAAGTCCAAGGACTTACCTTGTCTCAAAGCTAACCGATAACACTCTCCGAAAGAATATAATCAAAGCCTGTTCAAGACAAGGCACGATAATCAACAACCACTCACATATACTAGAAGTCATTAGACTTCTAGTTCCAACGATCTCGCAAGATCATAAACGAACTACACAAACTAGGATACTCGATCTCGTCCTAATCTCAACAACCTCAACCGATATGTATACACAACCTCCAAACCTCACAAGGTCAACCCCAATGCTCACATCCGTATAACTTATTCAAGATTAACACACACAAGTCTTATAACATCAACCCATCCTCAAACACCTACCTAAGGTTCCAAGCCACTACTTGGCATTTGCCCTAAGTTATGCTAAATCCAACCTAGCATGCTTCCACCACTAAACATAACTAGATCGAGGAAGAAGATACTCACGCACGCGGTCAAAGGCGAAGAACGATCTACGGATGTCGAGAAAGGGTTCGTTGGTCTTTGTCGGGCGCTTCCGGACCTAAAACCAAAGCTACACAAATTTAGCGTATTAGCTAAATTTGATCGTAATATATAAGGTATATTATTCTAAGGTAAACTCATTTTCAAAAGCAAACGTTAAAAACCCGCAATTAAACCCTTGAGTCATAATCTCGAATTAATCCAACGAGGGTATAAAATATAAGAAAAGTCCCGCTTTTAAAACAAGGATAAAACTCACAAAACGCTTTCCGGGACAATTAATACCATTCCAAAATATATGGGTCATAAAACGTAATCAAATATTGGCCCAAATTCCATAAATAAACCAACAAGGACACAATACGTAATATACATAAATATAAGATCAACTCGTATATAAAATCCAAAGTTAAAACTCGTAGAAACATTTTCTAGGCAACTCATGAAGTTCCATAAACTTTGGGATATATTTTGAAAATAAAATCTGGGCCGAATCTGTAATTAATTCAAATCAGTAGGGCACAATCTACAAATTCCAGAAGAATGGGTCAAATCTGCAATAAACACAACTAATGGGTTCCAAATTGCAATAACACTAGATTTTAGGGGGCCCGATTTAATTAGGGCAAAAGAGGTTTCTTCAACCTCTGGATCGAACGCGCAGAAGGGGAAAGATAGAAGGGCAGCCGGCGCTCTCCGGGCTGCACTCGGCGGCGACCGTCGACTCCGGCGCTAGGGCAGGCGAGGGGAAACAGCACCGGGCAAGTGTTGGTTGCGCAGGAGGCGGTTGAGGGCTGCACAGGTGGCGATTGAGGGTTGAGCAGGCTCCGACATCCGGCGGCGAAGGTGGAGGCTAGGGCAAGGCGACTCCGACAGCGGCCTTCGCTACACAAAACCAGGGGCGGCCGAATTATGCAGAGAAGGAGAGGAAAAGAGGAAGGAGGGAGAGATATATGCGGTCACTCACCGATCCGGCAGCCCAGGCGGCTCGAGACGGGGCGAGGCGGCGTCTGCTCTTCCCGGCGGCTCCTAGCGGCGTTGCGGGCTGCTGTGGCTCAGATCGAGAATAGAGGAGAGGAGGAGAGTGAGATGAGAGCAGGGAGAGATGGAGAGAAGGTGAGGTTGAGAGAAGAGGGAGACAGCCTGGGCGGGTGGTCATCATAGGAGGAGGGCGAGAGGTCGCGGGCAGACTGCAGGACGGGGAGCGAGGGGTCGGGTTGCTGTGCCCTAGCCCAGGCGGAAAGCTGCAGCAGCTTCTCACCAACCGAAACAAACAAGGCAGATGAAGACAAGAAGAAAAGAAGAAAAAGGAAAAAGAAAAGAAAATAAGAAGAAAAGAAATTATAAAGGATGGGCTCGATTAAAAACATTTGGAACGGGATTTCCGAGTCGGGAATATTTTCCGAACCATTCCGAAAGTAACCCACAAAATATGAATATACTCGGAAGCTATTTTTAAGTCGTAAAAGTACTTTAAATAAAATATTAAATCTAATAAAATACCGATATAAGTAGGAAAATAAAAATCGAAAACGCGCCAAAATTTGGGGCGTTACATTAGATCCCCCTAAAAAGAAGTTTCGTCCCGAAACTTGATATACGTCGAACTTCTCGGTCCCTAAGGCCGAGGTATAAACTCATAACAAGGAAGGCTTAGACCTTCTAATCTATATACACTAAAACTGCTCCCACCATCATCACAATCACTATAACCGGACATAAAACTCATTACCGCACGTGGCACAAACAACATATAACATCACACATATACACAACTAAGGGAAGAACTAGGTCTAACCCTTCGATCTATCAATGCTACTAGCTAAGTGTAAAACTCAACCAAGGATATTATCCTCTAACTTCCTATTAACCCCATAGGTTCTACGACGTCACTAACTCATCAAGACCGGTAAAACTTCTCGAGTCACACCTGTATTTCCTCGATTGATGCACATGAAACATCGGGCTACTCTTGGCGGCAACGCCAACTTTTAAGACACTTCTCCAACTCGCGTTAAGATCTCAGAAAAGTCGATATACCGGAACTCCACTTCCTTCTTGGGTCTTTCTCAATGCAGCACCAAAGAAGATCAAACTTCCAATCTACACTGCTGGCTTTGTTTCTTGTCAAACCAAACTTTGATGTTATATTTCCTCAATTCTTGTTGCAAGTTCCAAGTAACGAAGGAAGCACTTTACTCCATACTACTTCTATTAACAAGGCATGTATGCTATTACTTTTACATTGCTCTACAATACTCGATCAAGACCTTGTCTTGAAGAATTACTTGTACACTTCATACCCATCATTCCTTAGAGCAAATCGAAACAATGGTACCAATAAATCTCCTCTTTAACTCTCAAAACTCTATTATCATATCTTCTTCTCAATTAATACTTCGTTGTCATCTGGAGGAGATTATAATTGGTGTTATACAACTTCTCTCTTCACAGACTAGTGTCCTCTATAATACTTCAAATCTTCTTAATGGTAAATTCGCCTCCCGATGCTTTGGAATCCGTTATATCTCGTGTTCCAGCTTTTCTTCTTCCATCACATATCGTAAGATATCGACACAACCTTGTCTTAACATTTGTCAAGTGGTCCACCCCGATCTATTGAGGTGACGTCCATCGCACACGTGGTTTAATACTTCTTTAGTTGCAATGTTTACCGTCCTCTTTCAAAGATCCTTCATCTCCAAAACTCGGAAGACTTGCTCTAATAATCTTTTTAAGGTTTCACACTTATGTGAAGTCATGAAGGTCCTAACTGCAGGACTTAATCACGCCTTATAATATATTAGTATTACCTTTTTCGTATTCTACCAAAGCTTGCATCATTTCTTCGAGTAGGTGTAGAACTTACTCCCTTTTCTTATGTAACGTTCAATCGACTATAGAGGTTCTATCCTCCATCTTTCATGTACTTCTTGTACATCTGACATCGACTTCAAACTTCAAAACTTTAGTCTTCCCTTACTATTGTTGGTCACCTTATGTATTTATCGGTATTCTATGTACAACTACAATGGAAGCCCCATCTTATGGTTGATCCACTAGCTCTCCTTACCATGATCAACCTTAAAAGTTGTAACCCGTCACGTTACTCCATGTGTCAATCCCTTGACCTAAGAAGGTCGCGTAAGATTGTTACAATCTCCTCCTCAGAGGTCTTGTTATAACTACTTGCTTGAACTCGTTTAACATTATTTGATCTAAGACAAACGCGCGTCCATTGATGTACCTCCTTACTATTGACATTGATCCACCGCGAATACTCCAAGCTCTTGTTCCGGATCCTATATGTTCCCATAGTCATGTTTACTCTTCCCATCTACGCACATCAATCGACAACCCGCACTTATGCGTTCTCAGTTGTCACTAATTAACTTGTATCTGACCATCTCCGAAGTTAACGACTTACCCTCCCCTTCTGTAAGATAACCATACCTACCCAACTCTCTCGTCTCATATGTCCCACCTTTATAGGCTTAACCGCTCTTCATAATGTTTTGCAAATGCACTCCTCAAATATTCTGACATTAATTAGCCTCCACTCGCATCCTTCTTGGTTGATAACTTAAGTTCTTCGATCCAGCTTCTTGTTTCCTCTTCCATCTTCTGAAGATCATCACACACTTCCTCCTTCTTAGCGTTGGTTAGCCTCATCACAATAACGGAAATCGATTGACTCTCACGGTAATTCCACTATGTGAATTTTCACCATGTGATCCTCCTCGTAACTCTCAAACTTCTGAACAAATCACTCGCTTAGAATCTCGCAAAGATCGTCACTACACCCTCCGGTACCTCCGTCAGCTTAACTTCCGGTTCTCGTCAATCTTTTCAAATTATTACAACATTCTTTTCATCTTGACTCCCATACTTAGGAGCGCCTATGAAAAACTCGTCTTATTTAAAACGCCACTTTTATTCTCGAGCGAGAATGTATCTTCTTTACTTGACTTGCATCTTTAGTTCATCGACACCGCACTTGGAAAAATCTTGCGTTCATTGTCTTTAGTTGCCTTATTGATGCTTCTTCAATGTACCCTTGATACCACCCTCATGTCTTCATGTCGCTTTATATTGGTATAGTCTCCATCTTGGTTTCGCTTAAGTTAACTCGAGGTTCTCTTCCACTTGTTTGTCCTTCATTTTGCCATCTTTAATCTTCTTCTTCGACGTCCTCTTAAAGGAATCCGGGAAATCACCGGGGTGCTTGCGAAAACTTGATGCTCAACTTCATAACTTGAGCATACTTATCTTCATATGTATACTATCTTAAGCCAAAAGGCGTTGTCTATGGGGCGATGATAGCTTGCTATCATCTTAGCTATAAGGTCTACTATCACTAATATGATATTAGTATACCATATGTTTATATATATATATAAAGATATAAATGTCATTCTACTACTATAAATGTAATCAGTCCATAAACAATTTACAATTCAACATACAAGTATAGTCCAAAACATCCTAAGTCCACATATACATATCTACATATATACACATATATATACATAATATAATAATCAATAACTACGTCGCCGAGATCCGCGGAGGAAGTGGTGGTCCCGTACATTCTACCCAAACTGACTCATGCACATGATTTGAAAACGAAATCCATTTCTTTAAAACTCAGAACCCTTGAGGGTTCTGTTTATTTTTATTCGGCCTTTAGAAGATTGCGAGTGCCATTGTTGTCAACCTAGGGCTCTGATACCACTTTTGTAACACCCCGAATCCGCGGGACTCGGGATGCTACGGGTTGGGACCTCACAATGGGTCCCGACCCTTAGCCTGACAACAATTTCACCGGATCTTGCAACAAGGCACAAATAAAGGCCAAAACCGAAATACATTTTTATGCAATGTTATGAAACCCGACAATAAAAGAAAGAAAAGACTTCAGCCGTCCTTACAACAACGTCAACATAATATATAATATCAACAACACAAAGACTCCAAAACCCAAAACAACCTAAGATGTACGGAACCCCGGCTGCCCACTCCTCCGGATCACTCGGCCACATCCTATCCTGCAAATCAACTACAACAATCGGTATAAAACCGTTAGCTCACATTCTATGCATTATAAGAATAACATGGCACAAACACACACATGAGCACACAAAGCACACAACATGATCATTTATTACATAGTATCTTTTTAGGTTATTCCATATCTAATTCATTGGTTTAAAGTGTGACACGAGAGTCTTATAACTCTCGCCTCTGTCCCCGTGTAACCAACAGGAGTGTGGCGGCGCCCAACCCGTATACCCTGTGGGAGTGATGAAGAAGCCCGCCCGTATACCGTGTATGGCCTGGTCGCAGAGATCCCCCCAGCCTCCCTCGGGAAACTGAGCGGTGATGTCACCGCCCGATAATAATAATAATAGTAGTAACGATGGGCCAATAAATAAGGTCAAGTAAATCCTAATTCATTTTCATGATTATAACAAAGGTAAAGCACACACCACCATATATATCCAAATAAGGCATAAAAGCGGCTAAGTAAGTCCAAGGACTTACCTTGTCTCAAAGCTAACCGATAACACTCTCCGAAAGAATATAATCAAAGCCTGTTCAAGACAAGGCACGATAATCAACAACCACTCACATATACTAGAAGTCATTAGACTTCTAGTTCCAACGATCTCGCAAGATCATAAACGAACTACACAAACTAGGATACTCGATCTCGTCCTAATCTCAACAACCTCAACCGATATGTATACACAACCTCCAAACCTCACAAGGTCAACCCCAATGCTCACATCCGTATAACTTATTCAAGATTAACACACACAAGTCTTATAACATCAACCCATCCTCAAACACCTACCTAAGGTTCCAAGCCACTACTTGGCATTTGCCCTAAGTTATGCTAAATCCAACCTAGCATGCTTCCACCACTAAACATAACTAGATCGAGGAAGAAGATACTCACGCACGCGGTCAAAGGCGAAGAACGATCTACGGATGTCGAGAAAGGGTTCGTTGGTCTTTGTCGGGCGCTTCCGGACCTAAAACCAAAGCTACACAAATTTAGCGTATTAGCTAAATTTGATCGTAATATATAAGGTATATTATTCTAAGGTAAACTCATTTTCAAAAGCAAACGTTAAAAACCCGCAATTAAACCCTTGAGTCATAATCTCGAATTAATCCAACGAGGGTATAAAATATAAGAAAAGTCCCGCTTTTAAAACAAGGATAAAACTCACAAAACGCTTTCCGGGACAATTAATACCATTCCAAAATATATGGGTCATAAAACGTAATCAAATATTGGCCTAAATTCCATAAATAAACCAACAAGGACACAATACGTAATATACATAAATATAAGATCAACTCGTATATAAAATCCAAAGTTAAAACTCGTAGAAACATTTTCTAGGCAACTCATGAAGTTCCATAAACTTTGGGATATATTTTGAAAATAAAATCTGGGCCGAATCTGTAATTAATTCAAATCAGTAGGGCACAATCTACAAATTCCAGAAGAATGGGTCAAATCTGCAATAAACACAACTAATGGGTTCCAAATTGCAATAACACTAGAGTTTAGGGGGCCCGATTTAATTAGGGCAAAAGAGGTTTCTTCAACCTCTGGATCGAACGCGCAGAAGGGGAAAGATAGAAGGGCAGCCGGCGCTCTCCGGGCTGCACTCGGCGGCGACCGTCGACTCCGGCGCTAGGGCAGGCGAGGGGAAACAGCACCGGGCAAGTGTTGGTTGCGCAGGAGGCGGTTGAGGGCTGCACAGGTGGCGATTGAGGGTTGAGCAGGCTCCGACATCCGGCGGCGAAGGTGGAGGCTAGGGCAAGGCGACTCCGACAGCGGCCTTCGCTACACAAAACCAGGGGCGGCCGAATTATGCAGAGAAGGAGAGGAAAAGAGGAAGGAGGGAGAGATATATGCGGTCACTCACCGATCCGGCAGCCCAGGCGGCTCGAGACGGGGCGAGGCGGCGTCTGCTCTTCCCGGCGGCTCCTAGCGGCGTTGCGGGCTGCTGTGGCTCAGATCGAGAATAGAGGAGAGGAGGAGAGTGAGATGAGAGCAGGGAGAGATGGAGAGAAGGTGAGGTTGAGAGAAGAGGGAGACAGCCTGGGCGGGTGGTCATCATAGGAGGAGGGCGAGAGGTCGCGGGCAGACTGCAGGACGGGGAGCGAGGGGTCGGGTTGCTGTGCCCTAGCCCAGGCGGAAAGCTGCAGCAGCTTCTCACCAACCGAAACAAACAAGGCAGATGAAGACAAGAAGAAAAGAAGAAAAAGGAAAAAGAAAAGAAAATAAGAAGAAAAGAAATTATAAAGGATGGGCTCGATTAAAAACATTTGGAACGGGATTTCCGAGTCGGGAATATTTTCCGAACCATTCCGAAAGTAACCCACAAAATATGAATATACTCGGAAGCTATTTTTAAGTCGTAAAAGTACTTTAAATAAAATATTAAATCTAATAAAATACCGATATAAGTAGGAAAATAAAAATCGAAAACGCGCCAAAATTTGGGGCGTTACATA
>BSUD01000006.1:125751453-125762582 GCA_033239045.1 Fagopyrum esculentum | reverse complement strand
TGCAGGACGGGGAGCGAGGGGTCGGGTTGCTGTGCCCTAGCCCAGGCGGAAAGCTGCAGCAGCTTCTCACCAACCGAAACAAACAAGGCAGATGAAGACAAGAAGAAAAGAAGAAAAAGGAAAAAGAAAAGAAAATAAGAAGAAAAGAAATTATAAAGGATGGGCTCGATTAAAAACATTTGGAACGGGATTTCCGAGTCGGGAATATTTTCCGAACCATTCCGAAAGTAACCCACAAAATATGAATATACTCGGAAGCTATTTTTAAGTCGTAAAAGTACTTTAAATAAAATATTAAATCTAATAAAATACCGATATAAGTAGGAAAATACAAAACGCAAATGCGCCAAAATTGGGGCGTTACATCAGATACCCCTAAAAACAAGTTTCGTCCCGAAACTTGATATACGTCGAACTTCTCGGTCCCTAAGGCCGAGGTATAAACTCATAACAAGGAAGGCTTAGACCTTCTAATCTATATACACTAAAACTGCTCCAACCATCATCGCAATCACTATAACCGGTCATAAAACTCATTCCCGCACAGGGCACAACCAACATATAACATCACACATATACACAACTAAGGGAAGAACTAGGTCTAACCCTTCGATCTATCAATGCTACTAGCTCAGTGTAAAACTCAACCAAGGATATTATCCTCTAACTTCCTATTAGCCCCATAGGTTCTACGACGTCACTAACTCATCAAGACCGGCAAAACTTCCCGAGTCACACATGTATTTCCTCGATTGATGCACATGAAACATCGGGCTACTCTTGGCGGCAACGCCAACTTTTAAGACACTTCTCCAACTCGCGTTAAGATCTCAGAAAAGTCGATATACCGGAACTCCACTTCCTTCTTGGGTCTTTCTCAATGCAGCACCAAAGAAGATCAAACTTCCAATCTACACTGCTGGCTTTGTTTCTTGTCAAACCAAACTTTGATGTTATATTTCCTCAATTCTTGTTGCAAGTTCCAAGTAACGAAGGAAGCACTTTACTCCATACTACTTCTATTAACAAGGCATGTATGCTATTACTTTTACATTGCTCTACAATACTCGATCAAGACCTTGTCTTGAAGAATTACTTGTACACTTCATACCCATCATTCCTTAGAGCAAATCGAAACAATGGTACCAATAAATCTCCTCTTTAACTCTCAAAACTCTATTATCATATCTTCTTCTCAATTAATACTTCGTTGTCATCTGGAGGAGATTATAATTGGTGTTATACAACTTCTCTCTTCACAGACTAGTGTCCTCTATAATACTTCAAATCTTCTTAATGGTAAATTCGCCTCCCGATGCTTTGGAATCCGTTATATCTCGTGTTCCAGCTTTTCTTCTTCCATCACATATCGTAAGATATCGACACAACCTTGTCTTAACATTTGTCAAGTGGTCCACCCCGATCTATTGAGGTGACGTCCATCGCACACGTGGTTTAATACTTCTTTAGTTGCAATGTTTACCGTCCTCTTTCAAAGATCCTTCATCTCCAAAACTCGGAAGACTTGCTCTAATAATCTTTTTAAGGTTTCACACTTATGTGAAGTCATGAAGGTCCTAACTGCAGGACTTAATCACGCCTTATAATATATTAGTATTACCTTTTTCGTATTCTACCAAAGCTTGCATCATTTCTTCGAGTAGGTGTAGAACTTACTCCCTTTTCTTATGTAACGTTCAATCGACTATAGAGGTTCTATCCTCCATCTTTCATGTACTTCTTGTACATCTGACATCGACTTCAAACTTCAAAACTTTAGTCTTCCCTTACTATTGTTGGTCACCTTATGTATTTATCGGTATTCTATGTACAACTACAATGGAAGCCCCATCTTATGGTTGATCCACTAGCTCTCCTTACCATGATCAACCTTAAAAGTTGTAACCCGTCACGTTACTCCATGTGTCAATCCCTTGACCTAAGAAGGTCGCGTAAGATTGTTACAATCTCCTCCTCAGAGGTCTTGTTATAACTACTTGCTTGAACTCGTTTAACATTATTTGATCTAAGACAAACGCGCGTCCATTGATGTACCTCCTTACTATTGACATTGATCCACCGCGAATACTTCAAGCTATTGTTCCCGATTCTATATGTTCCCATAGTCATGTTTACTCTTCCCATCTACGCACATCAATAGACAACCCGCACTTGTGCGTTCTTAGTTGTCACTGATTAACTTGTATCTGACCATCTCCGAAGTTAACGACTTACCTTCCTACCATACTTCCATGCTACCATACTTCTGAATGGATACCATCTCGGGGTACTTTGTCTTAATTTCACTAGCTCATTTCTCTGCTTCAACTCCGTTAGCTCTTTCAACGCTCCTCTCTTCCTTCCGCTTCTGTAAGATAACCATACCTACCCAACTCTCTCCTGTCATATGTCCCACCTTTATAGGCTTAAACGTTCTTCATAATGTTTTGCAAGTGCACTCCTCAAATATTCCGACATTAATTAGCCTCCACTCACATCCTTATTGGTTGATACTTAAGTTCTTCGATCCAACTTCTTGTTTCCTCTTCCATCTTCTAAAGATCATCATAACACACTTCCTCCTTCTTAGCGTTGATCAGCCTCATCACAATGACGGCAATCGATTGAATCCCACGGTAATTCCACTATGTGAGTTTTCACCATGTGATCCTCCTCGTAACTCTCAAACTTCTAAATAAGTCACCCGCTTAGAATCTCGCAAAGATCGTCACTACACCCTATGGTATCTCCGTAAGCTTAACTTACGGTTCTCATAAATCTTTCCCAATGTCTTTCCATCTTGACTCCCATGCTTAAGGGAGCCTATTGAAAAACTCGTCTTACTTAAAATGCCACTTTTATTCTCGAGCGAGAATGTAGTCCTCTTTACTTGATTCGCATCTTTAGTTCATCTACACCGCACTTTGGAAAAATCTTATGTTCGTTGTCTCTAGTTGCCTTATTGATGCTCCTTCATTGTTTCCTTGATACCACTCTCATGTCTTCATGTCGCTTTGATATTGGTATGGTCTCCATCTTGGTTTCGTTTAGGTCGACACGAGGTTCTCTTTTATTTGTTTGTCCTTTGGTTACGTCATCTCTAGTCTTCTTCTTCGACGTCCTCTTAAAGGAGTCCGGGACATCACCGGGGTGCTTGCAAAGACTTGATGCTCAACTCGATAACTTGAGCATACTCATCTTCGTATGATTACTATCCTAAGCCAAAAGGCGTTGTCCAAGGGGGCGATGATAGCTTTCTATCATCTTAGCTATAAGGTTCTATATCACTAATATGATATTAACATACCATATGTTTATATATATATATATAGATAAAGATATAAACGTCATGTTAATACTATAACATAATCAGTTCATAAACAATTTACAATTCAACATTCAAGTATAGTCCAAAAGATCCTAAGTCCACATATACATATCTACATATATATACATAATATAGTAATAATAATAATAATAATAATAATAATAATCAATAACTACGTCGCCGAGATCCGCGGAGGAAGTGGTGGTCCCGTACATTCTACCCCAACTGACTCATGCACGTGATTTGAAAACGAAATTCATTTCTTTAAAACTCAGAACCCTTAAGGGTTCTGTTTATTTTTATTCGGCCTTTAGAAGATTGCGAGTGCCATTGTTGTCAACCTAGGGCTCTGATACCACTTTTGTAACACCCCGAATCCGCGGGACTCGGGGCGCTACGGGTTGGGACCTCACAATGGGTCCCGACCCTTAGCCTGACAACAATCTCACCGGACCTTTCCAACAAGGCACAAATTAAAGGCATAAAACTCAAAGTAGTTTGTAATGTATGCAAAGAAAGAAGGAAGGGATACAAGTTGGAAACTCAGCCGAGTCCTCAAAACGACATAAAAGTAAAGAAGTCCAAACGTGCAACAAGACATAATCCGACAACAAAGGAAAAACCCCAAAAAAACGTCCCAGTCCTATAATGTACGGAGACCACTCGGCTGTCCACTCCTCCACCTCACTTGGCGGCATCCCTAACCTGCAAGTCGTCTACACAAAACGGTTTTTAAACCGTTAGCTCACATTCTATGCATTATAAGAATAACATGGCACAAACACACACATGAGCACACAAAGCACACAACATGATCATTTATTACATAATATCTTTTTAGGTTATTCCATAACTAATTCATTGGTTTAAAGTGTGACACGAGAGTCTTATAACTCTCGCCTCTGTCCCCGTGTAACCAACAGGAGTGTGGCGGCGCCCAACCCGTATACCCTGTGGGAGTGATGAAGAAGCCCGCCCGTATACCGTGTATGGCCTGGTCGCAGAGATCCCCCCAGCCTCCCTCGGGAAACTGAGCGGTGATGTCACCGCCCGATAATAATAATAGTAGTAACGATGGGCCAATAAATAAGGTCAAGTAAATCCTAATTCATTTTCATGATTATAACAAAGGTAAAGCACACACCACCATATATATCCAAATAAGGCATAAAAGCGGCTAAGTAAGTCCAAGGACTTACCTTGTCTCAAAGCTAACCGATAACACTCTCCGAAAGAATATAATCAAAGCCTGTTCAAGACAAGGCACGATAATCAACAACCACTCACATATACTAGAAGTCATTAGACTTCTAGTTCCAACGATCTCGCAAGATCATAAACGAACTACACAAACTAGGATACTCGATCTCGTCCTAATCTCAACAACCTCAACCGATATGTATACACAACCTCCAAACCTCACAAGGTCAACCCCAATGCTCACATCCGTATAACTTATTCAAGATTAACACACACAAGTCTTATAACATCAACCCATCCTCAAACACCTACCTAAGGTTCCAAGCCACTACTTGGCATTTGCCCTAAGTTATGCTAAATCCAACCTAGCATGCTTCCACCACTAAACATAACTAGATCGAGGAAGAAGATACTCACGCACGCGGTCAAAGGCGAAGAACGATCTACGGATGTCGAGAAAGGGTTCGTTGGTCTTTGTCGGGCGCTTCCGGACCTAAAACCAAAGCTACACAAGTTTAGCGTATTAGCTAAATTTGATCGTAATATATAAGGTATATTATTCTAAGGTAAACTCATTTTCAAAAGCAAACGTTAAAAACCCGCAATTAAACCCTTGAGTCATAATCTCGAATTAATCCAACGAGGGTATAAAATATAAGAAAAGTCCCGCTTTTAAAACAAGGATAAAACTCACAAAACGCTTTCCGGGACAATTAATACCATTCCAAAATATATGGGTCATAAAACGTAATCAAATATTGGCCCAAATTCCATAAATAAACCAACAAGGACACAATACGTAATATACATAAATATAAGATCAACTCGTATATAAAATCCAAAGTTAAAACTCGTAGAAACATTTTCTAGGCAACTCATGAAGTTCCATAAACTTTGGGATATATTTTGAAAATAAAATCTGGGCCGAATCTGTAATTAATTCAAATCAGTAGGGCACAATCTACAAATTCCAGAAGAATGGGTCAAATCTGCAATAAACACAACTAATGGGTTCCAAATTGCAATAACACTAGATTTTAGGGGGCCCGATTTAATTAGGGCAAAAGAGGTTTCTTCAACCTCTGGATCGAACGCGCAGAAGGGGAAAGATAGAAGGGCAGCCGGCGCTCTCCGGGCTGCACTCGGCGGCGACCGTCGACTCCGGCGCTAGGGCAGGCGAGGGGAAACAGCACCGGGCAAGTGTTGGTTGCGCAGGAGGCGGTTGAGGGCTGCACAGGTGGCGATTGAGGGTTGAGCAGGCTCCGACATCCGGCGGCGAAGGTGGAGGCTAGGGCAAGGCGACTCCGACAGCGGCCTTCGCTACACAAAACCAGGGGCGGCCGAATTATGCAGAGAAGGAGAGGAAAAGAGGAAGGAGGGAGAGATATATGCGGTCACTCACCGATCCGGCAGCCCAGGCGGCTCGAGACGGGGCGAGGCGGCGTCTGCTCTTCCCGGCGGCTCCTAGCGGCGTTGCGGGCTGCTGTGGCTCAGATCGAGAATAGAGGAGAGGAGGAGAGTGAGATGAGAGCAGGGAGAGATGGAGATGCTGCTTCAGTCCAGCGTGATGCACAGAGGCGATGAAGACAAAGTGAAGGGATGAGTTGTGAGGCTGCAGAGGTGGTTTCAAGGGTGAGGAAGATGCAGATGGGGTAGGAGTGAGGAGGGAGTAGCAATGGCGTGGAGAAAGAGATAGGCATAGAGGGCTGCTTCACATGCTTGTAGCAGGATGCGTGCATAGAGGGAAAAGCAGCAAAAGGGTCACTGGTGTATTACATGATAGAGGCAAGAGATAGGTAGCAGCTAGGTGGGCGGCAAGCTGGCAAGAACAAAAAAAGGCCAATCACCTATTTGGCTCAAAGAGAAAGAGGATAAAAAGAAAATAAATAAAATAAAAAGAGTAATAGAATCAACTCGATCCAAATTATTCGGAATGAACTTTTCGGATCGGAAAATATTTCCGAACCTTTCCAAAATAAATACGGAGAATAAATACATGGATCAAAAAATATATATATATATATATATATATATATAAAATCGAAAATAAAAATAAATTTACGACGTAAAAATACTTGTAACATTAATTAAGCCATTTAAAGTATCGATAAAATCCGAGAAAATACAAAACGCAAATGCGCCAAAATTGGGGCGTTACAATAATGCATAGATGTTCATTTACAGTATATAACCACAAAAAATAAAAAAAAACTCATCACAAAACGTTAAAAGATTATCATAATATGTTATGTATGTTCAAAGTTAAAGATAAGTAATTGGTGTTCATACTTTTATACGTCATTGTTCATGTTTTTATTCGTCAGCGTTCATACTTTTTATATCATTGTTCCTGTGAATATTATAAACTATTTTTCTATAAGGCATTTTACCGAACAGTTTGCGTGCACACTAAAAGGAGCATATAGATTATTCAATTGGAGCTATTAAACCAACTCAACATATGTATATACATGTATTTTCTCAATCAAACTTATCAAACACAAAATGATTCAAACAAATTTGATTTCGAACACAGACATCAATCATAATGAAACCTAAACCTTAATAATGGAAATCTAAATAGTGAGAGTAGAAATTCAAAGAAACAAAACCTGAATCGTCTTGTATTCTCTTTGATTTCACAATTTTTTTTATGTAATCGATCTTTAAATATTATAAACACGACTTTAAAGAAAAGTATAATTTTCAAAAAAATGAACATCATATTATAAACACCATAACTATAAAAAAAATGAATACATACTTGTAAAAAAATGACCATCATATTTTATTAACACGATTTGAAAGAATAGTATAGTTTTTTAAAAAAAATCCAAAAAAAATATTTTAGAAAAATACAAAAATGAACAATTAATGTTAAAAAACGAATAGTTAGTGTTGGAAAAAAATGAACATTTATTGATAAAATATGAACAATGACTCTTTTAAAAATGAAGACATACTCATAAAAATATGAACACCAATTTATATATATATATATATATATATATATATATATATATATATATATATATATATATATATATGGCCTTAGGATGTTTTTGAACTTGTATGTACTTAGCTATGCATGTGACCTTAGGATGATTAGGCTTTTATGCCTTGGTTGTATCTTGGATTTTGGCTTCTTTTATGCTTTTATAAGTTTCCCTTTCGTATTAATATTACAAGTATTACGTATATATCGATATGTGTGTGTATATATATATATATATATATATATATATATATAAACGCAAAACGATATCAGATGGCACGTACGAGAGCTACCGCATACGTAGGACCCATTAGGTGTAGACCACCTCTTCCTCCTACCGCCCCAAGACAGGGACGAGTAGGGAGACCTCCAGGCACGAGAGGTCGGGAACGTATCCCCATCGCAGACCGACCAGTTATGGATCCGCCAGCAGTTGAGATTCCCGTAGAGGACGTGGCAGAGAGCATCATTCCCGAGGCTAGGGATAGGACAGTTGTTAGGTCAGAGGCGCGTAGTTCCCTATCTGCTAGGACCGGGGGAACATCTTTTGGAGTTGTGTTGTATTGAGGACTCGGCTGAGTTTCCAAATTGTACCTTTCTTTACGAATTGTTTGCATTGCATTAAAACATTTTCGATATTTGCCTTTATTTGTGCCATGTTGGAAAGATCCGGTGAAATTGTTGTCAAGCTAAGGGTTGGGACCCATTGTGAGGTCCCAGCCCGTAGCGCTCCGAGTCCCACGGATTTGGGGTGTTACAGATTGTTTATTAGTTTTAATGATTTTTTTATTATAAAAGATATTATAGTAAATCTGTAAATATCTTGCGGCAATATCGTAAATAAATTGGAAAAAAAGCTGATGTGGCTAGCCTTAATACATTACACGTGGACGAAATGGGTTCTGTTTTAGTATGATATATAGATTACAAGCATTATTAAAGCTAAAATTTTATTTTATTTATTCTCTTTCCTTTATTTTAGCTCTTTTGTTTACAAAAAAAAAATAAAATAAAATATACTTTTCCTAATTTTATCCATAATTTTTATCTAAATAATTTTCGTCTTCAGCTTTATAATATAATCCTATGTTACCAAATGACCCAATATACTGTAACTCCTTTTCATGTTAACTTAAGGTTGACTACTTGTATACTGTATTCCAGCCTGGAATTGTCTTGCATGCAAATACAACTCGGTCGTATAGGTTGTAATGTAAGGATGTTTTAGGTGGACCCAACCAAATCCTTTTTCATACTAAAAGAGAAGACAACTTTACACAAAAATTATCCTTAATAATCACTTTATTGCAATAAACTATCTTTTAATACTTTTATACATAAAAAAAAAAAAGCATAAAAGCACCCTTAATATTCATCTATTTACAATAAATCACCCCTTATAAACTTTTTTACATAATATCACCTTTAATTTTTATAATGTTTCTAATTAATCACCTAATACTAGTTAAAGTTACATCAAATAATCTAAAATAGAAGCATATATAGACAAGGTAAATTTATTTTTATTAACATTAAAATCATAATTAGTTTTAATAGTTTGATTAAGTCTTGGAATTGATGATAAAAAAAATTTTTATTAAAAAATAATAAAAACTATTATCCATATACCAAAAATAATCTGAATTTTAAAAATTATTGTACACAAACTATTGCCTAAAATTTGTGTATATGGGTAATAAGGTTTTTTTATTACTTGCATGAAATTAGGGTATATTGTAAAAATAATTTGTGTACAAGTTACTTGCGTGAAAAACAAAAATTACTAATTCATACACGGTACACCCTTAATATTCATCTATTTGCTAATAAACCCTAATTCACTCTAATTCATCCTTAATCTTGTATATGTCTATTCATTTGAAGTAATTAAGTTTAATTTCGTGTAAAAATAAAATAAAATTGTGTATTCTGGAATATTTGTGCAGGTTATAAAATATCACACAAGTAAGTTATGTAAATATTAATATACTTGTGTATTTTGGAGTGTATCATTTAATTAAAATTAAATGTTTTTGTAAATTAGGTAATAAATTTAAAGTAATTTGTGTAAATGTTAAATTTTGTTCAAAAGAGTTTTTTTTTTGGTATTTTTGGGATAATTTTTAAAAAAAAACAAATTGTGTAAGTATGTGTTTAATTTAAGTTTAGTATTACGTATAATATATGGAAATAATGTAATTTAGAAGAAAATTAAACGGGCAAGATATGATAGTTGCAAAATAAGGGGGAATGTTCAAGTACGGTTCACTTTTTGCGGTATGGCTGTGCGACGGCGTGTGCGGTTGACACGTTTTTGTTTTATGTTGTTTTTTTTTTTCAGAAAAGAATGAAATTTTTTTTGAACTACCATGTTATAAGTTTTGCACTATTCTCTTATAAACTTTGAACTATTCTCATATAATTCATGAAATATTAATTTTTTAATATATTATATCAAATTATTTATAAATTAATCGTTTATATGTTATGAACTATTCTATTATAATACATGAACTATCAATTTATAAGTTATGCACTATCCTTTATAAGTTTTGCAATTATGAACTATTCTATTATAATTCATGAACTATCCTATAAGTTATAAACTATCCCTTTATAAGTTTTGAACCATTATTTTCATTCGTTTCTAAAAAAAAAAATTTGGGCACGTGTCAACCGCACATGCAGCCACACCGCCCTACCGAAATAATGTGTCTGAACAACACCCGCAAAATAAGTGGGTAATTATTATTTTGGTAATGCGGAACGTATAGTAGTTTTCTAGCCAAGCTTGAATTAAACTCTGAATGAATACAATAATATTATATAAATTAAGTAATCTATTATACTTACTAAAACAGAGCACGGGTTGATGACGTGGCGCGCCGTGGACGCAGGATTTTTGAAATTGAGCTCTCACAATTAAAGCCAATAAATCTTTATTTTTTACACTATTTTTTAAACCATAAAATCTTTTATTATTAAAATAATAATTTTATAGAAACCAAATCTATTATCTATCTATATACTAAAGCAGCCCGTGAACTTACACATGGCACAGTCTGATGATTCCACCTCATAAAATTAACACGTGTCAATTTTTTGTTCATCCCGGACCCACCATGTTAAACAAAATTATTTTAAATATATAATTTATGAATTATTTTAAATATTTTACTAACTAATATTTATTTTATTCTCTCATATTATTAATTGATTTTTAATTATTGTAGCTTAAAAATCGAAATAGTTATGATTTACAATCTAATTTTAGAGATATTAATATTTTGTCAACGGGTATTTTTTAATTTATAATTGAACTTTATACTTTCTTAAACTTTATTTTAAATATAATTTTGTTTTATTTACTTATATTTTTCAATTGAACTGATAAACTTTATTTTTTATATAAAAATTTAAAGATCTTAATATATTTTTTTATATTTTTAATTTTCAATTGAACTTCATTTTTTTCTAAACATATAAACTATTTTTCTCTAAAATAATTTTTTTTAAACGATTAATAAAAATATTTCTTCATTTATTTTAGAATAATTTTTTTTATAATTAAAATAATTCGTATTTTTAGAATAAGTGTTTTTTCAT
>BSUD01000006.1:125583356-125745545 GCA_033239045.1 Fagopyrum esculentum | reverse complement strand
AAGAGTTGTTAAATACAAAAAAAAAATTGTAAAATTAAATTGTTACCCATTGACCAAGAAAAAATCCTCAAACTCATTACATAATCGGAAAAAAAAAAACAAAAATGTTGTTATATATATAATAATATTATTATTCTATTAAGTATGTCCATAGTATAATCTCATTTAGTAAATTTATCCTTAATAAAGTAATGTTGGTAAGTCGATTAGATTAGAGAAGTATACAAAACAAAAGCACGTAAAAAAACCAATTTCACAATATTCTTTCTCATTTTTTTCAAAACCCACACAAGGTGCGGGTATTATACTAGTTTTGTATAATATTGAACTCTTTCAGGTATACAATCTGTGAATATTTGTTGTTTGTGTATTCTTATATGGATCGTGTAGTTAAGAGTTGGTTTTTATTTTGAAATTTTGCCTACTTTTGCATAACCAAAAAAATATAATACATACCTAACATATTAAAAATCATGAAAAATGATAAACAGATAAATTATCATGATAAAAGAAAAACTAAAAAAAATACCAAAAGATAAAAGCTTGGATCATATCAAGTTGATCAAAAAGATGTACCAAATGAAGCACGAGATAAGCAAAACAAGGAAGAGAGTGATAACATGTCGGCTAAAGCACTACAAAGTAAAACTTATAAGGACGTCAATTAAAAACCTTAAATTTGGACTCTTATAAATTTATAGATTTTGATAACCTATCCACGACTCCTTTTCAAAAAAAATTCTACCACCGCTTTCATCACCAAGACATGCCTCCAGACCAATGAGTGGTAAAAAGTGAACCCAAAAATTTATAGTGATGCTAAAGTTTGTCAAAAACACGATTTTGATGATTGATTTGTTGTTTGTATAGTGTTTGTTAATTTTGTTAAATTTGTAGAGTTGATAGTATAAATCAGGTTGTGTCATCAAAAGAAAAATGGTGATTTTTTTTCCAAAATAGGCAGAAAAGCTAAAATATTTTTTATATTTCTTGTATTAGGTAGGGAGTAAAACTAATTTTTAAAATACGGATTTAGATGAATAACTCATAGTTTAAAACAACGGATTCTCTATTATTTTTAATTACAAAACTCGCTGTTTGAAACTACGAGTTTATGCACAATTCATATTTACAAAGAACTCGGACGATTTTCGTAATTAAAAAAAGAAAATACTCCACCTTTCTTCCTTCCCTCCAACTCATCTTCACGACTAGCGTCGATGTTGACTACCTCGATCTCCCTCAGTGCCACCATCGAGGCATCTCAATGCCACTCCTTGTCAGATTTTCTCCGACAACGTCGCCGACTTGACCGTTGGGTTGTTGATCGATCTTCTCCGAAAGATCTCTGCCTCCGATCCTTGGGTTCGCCGATTGCCATCTGAAGCCATACTAAAGTGCTAAAGGAGAAGCAACTGCAATTACCGAGCAGCTAAAGCTTGCTCCAAGATTGATTGGTCCACATGACGAACATGTACCTACAAGGGTTTTAAACTTTCAAACATGTGCAGAATCTCCTATGTTGTTACATGAATAACCCTGCCATTACCACTACATTTGCTAAGCTAACCACCATGTGTACAACACTTGAATACTAGTAAAAAAAAAATTACACGAGTTTTCTCAACGGTATAGCTGTTTGTTCTGATTACACAGTTGACATCCATATACAAGTACTTTTACTACATAAATGTTATAATCGTATTCTATATTTAGAATCCTATATGCATGCTTTTGTTCCCAGAATGATGGATAACAATTAAGCACTTCAGTTGAGTTCCCGTTTTCGTATCCTGAACTTACAAGCTTCCATTAATGGTAGAAGCTAATTGCAGGCCATGGACAACAATTAAGCACTTCAGTTGCTGTATATAATTGTTGTCTATAACTGTTTTCAATTAGACAACAATTAAGAGCACACTTCAGTTGGACAGCAATTTAAAACATCGTCACTACTACATTACAACATCAACGATAACACATAATCAATTGACACGGGATGATAATTTTGAGCAGATCATGAATCGGCGTTTCCCGGTTTGTGTTGTTTGCGGCTCATCTAGGGAAAACGGAAAATGATATGGCGAACCACTGTCCATTCAAAGAAGCCTTGTATAGGTTCCAGAGATCAAGATTTAGAAAGAAATCAGTTATCATTAGAAGTAACTCTGCGGCATTCTCTAACCAGAGGGATAGACCAATGCATCTGCTGAAAAACTTGAAGGAGATCGATTCACTGCAGGACACGGTTTATGGTGTCTGCATTAAGCACACGAGCAGGAAGGACAGTCGTTATGCTGCGAGTTGTGCTAAGGAGGCGATACTTTACACCTGCATTAATGTCAGATGCTTCTCTACCATATGGTCCTTCAGGCTCCCTGACTTGCCGAAATTGCCCACCAAGCCGCTTTTATGCGTTCTGGTGCTTCAACTGTGGATGATTTCAAAGAAAGTTTGGACCATGATGTTTGAATCAACCAAAAAGAACGACTCGGGAATGATAGGCTTACATTGTATTTTATCCTAGGATTCTCGGTCAGCTTCTTGTGATGAATGAGACCCCTGTTCTTCTCCATCTGGTTTTGAATGTAGAAAATGCTCGGTTGTGCTGACCTGTTGATTAATGAGACGTTTTCCATCAACAATTTCGGGTTCTGATGGGATAGTTATATTTCTGGAAACGAAAAGGACGGTGAGAGAGTCTTTTCATCATAAGGAAGATTAAAAAAAACAAAGTTGAAATAGAGGAAACAAATAACAAGAGGAAATAGCTTAATACTTGGAATTCTTAGTCGCAAGTTTTTCCCTCTTGTATACTGTTTAATTCATCTTTCACTCTTCTCAATTTCACCATCATCTACAGCTGAATCGACTGCAACTCTAGAAAGGATCCGAAGCTCATGCTTCCTTTGTCTTTCTCCAAGATCATCTCTGTGGCAAATCTTCATCAATTTATACCCGCACAGAACAAATAAGAATAGATGTGCAGTTAAAGACTTGCTTAGTTGTTTTCATGGGGGGAAATATGACATGAAATACCAACTACCAATTTCTAATCCAGAGATACTGCTTCAAGATAAAGATTTACCATATAAACATGTAGAAAATTACCTTATTTTTGTAACCCTTAGTAGTAAGAACCTAGAAATATTATTTGTCAGAGTGGAAGCCAGCCCATTGGTTAAACCACGAGTATTTGCATCGACATCGTCATCTCCAAAACATCAAGTGTTTCAAGTCACCTATCATGCCTTTGTAATGTGTGTTTCTTGGTCTTCTGGCTATTTGACTCAAGTGTAGTAAAGCCGCCCTTCTGTCTCAGCTTTTCCTCAAGAGCAGCTCTCGCACTTAACATCTTCACACTCTGTAAACTAACTGACTCCTGCTATATTTCCAAATGTTATGTCCACACCTTATTGGCTGAACTTGTCACGGAGCTATTAAACAGGAAAATGAGAGACGTAGGAGAGATTAGATAGTATTTACATGGCACGTGTGCTTATTTTCCGGTTTGCGTAACCTTTGGAACTTCCATTTTTAGTGTATCCGCTGTCATTGACTGCATTAGAAGTGAACAATATGTCATGCCTTTTAAGTACAATAAACATAAAATAAACACCAGTGGGTATGAAATTGCAGCCACAGAAACCGACAGAAATCGAAAGATGCAGATACATATAGTTGCAATTGAACAACAATCACCTTATCTGTTCGACAGCCGCTGGTTGTATGTAATCATGAGGATCACAAGAATGTTCATTAGAGGCTGCAGTGTTCTTCTTGGCAGATTCCATAGCAACATCAACTTCATTCTCAGCTAATAGCATGTCAAGTTATGAAGGTAGTTTTTCATCAAGAACCCTGGTCTACAAAGGGCAATATGAAAAGAATTTAGGAAATTTATTCAAAATTAAGAATAAAAGGCAGAAGAAAGAATGCAGCTTTTAAGTAATTATTTTTCCTTTTCCTTTGAAACGGTGAAACATGATTCATCACAGCACAGAGTTGAGGGAGTTTTGACCCATCAATTTTAATCCAACCAATTTACAGTGTACATCAATTTTAATCCAACCAATTTACAGTGTACATCCATCAGGATTTATGAATCCTTTCTTTTGATCAATATAAATGAATGGTGTGGTGATGTTCAATCCAATCACTTTAGAATTTAAGAGAAGGTAAAAGGGTATTGGTTTGACAATACACAAGCAGCAGTAGCTTTTTCAATCAGCTATTCTTAATGTCTGTCATCTTGAACCAATATTTTATAGCCAATGATGCGAAAGCAAAACTTTATACCTTGTCCGGTAAGCTCTTAATTTTTACAAGTAGGGCGATAACGGAATGATCACGGACCGGTTTCCCTTCAGACTTTAGGAGAAGTTAAAAGGTATTGGTTTGGCAATACGGAAGCAGCAGTAGTTTTTTCACCTCTAAACAATGCAATTCTTCTTTCTTTGCAATATCTTTTTGGATCTTTACCTGGAAGTCACGAAAATGACCAGAAAAAGTGGCAATTGAAGATTAGAAAATCATACTACATAGCCTATGATGCTAGCAAGTTTTCACAAGTAATTCATCAGGCAAATCTTGACTCGATGCTTCAGTAATCGAGTTATATTATACATCAAATCAACCTTCTCCACCCAAAACCAGCACTTAATAGTTAATGGTCAGAAATAACCAGTACATACCCTGCTTACAAGGGGGTTGATTCTGTCAAGCTGTTTAAGAGCATCATCAAGCTAGCTCGGATAATAAGCCAATCAGCTCTGGAGCATAACAATAGAGCATATATAACATTAGAGACTGATAAAGTCAATACAACTTATGGGCACAATTTCTAGTACTTAATGCACTAAAGTTGCCAATGGAAGAAAATATGCAAAGTAAACATTCCTCCTAGAATGAGCATACTATTGCTGCTAAGAAAATCTTTAAAGACACAGGAGCATCTCGTAAGATTATTTTTTAAGTGAATCAACTTTAATTGATATTCGATATTACTTAGAAAATTCCACTTCCATGTGTTAAGGTATTGTAGTGAAGTAATGTTAAGAGTAACAGCATTACATGATTGAGGCATTGAGCACAAAAAGACACACTAGTGCACATGCATTTACAGTATTTATTTAATCATTCAAAAAAAATTCCACAATTAAGTAGAAAATTTGAAATTTACTACGGAAGCGAAAGCAAACACTCAGCCTGTATGCAAGGCAAAAAATGCATTAAAGCTTCTACAAACTTGGTTTCCACAAATAAATCATATTGCTTTTGACAGACAGCGAGGCACTTCCTATAACCTGTATAACATTGGCTTCTCAAAATTAATTTCCTGGCTCGCTTGCGGAGTACAAGAATTTCCCCAATATATACACTTGATTAGATAATATGACCCAAAATAGGAAAAGGAAATGTAATGAACTCAAGCAGATCTAAGGCAATTTATATGGTCACAACATCCATTTGTTCATCCCTTGACAAGGATTTCAAATCCTTCTTTACTTCCTCACATGTTATACCTCTCAATCGTTGATATTTGAAAAACTAACATTCTGACCATTAAAGTATCGGTCACAAAAATAGCTCCATCCTTGGATTCAAGCACTGATAGCAATAGCAGCAAATTGTTGCAGTTACTTGCTTGTGATAACAATAGTGGCAAACTGTTGATGAAATTGAAAATTTTATAAGAATCATCCACTTCAAGAAAATGATGGCGGTAAGATCAAGTCACAAAACAGATAGTTATTGAGCAGAACATGAGATAAGATTGAAAATGTACTATAATACTTATAATAACACCACATAGAATGAAACAGAACAAATCAAGCAAACTTACCAAAGCTCGGAGTAAACTCATCCTGGTGATCCCAACAGTCAGACCATTAAGGCCTCGTTGGAGCTCATGTAGCGCTCTATGTGTAACCTTGTGGTGTGATAAAGATAGGCATTCACATTGTAGCCACTGGATTCCATTCTACTCAGGAGATCAAAGGCATGCTTCCTTGCGTTTGGTGAATGCAATAAGAAAGTTACAAGCTGGTTGCAAATCCGCCGCTTTAATGTCAAACCCTTTTCAAGGGTGTAGAGAAAAACATCCACAGCTAGGTCTAGTTTCCCTTCAGTGCAGAGAGACATAATCAGCCTCACACAACTTGGAGGTGTGACATTGATCTTATGATTGTCAAGAATATGGAATACCTCCAGAGCCTCTTCGACTTTTCCAGCTTGGCACAATCCAATAAGAAATATGGTATAAGGACCCAAGTCAAACTCTCTCATCTGCAAGTCCAGTTCAAGCAATGCCTTGATTGCCTCAACCAAATCTCCCTTCTCAAGATGTTCCTGGAGCATATTGATTAATCCATCGTCCCACTTCTTAATGCTTCTTAAATACTTCAACCAAAGAGCAAAACTCGCTGAAACCTTTCCCTTGCGGGATAACCAGGTCATTAATGTTTTATGAGGAGCTGAGCTGGACAAAACTCTGTTTTTAGTTATCTGATCTAGCATCCTTGAGGCATCTTCTTCTTTATCTACTCGGCAAAGGCCATCTATCAGTGTTCCATAAGTGACAGAATCAGGGGACAGTTCCTTATGCTGCAATTCTTTCAATAGTTTGAAAGCTCCTTGAATATTCTTTCTCTTGCACATGCCATTTATGAGGATGTTGTAAGTAGTAATGTTGGGTACAACTCCATTACTAGCTAGCTTTGTAAGAAGCCTGTAAGCTTCGAGAAACAACCCCAACTCACACAACCGCTCAACCCGCTTTTGAAGGCTTGCGCCATCACTAACACGATCAGCTCCTTGAGAGAGGCGAAGAAATAATGATGGGCTTTTCCCTATTTCCATCTTGTAGAACAAAAGGTGGGCTTCCTTAAGCTCGCCAGCTTTACATAGCCCATGAATAAGAGAGTTAAATGTTACAACAGAAGGAGAGCACCCAAATTTCTCCATCTCCTCAAAAATCTGTGTGGCATCCCAAACAAGGCCATGCTCACACATAGCACATATGAGAATAGTGTACGTACAGGCATTCGGGAAGCAATCATTTCGTGAAATCTCAAGTTTAAGCGACCGAGCATCATCTAAAAGGCCCAAATTGCAATATCCCTTAATCAATGCATTATAACACTGCGTATCAGGAACTACACCTCTACTGCTCATCTCCTTCATAAAGTGCAATGCATCATCAATCCTGCCGGCCTCAGAGTAACCCCGGATCATAATACTATACAACACAAGATCAGGAATTCTACTTTCTTGGGAAAATTTGCTGAACCATTGGTATGCTTCCTCAAGCCTCCTAGCCCTGAACAAACCATCAATTACGCAACTGTATGCCTTGATACTAATATTATAACCATTGTTCTGATATGACCTCAAAAGCATAAAAGCTTCATCCATCCTACCGGATTTGCACAAACCGTTGAGCAAAGAATTATAGGTAACCTCATCAGGTTGACAACCGTTTTCTATCATTTTATTGAACAATAACTGTGCATCGTCTGTCCTTTTAGCTTGACATAATCCAGACAACAAAATGCTATAAGTAATATTACTGGGAGATATACTACTCTGTATCATCTCTTCAAACAGAGTCAGTGCATCCTGAGACTTACCACTCTTACACAACCCATCAATTAAAATGCTATAAGTAGCAATGTTGGGACTGCAACTAGACTTCAACATCAGATTGTAAACCGCTAAAGCTAGCAAAATCACATCCTTTTGCACCATCATATGCAAGACGGAATTGTAAACATACACATTTGGGTGACAATTAAAATTCCTCATCTTACCAAATACCTCCATAGCCTTCTCCGGATCCCCGATACTCCAGTGACCGATTATCAAAACTCTAAAAGCATCTGGAGAAATATAAATCATACCATCCCTGAGCTCCTCAAGAGTCTTAAAGTACAAATCAAATCCTCCTTCTTGAACAAGCATACTAAAGATCAATTCCTGAAGCTCCCACATTCTGAAACACCTGTGCCTCATTGCCCAAATGAAGAAACGGAATCCAATTTGGGGATTTGGCGGGTTCTGGAGCACACGAGAGATAACCGAGGGAGAGAGAGTAGGTAGGAGCGATTCAAGAGAGGATTCAAATTCAATAGAATTAGCCTTCTCGAGAATGTTGGTGACCTTTGCAATAGTTTCTTCTTCTATGATAACTGGATCAGTCTTGGCTGTGATCAGTGTAGGAGGGGAGTTTGAAGTTGATGTAGAAATGGAACATCGCAATCTGAATTTCCGGTGGAAGATTTGTCGCAACATGAGGTGCCTGAATTTGAAGTTCAACCTGAGAAATTTGTTAACTTGACAAATGAGGCTCCAGGGCCGTTAAATCGTAGGAATCTAGGGTGGTGACAGAGAGCCGGGAGGGGGAAGAATGTGAAAGAGGAAAGGTCGAGGGAGTTGTGGTTCCAGAGAAAGGGATGGGAGAGTGAGGGGTCGAAGAGGAAGCAGGGTAGGCGTAGCTTGGGCGGCGGCAGGGCTAGGTTCAACAGTAAAGATGCCGGGTGGGGAGAAACGAAAGGGCCGGAAAGGAAGAAAGAAATAGAGGAGGAAAGAAAAAATTAAAAAAAAAAATAGTAAATCGGGAAATAGGTGGACAAATTATGTAAGTAAGGCTTCTTTTTTAGATTTATTTTTAGTGACTATGCTCACGTACCCCTAATAAAATATGGTAAATTTTTGAAAATTTTCAAAAATAAAATACAGAATATATGTTTACAATTAAAATCTCTCGTCGTTTTCAAAAAAAATAAAATATGAATTGTAAATATACATATTTGGGTGACAATTAAAATCCCTCGTCGTTGGTCATCCAATTATAGTGAATGAGAGATAGTTAAAAAAAGAGGTGATTTGTTATTCATCTAATTAAGTGAACATGCTTCCAAATTGGTTGCCCAGCCTACCTTCTGGTAACCTGGATTGCCTCTACAAGCTGGTAGCATGATCGGTAGAACTTGTCAAAATTCTAAGCTAGTTAATTTCAGTGTAATTAAGCTGATATATACATATTCATGTATACATGTTGTAAAACCTTATCCATATATAATGGTTTATCTTAGGGTGTAGAACTACACTGATTGTTTTCAACATAGGTACATTTTCTTTTTGCTGATCTTTTTTTAAAAAGTAAAGGCTTTTTTTTGGCTGATTTTTTTTTGCTTATCTGATTTTTTTATCTAACACCATAAGTATTCAAGGCGCATAGCTGAAAAAGTATGAAAAAATTCAGCAATGATGATTGCTAACTTTTGTGAATTCACTACTATGTTCTTATTATATTGCTTGGATTAGCCTTAGGCTGAAAAAGTGTGAAAATTTTCAACAATGACGACTGTTGGTATATCTCCTCAAATGCAAAACCAATTATGAAATAAGGAGGCAGAAAAGAAGCTCAAAATTTTCAACAATGACAGCTGCATATTTTTATTTTACTTTTGTGTACATTGTAAATGTATACATTTGCAAGGTTATTATAAGTCAATACAATTTCTTACACCGTAAATATATAGACATTGAAAACTGAATCTTGAGCTCCAGCAGACATTTTATGCATACTTCTGAGTTCTGATGCATGTAAAAGGCTCATAAAAGTACCTCGGTTTGGTGCAAATCCACCCCTTTTCATCTTGTCAAAAGCATCAAGTGCATCATAGGATAACCATTGAAAACATATCCGGTAACACATTCAAAATAGTGATTGTATTAAATTCGCACAAGTAGGTAACACAGTCAAAATAGTGATTGTATTAGGCTAGACATATAGTTTATGCATGAGTGGATCTCTCAACTCATCAGCATCGGAATCAGAATGGAAACTGAATCTTGAGCTCCACCCTCTGTCAAGAGCACATGAATAATACAGAAAGTTAGAGGAAGAAATAAATAACCCTTTGTCAAAACCTCATACAATGCTTTTGTGATTTTTTCCAATTGGCATAAATCACTGGTCAGTAATTCACCTACACCCTCTGTTAAGAGCACGTGAATAAAATGCAAGTATGCGTAAGAATAACACATAGCTGCATGTTCGCTCCGAAAGGTGTGTGCAAGCTTTAATATTTATACCAAGAATAATTGAAATAAAGCGAACCCGCAATGTACGGATTGATTGTAATAAAAGCAAGAATTCCAGGGTCGAACACAGGGATTTGGTGAAATCAAAATCAGAATAAGAAATCTAACAAGGAAATATGCAACTTTTGACAATTGAAAAGACAAAGACTTGATTTTGTGTAAAGATTTGGGAAAACGGATTATAAGGATCAAGGAATCCGATTGTGGATTTCGATTCAAGACTTCTAAAGATTATATGGACAGAGATGGGGTTGATAAGGTATGTGTTCAAAAGCGATATGATGTACGGTGAAGTCTCTACCACCCATGTCTAAACTCAAAGTCTCTAAATAAAGAATGTTGAGTCTCGATAAGATAGAGGATCTAAGGGAAGGATAATATTCTCAAAACCAAACACAAACCCAAGGGAATCAGATCTAACTCACAAAGCTAAGGGTTATGGCACACTCAACCTTAATAGAAGGGTTTGAATCCTCTATTACCTAGATCTTGTAATCGTTGGCAACCAAGGACGGGAATCACCGGGTGATAGCATGAGTTATAGTCTATATTTTGGGACCTGTTTAGACGTTTTATCTTCAATAATCTGCATACTTGAATGTATATTATGTGATTATATCGTCGTTTCATCTACCTTTGCGGGAATCGAGGTCTACACCAAGTTTCGTTGTAATCGTAGGTAAAATGGCACGTTTTGCATCAAAATGGAGCTAAAGGAGCTAAGGAGTCATTGGAGCTACATTCAGGTGCTTAAGGAAGAATCTAGGAAGCATGGAAATGGATTAAAGATTCACTTTGGACCAGATTTGAGAGATTTCATATTCAGTTTAGAGTCACCTCGGTCAACTACAGTACCATCTCGACCGAGGTGAT
The DNA here is from genome assembly GCA_033239045.1 of Fagopyrum esculentum. Taxonomy (NCBI): domain Eukaryota; kingdom Viridiplantae; phylum Streptophyta; class Magnoliopsida; order Caryophyllales; family Polygonaceae; genus Fagopyrum; species Fagopyrum esculentum. The sequence goes on along the minus strand of BSUD01000006.1, from coordinate 125,734,562 downwards.
CCAGAGGAGCATCCCGACCGAGGCGAACACCTTGGACGCGGCGAGATATATTTTATTCTTGGCTGAGATCTTTTATTTTTGGAAGGAAGGATCTTATATTTTTAGGCTGGATTCCTGGAAGGAAGATCATATATTTTGGGGATTTATTTATGAGAGATAGATATATTTTATTAGGAAAATATCTTTTTAAGATCTCTTATCTTTGGAGGGTAGTTTTCCTATATAAAGGGTTGAATTTTCCACAAATTCGACCATGCTTAGAGGGTTGAGAGCATCCATCAGTTAGGAAGGATTTTTGGAAGGTTGAAGGAAGATTAAAGAAAGTAAGTTGATAGCTTTTATAGCTTTTGTGAAGGGTTTTGTAAGATTCTCTTAGATTCCCTTTTTTGTTGATTGTCTTATTGGATTTTGATCCAAGGAACGCTTGTTTGTTTGATAATTGATTCAGTTATTGAAGCCTTTTTCTTAAGGTTTTTGTGTTCAATTATTCACTTTCTTCCCTTATATTTGATTATTGCTTTCACGATAATGAGTGGCTAATTTTTTTGTGTGATTCTAGGGTGATTGGCTGAAGGTTGTGGGAAAAACAATGATAGAATAATCTTAAATTCCAGTAGGACCCTGAAAGCACGAGTCTTTATCCTTAACCCTAGAACATCTCGTTCAGTCGATGAACATCTCTGCCGGGGTGGAATTCGTCTGACCGAGGTGACTTTTCTGATCCGAAACTGAGAGTTAAGTGTTAGAGTTTGCCAAATCCTATTCTTATTACACCTTTCCTGGTTCAATGCAAGCCTAGGATGAGACTTACCCGATAATTCCTTTGTTTGTTTACCCAAGATCATAAGTATATGTAATAAAGGTTTATCCTTTATTGGGGTTTGAGTGTGCTTTCATTCCATCTTTGTGAGTTAGCCTGAGACTTACCCGGTAAAGGTTGATTCTATTCCCTTAGGCGGTGTGTTGGTTTGAGGTTAGTTCTTTTCCTTAATTCCTTGAGACTTACCCGGTAATAGGAGTTGCGGTTTGGGATTAGTGAGTAGTGAGACTTACCCGGTGATCTATTCCACTTTAGAAACACCTTCCCTTTGCAAAACCTCAGCTTTGTCCGCTTATCTTTAGATCTTGAGTTGGAACCACAACTAGATGCTTTAATCCCTAAAATTGCATATTTTCTTTAATTGACTTTTTATCATCTTTGATTGTTTTAATCGCTTTTGTGGTTAGTAATTACATAGACTACCTATATTGGTTTTGTTTCACCTAAGTCCCTGAGATCGACACCCCGGAATTTCTTGCTTTTACTACGATTGACCCGTACACTGCGGGTTCGCATCCTTGTTTTAGGCATACATCTAGGGTTATAAATTTAAAGCTTGCACACACCATTTGGAGCGAACACCGGGTAAGTCTCTTCCCAATATCGGATATAGGTTAGAAAGGTTCAACAAGGCTAGGGTTTAAGCAATCTTTAACCAAGGATAAATGATAAGGCAAGATAGGTACGATAGAAGGAAAATCGGGTTGTTCATCAAAGGAGATCATCTGATCTGAGCCAGGAATAGTCCGATTTTTGCCTTTTGCGATGGTTAAACTCAACTCTCAGGATCCAATCTATTCGTCAAGATCATTGTATTATCATCTCAACCACAATCTTCAACCAATCACCCCAGAATTACAAGGGTTTTGGCCAAGAAAACACGTAATCAAAATCAAAAGAGATATTAAATCAAGAAAGCGAAGAATGATGAGAAAACTTGAATCTTTGAATTAAAACCAAACCAAAAGCGTAAGAACAACGTTTCAATCTTTCAAAACTCAAATAAAACTTAATAACAAAACTCCAATTTTCAATCACAAAGACGGAATATAGAATCAAACTCACAAAACCTCCAAGAACTGTATTCTTGGACTAGAACTTTCGAACTTCCTTCGATCTTCCTCCTTGAATGCTTCCCTCGATGCTCTTGATCCTATGACTCAATAGTCTTGGATGGAATTGGATGATTCTGAAGGCATCGGACGTCCTCCTTTTATAGTGTATGAGGCGTAATATTATGGTTACAATCCTATGACCAATCGGATTTCATAAGATAAAAATCAAGTCATCTGTGAAGGAGATCGACCGATTTTTATAAGTAATCATCCGATTTTTCTCCCAGATCGTGTGATATCTTTTAGTTACAACTTCTATCTTCTCTTGAGATCTTTTCCATATCTTTTTGCTTCCCTCCAGATCTTCTATGATATTTTGTTCATATCTTCATGCCACCTCGCCACTTTTCGTGCCACCTCACCACTTTTCCCTATATTTTCACTAATAAAATAGTGTAGACTTCTATTCTTGATAAATATATGAAAATAAACTAAAAGTCATACAATTTCCATTAAATGAATGTGAAACTGAGGTGATAAACTCCTATAATGCATGAATATGATGATATATAATTCATGTCATCACTGCAGAATAATCCACATTCATCCCACAACTAACAGTAATTCATACAACAAAAACTCTGTAATATAAAGCTTGTGTTATTTACCGGATACACCTACACCCTCTACAAAATATAGCACCAACTAAGTTTCAAACTGCATAAAAAAACAACTTGTACAAATATAGCACCAACATCTTAGTTTCTAACTGCATAAAAAATAGCTTGTACAAAAATAGCACCAACTACTTAGTTTCAAACTGCATAAACTCAAGATAGGCAATGTAGTTGACAACCTCGTGTTGTTCTATATCGATCTCGGTCGAGATGCTCAACGAACAGCCCCATATGGGTTTCGGTTTAGGTTAGTCTCAAGCTTTCAAGGTCCACTCGGATAAAGGTTCATTCTTTCATCGTCTATACCACAACCTTCAACTAATCACCCTAGAATCGCAGGGGTGTTTAGCCAATAATCATCATTATCAAGCAATCATAATATATATCAAGAATATCAAGAAAAGGTGAATAATCTACCAACAAAGATGTCTCAATAATCAAAGCAAACAAACCAATAATGGTATCCAACAATGTGTTCCAAAGAGATGATAACAAACTCACAAAAAACTTCCCAAGAAAATCCTCAAAATCTATGATTCCTTGAACCCTAAGCAATCCTTCCTTCAATTTTCTTCCCTTCAATAGCCGTCTTCCTTCCGTCCTCTTTGATCTTTCTAAGATACAACCTCCTTAACTTCACATTCGCCTTTCATTCTTATAGAAGAATTTTTAGGTCAAATTATATTTTATTTTCCTTGGGTTGTGAGCCGTCGAGCTCGAGCCAGGCCCAGTAGGCCATCTCGGTCGAGATGCATCACTATGTTAACCCGAGATCAGTAGTGATCTACGTGCATGCCTTCGTATCTTCATCTGAATCTTTCTTTCTTCCTTCCTTCCAGTATAGTTCCTGCTTTTCTTCTTGTCCTTCCTAATGCTCCACAATGTAGCTCCATAGCTTCCTTAGCTTCTTATGCTCCATTTTGATCCAAAATATGCCATATTCCCTACAATTACAATCAAACGTGGCGTAGACCTCGATTCATGCAAAGTAAATGAATAATGACATAAACACTAAGAATACATGTACATGCATGCAGAATAATGATGAGAAAATGCTAAAACTATATCCGAAATATAGACAATAATTCATGTTATCAAGCGCCCCGAGTCCCGCGGATTTGGGGTGTTACAATATGGTATTAGAGCCCTAGGTTGACAACAATGGCACTCACAATCTTCTAAAGGCCGAATAGAAGTAAACAGAACCCTCAAGGGTTTTAAGTTTTAAAAATGAATTTCATTTTCAAAATCACAAGCGTAGTCAATCTGGGAGAGAATGTACGGACAACCACTCCTTCCGCAGATCTCGGCAGCTTAGTTGTTGGATTATATTTTTATATGTGGATTGTAGTTATGCATGGCGAACTTAAATGTTATAGTAGAATTATTATAGTGACCTTGTGTATAGTTATATATATGGACTATAGAACGTTTTTGGACCTTGTATTATTGAAGTGGATTTCCTGGATTCGATATGTTGGTAGTAATGTGAACATAGGACTTATATAGTCTTATACGTATACTCATGATATGTAGTAGCATATAGAAATATGGGACCTTATAGTTAAGATGATAGAAAGATATCATCGCCCTTGGACGACGTCGTTTGGCTTAGGGTAGTGTACATACGAAGATGAGTATGCTCAAGTACTGAGTTGAGCATCACGTTCTGACGAACCCCTTGGAGTTTCATCGGAATCTTTTTGAGGATGTCAAAACAACCATGGGAAGGATAATGAGGACATTAACCGCAAGGATGACCAAGTAGAAGGAAAACTCGAGACAACTTAAGAGAAATCAAGATGGAAGCAATACAAGAAGAAAGCAACATGAAGATGTGGAGTGGTTCTGAAGAAGCGATGATCGAGCGACAATGAAGCAAACTAGAGGTAACAAACTTAAGGAACATTCCAAGTGTCGTGCCGATAAACGGAAGACGTGGATTAAGTGGATAGGATTACAAAAGTGGCGATCCAATTAAGGCAAGTTTTCCCTAGACACTTCTAAGCACGGGAGCCGATATGAAAAGTATGATCAGCAAATTATGAAAGGTTTAAGAGACCCGTAACTTAAGCTTACGGAGGTACCAGAAGATGAAGTGTCAAGTTTCCAATGATACAGGTGGGTTGACTTTTTCGGACTCACGAGAGTTTTGAGAAGAATGGCGTGGTGGGGATTCACATGGTAGAATTTTCTTAGTGGAGTTGACCGGTTTTCGTCATAATGATAAGGCTAAGAAATGCCAAGAAGAAAGAGGAGTGAGTAGATGTTAGTCCCAAGAGGACAAGAAACGCAACAAGAGATGTTGAGAAGACACATTTACAAGATGTCACGGGAGAGCAGTCGAGCCTATGAAAGTAGGCGTATGAAACGATAAGGCCAAGAAGGTATAGTTGTCTTATAAAGAAAAGGAAACATAGAATGAAGAAGGAACTAACAGAGTTTAGGGTAGAGTACCCCGAAGAGGGTAGCCTTTTAATGGTAACATGGAAAGTATAGAAGAGTGGTAAGTCATTGACCTTGGAGAAGGTCACCTATAAGCTAATCGGTAATAATTGAGAACGCACAGGTCCGGGTTGTCTATTGATGAGTGTAGATGGGAAGAGTAAACAAGACTATGGGAACATCGAGGATCGGAAACAAGAGCTTGGAGTAATCGCGATGGATCAATATCAATAGTAAGGAAGTACATCAATAGAAGCGCATTTGTCTTAAATCAAATAATGTTGAGCGAGTTCAAGCAAGTACTTATAACGAGACCTCCGATTAGGATATTGTAACAACCCTTTTTGCGACCTTTTTAGGTCTTGAGATTGGCATATGGAGGAACGACACGAATTATAACCTTTAAGGTTTGAGCATGATAAAGGGGTCTAGTGGATCAAAAGGAAGGTGAGGCTTCCCTAGTTGTCTTACGCAAATGGGAAAGTATATCAAGAGGATGCATGGTATTTTCGTTCTTATGAAACGGATGATATGTTGTCGCGGACAAGAGATGAGTCAAAATTTATAGACTCACCCGAAGGAGCCATGGTGGTTATGGTGTGAAACGGATGGCTGAGATTATAGTAACGTTGTAAGCTTTAATCTTAAGATGGTAGTATTTGAGAAGTAATGAGATGGATATTTCAGCGGTTTTGGTTGAGGAAATTCGCCTAGCGTTTTCCATGGGCATACTGGTACGGGTTTTTTTTTGAGGAAAGGTACGGGTCGAAAAAGTTGAACTTTGGTTATCGAGAAATGCGTAAGGCTACTAATAAGGATAAGTATCTTCTCCCCGTAGTGGACGACTCGCTAGAACAGTTGCATGTGGTTACAATGCTTTATAAGATCGACTTGAAGTCGAGATGTCACCAGATTTTGGTGGTGAAAAGAAAGGACCTTCGTAAGCGAGTTATATAGATGAGTATTCATCGATTTCTGAATCCAGTTGCAGTGGTTACGTATAATTCGTGGTTTTCCAGGTGGTTTTTATGTGGACCCTAACCTAATGCTAGTAATGATAGTTATTGAGGTGTGAAATGTACGAACGGTTCTTTATTTTCTTATTTTTGACGACGTCTCTTTGTGCTCTCGGAAGTTGAGGGGAACAAGCTTAACACGGGACGACATTAATACAGGTTATGCAGGATAAGAGTATAAGCAGAGTTATCTAAGCGAGTTAGGACGTCTGATGTGACTTCCTAGGACACGTAGTGACGACGAGAGAGATCAAGTTGATCCAACGAAAACCAAGGTGATATTTTCGGTACTACCCCCAATGTATGTGGGGGAGGTATGCATCATATAGGTTGACGGGCTATAACCGCCGAGTTGCGGAATGGTTGTTGACACTCCCTTATTTTTTGAGGAAGTATACTAGAATGGTATGGTACGAGCCGTGTCCGTGGAGCTTTAATAGAAGCATAAGAGGTGAGCGACCTCTATTCCGTTTTATTAGGCACAAACAAAGATTCATGGGGACTTTATAACAATATGGATACATCCAAGTGGGACTTGGGATACGTATGAAGTAACAATAGAGGTTTCGCGTGTGTGTTAGACAATCGTGGGCATATAAGAAGAATGACCGGTGAAAGGTCGAGAGTTAGACGCTTTAATACATGCACTTAAGATGATGTCGATATTTTTGTTATGAAGCGACATGCTAGTCTTGTACGGACGATAAGAGTATGACGTATATGTATATTCAATTAGCAAGAGCTGAATATCCACCAGAGGTGATGATTAGAGTTGGTTAAGGACTTCGGTCTTATGATTTTGGATCATTTAGGGGGGAGGTGAATGTGGTCACCAACACCCTTAGTAAGTGGACACTTTGAGAGGAAGCAACAACTTAACTGACGGTTCAGCCTCAATTTATTAACGTAGATGATCTGTGAAGAGACCCGACAGAAGCGCGAGATTTGGATGGTTTTGAGGAAGATCCGGGATAGAAGGTCCCGAGGAGTGACACCATAGTTACCTTTATAGGTTGCCGGTTTATTGAGACGTCAAGAGTGTCTATGTGTACTTATAATGGAGCATTGAGATAGAGCCTCTAGAAGGCTCACACTACCCTTACTAGTTCACCCTGGTACTGGTAAGAGGTATTTGGAATGGTAATGTTCACATTGGTGAGGCGGGCTTAAGGCCAATGTGGATAAGTGCATAGCCAGCATACGACCTGTCATCAGGTCAAGCTTGAGCACCATTAGATGGGAGGAGGGCCTCAACCACTACTAGTTGCACAATGGGGGTGGGAGGATACCTCCCTAAAGGTTATTACCGGTTTTTGATCAAGTTACAGTTGTGACATGATTGGGTCATTGTGGACCGACCGACAAAGACAACGCGTTTAACATCCTATTGGGAAACAGGGCCAAAAAGTCGACTGGTTGCGGAATCTACTAAGTGATAGTGAGATTATATGGGGTACCGAGTACCATCGTCTCGGATTGAGGTGGGTGATTCTCCTCGGGTTTTTGGGCAGCAAGATCGTGCCGCTTCGAGTACAATTTGCATTTCACGACAACTTTTTGTTCGCAGACAAATGATCAGTTAGAGAGGACTTTTCAAGCCTTCAAGGATGTGTTGGGAGCCTCTGTGCTAGAGTGAGAACAAGTGTGATCCGAACACTTTCCGTGATTGAATTCATGTGTTATATTAGTTGGCATGTGTCGATTTGTGATGGCCTATTTATGAGGCATTAGATGGGCGGAGGTGTCATTCACCGTTGTGTTGGAATTAGAGTAGTAAATATGGGGATAGCCCTAAGCAAATAAGGGACGACCTCGCTTGAGTGGCGGTGGTCCAAGAGAGGATGCTAGCCGAGTTGATTCGCCAGAAGGCGTATATAGATAAGAGGCGCAAACCTGTAGAGTTCAGATATGGAGTAGGTCTGGTTAAAAGTATCATGGACATGCGGCGTCATACGTTGTGGCCATTAAAAAGGGAAGTTGAGTTTCCGATATATCGGAACTTTTTGACATCTTGGCGCAAGTTGGGAAGTGGTTTACCGGTTGGCGTGGCCACCGAGAGTAGAGGATGTTCACTAGGTTTCATGTGTGTTAGTCGAGGGAGTACATGTATGACTCGAGGTACGTTGTCAGTCATGACGATCTAGTGGCATAGACGAGGAGCCAATGAGGCTGATTGGAAAATGGAGGATGGTATCTTTGATTGAGTGTTACGATTAGCTAGATGCATTGATAGGGCCATCGGGTTAGATCTTATGTGCATGCGTGAGATTATGTGTTTCTTTATGTCCCGTGCGGGAATGTGTTGTATGATCGGTTAGATCTTGACGTGGTGTGCGATATGTGTTTAATGTGAGTATGTGTGTATGCCTTGTGAGGTCTTGACGTGGTTATATGAGTAGGCTTTGGATTAGTAGGCCGTTAGTTGGCACGTTTATGTTTTCTGAGCGGTTATCGTGACGTGTTAGACCGAGAGTTCTACGTTAGCAAGTTTCGGGATGAAACTTATTTTTAGGGGGATCTAATGTAACGCACATAAATTTTAATTTCAAATAGTGAGTGGTTTAGCGGCCTTTCCGCATGCGCGTCTCAGTCTATCCGCAGGCACTGCGTGTTGAGTGGACGAGTTTTATCTCGTTTCTGCTCCGACCTTTCATTTTTAAAACCCGACCCCTCGTTCCATGGTCTAAAGGTGACCTATGGGTTGTTGGACCCTTGTTTTTCCTCTTGTGGGCAACCTTATCTCTCTCTTCTCATTCTTCTCAAACACGTGACTTTCATTCTCCTCTTCTCCTTTGTACCTCTCTCCTTCTCCCTCCTCTTGTTGGATCTCCCTTGGCGATCTTCTTGTGGACAAGCCAACTGGTGTAGGATCTGTGGATCCGGATTAGGGTAAGCTCTTCTCTTCTTCATCTTCTTCCTCCTTGAGCTCTAATGGTGGAAGCCATGGATTCCGAAAGTTCTTCCCTCTCTTTTGGCTTGCATGTGAGTAGATCGTGATTAGGATACTATGTTGTGTGTGGATTATTTTGGATGGAGCAAGCCAACCTTGAGTGGATAGAATCGACTACAAAGCGAAGAGAAGCCGGAAAATCGCCGTTCCGGAGTTCGACCGCACCCGGGGCTGAACAGCGTCACGGGTGCGCCAACTACCCTACAACCACAAAGGTGGCGGCAACAGCCACAGGGGCGGTGGCCAGCAACACCTGTCCGCAGGGGTGGCACCACCTGGCCGTAGGGGCGACGCCAGGGTGCCGCATGGGCAGTTATGGCCATTCTTCTACTCTTCTCCACGGTTACGCTTCCTTGTTCCCCAACCCCGTTCCTACCCTAGTGAGTACCCTTCCTCGATCTTGTGTCCGCCTCTTGTCCTAGAGAGTTATGATAGAAGCATGCTAGGATGGCTTAGGTTAGCCTTGTGAATGCCTAGTAGTGGCTTTGGACCTTAGGTGAGTGTTTGAAGTTGTTGATGCTCTAAGGCTTGATATGTGTTGATCTCAAGTTGGTTAGTAAGTTGAGAGTATATGGTTGTTCTTCTGAGGTTTGTGAGGCTTGAGGTTGTGAGTATATGTTGATGAGGTTGTGGACTAGGATGTGCGTATCCTAGCTTAGCGTTGCTTGTTGAGATCATCTAGACTAGGCATGTTTATACTAGCTTATGTTGTTATGGATAATGATCTTGCGAGATCATTGGGTCTAGAAGTCTAAGGACTTCTAGCTTATAAGAGTGATGCTTATTTGTTCCTTGTTGTGATCAGTCGTTGAGTATCTTCCTACGGGAAGCGAGAGCGGCATTGGTCAGTTTAGCTTTGAGGTGAGGTAAGTCTCCGGAGTTACTCAGCAAGCTTCCTTGTATTAGCATCGATGCGTGATTGGTTGTGTGTGTGTTTAGTTATGTTTTATAATAACGAAACCGGAACTAGGACGACCTTTATATATTGATATTTGGCCCAAGTGTATGATAACGGGCGGTGACAACACTGCCTAACTCTTGCGAGAGCTAGGAGGTTCTTTGCGACTAGCCTAGGTAGGTAAACGGTCGGATGCATCAGTAGGGATAGAGGCGAGTTTTGGGGATTCTCGTGTCATAAACCTAAGTTGAATTAGTAATGGAATGACGTAAATGAAAAGATAATAAACCGGCTTGTGTGTTTGCGCATATGGTGTGTTTGTGTTAACTTATGTATGTATGTGACATTACCATGATTCTAATGCTTAGAATGTTAGCTAACGGTTTTATACTGATGTTGTAGTTGCCCTGCAGGTTAGGAATGCGGCCGAGTAATCCGGAAGAGTGGGCATCCGAGGTTCCGTACATTTCAGGAGGGGTTTGGTTTGAGTTTTGTATATTGTATATCGTGTATATGGCATTTTGGTCCTTGGAGTTAAGAACTCGGCTGAAGTCTTTCGTTTGTTTGTTTGTCAGGAATCATAACATTGCATTAAATGTATTTCGGTTTTGCCTTTATTTGTGTCTTATTGTAAGATCCGGTGAAATTATTGTCAGACTAAGGGTCGGTACCCATTGTGAGGTCTCCGCCCGTAGCGTTTCGAGTCCCGCGGATTTAGGGCGTTACAAGAATGACTAGTTCTAGATTTCATCATCTAAACCACAATCATAAACCAATCTATCATCCCATGGAAGTTGGATTTCTACGCCCCATGGAAGTTGTCTCTGTGAAGGTCGAATCAACTCTAATGTCAAAATATAAACTTGAAGGCTCATTCTATCATCATCTAAACCACAACCATAAACCAATCACCCTAAAATCGCAAGGGTTTAGCCAACAACACACATATTCAAGTCAAGAAAGATAAAAGAAGAATTCAACAACATATATTCCAATCCAGTAACAAAGATCCAATCTTATATCCAAATGCAATGAAATCTAGAACTAATCTTTCTCTCCAAGAAATCTTCAAATCTTCTCAATCCAAAGTGTTGTAGCCGTCAATGAGGTCTCCCTTTAACGTTGCAGGTTTTGAGAAATATATAGAGATAAATCTAGGGTTTTACAAGCATGAGTCCCTTAAAGATAATGCTTAATCTTGGGCCAACTTAAAAATAAATCGCAGTCTTGGGCCAGCTTAAAGGTAAACTATAATCTTGGGTCAGCTAAAAGATAAGCACAACTTAAAGATAAAACTGCATGTTAAAGATAACCTCAACTTAAAGATAAACAATGATCTTTCTTTGTATAAATTTCGGGCTATCTTATAGAAATCTCGGCCGAGATTCCTGTAGCTTGTCGGGGTTGAGATTTCTGTTCTGCACGTCTTCTCCTTAGCTCCTTGCTTGCTCCTTTTGTGATGTTCCAACTCTCCTTTTATGCTCCACCATGCTCCAGTGTGATCAACCTTGGTGCCTTATCTTCATAAGTTTTATTTTGCTCCAAAATCCGCCAAATTATATACAAATGCACCAAGAATTGTGTAAACATGTATTCTAGCAAAGTATGTAAATATAAGCTAAAATGTTATGACTTCATGTCAATGCATGCAAAACAAAGGAAAAATCTACCTAAATGTATGTCCAAACATAGGTCATCATTCATGTAATTAAGATAGTCCGACTACAATACTACTTTTTTGTTATGCTTTCTCTCACACGTGCTACTTTCTTAGATGGACGCGATCTCTTAGGCATTCAACCTCCTCCACAACCCTAGCAGCCATTCTTTTCTTCATTCTTCTTGTTTCACGTTCGTTCCTTCTCCTTCACCTTCTCCTCCATCATCTCAAGTGATCTTCCTCCTCATCCGTTCCTCCAACGAGCAATCTAGTAATTCCGTCTTCCTTCGTGTGATTGCATCCTAAGGATCAAGAGTTTGCATTGTGGGTTCTCCGAACGTTGGTAAACAAGCCGTCGTCTTCCCTTGATTTTCCCTCTTCTTATTCTTGTGTAGATGAGTCTTAAATCAAGATGTATCCTTGATTCTTTTCCACTCTTGGATTGGATGTTTGTGTGTGCATCCAGGGTGAGATCTTTGGTTGTGTTAGGAACCACGGTGTCGAGTTGATCCAGTCCAAGGACATCGGGAGCACTGTTGTGGATCGAAGAACGTGGTTGTAGTCGCCTCTGGAGTCCTTCCACGACCGCACCTTCATCTTCCCGCGGTCGCGCCATCACAATTTTACCGCACATCTGGCTCTGAGTCACCGCGGTCGCGGCGTCTCAGAGTGGTCACCGCGCCCGTGCCCATCATTCCCCGCGGTTGTGTCTTGCCTTTAGTGGGTATTGTTTTGTGGTATGTCACTTCCTTCCCTTCATCATAGTTGATCCTAGAGTTTTACCATGCTAGGTTGGACCCTAGCATAACTAGTGAGAATGTTAGTTAGTGGCTTGTGGATTCTTAGGTGATTGTGGAAGTTGGATGAGAATGTAGAGCTTCTTGTGTGGTTGTTGATCTCGTGAGGATCTTGAGACTAGGATTAGGACTATCCTAGCATATGGTTATATGATCTTACAGAAATCATTGAGATTAGAAGTATGAACCTTCTAGTATGATGTTATAAGATCTTGTAGAGGTCATTGAGACTAGAAGTTGAGGACTTCAAGCATATCAGAAGGTATTTAATATGGGTGCCTTGTTTGATCAGGCATAGAGTACTTTCTTGCGGGAAGCTGAGCGTAATATTTGAGCTGGGTTATCTTGAGACAAGTAAGTCCCTTGGACTTACTTAGTTGACTTTTATGTGTTAGCTTGATTGTAATAGTGTTGTGTGTTGTATGTTAATTATGATAACATGCTAGGATGACCTTTATTGTTGTTAGGCCCAACTAGTAAGGGGCGGTGACAACTTGTCCAATTCTACAGGATACAGGGAGGTTATTTGCGACTAGTCCAGACAGGTACACGGTGAGATGCATCGGATCCAGTCCTGTCGATATAAGGAGACAGAGGCGAGGTTCGGAAGATCCTGGTGTCACAAAAAGAGTTGAATTAGTAAAGTGAATCACCGAATGAAAGATAATAATCGGCTTGAGTGTGAGCATGCTATGTGTTTAGTAGTACCTTATGTGTGATGTTGTTATTGTTGATCTAATATGTAGAGTTTCAGCTAACGGTTTTATCCGTTGTTGTAGATGTCTTGCAGGTTAGGGATGTTGTCGAGTGATCTGGTCGGAGTGGTCAGCCGGGGTTCCCGTACATTATAGGACAGGATATGGGAGTTTATATTTTGTTGCATGACTTTATTATCGTAGTACTCGACTGAGAGTCATATACTTATTTCATTTGTAAATAGTTTGACGGTTTTATCTATTTGGAGTTTTGTATTTATTTGAGCCTTGTTGCAAGATCTGGTGAATTTGTTGTCAGGATAGGGTCAGGACCCATTGTGAGGTTCTAACCCGTAGCATTCCGAGTTCCTAGAATTCGGGGTATTACAAATCAAGTGTTACTCTCGTGACGTTCACGTAAAATATAAGTTTATTCACTATATTAAGTTAGTATGTTTGGATAGTTATGCTCGTAACCCATAGTCGTTTTTGATACCATTTTGAACAGAAATCTTGGGTTCTTAAATACTATGCTTGATCTATTATATTAAAATAAGTCATAATCGTAAGTCGTAACCCTGAGTCAGATCTGATACGATTTTAAGCCTACGGATATTGAGTCGTTGATATCATACTAGCCGTAAACAAAAACTTTCTAGTATATCACTCTTCCTATACTTCTCCGAATCAAACAAATCGTACTTAGATATTTTTTGTTTGCTTGACCATTAAAAATAAAAGTATATTGTTGGCATCAGTAAGAATCTAATATTAATAGTAAAATAATCTCCACCCGAAATATTACAATGTTTTATTTGTTTTTTTATGGGGAACTATGTACTCCAAATCTATTCTAAAGGTTCAATTTCCTTTTTCTTTTCATATTATTAGATTAGCGTATGATGATATTATAAGTAACTAAATTTCTCAAAATGCACGCATCTATGTCTTACACTAAAGAGAATGTAACAACCGGTTTTTGAGAGCTCAAGTGTGTCACGGCGGTCGCGTCCCACAACCGCGGAAGATTGCCTAATCGCTGGGGCAGCCCGCAGCTGCGCCGCCACAGTCGCGGCTATTGTTCCCCGCAATCGCGGCTGAACCACAAATCGTGGTCTTTCAGCTCATAACCATCGGGATTCTTTCCTTTTTTGAAATATATCCCGATCTTCTTTCCTTGAACGTCCTATTTGTTGAAACCCTAGTAGCAGCCTGTCTTTCTTTTGCTTCTCTTCCGTAACTCCTCCCCTCTTCTTTCATGTTCTTCTTCTCTTCCCCTTCTCTCTTGCAACCTCTCATTCATCCTCCTGCACTCCTTCATAGATTTCAACAGAGATTGCAACGTAGATCAGTAGCTTTTTAAGCAAAAGAGCTTTCCCCGTTGTCTAGACCCCCAAAGGACTTTTCCTCCATTCTTCATCAAAGAGATTAAGGGTAAGGTTGCGTTTTTCTTCTCCTTTCATGCCCTAGTGATGTTAGTAGTGCCTTGGGTTGATTCGTGTTGTCCGTAGTTACGAAGAGTTGCAGTGAGCGTTCAAGATCCGGCGCCTTGCTTCTTATACGAAGAGAGAAGTCGAAGATCATCCCAGTCGACAGCCGCCGTGGTCGCGGCCTAGAATCGACATGGTCACACCTCGACGTTTGTCACCGCCCCCGCGCCTCTAGACCACCGCGGTCGCGGCAAGTCATTGCAGTTGTGCCTCTTTCTCTCCGTGGTCGCAGAATCACCCCAGAGGATTCCTAAGTTGTGAGTTTCGAGTTAAGGATTGGTCCTAGGTATAATATTATCTCCTTATACCTTTTTCATGCGTTTATATGGGAGTACTTGGCACAACATGTGTTAGAGTTAGTTTCCGTTAGTGTTGGTATTCGTTTAATCCTTAAGGACTAGAAGTTAGAGACTTCTAGTGACGCAATAGGTTGTTGATGTTGTTGCCTTAGATTATATCATGATGTTGAGGATTCTAGTACGGATTAGGATTTGTGTGTAGCTGGACTTAGCCTGTTACAAGTAAGTCCTTTGGGCTTAATTAGTTGCTTTCATATATGGGTTGAGTACATGAGTGGTGTTTGTTCTATGAGTTATAGTATGTTTATGAGATTGATTACCGATGTTTTATTGGCCCAAGTGTAACAGGTGGTGGCATCAACTACTCAGCTCATGCGGGAGACTGAGAGGTTCTCCACGACAAGGCCATACATGGTAGGTGGAGAGAGTACTGACCCATGATAGCATGTATTATAGTCTATATTTTGGGACTTGTTTAGACGTTTTATCTTCAATAATCTGCATGTATGGATGTATATTAGGTGATTATATTGTCATTTCATCTACCTTTACGGGAATCGAGGTCTACACCAAGTTTCGTTGTAATCGTAGGTAAAATGGCACATTTTGGATCTAAAAAGGAGCTAAGGAACAAAGGAGTCATAGGAGCTACATTCTGGAGCTTAAAGAAGAACTCAGGAAACATGAAATTAATGAAGAAGATTTACTTTGGACCAGATTTGAGAGATTTTACATTCAGCTGAGATTCACCTCGGTCAGCTACAGTGTCACCTCGACCGAGGTGATCTTGAAGAGCGTCCCTACCGAGGCGAACAACCTGGCGCCGGCAAGATAATATCTTTTGGCTGAGATCTTTTATTTTTGGAAGGAAGATATCATATATTTTTGGGCTGGATTTCTGGAAGGAAGATCATATATTTGGGAGATCTATTTTAGAGATATAATATATTTTATAGGAAATTATCTTTTAAAGATATTATTATCTTTAGAAGATAATTCTCCTATATAAAGGGTTGGATTTTCCACAATTCAGCCATCTTCGATACACCCAATAATCTGCGGATTAGGGATATTTTTTGGAAGTTGGAAGGAAGCTTGCTTTGAAGATTGAAGGAATGAAGATTGATAGTTTTGAGATAGCTTTTGAAGGAGTTTGTAAGATTCTCTTAGATTCCTTTTGGTTCTTTGTCTTGTTTGATTTGTGATTCCAAGAACGCTGATTTGTGAACTATTTGATTCAGTTATTGAAGCCTTGTTCTTAAGGTTTTTGTGTTCAAATATTCATTATTTTCCCATTTATTTGATTATTGCTATCATGATGATGAGTGGCTAAATTCCTTGTGCGATTCTAGGGTGATTGGCTGAAAGTTGTTGGAAAGACAATGATAGAATGATCTTAATCCCAGTAGGATCCTGAAAGTTTGAGTCTTTAACCTTAACCCTAGAGTACCTCGTTCAGTTGATGAACATCTCGGCCGGGGTGGAACTTGACAGACCGAGGTGACCTTTTCTGATCCGAAACTGAGAGTTAATTGTTCTAGTTTGCCAAATCCTATTCTTATTACACCTTTCCTGGTTCAATACAAGTCTAGGATGAGACTACCCGGTGACTCCTTAGTGTGTTTACCCATGATCATAAGTATAGATAATAAAGGTTTATCCTTTATTGGGGTTTGAGTGTGCCTTCATCCCATCTTTGTGAGTTATCTTGAGACTTCTCCGGTAAAGGTTGATTCAATTCCCTTAGGTGGTGTGTTGGTTTGAGATTATAGTTCCTTTCCTTAGTACCTTGAGACTTACCCGGTAATAGGAGTTTTCGTTTAGGATAGTGAGTAGTGAGACTTACCCGGTAATCTATTCCCACCTTAGAAATACCTTCCCTTTGCAAAATCTAAGCTTTGTCCGCTTTATCTTTAGATCTTGAGTTGGAACCACAACTAGATGTTTTAATCCCTAAAATTTGCATTGCCCCCTTATTTGACCTTATTATCATCTTTGATTGCTTTAATCGCTTTTGTGGTTATAGTTGCATTGACAACCTCTACTTGCTTAGTTTCACCTAAGCCCCTAAGATCGACACCCCGGAATTCTTGCTTTTTACTATAATTAATCCGTACACTGCGGGTTCGCATCCTTGTTTTAAGCATATTTCTTGGGATATAAATTTAAAGCTTGCACACACCATTTGGAACGAACAACCCACTCCACTTGGTATGCGGGTCGGTGTGTCAATCCATCCCTGTTGGATAAAGGGACGGAGGCGAGAGTCGTAGACTTCTCGTGCCACAAGTGTAATTGGATTATGAGTGTATGACCTTAAGAAAGATAATAAAACGGATTTTGTGATAGCATGCTCGGTGTTTATATTACTGTTTTATGTGTGTTTGTGGTTATGTGTTCTTCTTATATATGAATAGTTAGTTGACGGTTTATCCGTGTTGTTAGATGTCTTGCAGGATAGGGTAGTTGTCGAGTGATCTGGATGGTGTGGTCAACCGGGATTCCCGTACATTGTAGGACGAGTTGTGATTTAGTTGTCTTCCTTTGCTTTTGACATTAGTAGTATAGTTTGGATATTACTGATACTCAGTTGAGATTCTGTTAGTTATCTTGACATTGCATCAATTTTAATTCAGTCTTGGTATTTTAACATTTGTCTCTTGTTGTAAAGTTCAATGATATTGTTGTCGAGTTAGGGTCTGGAACCATTGTGAGGTCCTAACCCGTAACGCCCCAAGTCTGAGACTTGGGGTGTTAAAACGAAAGCCCTTGATGTCACATTATATCCTCTCATATTTTTAGTGACGCATTTTATTTTATCACGTATTCACAATTTACTAATTATTTTTGTTCTTATAATATCTCTTTTACATACCTAATCATATTTATCTCTTTTCTAATTAAATTAAGATATTTTTATCAATTATATTATTTAAAAAATACGACTAACTAAAAATGACAAATATCCAAACAAGATGTGATTATTAAACTAGTAAAGTGATAATAGTGTTGTTCATTGTTTGGTAAAAATTATGTGTTTATAACAAAAAAAAAAAACTCTTAATGAAAAAAACTAGCCTAGTGGTAAATTTGGTATCTAATAAATATTAATTTTTTTAAAAAAAATATATATATATCAACGCACCCACACCATTTTTAAAATAGAATGTGTTTATATTCTATATGAAAAAACATATATATTGTTAACTAGTCACTCTTTCACATGTAACTTATTGTATGAGTATATTATGGCGTAACTTTGTACATTTGTTTTTCTCAATGTATATATAGAGCGGAAAATATATATTTTCTCGTTATTGGTACATCTTGTTACAATAGATTGTATTGAACTCAAGGAAGGGAGAGTTGAGAACTCGAATATTGATAGAGATAAAAGATTTTGGCACAAACTTCGCAAGGTTGAGAACCTTAAGATCATTCCTACGATGAAAACTTTTATTTTGTGAGCTTGTCAGGGAATTCTATTTTACAAAAATATTTTGGTGTTAAAGAAGATTAACATGAGCATGTTATGTTATGAGACAGTAGAAAAGTGAGACTCAAGTCTATATTATATTTAAACTCTATCATTTGATACCAACATGTCCATGTTATTTTGAAAGAAAAACATAAATTCGGTGAACTAGTCTTTTAATCTCTTGTATTTAGGTTATTTTATATTATACCTATTTCATATATTTAATACTTTTTCTTAAGATTGAGTAAAAAAATCATGTTACTTATTACCGTTAGTATGGTAATACATGTTCCTACTATGAAAAATGCAGAAATTCTATAGATAATCGTCATATTGACTAATTTAGATACTAAATAAATAAATAAATACAAAACATATATACATCAATATTTATAAAATATTCATTAAAAATATATATATTTCGATCACTTAATTACATTTATCTAGCTCAATTGTATAACAACGTAAGTTCATCAAAATAAGGTAAAACACTCACTTGGTTCCTTATTCTTTGTATAAGTTGATATTGATCGATGCAATATAATTGTTCAAAAAAAATATATGAAATATATATTATAGGGAAAATCACCGATTATATATCCAATAATTCACATATAAAATTTCTTTATATAATCCTTGAATGACAAATAAGGGAAGTTTTGTAATGCATATTCATTAAACCTAATAATCAATTTCATAATTTTTTCTCAAACATACGTGAATATGTATCATGTTAATCTTGAAAGAATAGTGTTAATATAATTAAAAATCAGATTATTTTATTTGCTCTATTTTTTTAAAAAAAATACTAATAAATGTTGACAACTCAAGATGAGAAGGGATCAGAAATTTAGAAAACTCTTAAATATTTTTATTTTCTTATATTATTTCAATAATTATATTCCACGTTCAGATTTTTTTTCTTCCTTGTACCATGTTTATCTTGTAATACCATTTTAAACACATAAATCTTGAGTTATTAAATAATAAGTTTGAGTTATTACGTTAAAATAAATCATAATCGTAAGTCGTAACCCTAAGTCGGATCTGATACCATTTTAAACCTTCAGATACTGAGTCGTTGATATCATACCATCCGTAAACAAAACTTTCTAGTAGATCACTCGTCGTACTTAATTTTTCTTTTTGTTTAAAATACTTTGACCATTAATAATAAAAATATATTATTGGCATCACTAAGAATCCAATATTTATCGATAAACTATCCCCAGTCTGAAATATTATAATGTTTTAATTATTTTTTATGGAAAATTATATACTCCAAATCTATACTAAAATCATAGATGGATCAATTTTCTTTTTCTTTTAATATTATTAGGTTATTTTATGATGATATTATAACTACTTAAATTGCTCAAAATGCATGCATTTATGTCGTACAACAAAATCCTTTGATGTCACATGTCATCCTCTCATATATTTATTGACACGTGTTATTTTATCACGTATTCACAATTTACTAATTATTTTTGTTCTTATAATATCTCTTTTAAATAACTAACTATATCTATCTCTTTTCTAATTAAATTAAAAAAAAATTTATCTTAAAAATACGACAAACTATAAATGACAAATATCCAAACAAGGGTATATTAAGCTAGTAAAGTGATAACAATGTTGATCATTATTAAGTAAAAAATTATGTGTTTATAACAAAAAAATTCCTAATAAAAAAGCTAGTCTATTGATAAATTAAGATTCTAATAAATATTAATCTTTTTTCGTTAATAAATATAAATATCAACACACCCAATTATGCCGTTTTTAAAATAGAATGTGATTATAGGGTGTTGTTCAAGTAAGGCACATTATTCCGCTACGGCCGTACGGCCGACACGTGTCCCGAAAATTTTTTTTTTAAGAACGAGTAAAAGTAATTGTTCAAAATTTATTATGGAATAGTTCATAACTTATAAAAGGATAGTTCATAAACTATAATAGGATAGTTCATAGTGCAAAATTTATAAAGGAATGAAAGTAATAGTTCAAAACTTATTAAAGAATAGTTCATAACTTCCAAAATGATAGTTCATGAATTATAATAGAATAGTTCATAGTGTAAAATTTATAAAGGAATGAAAGTAATAGTTCAAAACTTATTAAGGAATAGTTCATAACTTTTAAAAGGATAGTTCATGAATTATAATAGAATAGTTCATAGTGCAAAATTTATAAAGGAGTGAAAGTAACAGTTCAAAACTTATTATGGGATAGTTCATGAATTATAATAGAATAGTTCATGGATTATATTAAGGAAAAATAACCAAAAATAATACCAACTATCAACATTGAACCGAAAATAATACGAACTTTGAAAATTACTAGGAGCGATACAAACTATCAATGTATTTACCAAAAATAATACGCCATACTTTTCCGGCAAAAACCCTACCTCCGGCGATGACATGGCAGCCGGAATATTACATGTCATCAAGTAAATGGGTTAAATGTGTGAAGTGGATTTATTTTTTAAAAAATAATTTAATAATATTTAAAATATTTAAAAAATAAAAATTATTATTTTTAAAATTTTAAATAATATTTTTTTAAAAAAAGTTGTACAAATATTTATTTAAAAAATATATTTTTAAAAAAAAAATTTTGAAATTTTTTTAAATAGATTTGTAAAAAAATATAATAATATTTATTATTCCCAGAAATATAAAAATATAATATTTTTTAATCAAATTTATTTTCGGATTTTTGTATAAAATTAAAATTTTAATCCTAAACAAAATAATTTGTAAAAAAAATATTCGAATTTAATTTTTTTTAATTTTTTTTAATTTTGTAACCTAATTCCTAAAGAATTTTTTTTCCCAAATTTTTTGTAAAATTAGTTTTTTTCCTAAAAAATATATTCGAATTTTTTTTAACATTTTATAAAAAAAATATTTTTACATTTTTTTACAAACCTGTTTAAAAAAATGTTCAAATTTTATTAAAATTTTTTTTTTACAAAAAATATTTTAAAAAAAATTTTGTACAAATGTTTTTTAAAAAATTATTATTTAAAATTTTAAAATTTTTTAATTTTTTTTAATATTTTAAATAATATTAAATTGATTTTTTTAAAAATAAAATTCACATCACACATTTAATCCATTTATTTGATGACATGTAACATTCCGGCTGCCACATCATCGCCGGAGCTAAAGTTTTTGCCGGAAAAGCATGACATATTATTATTGGTAAATACATTGATAGTTTGTACCGCTCCTAGTAATTTTCAAAGTTTGTATTATTTTCGGTTCAATGTTGATAGTTGATATTATTTTGGGTTATTTTTCCTTATATTAAAAAGTAATAGTTCATGGATTATACGAGAATAGTTCAAAGTTTATAGGAGATGTAACACCCCAAATTTTACAACTCGGGGAGTTACTGGTTAGGACCACACAGTGGGTCCCGACCTTAGTTTGACAACAACTTAACAAGATCTTACAACAAGGCACAAATAAGGAAAACCATAAATCATAAAATAAATCTTAATAATGTATGAATGTGACCAGAACAACTGACAGCCGGAAAATATAAGATAACAAAGTACAGAAAGAAAGAAAAGAACCAAGGTCCAACTGGAATCCCATAAATAAAGAAACTGCATCACATCCTAAAAGTACGACACCCCGGCTGACCACTACCATCCGGATCACTCGGCATCTGCTCTAACCTGTGGTAAATCTACACAACATAATAAGCGTTAGCTAACTATCCAAATATAAGTAGAATAACAACAACACAAACACACGCAGAAAAATTATAAACAAACATCATGCTGACACTCAACCGTTTATTATCTATTATTTAGGTGATTCATCTTATTCAATTTTACAGTTATGGCACGAGAGCTATTAACAGTTCTCGCCTCCGTTCCTTATCCAACTGGGTGTAGGTCTAGCTGACCTCCGCCAGTAGCATCACTACAAACCGAGTATGGACTAGTCTCTAAAGAAACCCCCAGCGCCCGCAAGCTAACTGAGCAGAATGCCACCGCCCGTTACTCTTAGGCCAAGTATAGGTCGGTAAATATCTATCACAACCTATAACTCTAAACATCTCAATCACACACCACTATCATCATTCATGCTCATATTTAGAAGTCAGCTAAGTAAGCCCAAAGGACTTACCTGTTATAAAGCTCGACTCTTTGTAAACCAGACTCGCTCTGTAAACTGTAGCAACTCAGTTGCCTGCCAAAGGAGATAAGTGCATTAGCACACTCCAACAAAAATTAGAAGTCTAAGACTTCTAAGATAGAAGATCGTAAAAGGACATAACTAGTTACAGCTCTAATTTATGGAAAAATGACCATTTTACCCTTAGTCCCGAGACTTCCAAATTTTCCGAAAATCATGTCTAAACTCCTATTTGAGACTCTAAAGTCATATTCCAACTCCTAAATTTTAGTTTGGTTACAAACTGAAACTTTTCTTATTTCCCTATTTTCCAAAAGGTCGTAAAGGTCTAACTTCGGTTTCAAATATAAAAATCGTAAAAGCTTATAAAAATTCCGAAATAATTCTCTAGATTATCTATGATGTTTCATCTACCCTCAGGAGAAAGAATTTCCCAAAACTGTTCATCCATTATTTTTATAAAAATTCTCAAAGTTGACTACTCCCTTTACAATTTCTATACTTAGCCAAAATTCTAATGTTTACAAAAACTGCTTAACTACCCTACTTTGGAAGCTTATAACTTCTAATCCGACCGTTCATTTCTTCTCAAATTTTAATATACTAAACTACATATATCCATCTATCATCTATTAAAATTTCAACGGTGGATCTTCATTCAAACTCTCAAACATTGGTCGACAAAATGGGAAGTTTCTAACTTAAAAAGCTGAAGGAAAAAGAGTTATATTTACAGCAGTCTTTTGTTTCTTCCATTATGTTTATACACTCAGCATCTACCCAATACCAACCTAACCCATGTTCAAGGCCGAACTACAACAACACAACATTCCAGTCCTAAAGAATCGGTACTCAAACACATTCTAGGTTCTAATCTCATGGAGGTCACAATGTACATATACATAAGTTGCACTTGTGTCTTAAACAGGAGCAACAAGAAGTGGATTCCTTACCGGACTGGAATTAGGCTTGAATCGGTTTCAGTGCTGTCCCAAGGGAGACTCTAGTTTGTCTCGCTGCTACATCAGTGGGGAATCAGTCCGGCACAAAGAAGAATGTGTGAGAGTGCAGTTCGATGGGAAATCGTAGACGAATGAGGGAAAGAGGTTCACCTGTCAGCTGTAAAATCGTTGCCTATCCACAGAAGGGATCCGATCAAAGATGATGTGCTCTCTACTCGGAAGAGCCTTGCTGCGCTGAGAACCTTCGGATTAGAGATGCAGAACTACGTAGCACCGATTAACAGAATAAGGAGGTTAAGGCTCTATCCTATCCGCGTACCTGCTGCGCAGAAGAGATGAAGGGTAGGGTGCACTGCTATGGCTCCCTGGCTCAGCGTCGGTCTCTGCGTCGTTGGGGGCTAGACGTGTGCAGAGGCTGGTGTGGTTCGTTGCTGCCTTCGTCTGGCGATTGGGGAGTCGGAAGAGAAGGAAAAGCTTGACCTGTTGCTCGCGAAAGGAGGAGACGACTGTTGCTGCGAATCTGAATGGGAATAATTCGCAGCACACAAGGAAAGAGATCGGATCTGCTTGATTGCCTGAGTGAATTCCGGACAGTTACCATCTGGTAACGTTCTTCAGCGGCGTGGAGTCTTCATGGGTTGCGACAGAGGTGACGGCCAGCTGCTCTTCTCTCCTGTTGGGCTAGACGCACGAAGCAGCTGGACAGGAACTGGGCTGGTACGTTGGGCTACTGGGCACGAGCTGAAGGAGGTAAGCAGAAGCTGGGCTGCAGAAACTGGATCCGTTGGGGCTGAAGATGGGCAGAAACTGGATCCGCTGGGCTGAAGATTGTAATATCCGGAAAATTTTTTTCTTTCCGTTCATTTCCAAGCCAACATAATCTTGGTATTTTATGTGATGAATTAAACACATAAAATGATCTTTAAAAAAAACTTTTATGATTTTATGTGGAATTTTGATCAAATAAAATACTACTTATAACACTCTTACAAAACTAGTTTTAAATGGCCCGTTGACAAGTGTTTGACAAGCCCAAGACAAGCTCAAGACAAACCCATGACAAGGTCATGACAAGCCCATGACAAGAGCCCATCCAAGCCCAACTCTCTTTGTATCTTCTCAGCCATCCGTCAGCCCTAAACGAAACCCTAGTGCGGCAAACAGCCTCCTCTTGCCTTCACGTGCAACGCCTGGATTGCAGCTTGAAGATACGCTCCTCTTCCCCCTGTCGACTCCAGCCGGCGCTCCTCTTCCCCCTGTCGACTCCAGCCGGCGCTCCTCTCCTCTCCTGTCGACTCCAGCCGGCGTTCCTACCTCTTCTGCACACCCCAGCCGGCGCTTCCCACGTCTTGTTCGCTAACCTCTCCTCTTCCTTCTCTTCGCCAGCCCAGTCACGCCACAGACATTAGCAGCCAGGGGAAGTCTTCACCGCTCTACAGTTCGATCTCGTTGTCCTCCTCATCTTATGAGCCTTGTAGGTGCGTAAGACTCCCTCCTTCTTCCTTACTTTACTTGAGTCATATATGTGCTTATAGCTGATGCCAAACCATCTAGGAGTCCATATAATTCAGCCAAAGGAACAGCTGCAAGGAGCTGTTACATTTCTCAGTTTCCGACATTGACGAACAGTCAACTTCGAGTATAGATCTGGGTAAGCTAGACTCTTCCTTTGCTCCTGGTTTTTGGATATGTTGTTGTCAGTATTGCAGTGTAGAACATACTGAAATTTGAGCTTATTCTGAGTTATAGTTTAGGAGATATGATTTTATCAAGTTGGCTTCTCATGCAGTTTTCTAAGTGTGCTGAGTTTGAGAAAAAACTGCTTGGGATGCAGTTTTGTAGAATAGATTTGGATGAGTTATTGATTGCTGTTGGAATCTAATTTCAGATATGTTATAGTTGGTATAGCATATTATATCATACTAAAATTTGAGAGGAATCCGAGCAACGGTTTGAAAGTTAGGGTGTCCCAAAGTTGGTTCCTCATACAGTTTTTTTTAATGTGCTGAAGGTTGAGAAAAACAGCATGTGATGCTGTTTTGTGAGATAGTTTTGATTAGGCTTTTGATCTTTGTTGGACTTGAATTTTGGATATGATGTAGTTGGCATATTGTGGTAGAACATATTAAAATTTGGGATGAATCCAACAAGTAGTTTAGGAGTTATGATTTTTCTAAGTTGGGACCTTAAACAGTTTTTTTTTTATGTTGCTGAAATTGTTAAGTGCTGGAAATTTCTGGGTTGTGCAGTCATGTTTGAGCTTACGTTTGGATACCTTAGAAACATAATCCACCGTTCAGTTTTTAATATGTTATAGAATGTCATGCATACTGTGGTGTATCAAAAGTTGGGGTTGATCCAACGGTTGGATTTAGATTTATGAAGGTCCAAAGTGGACTGGCTGAGCAGTTAAAAAATACTCAGTTTTTGGCTAAGTCTGAATTTCTGGTTTAGAAGCTGACTTTGAGAATTTGTGTAGAAGTGATTATTATGTATTTTTGAGAAATTATGACTGCTATGGATAGAGTGCATAGCATAAAAGACTTATAGATTTTTGTTAGACTTTCTATATTTTTATTCGGTTCTCGTATCTTAAGCCAAAGTCGGACCTTGACGACTTTTTACGAAAGTCGAGAATGTAGTTAACTCTTCAAAATCTTTAGCAAACTTTCCTTTGAGAGTTGTAGTGTGGTTTTGAGTTCCAAAGAATAGTTTGGAACTTTGTTATGGAATTTTATAAAGATTCGGGACCAGGGGTAAAACAGTCATTTATCCGTATAAGGCTATTTTGGTAATTTAGCTGATGGTAGAGTTAAATATCTTAGAAGTCAGAGACTTCTAATTAAGTGGGATATATTATTGATCCACTTGCCTTTTATAACAGGCGGTTGAGTTCCTGCGGTTACAGACCGAGTCGAGATAACGAGATTATGTTTGAATTCAGGTAAGTCCTTTGGGCTTACTTAGCTGACTTCTAGATATGAGTATGAATAATGGTAGTGGTGTGTGAATGAGATGCTTATAGTTATATTTTAGTAATATTTATATACCGACCTATACCTTGGCCTAAGAGTAACGGGCGGTGGCATTCTGCTCAGTTAGCTTGAGGGCGCTGGGGGTTTCTTTAGGGACTAGTCCATACTCGGTTTGTAGTGATGCTACCGGCGGAGGTAAGCTAGACCTACACCCAGTTGGATAAGGAACGGAGGCGAGAACTCTTAAGATTTCTCGTGCCACAACTGTAAAATGGAATAAGGTGACTCACTTAATGAACAGATAATAACCGGTTTGTGTGCCAGCATGATGATTGTTTTTTTTGTTTGTTATCTTGAGTGTGTTTGTGCTATCCTTATTTTGCTTATATTTGGATCGTTAGCTAACGGTTTATCCGTGTTGTAGATCTGTAGAGATAAATAGTTGGAGAGAGATTCGGGACGGATGGTCAGCTGGGTCCACGTACTCATTAGATGGGGACGGGGGAGTTTCCCATACAGCATGCATGTTATGTATATGTTTATGTTTTATAAGGTTGTCACATGTGTACATTCATACAATAAAAATATTATGTTTCGAAATTTTTTTAAGTACATTTGTGCCTTGTTGTAAGATCCAAGTAATGTTGTTGTTAAACCAAGGTCGGGACCCATTGTGAGGTCCTAACCAGTAGCTCCCCGAGTTCCGAGAATTTGGGGTGTTACAACATGGTATCAGAGCTCTGGGTTGGCAACAATGGCACTTGAAATCTTCTGAAAGACCGAATGTATAAAATAACTAGAACCCGAAAGGGGTCTAAGATTTTTAAAACAGATTTCTGTTTTTACACAAGTGCATAGTCGGGTTGTTGGGTTAGTAGTACGTTGGACCACCATCGTTCACCGTGGATCTCTGTAACTTGGAATGTTAGGTGAGTTGGTATATACATAATACACTTATAGTTATATGTTTTAATGTATGATTTTACATATGTATATGTGTAGCATATTAGTATCCTAAAGGATATTTTAGATCTTTTAGTTGTGATATCATGAAGCGATTATCGCCTCATGATAAATCCATAGCGGACTTGAAGAATTTTCAACACGAGACAATGGATTCAGACCTAGGATTGAGTAATATACTCTGGTGGGCGTCCTTGTGACCATATAAATCATCCGAAAAACGAGTGGGCAAAGAAGTACAGATGTGGAGACAATTTTCACCACAAGTACCGTCCGATGGGAAAGGAATCCCCGAGTCAATTCAGGTAGAAGGAACAGGAAGTCATACAAGGGACTTGGTCGTATGAGACTGAAAGATGAATTAGAAGAATTATGTAAGAGACGACGAGAAATCAGATTAGAGATAACGATAAGGGAACAAGAATCATACAGAACGGAGTACAACCAAGAATTGCAGAATAAAAGATGTTACAATCAAGGCAGACGCCGCCACATGCAAGCATGGGCATGAGAGTACAAAGAAGATAAGGTGCTAACCCGAGACGAAGAATTAAAGGAGTACAAAGACAACCATTGACAAATGAGTTTAAAGACGTGAAATAAATTTCATCATCATAGAGACGGTTTGACTTACTTAGAGATGCAAGAAATTGTAAGAAATTCAGATGTAAGTATCAAATACAGTAGAAGTCTGAAATTTAGACAAAAAGAATTCTATAAAAGTGGCATTACAACACAACACCAGATAAAGGGAAGAATGTGGGAAAGTGATTCTGGTGGACTAAGGAGTCCACAATAACTTCTCATTCACCTAAAGATCTGAGTTACCAACAGTTACAGTCATATTAGATAACCGCAAACAGATGATGAACAAAGTAAGAATAATTGTGAAGACACGCTTACAAGTTATCGTGGAAGACTTAATAAACTCATTGACGGCAAATGAATGTTAGGACTAGACTCAGAAGAATATAGTGACCCCATAAGAGAATAAGAGGAATGCAACTTTGGAAGGAGCTGAAGGAGTATTAACAAAGAAATTGGGAGAGATAGATTTCACCAAGCGTATCAAACTTCAAAAGAGATAGAAGAACAATAAGTCCGTGATCTTATAGAAGGTCAACTACAGACTAGTTGGTAATAACTGAGACATAACACGTGCGGGTCAACTAGTGGTAACTGGTTGGAAGATAAGGAGGATAACCATAGACTTATGAAAGAATTTATAGACATCTGGAGGACCCTTCAAGAGATCAACAGAGACAAACGTGAAGCTAAATCGGTATACGTGCTAGTACCCTTAATAGTAACATGGAGTAAGTTCGAGTCAATAACTCTAACTAAGAACTTAAGAAGAAAGACTAGACGGCCAAGAATGACCCCCTTATGTGTGTTGAGACAAAGGGAATAGTGTAAGGGATTTACTACTTACCGGTAAAAAAAAAATAAATAAATAAAATAAAATAAAATAAAATAAAATAAAAATAAAAATAAAAATAATATATATATATATATATATATATATATATATATATATATCACAACTAGTACAGATGGATTATAAAAAGAGAACTAGAGGAGTAAGAAGTATAAACTTTTGATAAGGTTCTATGTCAGACAGGACAGAGGGTGCATAACATTTTATACAAAGGAAATGATGATTCTCCTACGATAATTGCGGAAGAAACCTTTGTGACTAAGAGATGCACGGAATGAAGACCTATAATATAGAGTAAGAGCGAAGATAGAACCCTACAAGGGCAGAGGAGTTTTAACCTCGTTAGAGAGATAAGAAGTGGTGAGGAATCACGACGCAGTATCAAAAAGAGTAGGAGGCCGGTAGCAGAATTAATAGAGTTCAACGGAGCAATATTATAAACAACACTAAGGAAGGAACATGAGAGAATGACCTAGGGGACTCGAGAAATAGAGTTGGCCTAAGGAAATGGAAGTGGGAAGGATATAACGAACTAACGAAGGGAAAGGATTAACCGAGTAGTTGAGGCTTACCAAATTTATGCCAGTAGAGCATGAGAAGAGGGAGTTCAGGATATTGAAATAAGGCAACTATAGACTGACTGACGTCAACGGAGGACGTGCAAGTGTTTCTTTTGATATTGAGGAGTTTTGTGCCGTTAAGAAAAGATATTTGTGATTGTGGATTTACGGATTAGCCTTACCGACGCCTTGGAGGATTACCTCAAATAGGTAATGACACCTTTCTTCGATTAACTAAGGGCATGAAGAGAATTGTATTAGAGATTTCTTCTGGCTAGTTAAGATCAACTCCGGGTGAGTCAAAGAGTTTGGATGCGTGTTAGGAGAATTCCAAAAGTAGACGGAAGAGGTCGTCTTCTAACCGTTACCTTAGTTCCTTAAGGCAAGTAAGGAAGGTAATTGGTACTTCATCCGGATAGGACTTATGGTGTAATAGAGAGGAAGAGTGTTAGAGTCAATCATTTTGGACACACGGAAAATGTCCTTATGATTAACGGATGGCAATATAACTATCAAAGTAGCGCAGCGGAAGCGTGATGGGTCCTAACCCACATAACAAGAAATTCGAGAATATAGGAAATGACGTGTCGAGTTTAAGACGGTGATAATTGGTGAATTGCATTTCGTTTGGAAGGAACTTGAAATAGGCTACGTGGAGTGACAGGAAATTTTGTAAAGGAACTGTATCACTATCTAGATAGATGAGAAAGTATGTGCACACAGAATTATAGAAAGAGAGTGGTACCCATTATAGATCCAAATGAAGCATGCCGACCTCGGCACATGTCTGCAAACAAGTCAATTTGGAATTTAATACCTAACAGAGTACTTTAGAATGAGTTTCTTAGTGGAACGAAAAAGGGAGTAACGATGTAATAAAGGTATTGTGTAGGGCCTGCACTAACAAGCTCAAGGTGAGTAACTATCAAGCTGAATCGAAAGACATATAAGAAAAGGAAGCCACGAGAGTGTACTTACAAACCAGTATCCGTACATATAGAAAACTTAATCTCAAGAGTAGAGTATATGGAGAATTTTATATCAGAACGGAGTCGAGTTGCGTTTTGAGTCAGAGGGATATTATAGGACTCAGTGCAATGCTAACAACTATTGAGTAGTGTGAGCAAGTAACGGCGACATGAGATCACCTGGTATCTAATATCGTCATTCCGGACATATTTTATGTCACTCAAGACCTTGGAAAATACGTGAGAAGCCTAAGGTTGAGCTAACAATATATTAGAGATCCATAAATAGTATATTAATGCTAAGTGAATGCAGACGATGACCACTGGATTTATGTCTCAAGTGCTAGACCAGAAAAGGGTAAAGGTGATGATTCCTTACCTAAGGAATAAGATGATTGAGTCATATTAAAAGACAAGATCAAGTAGGTCGTGATACGAAGAGCATTAGACACTTGGTAAAGTGATGGCGGAAGTCTAAGACCTTTGGCCTGAGTGTATAGTCAAGTAATCATAAAGAAGGGAAGAAATTAACTAGGTTATTTTCTGAACGGTCATCAAAGGACCTGGAGGTGAGTTGCAAAACGCGACTACGTGAGGCTATAAAGTGGTTTATAAGTGAGTGATGGACTAGTAATCCTCACCCTATTGGAGAGTGTAAACCCAGTTTCTACGGATTCAGTTAGAGGGATACTTACCAGACAAAGATTAGGACATATGTCTCATAATATGGATAGTATGAGACATAACCTTTCAGAGACCTTTGTCGAGATAGTTGTAATCTAGGGGGCGACGAGTTAGGGCTTGGCCCTATATCTGTGTTATATTGTCTGACTACTTGCTTATTTTCATGCGTGAATGCCTAGTCGGGATGTGTGTTATTGGTGACCTTGATGTGCGGGATACTTATATGTGGAAACGATGAGTCGTGTGCGGTAACAAGTAGATACACTAGATTCATACTTTGAGGGTTGACCTTATGACTGGTGTATTTTAAGTTTCGGGGTGAAACTTATTCTAAGGCGGGATTGATGTAATACCCGGAAATATTTCTTCCGGCTATTTCGGAAACAAATCATAACTCGACCGTTGTGACCTCTTTCCGGCGCTTTAGTTCTTTTGTATGGACTTCGACATTACGAGTCTTCTTTTAAGTTTCGGGACGAAACTTATTTTAAGGGGGTACTGATGTAATATCCGGAAAAAAAATTTTCTTTCTGTTCATTTCCAAGCCAACATAATCTTGGTATTTTATGTGATGAATTAAACACATAAAATGATCTTTAAAAAAACTTTTATGATTTTATGTGGAATTTTGATCAAATAAAATACTACTTATAACACTCTTACAAAACTAGTTTTAAATGGCCCGTTGACAAGTGTTTGACAAGCCCAAGACAAGCTCAAGACAAACCCATGACAAGGTCATGACAAGCCCATGACAAGAGCCCATCCAAGCCCAACTCTCTTTGTATCTTCTCAGCCATCCGTCAACCCTAGACGAAACCCTAGTGCGGCAAACAGCCTCCTCTTGCCCTCACGTGCAACGCCTGGATTGCAGCTTGAAGATACGCTCCTCTTCCCCCTGTCGACTCCAGTCGGCGCTCCTCTTCCCCCTGTCGACTCCAGCCGGCACTCCTCTCCTCTCCTGTCGACTCCAGCCGGCGTTCCTACCTCTTCTGCACACCCCAGCCGGCGCTTCCCACGTCTTGTTCGCTAACCTCTCCTCTTCCTTCTCCTCGCCAGCCCAGTCACGCCACAGACATTAGCAGCCAGGGGAAGTCTTCACCGCTCTACAGTTCGATCTCGTTGTCCTCCTCATCTTATGAGCCTTGTAGGTGCGTAAGACTCCCTCCTTCTTCCTTACTTTACTTGAGTCATATATGTGCTTATAGCTGATGCCAAACCATCTAGGAGTCCATATAATTCAGCCAAAGGAACAGCTGCAAGGAGCTTTTACATTTCTCAGTTTCCGACATTGACGAACAGTCAACTTCGAGTATAGATCTGGGTAAGCTAGACTCTTCCTTTGCTCCTGGTTTTTGGATATGTTGTTGTCGGTATTGCAGTGTAGAACATACTGAAATTTGAGCCTATTCTGAGTTATAGTTTAGGAGATATGATTTTATCAAGTTGGCTTCTCATGCAGTTTTCTAAGTGTGCTGAGTTTGAGAAAAAACTGCTTGGGATGCAGTTTTGTAGAATAGATTTGGATGAGTTATTAATTGCTGTTGGAATCGAATTTCAGATATGTTATAGTTGGTATAGCATAGTATATCATACTAAATTTTGAGAGGAATCCGAGCAACGGTTTGAAATTTAGGGTGTCCCAAAGTTGGTTCCTCATACAGTTTTTTTTTAATGTGCTGAAGGTTGAGAAAAACAGCATGTGATGCTATTTTGTGAGATAGTTTTGATTAGGCTTTTGATCTCTGTTGGACTTGAATTTTGGATATGATGTAGTTGGCATATTGTGGTAGAACATATTAAAGTTTGGGATGAATCCAACAAGTAGTTTAGGAGTTATGATTTTTCTAATTTGGGACCTTAAACAGTTTTTTTTATGTTGCTGAAATTGTTAAGTGCTGGAAATTTCTGAAGGTTCAAAGTGGACTGGCTGAGCAGTTAAAAAATACTCAGTTTTTGGCTAAGTCTGAATTTCTGGTTTAGAAACTGACTTTGAGAATTTGTGTAGAAGTGATTATTATGTATTTTTGAGAAATTCTGACTGCTATGGATAGAGTGCATAGCATAAAAGACTTATAGATTTTTGTTAGACTTTCTATATTTTTATTCGGTTCTCATATCTTAAGCCAAAGTCGGACCTTGACGACTTTTTACGAAAGTCGAGAATGTAGTTAACTCTTCAAAATCTTTAGCAAACTTTCCTTTGATAGTTGTAGTGTGGTTTTGAGTTCCAAAGAATAGTTTGGAACTTTGTTATGGAATTTTATAAAGTTTCGGGACCAGGGATTAAACAGTCATTTATCCGTATAAGGGTATTTTGGTAATTTAGCTGATGATAGAGTTAAATATCTTAGAAGTCAGAGACTTCTAATTAAGTGGGATATATTATTGATCCACTTGCCTTTTATAACAGGCGGTTGAGTTCCTGCGGTTACAGACCGAGTCGAGATAACGAGATTATGTTTGAATTCAGGTAAGTCCTTTGGGCTTACTTAGTTGACTTCTAGATATGAGTATGAATAATGGTAGTGGTGTGTGAATGAGATGGTTATAGTTATATTTTAGTAATATTTATATACCGACCTATACCTTGGCCTAAGAGTAACGGGCGGTGGCATTCTGCTCAGTTAGCTTGAGGGCGCTGGGGGTTTCTTTAGGGACTAGTCCATACTCGGTTTGTAGTGATGCTACCGGCGGATGTAAGCTAGACCTACACCCAGTTGGATAAGGAACGGAGGCGAGAACTCTTAAGATTTCTCGTGCCACAACTGTAAAATGGAATAAGGTGACTCACTTAATGAACAGATAATAACCGGTTTGTGTGCCAGCATGATGATTGTTTTTTTTTGTTTGTTATCTTGGGTGTGTTTGTGCTATCCTTATTCTGCTTATATTTGGATCGTTAGCTAACGGTTTATCCGTGTTGTAGATCTGTAGAGATAAATAGTTGCAGAGAGATTCGGGACGGATGGTCAGCCGGGTCCACGTACTCATTAGATGGGGACGGGGGAGTTTCCCATACAGCCGGGTCCACGTACTCATTAGTTGCAGAGAGATTCCGAGAATTTGGGGTGTTACAAAGATGGGCTGCAGATGGGCTAGAGCTGGTGCAAGGGTGAAGGGAGCAGCAGCCCGGTGCTAGCTGCAGTCCGGAATCGAGATCCCGACAATGAATGTACGGAATAGACGGGTACGGATTATGTTACAGTTTAGGATTAGTTATAAGAATCCTATCATTTTATGTGGAAGTAAGCTACATAAAATGATAACTTTTTAAAAGAATCTATCATTTTATGTGAAGGAAATCTACATAAAATGATAAATTTTATAATAATGTGTCTAACTAAGTAGACGGATATGAATCAACTGATCGAGATCGGGTTTAGAACAGAAATAGACGGAATAAAAATTCCGGATATTACAGGAGAATAGTGCATAAATTATAACATGGTAGTTCAAACAAATTTTCATTCGTTTCCGGAAAAAAAAATCGTTTCAGAAAAGAAAAAAAAAAATTTTAATTTTTTTTTTCTTTTTTCAGGACACGTGTTGCCGGTACGGTCGGCCGTACGACCGTACCGCAATATATGGACCGTACCTGAACATTTACCTGTGATTATATACTATATAGAAAACATATATATGTTAATTAGTCACTTAACTTATTGTATGAGTATATTATGGCATAATTTTGTATATTTATTTTTCTCAATGTATATAGAGAGCGGAAAATATTTTTTTTTCTCGTCATTGAAAATAATTGTGTCTTATATAGAAATACAACTTTTCATAATTAAAAGTTGTAGTGGTGAATTTGGATAGTTATAAATGAAAGAGTCTCTTGCTACTTAAAAACATATATATTTATCGTTTCTTAGTAAATTTGGCACATCTTGAAACAATAGATAGAGATAAAAGATTTTGGCACAAATTCTGAAAGGTTGAAAACCTTTGATAGTGTAGAAGAAGATTACCATGAACATGTTGTGAGACTCGTCAGAAAGTGAGATGAAGTCTATGTTATGTTTAGATGTCCCAAAAATTTGCCTACACTTATGTATAAAATGATACATGTTGCATACATAATGGAAAGTATTGTATACAAATATATGAATATCATTCTCATTTCTCGTTGGAGTATTTGTATTAACTTAAACTCCATTATTTAATACTAATGTATCCATGTTATATTGAAAGAAAAATATAAATTTAGCCAAGTAACCTTTAATCTCTTGTATTTATGTTATTTTATGTTATACATATTTCATGTATTTAATATATTTTTTTCTTAAGATTGAATAAGTATGGTAAACATGTTCCTATTAAGGAAAATTCACAAATTCTTCAAACAATTATTGTATTAACTAATTTAGATAATAAATAAATAAATACAAAGCATAAATATGTTGATATTTATATAATCTTCATTACAAGTATATATATACTTCGATTATTTAATAACATTTATCTACCTTAATTGTATAACAATGTAATTTTGTCAAAACGAGATAAAACACCCGCTTGGTTCCTTATTTTTTGTATAAGTTGCTATTATCAATACAACTTTTAGTAATTGATTGATGTGGTGGTCAGTTTCGATACTAATAAATGATTATGTCTTTTAAAATGTTATATTCATTGTAAGATTCATTCTTTTTAATGTGTATATTTAGTCTTTCATCTCCAAGTTATTTTATGAATGAAGTATTGTTTTCATATCGTTGTGTTATATGATAAATGAATTACATTTTCCTCTTTGACGAAGTTAACATAGTAGTATAAACAAACTTCAAATATGTATTAAAAATATTGTTTTTAGATCGGTTGTGTTCGGATTGGATTGTGTTAATCACGAGACTTACCTAAGTCTGAGTTATTATTTAAAATAAATCATAATCGTAAGTCATAACCCTAAGTCGGGTCTGATACCAATATAAGTCTTCGGATTTTGAGTCGTTGATATCATACCAACCGTAAACAAAAAATCTTCTAGTAGATCACTCGTCAAATAATTGTTTCATTCAAACAAACCGTACTTATATTTTTTTTTTCTAAATACTTTGACCATCATAAGGTAATCGGGTTTATGACTTATGGTTAACAAACAGTACGAGCGACTCAGTACATTGGTCAAGGTTTTGTGATTACCTTATCCAATGTGAATTGTTTACCTGCAACTATTCAATACCCTTATGAAAAATTTTGTATCTTTACTTTCAAGATGAAGAGTAAGATAATTCTATTACATATACGTTGAGTGCCGTATTTGTGTGTTTCTGCTTGAACTGTACGAGATCAAATTCTCATATATAGTTCTCAGAGGGGTACCCCTAAAAATAAAAATGTATTTTTGATTTCAATAATAATTCAATATTTATCGACGAACTACTCTCAATCCGAAATATTACAATGTTTTAATTGTTTTTTATGGAAAATTATATACTCCAAATCTATTCTAAAACATAGATGGATCAATTTCCATTTTATTTTCGTATTATTAGGTTAGAGTATGATGATACTATAAATAATTAAAAAATTTCAAAATACATGCATTTATATCCTACATTAAAGTGAAAATCGTATATGTCACGTGTCATCCTCTCATACATTTAATGACATGTGTCATTTTATCACGCATTTACAATTTACTAATTATTTCTATTCTTATAATATATCTTTCATTTGACTAATTATATATATTTTTTTTAATTAAACTAGTGTAATAACCGAAAATTTTAATGTCCCGGTAAACTGCAATTAACCAAATTCCGATGCGACAATCTTAAATAAATAAATAAATAAAATAAAACGAGTTTAAATGTTATCATTTTATGTGACTTTAAGTCACATAAAATGATAAAACCTTATAACCGGAATTAAATTACGCACCTTAAAATAAAAATAATAATAAATTAGATAATACGGAATTTAATCCCGTATTATATAATTCCCGTACATTTCAACGTTTCCGTACGAATTTGTATGTTTCACTGCAGCTTTTGTATAATTGGGGAGCAGGCCCAATTCTGGCCCAAGAGATCCGGCCCACTTAACTTTCAGCCAGCCCACAATGTAAATTAACCTAATTCTTAACTTAACCTAATCTAAATTTTTTTTAAACCTAATTAATCAGAAGAACTACCCCTGCTTGCCGCTGTACGTGACCAAGCTGCACCTCCAACCTCCCTTTTCGACCGCCAATCGAGTCACCAGTTCCGTGCTCGCCGAGACCTGCACACCCAGCCGTCCACGTGACCGCATCGGGCCGGAGTCCAGTGGCGCCGACAAGCTGCCTCACCTCGGCGTCGGGATCTGCTGCTACTGCGTCATTCAGCGAGACTATAATGCCAGTGCCGGACCACCGCAGAGAGAGCCGATCGCCACCACCGCCGGAACAAGCAAGTGTTGGAACGCCGCTCGCCTCCAGCCGGAACAGACCCTCTGCTAGCGGGTGGGATTCGACTCGGCGCCAGGAACCGCCAGACCAACGGAAGGCTGCGCCAGCCTGCGAATGTCGGACCATCGGGGTGAAGCCACCTGCGCCGTCTCTGTCCGCCAGGTCCAGTCGCCGCCGGCACTACTTCTACAGTAGGTGAGCTGATCGAGTATCTCGTGTCCTCTTTTCCCTTCTTTCCCCTTCGTTCATTTGTTTTCGATCAGTAAGGAGCAGCGGGCTCGTCCTCTCCGGTTCCTGCAGGAAATTGCAAAGAAGTAGAGTGTACATGTGGAAGTAAAGATGGGTTAACGTACGAGCCAGCCCAAGACGTTGTAAAAAGGACCGGACCACCGTACACTACGGTATGTGTCGAGATCGAGTTGAGTTGTAGTGTGCTGAGTTTACATATGTTTGGGTATACTTAAAGATGCTAGGCATACAGTAAGCATATATTGGAATATGTAGAGTTGGACAAGTTTTAAGGGTTGGTGCTGAGTGTTTGGATGTGTAAGCATGTAGAGGAGTTTAATGTGCCGAGAGTTATATAGGTTTGTATATAGGTGCATATATGTATAGATGGATTTTTGAGTATATGATATAAATACGAGTTGGGAGTTATGAATTTATGTAAAAGAGATATTAATATATATATAAATAAGTTGGGATTTCAAGATTTATATATATAAAAAAACATAAGAATATATATATATATATATATATATATATATATATATATATATATATATATATATATATATATATATATATACTCATGGCGTAAGTGTGCCTATATCCGTACAAGATGGGAAATAAAATATGTAGATATATATATATATATATATATGAGTACCGAATAATTACACAATTAAATAAGTGA
The DNA here is from genome assembly GCA_033239045.1 of Fagopyrum esculentum. Lineage (NCBI taxonomy): Eukaryota > Viridiplantae > Streptophyta > Magnoliopsida > Caryophyllales > Polygonaceae > Fagopyrum > Fagopyrum esculentum. The sequence continues at coordinate 125,696,259 of BSUD01000006.1, read as the reverse complement.
GTTGAGGAGAAAGGTTAAAGTATATAATACGGATAATATATGTAATAGATTGTAACCGGGAAGGAGGAAGAGTGTTATTCTTTTTCGAGTGGATTCAAGTTGGAACTGGTGACCTATAAGTAGCTAACCGAGAGACACACAGTATGGAAACAAGTTTTAAAAGGAATAAGAAAGTTTAAGAATAAATTTGAGAAGCCTTGGGCTGAGGGTAAAATGGTCTTTTGCCGTAAGAACTTGTTCCGTAATTCCTTAGCATGAGGTTGGACATCGGGATGTGATTTTGATACACATGCCTTATTTGACAGGCGTTTGAGTTACCACGAGTACGGACTGTTTGAGACGTGTTAGAGTGTATTTTGACTCAGGTAAGTCCTTGCGACTTACTTAGCCAGTTTCTGAGTGTTAGTTGAGTGATAGTAGTGGTGTGTGCTATTGCGTGATTTAATAATAATAACTTGCTAGGACGACTGTTATTATTACGTTTAAGGCCCAAGTGTATGTATAACGGGCCGTGACATCACTGCCCAGCTCTGACAGGAGACTGGGAGGTTCTCTATACCCAGACCATGCAGGTACAAGGTGAGATGCATCGGATCCATTCCTGATGGTTACACGGGGGCGGAGGCGAGGTTTGGAAATCCCTCGTGTCACAAAATAAGTATCACTAGAGTGAACGAGTAAATTAAAGCAAGATAATAAAACGGACTTGTTTGAAAGCATGATGAGTGTTTATGTTTATCTGAGTGTATTTGTGCTGCTATTATTCTGCTAATATTTAGATAACTAGCTAACGGTTCTTCTTGTTGTTGTTTTAGATTTACCGCAGGTTAGATCAGCAGCTGAGTGATCCGGAAGTAGTGGTCAGCTGGGTCTCCGTACTCCTTAGAGCGGGGTTGGGGTTGTTTTGTCTTTCCTTTTTTTTGGTTAAGACAGTTGTTCTTTTCTTGTGTTTAAGTACTGTAGGCTGCTAGACAGTGTTGCATTCATTACTATAAAAACATGGTTTTTATGAATTTTGGTTTCTTTATTTGTGTCTTGTTGCAAGATCCTAGAATGTTGTTGTCAAAATGAGGTCGGGACCCATTGTGAGGTCCTAACCAGTAATACTCCGAGTTCTGAGAATTTGGGGTGTTACAACATGGTATCAGAGCTCTAGGTTGGCAACAATGGCACTTGAAATCTTCTGAAAGACCGAATAAGTTTTAAGCAGAACCCGAAAAGGGATCTGAGTTTTAAAAAGAAAATTTTTGGTTTTAAATGCATGCATAGTCTGGTTGGGAATAGAAAAGTACGGCTGACCACCACTACTACCGTGAATCTCAGTTTGCTTAGTATGGACTATAGGTTTTACTGTAGTTGGACTTTTAGCTTGTTTATAAAGATATGTTATATAGATAGGTATATGCCGAAGATTAGTAGAAATTGTAGTTATGTTATGTCCTTAACGGAGATAACATAATGAGTTTCTCACCCCTTGGACACGTCTAAGTAGTTTTTGAAGAGTGCCAATGTGAGGATTAGTATGCACATCTTATGTGCATTAGGGTAGACGAACGTCGGACAACTCCTTCGAGCTTGTTGAGGAACGTCGAGACGGAAAAGTGAAGACTCAAAGACAACACCAAATACGATGACAAGAAGAAAATCCCGAATCAACTCAACGGGATCAAATGAAGGATATACAAGAGAGTAGTTCCGGAGAAGCAAGAGGTGATCGCCAACTAGGGAATTGAGAAAGACAACGGAGAGGCTCTTTCAAGTTGTGTAAAGTGACTTCACAAACAAAGAGGATGACGTCGAAAATTTGCCATAGATATGAAAGTCAAAAGGGAGATATAGTAGCGATCAAGAAAAGGGACATAAAATTTAAGCTCACTGACAGACTAGGAAGCGAAAGTTGATGCCAACAGCAAGGCGAAATATGATCACTCTCAACAAGCTAATTGCCACCACAATCCAGATTGATAACCGAGACAGTCAAAAGTATGGAAGTCAACACGAGATACATTATCCATCCAAATAGAAAGAATTAAAGAGCTACAACTTGGAAGCTTACGCATTGCCAGAAAGGGAAAGGTGGATTTCACCAACGTAGAAGTGGAGTGATCTCGTAGAACACAGGAGAATTTTGACATAGACCGGGATACAACAATAACCAACTTCTGTAAAGGAAGCATTTCAAGCAACACCCAAGGAAAAAGAGTGTGTGAGAAGAGTATTGGTGAACCCGAGGGACCCCAATAACTTCTCATTCAAAAGGAATTTAAGCTAACAACACTACAAGTTCATAAGAGAGAACCGCAAATAGACGATAACTCAGGTAAAAGAATCACGGAGATGTACCTACAAGCTACCCTAGAAAATTGAAAAGTCTGTTGATGGAAGAAGAATGATACAACTGGACTCGTAAGAGTATAACAATCTTACAAAAGTGTAGATTGTAGGAGGAGCTAAAGAAGAATAAACAAAGAGACTGAAGAGATATATTTCACCAAGTATATCAAGCCTCAAAAGAGATGGAAGAAAAGTAAGTTCATGATGTTGTAGAAGGTCAACTACATCCTACTTGGACAACTTAAAAGTTGCATGTGCGGGTTAACTAGTGATGGTTAGTTAACCGATAAGAAGAATAACCACAAGGTTATAAAAGAATTTTATCGACATCTAGTGAATTTCTTTCGGAGATCCACGACGAAAATGGTGAAGTTAAATCAATACAAGTACTAGTAGCCTGGATGGTAACGTTAAATGAGTTCATTCTGATAACTCTAATAAAGAAATTTAAGAGCAGCTCTTGACGGTTGGTAATGACCCTTGATGATAGTAATGGTGAAAAAGGGAATTGTTGGAAATAGTTACTTACTACTGACTACGAAAGATACATATCAGAGTTAGAATGAAGGGATCCTTGTAAGAAGAACTAGAAGACTAAGAGGAAGTAGATGATTGGAAACATGTCCTATGTCTTAGCATCCCACACCAGTAAGACTGATGGTGCTCCTTCGAGAAAAAGTAGGGACAGACTGTCTAGATTGACAGGGAAAAAAAAAAAACCCTTGTGATTTAAGATGTGACACAAAATAATTGGAAATTCCGAGGCGGCACAAACATAAGGAGTATGATGTAAAGCCTTGGTGAAATGTGTGGTCGAGTTGTGAGGTGATTACAGATAGAATCTACAGGTCGACTAAAACAGACATGAGAAGGAGTAAAAGTGAAAGACTAAAGGTTGTTATATGGATCCGGTATCACACCAATAAGATGGTTACCGAAAGGACTAAAGACTGTTATTTAAGGAGAAATGGAGGTACTCCATGGAAAATTCAGCTAGACTGATGACCTAAGAGTTTATGAAATTAATAAGACCAACCAACGCAGTTGTAAAGTGTGTACGAGAAAACTCAAAGGGATTTAACTATCTTACGGAGTGTAAATATCAAAGAAGGTAAAGCGACATGAGTATAAGGAAGACATAATAAATGCGATGCGAGAAATTTGACTGGTGGGAAAATCATATACACCTAATGTGTTGTATACAAATGGTATCATTGGATGTTTAATAACAATCATACCAACGGACTGATGACACTATGATGGATTTAGTGTAAACCAAGTGTATAACTTATCCAGTGAGAAGGAAAGTCAGGTATCAAAATTGCGGGTTACGATAAATTTTAAATAAATTTTTGAGATGAGGATGTCCTTAGGAAATCTAGGCAAGAGTACAAAGCAACTGAAGTTCCAACACAGAATGAGTAGTAATGATCAACAGACAGTTAGAGACCGATGCAGAGAAGAAAAATGTATAAGACGAGTCACTTAGTAGAAGAGTTCACAAGACAAGCTTGTAAGGCCAAAAGAGATAAAATGTCGACCAGGATATGAGGGTCTAAGGTGCATGGAAGGGATACCTACAATGGAGTGTAGATGCAAATGTAGACTTTACAAGTGTGGAGAGGTTTTAACCTCCTCAAAAATATAGGAATTTGAAAGAAATCGCAATGTCGGTATCAAAGAGTTGAAGCCCTGTAGCGGAAACAACGGAGTATCATGAAGGCAAGGTTGCCGGTAACACCAGCGAAGGAATGTATATATAAGAACGGCCTTGGCGGACTCGAAAGTCCAAGGTAACCCCAATTATCACGGGACCTAAGTCATCAACACTGACGGTCCATGCAGGGGAAACTACAAGGGGATGATAACTAAAATCATCAGCACTACAACGACACTTACCAACTATTGTTGAAGACTTGGAATGATTATTTAGGTCAAGATGAATGACCCAGTTGAGCTCGAGAAGTAGAGTTAGCCTAAGGAAACAAAAGTGTGGAATAGAAAACGAATTAGTGAAGCATGAAAGGATTAATCGAGCAGATGATGCTCACCAAGAATTTAACGCCAGTATAGGTATGAGAAGAGCAGGTCCGGAATATGGAGATAAGTCAATTATAGAGTGACTGACATCAACTGAGGATGTATAGGTGTCGATTGGTATTGACGAGCAGGTACCGTTAAGAAGAGATGTTAGTGACTGCGAATCTAAGAGATAACCTTACCAACGACTTGGAGGAATCCCCAAGTGGGCAACGACAACTTTCTGGGGTGATCTAAAGATATAGAGAGAGTCGGTTAGAGGTTGCTTACTAGTTGGTTAAGAACAGTCTACGGGTGAGTAAGAGAGTAAGGATCTGTTTGAGGAAGATCTTGATAGTAGTAGAAGAAAAGTATAGGCGCGAGTTGGGTAAATCATGTCGACCCTTAGAAAGACGCAATTGTGACTAATGGGTGTTACACCAAAAGCGTGGTAGACCCATAAACCACAGATGAAGAAAATCAATGTTAGGTTAACTATGATGTCAATAAGGAATTTGAGATCTATATGAAAAAGTCCAATTGGGTGTGTGATTTGTTTGAAGTTATATAAATCTTAAAGCTTGACAAGAAGTAGGTGAAAACAATTAATTAAGGAACGATCCGATAAGGACACCTTGAGGAAACCGGGTCAAGCGGTTTGTCTTACAAAGAGCATTAACCACCTATTAAAGTGTCGGGAGATGTCTCAGATCATTGTTTCAGAATTTATAGGCGGGATCTCCCGAAAAGTCGGGAGCAAATGGATTCAATAGAAGAAAGAAAGTTTTACTGTTATTTTGGTAGTCGCCAAAAGATTTAGAGGTGAGTTAGAAAGGGAACCGTTGATATATATATAAACTGATCGAGCCTCCATTTTATGGATTGACACTATTACCCATACTAGAGGATGTACGCCCATCGTTCCCCATGTTTCAGTGAGAGAGTACTTACCGGATAAGAGTCACGTCGTCAGCTTTAAGAATCGGATAGATGAGCCAAAGCAAACTTTGGTGGAGTACCCAGTAGCCGTCCTGAAGCGCAGTACTAAACGTCTGCGGTCGAAGGAGATATCGATGTTGAGGATCCAGTGGTCTAGACGAAGGGCTGATGAGGCCACTTGGGATACTGAGGAGAGTATTAGACGTAACTATCCCGAGTTCTTTGCGGGGTTAGAGGTTACTCCTGTTTGACGAGTTAGTACTCAGATGTTGTGTTGTTTGACCTTTCAGGTTTTTTATATTGATTTGAGTGATTACTTTTTATGTGACACATGTCTTCTGTTTATGGTGGAGTAGTTGCTTGTAGCCAACAAAAATGTCAAGAATAATTTATATACCAAAGGAAATGTGTGAGTAAGAGGAACATTCTAAGTTTCGGGACGAAACTTCTTTTAAGAGGGCACTGATGTAATAACCGAAAATTTTAATGTCCCGGTAAACTGCAATTAACCAAATTCCGATGCGACAATCTTAAATAAATAAATAAATAAAATAAAACGAGTTTAAATGTTATCATTTTATGTGACTTTAAGTCACATAAAATGATGAAACCTTATAACCGGAATTAAATTACGCACCTTAAAATAAAAATAATAATAAATTAGATAATACGGAATTTAATCTCGTATTATATAATTCCCGTACATTTCAACGTTTCCGTACGAATTTGTATGTTTCACTGCAGCTTTTGTATAATTGGGGAGCAGGCCCAATTCTGGCCCAAGAGATCCGGCCCACTTAACTTTCAGCCAGCCCACAATGTAAATTAACCTAATTCTTAACTTAACCTAATCTAATCTAAATTTTTTTTAAACCTAATTAATCAGAAGAACTACCCCTGCTTGCCGCTGTACGTGACCAAGCTGCACCTCCAACCTCCCTTTTCGACCGCCAATCGAGTCACCAGTTCCGTGCTCGCCGAGACCTGCACACCCAGCCGTCCACGTGACCGCATCCGGCCGGAGTCCAGTGGCGCCGACAAGCTGCCTCACCTCGGCGTCGGGATCTGCTGCTACTGCGTCATTCAGCGAGACTATAATGCCAGTGACGGACCACCGCAGAGAGAGCCGATCGCCACCACCGCCGGAACAAGCAAGTGTTGGAACGCCGCTCGCCTCCAGCCGGAACAGACCCTCTGCTAGCGGGTGGGATTCGACTCGGCGCCAGGAACCGCCAGACCAACGGAAGGCTGCGCCAGCCTGCGGATGTCGGACCACCGGGGTGAAGCCATCTGCGCCGTCTCTGTCCGCCAGGTCCAGTCGCCGCCGGCACTACTTCTATAGTAGGTGAGCTGATCGAGTATCTCGTGTCCTCTTTTCCCTTCTTTCCCCTTCGTTCATTTGTTTTCGATCAGTAAGGAGCAGCGGGCTCGTCCTCTCCGGTTCCTGCAGGAAATTGCAAAGAAGTAGAGTGTACATGTGGAAGTAAAGACGGGTTAACGTACGAGCCAGCCCAAGACGTTGTAAAAAGGACCGGACCACCGTACACTACGGTATGTGTCGAGATTGAGTTGAGTTGTAGTGTGCTGAGTTTACATATGTTTGGGTATACTTAAAGATGCTAGGCATACAGTAAGCATATATTGGAATATGTAGAGTTGGACAAGTTTTAAGGGTTGGTGCTGAGTGTTTGGATGTGTAAGCATGTAGAGGAGTTTAATGTGCCGAGAGTTATATAGGTTTGTATATAGGTGCATATATGTATAGATGGATTTTTGAGTATATGATATAAATACGAGTTGGGAGTTATGAATTTATGTAAAAGAGATATTAATATATATATAAATAAGTTGGGATTTCAGGATTTATATATATAAAGAAACATAAGAATATATATATATATATACTCATGGCGTAAGTGTGCCTATATCCGTACAAGATGGGAAATAAAATATGTAGATATATATATATATATATATATATATATATATATGAGTACCGAATAATTACACAATTAAATAAGTGAGTTGAGGAGAAAGGTTAAAGTATATAATACGGATAATATATGTAATAGATTGTAACCGGGAAGGAGGAAGAGTGTTATTCTTTTTCGAGTGGATTCAAGTTGGAACTGGTGACCTATAAGTAGCTAACCGAGAGACACACAGTATCGAAACAAGTTTTAAAAGGAATAAGAAAGTTTAAGAATAAATTTGAGAAGCCTTGGGCTGAGGGTAAAATGGTCTTTTGCCGTAAGAACTTGTTCCGTAATTCCTTAGCATGAGGTTGGACATCGGGATGTGATTTTGATACACATGCCTTATTTGACAGGCGTTTGAGTTACCACGAGTACGGACTGTTTGAGACGTGTTAGAGTGTATTTTGACTCAGGTAAGTCCTTGCGACTTACTTAGCCAGTTTCTGAGTGTTAGTTGAGTGATAGTAGTGGTGTGTGCTATTGCGTGATTTAATAATAATAACTTGCTAGGACGACTGTTATTATTACGTTTAAGGCCCAAGTGTATGTATAACGGGCCGTGACATCACTGCCCAGCTCTGACAGGAGACTGGGAGGTTCTCTATACCCAGACCATGCAGGTACAAGGTGAGATGCATCGGATCCATTCCTGATGGTTACACGGGGGCGGAGGCGAGGTTTGGGAATCCCTCGTGTCACAAAATAAGTATCACTAGAGTGAACGAGTAAATTAAAGCAAGATAATAAAACGGACTTGTTTGAAAGCATGCTGAGTGTTTATGTATATCTGAGTGTGTTTGTGCTGCTATTATTCTGCTAATATTTAGATAACTAGCTAACGGTTCTTCTTGTTGTTGTTTTAGATTTACCGCAGGTTAGATCAGCAGCTGAGTGATCCGGAAGTAGTGGTCAGCCGGGTCTCCGTACTCCTTAGAGCGGGGTTGGGGTTGTTTTGTCTTTCCTTTTTTTTGGTTAAGACAGTTGTTCTTTTCTTGTGTTTAAGTATTGTAGGCTGCTAGACAGTGTTGCATTCATTACTATAAAAACATGGTTTTTATGAATTTCGGTTTCTTTATTTGTGTCTTGTTGCAAGATCCTAGAATGTTGTTGTCAAACTGAGGTCGGGACCCATTGTGAGGTCCTAACCAGTAATACTCCGAGTTAGCTAGTTATTTTTCATTCCATTTCCGTATTAGGAGTTACAACCAAACTGGCCCTAAAAATAGGATTTTTATGAAAAATTTATATACTTGTGAATAACTTATAAAAACTAATATAAGGAAAGAAAGGCGGTGGTTGGGCCCACCGTTGGTGGGCTGCGGGCTCAACGGTGGGGCCGGCCCAATTTGGACCACGTAACTAGTTAGCCATCGGGGAAACGGATGGCCACACGTGTGCACCTTGACGCTTAAAAGGATGCTTTCTCGGTAATCTAATTAATATCTTACTTTCATAATCTCATTATGGCTTTCTTTACGTTACATATCTCATTGACCACTTTACCCCTACCGGATTAATTTATTCATATCATACAAACTGATCGCTATACTTAAATAACATTTTTTTATTCATAAATTATATATTTATCTGTTACGTGTATCATAAGTTGAGGGCATTAATGTAAAAGTTCTTTGATAATTCATAATATAGGCTTGCTTCAGTGATAAAAGTCCGTTTTTAACATAAATAAACTAAGAACAAATAAATACAGAAATGAGTCATTGCCGTGTTTGACCCCCAACATAAATAGTTTCGCTTTCAGTGGAGAGAGGAAGCGTAGAAGAAGAAGAGAGATTTTCCATGTCCTTTTACTTCTCCTAAATCCACCAGTAGCTATCTCTTCCTTGCGTCTTTCTTCTCTCGCTTTCGATTTGGTTGAGATCTGCAAATTTTGAGTTTGATTTCCAAGTTTCGTGGAGCTGTTGACGACTTTCGATCCGATTTCGGAAACAAATTGAAGTGAAAAATCACCTGTTCTATGTGAATTTTGAGATGAGAGGTGCGAATGTGGAAATGAGGAGTGCGAACAACGCTGTTGATACAGTTAACGCCGCTGCTAACGCGATTGCCTCAGCTGAATCTCGTGTGGCCCCGTCTACCTATCAGGTAAAATTTGGTATATATTTTTTTATTTGATCTGCTTTGCGTGGTTTGTTTATGATTTGAATTAGTCAAATGTTTGGAGGTTGTATTTGTCTCTATTTCGATATCTAAGATCTGATAAGCTTTTATCAAATTTAGTGTTTGGAGGGTTCTTGTACACCTCCTTGCTTTTGGTTTTCTGGTTCTTTTCTGTTTCGTTTTATTGCTGCTTGTAGATCTTGAAAAGGTTATCTGCTGTTATTGAATAGATGGATTTTCGTTATTAGAGAGAGTTAGTTTTCGTTAGTTGCTTCAATTGGTAACTATTAATTAGATGCCAATACTGTGATTGATCTTATGGTAGAGATTTGCTTTGGAGGATCTGAGTTTGGTCTGTGGTTAAGATAAGAGAGCAAACATTGTGGGGTAAGAACTTAATCATCTGGAATGGATTAAGATAAAATTTCCTTTTAGCTCTATAGCCTGATTGGATTGGGATTGCTTTTTGGTTGATAAAAGTAAAATAGACCAAATTTGATATCTTCTTTTCCACTTTTCGTAGGGTATGTGATGTTTGAACTTTCTGCAAGTCTAATAAAGTGATAGCTTGATGATAAATGACTCCTAAGGATTGCTTTTGGAATCTAATGCGTAATTGGTAAGATGGTTAGTTTTTGTTTTTAAGTATGGTAAGTGACAGTGTGGTGATAATTGACACCTAGTAGTATAAGCTGTGGTTATACAAGGCCTCAGGTTTGCCTTCGGAATCTAATACCTCACAGTAAGATGGTAGGAGAATACTGAATACATTTTACAGAAGCTGCACAAGCTTGTAAAAAGACAGTGTCCATACATGCAAATCGAACCCACTTTTGAGTTTTGGTGTAAAGTGAATCTTTTGAGTGCGTGAACAGCAGTTCTAGTATTCATCATGACTTTTGGGTGAACTAGTATCCACTGCTTTTTCGTTTTTTTGTGATGATGATGATCTTTCTTGAGCTAAAAAGTGACAAGCATTGTAGATGCCTTACTTTGTTTCACCTCTCTTTCATGGCATTGGAGAAATATCTTTGACCAAATTGCCACTTTGGTATTAAAATGACCTGTAATGGAAAATTGCTATTAAAAAAAAAGGTGCCAATAAGGTAATTTAAAAAGGACTCCGGTGACAAATTAACCCATTTGATGCCGGAATGTGGTTCATTTTTTTAACCTATCCAATAAAAATCATTCTATCAATCTGGATCAACCTTTAACTTAATTGATCCACTGCATCCATTGTTTGCTTCAAACACTTATCTGCTGCTAAAACTACCTAACATTCTTCCAGATTACATTAATACCAACCCACATCATGTCAGTACTCCCTTCTTTTCATATCTCCAATTCAACACAGCAACACTAGAAAGTGAGAGGGGGTCCCCTTTATCTTTCTTCTTGGTAAAGGCAAACCCAAAAATTTGAAGATTATCAGGAAATAGGTATATATGCACTCAGAAAAGAAGAAAGAGGATTGATTTATGGCATTTCAGCTTTTTCCATACAAAAAGGTTTGAATGCATTTTCAAGTTGATGATTCTGGAAGGTGATGACAATGTATCGAATGCACTTTTAAGTTTCAAACCTATCATGTACACTGTAATAGATGCTTCAAGGCCAAATTGAAAGTTGATGATTGTTGAAGAAGAACAAGATAAAATCTCTGCCACCATGTATATAAGCTCAAGATTTTCGGGTTTTGTGGATATCCAGTAATATTAGTGGCTAGACCCCAGATGTTGAACCGTTACCTAGCATGCTTTGTATATTTTGGATCGATTAAAGATGTATGAAACCACATTCCGGCATCAAAATGTGTCTGTTTGTCACCAGAATCCTTTTTAAATACCTACTGTATAGGTTAAAAATACCATTGTGTATTTGTGTCACTAAAGGTCATTTAGAATACCAAAAATGGCAATTTCACCAAATTTCTTTATATGCGTAGCACTGAATCGTTAGGACTTCTTTATTGTGTCGGTTTATCTGATTTAGAAAAGGATAGTAAAATGGAAAATGGTACACATAATATGGAACTATTTTTTAGTGTACATTTGAATTTGGAATATGTAAATTTTTGTTGATTAGCTTATGATAAAACCACATCGAACTTTTCTTTGCTGTTGTGAGCTTTGGGGATTATACTGGTGGTATGTCGTCCATCGGGACAAGGAATTTTTATTCTAGTTTGACTGTTCATCCACACTTGAGTAGCCCGCTCATTCCCCTGAGAGCTGTTTGTAAATTCGTAGTTCTGTCAATTACTTGTCATATGTATGAACAAGTCTTCATTGAACTGAAACTCCTTATTTTTGTTTTGTGTTGGTAATAACTAAAATGCAGAAGAGGAGATGGGGTGGTTTTTGGAGTATATCCTGCTGTTTTGGATCTCAGAAAATAAGCAAGCGCATTGGACATGCTGTACTTGTTCCTGAGGCAACGTCCTCCACAGCTGAAGCTCCTTCAGCTCGAATTTTGAGCCAACCGCCGCCTATTACAGTACCCTTCGCCGCCCCTCCTTCCTCTCCTGCATCCTTTCTACCTTCAGGACCTCAGTCTTCTGCACAATCTCCTGCTGGTTTAGTATCTCTTACCTCAATCTCCGCTAACATGTACTCCCCGGGTGGGCCCCGATCAATTTTTGCAGTTGGACCGTATGCTCATGAAACTCAGCTAGTCTCTCCTCCTCTCTTCTCAACCTTTACTACCGAACCTTCTACTGCTCCCTTCACCCCTCCACCAGAGTCTGTCCATTTGACTACACCTTCTTCACCAGAAGTTCCTTTCGCTCAGCTTTTAGACCCAAGGCATCGAACTGGTGATGTTGGTCAAAAGTTTGCACAATCACAGTATGAATTTCAAATGTACCAGTTTTACCCTGGAAGCCCGGTGGGTCAGCTTATATCCCCAGGATCAGCCATCTCGGGCTCAGGAACATCATCACCATTTCCTGACCATGAGTACTATGCTGGTGGGTTCCACTACCATGATATCCGGTTAGGGGTTCCTCCCAAGCTGCTAAACCTCCATTCTTTGCCTGCCCGTGATTGGGGATCACATCAAGGATCTGGTACCTTGACCCCTGATGCCATTCAATCGAAATCACGTGACAGCCTCCTGTTAGATCGTCAAGACTCTACTATTTCACCTTTGCCTACTTTACCCAATGGACAGCATCACCATGAAGCCATGATTGATCAACGGGTCTCTTTTGAATTAACTGCTGAGGATGTTGTAAGATGCGTAGAAAAGGGGCCAAATACATTGCCTAAAGCTCTGCAAACTGTCAGTGAAGATGCATCAAAGAAAACGACAATGCCCGGAGACGGGGAGGAGGGTCAACGCTGTCAAAAACAGCGATCTGCTAGTCTGGGTTCCATCAAGGAGTTCAATTTTGACAATGGAAGCAGGGTAGATTCTCAGAAACCATGTATTGATTCGAACTGGTGGGCCAACGAGAAGGGAGCCGAACAGCCAGGCAAGAACTGGTCATTTTTTCCTGTGACCGAACCTGGTATGAACTGAAGTAGCCTGACACACAAGTAGTTGACAGCCCTTCTCCGGTTTCTGCATTTTGCTTGGGGGATTAATGCATCTTTTAAGCTGACTATACACAAAAGGCGAAAATTTCCAGATATGAAGGTACTCTTTTAAATTTCACTGGATTGAAGATGTGATGGTAAATTTAGCATGAAGCTTAGCTAATATATAGGTATTTATCATGCTTACATCTGTCAGAATATTAGAATGCTAACTCTTTGTGCTAGCCTGCCTTTTGCTTTGATGTCTTCTATCTTTGTATATATGACAGTAACAACAAATGCCGAATTTGGAATAGTTTAGATGCTCGGCTTCCTGTTCTTGTTGACATTTTCATCCAGATCTATAGATTGTGATCATTAGGAACAAGTTGGAGAGGTAAATTTCAAGTTTGAGTTATTTAAGGTTTGTTGGTTAGAAATTACAATACTTGATGCTAACCTCAAAAATGTGTGAAAGTCAAAGGAAGCATAGATTAGAGAGAACATATCTCAACAAGTACTGGATTTACAGTTTTGCAATGAACAACAGTTTGTAAATTGAGTCTCAAACAGGAAATAGAACAACATGTGTCTAATAGAGGATAAGAGGCTAATAAAACCTTATAGAGTTTATGCCCTACACAAGCTCCACTCCAAACAGCCTAACCCCTCTCCTCTGAATTTGCTCTTCCTGCTCAACATTCAACTCACCGGCTTGTTGCTCCTCTTCTCCCGGCTCAACGGCATCAGCAGCTACTCCAACACCCTCATCATCGCCCTCTGTCTCCACGTCCTCCTCCTCTCCCGGCTTAACACCATCAGCACCCTCATTGGCCTGAGGTTCGTAGGGTCGGACATCTATCATCGAAAATTTCCTCGCCCCATTACCGTTCCCTTGTTGATCCAACACCTCACAACCATAAAAGACCACAATGTCCTTTGTCTTCAAATCCTTATCCTTGACAAACTTGTTCCATCCCTTCGTGAAGACAAAACTCTGGCTACTCTTCCAGTAACAGTACCGGAACGTCCAACGCCTCATGTCCGTATCAAAGAAGTCAAGCTCAGAGTCCGAGGTCTCCACAATGTTTCCGTTCACAAAAATCTCCGGTTCACCTTGGCATACTTGAGGGAAGAACTTAACAGCATACTTCTTCGGAATCACGAGCCTGTTCAGCTTCCCGACATCACTCGGAGTCAGCTCTTTCTCAAAATACTCGGTATACACAAACCCTTCCCATGGACCAGGCCTCATTGCTCCGGATACTGGACCGAATTCCGAGTTGGATGAACTCGTATTACAATACTCGCTGAACTTGGCTTGATACGACCCGTCTTTGATCATCATCAGCACAACATCGTTGCTGAAATAGCTCTGGAATTTGGCTTCTGACGCAAGCTTGGAAGTGCAAGTCGGTATGTTTCTATAGGTGTCGTTACTTCTCAGCTTGATCGCGGCGCTATCATACGCCATGGCCGCGTCTCTCTCAGTCTTGAATGTCCCCAGCCAGATCCGCTGATGGTTCGCGTATATCTGGGCCCCCCAATGCCCGTTTTGTTGCGGGACCACTCCCTTGAATCGACATACCATTCCACTCCCACCGGAGTCACCAACACCATCACCACCACCAACTCTACTTCCTTCACCACTCGACATAGCTAGGGACTTGTTACTCACCAATTCCAAGCTTGTTCTTTGTTCATTGCTCATTCTTGATTGAATCAACTCTCTAACACTAAATTCACATCCAACAACAGATCGGTGAACTGTTTCGAGTTTTCAACAACAACGTTCAAGTATGAAATCAAAATCTAAAACCAACATAAAAAGCTCATTCCTTATCATAAACAAGATTCAAGAAACAAGATTCAAGAAACAAGATGTTGCTGATCGAATCAACAACATGTTGCAGAAAACGAAACGAAGAATTAAGCAATACCTGATGAGTTGTTTGATATATGAATATGTTTGTGAGAATCATACAGATTTCTCCCCCTTCCACTTATATATTCTTGAATGCAATCAATTAATCTTTCGTATATGGAAACATACAAACTTCTTACACTAAAATTTCAAACCATGGCAATTTGTGTATACATACCAAATATTTGCAGCGTTAACATGGCAATAAACATATCCTCAGACAATTGCTGACCTAATCCTAAGTATATCTTCAAGGATAAATGAATGTGAATATTTTTTTTCTTTTCAAAAATTAATATATAACCTTAATAATCTTCCTGATAAAAAGAATAATATTTTGCCCAAGTTAACCGTATATTAACAAATTTATTTTTTGTTTATAGAACAAGATAAACATGCTACAAGGAAAAAAAAAATTCTGATCATGAAATTTAATTATGAAAATAATATAATTCAAGATATTTTCCCAAAAAAATACAGATATTTTACAGTTTTTATGTTCCAAATTTCTGATCCCCTTCTCATCCTGAGTTGTCAACATTTAACAGCATTTTCTTTAAATAAAATTAGAGCAAAAAATCAGATTTTTAATCATACTATCACTATTCTTTGAAGATTAACATGATACAGGCTCATGTATGTTGAGAAAAAAAAAATCATGAAATTGATTGTTACGTTTATGAATATGCATTATAAAACTTTACTTATTTGTCATTCAAGGATTATATAATGGAATTTTATATTTGGACTATTGGATATGTAATCGGTGATTTTTCCCTATAATATATATTTCATATATATCTTGTTTTGATGAGCATAAACTGTTATACAATTGAGGTAGATAAAATATATATGACCTCACGGACCATATCTGAAAACTCTACCCGGAAGGTGCAGGCTGAGCCGGTCCGGCCCGGCTTGTCCGGGGCACAAACGTTGTCCATGTCCACCCATGTAAAGACGGGCATCCGGTCGGGCCCGATGACCCGCATGTGTTTTTTTCCCGAAATTTTTCGTTCAAAATAAGTAATATAATGTATTTAACACACTTTCAATGCAATTATATACTTACATAGTGCACTACTAACAAAATCTAACTACACACAACACACAATAATGAATAAATCCAAATACCTAAACAACAAGTACCATTATAGTCAATTTAGCCCTACAATCTTATATTACAAACAATCTTATATTACAAACAATCTTAACTCGTCAAAATACTCCAAACAAACTAAATGAAAGATCATAGGATGTGAAACGCAAAACAATATAAATTATATATACATAAATATAAACACAATTATATGTAATAAAACTATATACGGGCTGGATTGGCCCGCGGGCCAAAATGCTTATCCATACCCGTCCCACCAAAATACGGGTCAGGCCGGGCCAGACCCAAACGGGCCAAACTAGTTGTCCATACCCGTGTTTTTTTTCGGGGCGGCCTGGATTTGTATAGGACTCCTCACTGTTTAACATTGATTTATAGACCTTCTAAAATTGTTGTTTAAAACAAAATAGTTCGGACATGCGACCTTGTCAAATCTATATACAAGTACAGAACCATAGATAACTATAACCATAGCTACATAGCTTTGCATATGTTCAATTTTAGATGATGAAAGTAGTAATTCATTCAATATGAATTGAATAAATATAGAAGATATGACATTTAGAAAATATTACATCAATCTCTCCCAGATCATTTGGTTTCTCGGTTGTTCTTCGACCATCTAGCCCATTGATCATTCACAATCAAAGATGCACTCTCACACAAATACTATGATGTTACAGAAGGAATTCTCCTGAAGATTGTCTCTTTATCTCGCACAGATACATAACTCCAACACTGAAAATAAAATTTGAGTACCTGAGAAAGTCAGCAGCTATTGCTCAAACCTTTTTAGATGATTGCAACAAGTACCCCGTGACAGACCCGCCAATAATTCCACAACAGCATTGCTTCTGGATCAAATTAGGAGCACTGCAAATAAGTTATTGCAACATATACCATCGATATCACTCACCAACAAGCGAGTATTGGCATCTTCAGTTTAGGGACTATACAAAGAATCTCATCCTACATATTAGACACTCCAGATGTTTTCAATAAGCTCCAATGCTCCATCTGTTTTGTAAATTGAATCAAACATCCATAAATATGTGCTGATCTAGGGTGAGATTTATCTCTCACAATGAATTCATTAATAATTCCATTAACCTCTAATCGCGCTACAACCAGGAGTGTTTTCAACGCCTCTGTGTCATCATGTTTCTAACTTTCCTTGCCTGCTCCCACACATATCTGCATCACCATACATATTCGCAAGCAGAACATATATTAAACTATCCCCTGGATCCAACACGTTACCATGTATACGACACCCGAAAAACAATGCACCCCAGACCACAGCATCTGCCTCTATTGGCATACTCTCTATCAGTGCTTCTGCTTCATCTAGTAAACTTGCCCTGCTTAGTAGGTCCACCATACACGAGTAATGCTTAACCTTGGGTGTAAGCTTATACTGAGAGCTCATTTCAGAAAAAAAGGCACGGCCTTCATCAACAAGTCCTCCGTGACAACAAGCTGATAGCACACCAAGGTATGTAACCTCGTCTGGTACTAATCTAGTTTCAACCGTTTTTATGAAGTATGATATGGCTTCATGTGCATTTCCATGCAGGGCCAGGCCTGCGATCATAACTGTCCAAGTTAAACAGTTTCTGGCAGGCATCTGATGGAAGACGGTCAGCGCCTTCTCTATATTAGCACATTTTACATACATGTCAACTAAAGCAGTGACTAAGGGAACATTTATAGATAATTTATTTGTTTCAATATATCTATTGATCCATATTCCAAAATCAAGTACCCCAAGCTGTGAACAAGCAGACAAGCAATTAACCATGGTCACCTGGTCAGGCCTAACATTGGCAGCTTGCATTTGGCTAAAGAGAGCTAGTGCCTCCTTACCCTGCCCAGCTTGAGCATAAGCTCCAATCATAGCATTCCAAGGAATAACATCTTTCTCAGGCATCTCATCAAATATTTTCCTTGCGGTATCAGTAAATCCAAACTTGGCATATCCCATTATCAATTGTATAACAACATAAGATCATCAAAACAAGATATATATATATATATATATATATATATGAAATATATATTATAGGGAAATATCACCGATTACATATCCAATAGTCCAAATATAAAATTCCCTTATATAATAATCCTTGAATGACAAATAAGTAAAGTTTTGTAATGCATATTCATAAAACCTAACAATCAATTTCATGATTTTTTTTCTCAGCATACATGAAACTATATCATGTTAATCTTGAAAGAATAGTGTTAGTATGATTAAAAATCTGATTTTTTTGCTCTAATTTTCGTTAAAAAAAATGCTGATAAATGTTGACAACTCAGGATGAGAAGGGGATCAGAAATTTGGAACATAAAAACTGTAAAATATCTGTATTTTTCTGGGAAGATACCTTGAATTATATTATTTCCATAATAAAATTTCATGTTCAAATTATTTTTTTTCTTGTAGCATGTTTATCTTGTTCTATAAACAAAAAATAAATTTGTTAAAAACTGTTAACTTGGGCAAAAAATTATTGAAACAATTTGGTTTACTAGGCTTTTTTTTAGTTTTGTGTTTAGTAAATGTACCCCTTGAGAGAAGAATGTGTAGAGTTTGAAAATAAATACAAAAGGTTGGGTATATTTACTTAATTGAAACATTAAAAAGTCTAGTTAGTACTATAGTTTTTCAAAAAGGCCTAATTACCAAATTTGCCCAAAATTATTCTTTTTAACGAGAAGATTATTAAACTTATATTAATTTTTGAAAAGAAAAAAAATATTCACATTCATTTATCCTTGAAGATATACTTAGGATTAGGTCAGCAATTGTCTGAGGATATGTTTATTGCCATGTTAACGATGCAAATATTTGGTATGTATACACAAATTGCCATGGTTTGAAATTTTAGTGTGTAAAAAGTTTGTATGTTTCCATATACGAAAGATTAATTGATTGCATTCAAGAATATATAAGTGGAAGAGGGAGAAATCTGTATGATTCTCATAAACATATTCATTCATCAAACAACTCATCAGGTATTGCTTAATTCTTCGTTTTGTTTTCTGCAACATGTTGCTGATTATAACAGCAACATCTTCTTGTTTATTGTTTCTTGAATCTTGTTTATGATAAGGAATGAGCTTTTTATGTTGGTTTTAGATTTTGATTTCATACTTGAACGTTGTTGAAAACTCGAAACAGTTCACCGATCTGTTGTTGGATGTGAATTTAGTGTTCGAGAGTTAATTCAATCAAGAATGAGCAATGAACAAAGAACAAGCTTGGAATTGGTGAGTAACAAGTCCCTAGCTATGTCGAGTGGTGAAGGAAGTAGCGGTGCTGGTGATGGTGTTGGTGACTCCGGTGGGAGTGGAATGGTATGTAGATTCAAGGGAGTGGTCCCGCAACAAAACGGGCATTGGGGGGCCCAGATCTACGCGAACCATCAGCGGATCTGGCTGGGGACATTCAAGACTGAGAAAGACGCGGCCATGGCGTATGATAGCGCCGCGATCAAGCTGAGAAGTAACGACACCTATAGAAACATACCGACTTGCGCTTCCAAGCTTGCGTTGGAAGCCAACTTCCAGAGCTATTTCAGCAACGATGTTGTGCTGATGATGATCAAAGACGGGTCGTATCAAGCCAAGTTCAGCGAGTATTGTAATACGAGTTCGTCCAACTCAGAATTCGGTCCAGTATCCGGAGCAATGAGGCCTGGTCCATGGGAAGGGTTTGTGTATACCGAGTATTTTGAGAAAGAGCTGACTCCGAGTGATGTCGGGAAGCTGAACAGGCTCGTGATTCCGAAGAAGTATGCTGTTAAGTTCTTCCCTCAAGTATGCCAAGGTGAACCGGAGATTTTCGTGAACGGAAACATTGTGGAGACCTCGGACTCTGAGCTTGACTTCTTTGATACGGACATGAGGCGTTGGACGTTCCGGTACTGTTACTGGAAGAGTAGCCAGAGTTTTGTCTTCACAAAGGGATGGAACAAGTTTGTTAAGGATAAGGGTTTGAAGACAAAGGACATTGTGCTCTTTTATGGTTGTGAGGTGTTGGATCAACAAGGGAACGGTAATGGGGCGAGGAAATTTTCGATGATCGATGTCCGACCCTACGAACCTCAGGCCAATGAGGCTGATGGTGTTAAGCCGGGAGAGGAGGAGGACATGGAGACAGAGGGCGATGATGAGGGTGTTGGAGTAGCTGCTGATGCCTTTAGGCCAAGAGAAGAGGAGCAACAAGCCGGTGAGTTGAATGATGAGCAGGAAGAGGAAATTCAGAGGAGAGGGGTTAGGCTGTTTGGAGTGGAGCTTGTGTAGGGCATAAACTCTATAAGGTTTTATTAGCCTCTTATCCTCTATTAGACACATGTTGTTCTATTTCCTGTTTGAGACTCAATTTACAAACTGTTGTTCATTGCAAAACTGTAAATCCAGTACTTGTTGAGATATGTACTCTCTAATCTATGGTTCCTTTGACTTTCACACATTTTTGAGGTTAGCATCAAGTATTGTAATTTGTAACCTCAAATAACTCAAACTTGAAATTTACCTCCTTAACTTGTTCCTAATGATCATCTATAGATCTGGATGAAAATGTCAACAAGAGCAGGAAGCCGAACATCTAAACTGTTCCAAATTCGGCATTTGTTGCTACTGTCATATATACAAAGATAGAAGACATCAAAGCAAAAGGCAGGCTAGCACAAAGAGTTAGCATTCTAATATTCTGACTGATGTAAGCATGATAAATACCTATATATTAGTTAAACTTCATGCTAAATTTACCATCATATCTTCAATCAATCCAGTGAAATTGTTAAAAGAGTACCTTCATATCTAGAAATTTTCGCCTTTTGTGTATAGTCAGCTTAAAAGATGCATTAATCCCCCAAGCAAAATGCAGAAACCGGAGAAGGGCTGTCAACTACTTGTGTGTCAGGCTACTTCAGTTCATACCAGGTTAGGTCACAGGAAAAAAAGACCAGTTCTTGCCTGGCTGTTCGGCTCCCTTCTCGTTGGCCCACCAGTTCGAACCAATACATGGTTTCTGAGAATCTACCCTGCTTCCATTGTCAAAATTGAATTCCTTGATGGAACCCAGACTAACAGATCGTTGTTTCTGAGAGCTTTAACCCTCCTCCCCGTCTCCGGGCATTGTCGTTTTCTTTTATGCATCTTCACTGACAGTTTGCAGAGCTTTAGGCAATGTATTTGGCCCCTTTTCCACTCACCTTACAACATCCTCAGCAGTTAATTCAAAAGAGAGCCGTTGATCAATCATGGCTTCATGGTGATGGTGTCCATTGGGTAAACTAGGCAAAGGTGAAACAGTAGAGTCTTGACGATTTAACAGGAGGCTGTCACGTGATTTCGGTTGAATGGCATCAGGGGTCAAGGTACCAGATCCTTGATGTGATCCCAATCACGGGCAGGCAAGGATTGGAGGTTTAGCAGCTTGGGAGGAACCCCTAACCGGATATCATGGTAGTGGAACCGCCAGCATAGTACTCATGGTCAGGAAATGGTGATGATGTTCCTGAGCCCGAGATGGCTGATCCTGGGGATATAAGCTGGCCCACCGGGCTTCCAGGGTAAAACTGGTACATTTGAAATTCATACTGTGATTGTGCAAACTTTTGACCAACATCACCAGTTCGATGCCTTGGGTCTAAAAGCTGAGCGAATGGAACTTCTGGTGAGGAAGGTGTAGTCAAATGGATAGACTCTGGTGGAGGGGTGAAGGGAGCAGTAGAAGGTTCGGTAGGTGAAGGGAGCAGTAGAAGGTTCGGTAGGTAAAGGTTGAGAAGAGAGGAGGAGAGACTAGCTGAGTTTCATGAGCATACGGTCCAACTGCAAAAATTGATCGGGGCCCACCGGAGGAGTACATGTTAGCCGAGATTGAGGTAAGAGATGCTAAACCAGCAGGAGATTGTGCAGAAGACTGAGGTCCTGAAGGTAGAAAGGATGCAGGAGAGGAAGGAGGGGCGGCGAAGGGTAGTGTAATAGGCGGTTGGCCCAAACTTCGAGCTGAAGGAGCTTCAGCTGTGGAGGACGTTGCCTCAGGAACAAGGACAGCATGTCCAATGCGCTTGCTTATTTTCTGAGATCCAAAACAGCAGGATATACTCCAAAAACCATCCCATCTCCTCTTCTGCATTTTAGTTATGACCAACACAAAACAAATATAAGGAGTTTCAGTTCAATGAAGACTTGTTCATACATATGACAAGTAATTGATAGAACTACGAATTTACAAACAGCTCTCAGGGGAGTGAGCGGGGGCTACTCAAGTGTGGATGAACAGTCAAACTAGAATAAAAATTCCTAGTCCTTGATGGACGACATATCACCAGCATAATCCCCAAAGCTCACAACAACAAAGAAAAGTGTGCTGTGGTATTATAATACGCTAATCAACAAAAATCTATAGATTCCAAAATCAAATGGACGACATACCACCAGCATATTATGTGTACCATTTTCCATTTTACTATCCTTTTCTAAATCAGATAAACCGACGCAATAAAGAAGCCCTAACGATTCAGTGCTACGCATATAAAGAAATTTGGCGAAATTGCCATTTTTGGTATTCTAAATGACCTTTAGTGACACAATGGTATGTTTAACCTATAAAGTAGGTATTTAAAAAGGATTCTGGTGACAAACAGACACATTTTGATGCCGGAATGTGGTTTCATACATCTTTAACCAATCCAAAATATACAAAGCATGCTACGTAACGGTTCAACATCTGGGGTCTAGCCACTAATATTACTGGATATCCACAAAACCCAAAAATATTGAGCTTGTATACATGATGGCAGAGATTTTATCTTGTTCTTCTTCAACAATCATCAACTTTCAATTTGGCCTTGAAGCATCTATTACAGTATATACAGTAGGTTTGAAACTGGAAAGTGCATTCGATACATTGTCATCACCTTCCACAATCATCAACTTGAAAATGCATTCAAAGCTCATTTTAATACCAAAGTGGCTATGAGAAGATTGGTCAAAGATATTTCTCCAATGCCATGAAAGAGAGGTGGAAACAAAGTAAGGCATCTACAATGCTTGTCACTTTTTAGCTCAAGAAAGATCATCATCATCACAAAAAAAAAAACGAAAAAGCAGTGGATACTAGTTCCAAAAACTTATTTTAAGAAGCAGTGGATACTAGTTTACCCAAAAGTCATGATGAATACTAGAACTACTGTTCATGCACTCAAAAGATTCAGTTTACACCAAAGGTCAAAAGTGGGTTCTATCTGCATGTATGAACACTGCCTTTTTTACAAGCTTGTGCAGCTTCTGTAAGATATATTCATTATTCTCCTTACCGTCTTACTGTGAGGTATTAGATTCCAAAGGCAAACCTAAGGCCTTGTATAACCACAGCTTATATTACTAGGCGTCAATATCACCACACTGTCACTTTACCATAGTTAAAAATAAAAACTACCATCTTACCAATTAGGCATTAGATTCCAAAAGCAAACTTTAGGAGTCATTCATCATCAAGCTATCACTTTATTAAGCTTACAGAAAGTTCAAACATCACATACACTACGAAAAGTGCAAAAGAAGATACCAAATTTGGTCTATTTTACTTTATCAACCAAAAGGCAAACCCAATCCAATCAGCCTATGGAGCTAAAGGAAATTTTATCTTAATCCATCCCAGATAAGTTCTTACCCCACAATGTTTGCTCTCTTATCTTAAACACAAACCTCCACCAGAGGACTAATCACAGTGCATTATTGACATCTAATTAACAGTTGGAACCAATTGAAGCAACTGTGGAAAATGCACTCTCTCCGGCCGCACAGTAAACGAAAATCCACCAATTTAACACAGCAGATAACCTTTTCAAGATCTACAAGCAGCAACAAAACGAAACAGAAAAGAACCAGAAAACCAAAAGCAAGGAGGGTGTACAAGAACCCTCCAAACACTAAATTTCATAAAAGCTTATCAGATCTCAAATCTCGCAACAAAGACAAAAGCAAACTCCAAACATTTGACCAATTCAAATCATAAACAAACTACACAAAGCAAATCAAATAAAAAAATATATACCAAATTTTACAAAGAACAGGTGATTTTTCACTTCAACAGCGTTGTTCGCACTCCTCAGTTCCACATTCGCACCTCTCATCTCAAAATTCACATAGAACAGGCGATTTTTCACTTCAATTTGTTTCCGAAATCGGATCGAAAGTCGTCAACAGCTCCAAGAAACTTCGAAATCAAACTCAAGATTTGCAGATCTCGACCGAATCGAAAGCGAAACTATTTATGTTGGGGTCAAACACGGCAATGACTCATTTTCTCATTTATTTTTTCTTGGCCTGTTTACATGCGGGTTTATAACATTTAGTTTATAAACTTGGTGTTTACATGTTAATGGATTTATTTTCGAATGGGTTTATTCGAGTTTATAAACCTCTATAAAATAACCTCCTCAATTAAGGTTATTTTTCATGGATGGATGTGTTTATTTTTTCTGTATATCCGAAATTGCGCTCGTTTGCATTTTTACAAATCCGATCATAACATTCACACCCATGAAGTTCATTTCTTTCAAAACAACCACTTCATTGTAGTCCACAACTATAGTTTCGAGATTTGATTTTTCGATTACCCTCCGATTCATATATATATATATATATATATTGGATTATTCTTTAATCTTTTTAGGGGTAAAAATGTATTTTGCACTAAAATAAACCCACAAAAAAACCTTAAGTAAACATCCTTATCGAAATAATATATATAAACTGATCGAGTTTATAAACCCGAAAATAAACCAAAAATACATATAAACCCATTTAATTTATAAACCCATAAAAATACAAACTTCTAGTAAACAGGCCCTTAGTTTATTTATGTTAAACACGAACTTTTATCAATGAAGCAAGTCTATATTATTAATTATCAAAGCACTTTTACCTCAATGCCCTCAACTTTTTTTAAAAAAAAAATGGAAAGCGGATCGAAACCAATAGATGGTGTGTCGTCTATTGGTTCGAAAGGCTGAAAAAGATCGTCATACGAACACACCGTCATGAAGGGTATACAACAAAGGAAAAATACATCAAAAGAAAACCGAAAGCAATAGAAAAATACGTTCATCTTCGAAGTAAGTACACAATTAGGAAGTCTGGAGAATAATTGTGGACACCTCAGATTTGGACTGCAACAGAGCCACCAGGAGTCGATCACAAATCCACGCCTCTTCACGACAAACGCTTGAAACACCACCAAAAGACAACACCAAACCTCGAAAGACGAAACTGTTGGAAACGGGTATCATGATATATCTATGTAAAGCTTGGTTGAAAGATTAACAATTTGTAAGAAAGAAATGGTTAAAAGACGTTTGAAAAACAAATTGGTAACCAAAGACATCGATTCGAATGGAAAGTCCCCTACTTTAGGTTGTAATGTAGACAACAACTAAGATGGAGGAGAAAAGGATAAATTCTCCATTAGGGTCTTTAACACTATTTTAAAACTTCCCACAAGGAAAGGAAAATTAATCTAACTTTTTTTTCCGGTTTAATGAACAAGTGGTGGCGGGTTGGCGGGTTGGCGGGATTTTCTGACGAGCTTCATGGAAGGTTTCGCCCACATTATAATTGTTTTTTATTCAAAAACTAAGTTTTTTTTATGGTTAAGAAATGTGGTGCTGAAAAAACCATAATTCTAGTCACATTGTGATCAGATCACTATAGCTACAAGATATTGGCCTTGTGGCTAGTTTATAAAAACTATCATAGATGTAGATAATGTCTTTGGGTTATAGTTGACAATAGTTTGGTAGCATTAAAGACATAATTCACCTAGGAAAAGTGGAAAGACGTTTCACTAGGTTTTATTCAGGAGCTTGCCTCCATAGTTAACAAACATCATCATCTTTGTCAATTGGGTAAAAAGCAACAGCTATGAAGTTTTAATTTCCAATAAAGGTAAAAGGTTATTGAAGTTATAATTGTTTTTGGTAGGAAATCGATCATAGAACAGTAACATAGACAAGATAAAAGCAAATAAACGCAACAAGAAGCCCGAATATTGTCGACTGTTATAATGCAATTTATGCTCGTGAAGGGGTATTCAATAAGAATGAATCTGGCTGGCAAATTAAAATAGTTATATCAACAATGAGAGCATTTATGGGGTTGAATAGGTGCTTTTCAACAAACTCCATTTCAATTTTACATAGTCAGTTGGTGCCAAAAAAATTGAGAGAGATGATGGTATTAGAGATCCAACAAGTCCAAAAAAAGGACCACAAGAACACAACAACCTAACACCCTTAGTGAATACCCCTTGATGTAAAATCGGGATCAAGTATTTTGTATTGCCTTGGTTAAGGTTACCGTTATAATATTCTAGTATATATGTACAACTGCAAATATTGTATCAAAAACCCACAAGTGTAACCAAAACTAAAACCGAATTGATGACATCTTCAACCACATAAGCACTAGTTGTTTATTTGTCATCATTTAAATGAGAAGGGGGAAGAGAAGCAGTATGTCTGAGAAGAAGTGAGAGAGGCGACAAACCCTTTCACTTGTTGTTTACCAAAGCGAAAGGGTTACGGTGATCTTGACTGGTCATGATACCAAAGTAATGCAGAATTCAACAAATCCTCCTTCAAAAAGAAGCAAGATTCGATAGAATCGTTTACTTGTTGTTTTTCGTTCTATCTGTCATTGACTCTGTTTACTTTGGAATAGTGGATCCAAAGGACGGTTTCATGACAAGATGGTACCTTAGACCAGATAAAACTACCATCTACTATGACCCGAAAATGCCAGCCATATTGCATTTTATCACATCAGTTATGCTTGATCTCGATATCACTTTAGTGTCAATTGAGATAGTTCAGAGTGTTTTCATCAACAACTGCCGCTAAGCCATAACAAATTGTAAACACCATTAAAATAGAAGAAATAACAAAGAAGATCAGAGCCTTCCAAGAACATCCAGCCAGATGAGAAAGAGAGGGATGACCCCACCCCAAAATCTTCGCCGGATCACAAATGTGTCGCCAATGGAGTCTATGGCTTTAGGGATTACCAAAGCGAAAGGGATTTTCACATATTAGAGGGTTTAAGACTTTTTCAAATCTTTTATCGGAAACAGCGCTTGAATATTTCTATTTAGGGGTGGAGGAGATACACGTAAAAAAATAAAGCATTAATACTATCATTTACAGTTTTTCTTATTGTATAACAGGCATGTGTTGTCCATATTGGGCCGGGCCCACCATTACCACTCGTCTCGCAACCCACAACCCACCAACAGTGGGCCCAATCACCACCTCTTTTTCCTTTTATAAGTTTTAAAAAGTTATTCAAAAGTATATAAAATTTTAAGCAATATATTATTTTAGTGTTTAGGCCCTTTAGAGCATCTTCATCCTAGAAACTACTTTTGAGTTTCTTAATTAATTTTCACAATTTTATCTCTGTTCCACCTCATCTAAAAAAACTCAATTCTCCATCCCATATTTTCATGATAGTTCTTAAATTACACCCCTACTTACTTTAGGTAGCCTATATTTTTAATACTTTTTATTAGATAAATTTTTAAATTTGTGTTCATCACTTTAAAGTATTAATATTTAAAAAAATTTAATTATAATATAATTAAAATATAATCAATATTAATGTCTATAGATAGATAAAAATATTTTCTATCTAAACATAAAATTTTTATTTTCATTATTTTTACTATATATTTTAAACCTTAAAACTTTATGTCTAATATTTAAATTAAAATTTTAAATAACTCATCTACTTCCCTATTTTATAGCAAAACTTAAAATTAAAAAAAAACTAACTTAAGAATCAAAATATAAGAAAAATATTAAAAAAAACAAAACAAAAATGCTCTTTGATATCTGTGTTTTGTGCAGGAAATTGTCAGATACCATTTCTTGAAGAAGAGCCTTCTCTCCATTTATTGTCTCTATTCTCACACCACCTTCTCACATTAGATCCTTAGGGTGTCTGGGATGAAGATGCTCTTAGAGTCTCAATGAAGATGCTCTTAGAGTCTCAACGTTGACAAATAGATTACACAAAGAGAAAATTGGTATAGGGAAGCCTTTTTGTATCCATGATACAATCTAGGCCCCTCTAATTTTCTCCCTAAAAATAAAACTAAATTAAATTATAAAAAATCTATTAATTGTGGGGAATCACTCTAATTAAAAAGATTATCTCCCTTAATTAAGAAGGATAAATAACTATTAAAAATTAAAAAGATAAATTAAATTAAAAAAATAAGTGAATATTAATTGTGGGACCACTCTCATTAAAAAGATTATCTCCCTTAATAAATATGGCTGTTTTTTAATTAAATAAGAAAAATGAGAGTGGTGCCCACAAATTCTGTACATAAATTTATGTACATAATTTCGCACGCAGATTATGTACATAATTTCGCACGCAGATTATGTACATAAAATTATGTAATTAATTTTAATGCCAACAAATAAGCGACTCTTTGAAAAAATATAAGCAATATTAATTACGGGAAATAATTTTTTTTAATGTTAAAACTAATTCCTTAATTGTAGGGAACCACTCTCATTTTTACTTTTTTATTTTAAAAAATTAAGGCAAAGAATCTTTTTAATTTTGAATAATTGTAAGGGACCACTCTCATTTTGCTTTTTAATTTTGAAAATATCTTAAATTTTTTAGATTTTATCTTTTTTTTAAAAATTACTAGGGGCCTAGTTAATACACATTGAAACAAAAAAGCCTACTTAATCTACATTTATACAATAAAAGCCTACTTACCCCTTTTACTCTTACACAAATTAGAATTGGTTGGTCCAATTTTTTAAATTTATATTCATTATTTATATTTATAATTTTAAGTTTCATTTATACTAGTGTATAATGCGGGTAATTATTAATTTTTTTTAAACTTTACACGTATGTTTAAAATCATTTTTTTGTGAGAAGGAGAGTCGGTAGATCCAACGCACTTTTATTAAATTGAAAATTGACTAAATAGTAATGTGTATAGCGTGATTAAAAAAAAAACCCTCAGAGGAAAAATATAAAACGCAAATACATTAAAAAATAATGGAAATAACTTAATTTTATATTATAAAAATCTGAAGAAAAAAAAAATATGTACAAAAACCCTTTTAAAACGTATCAGTAAGTCTTTCCGTTCAAAAAACACATGTATAGAACTAGTATAATACCCGCACCTTGTGCGGGTTTTGAAAAAAATGAGAAAAAATATTGTGAAATAGGTTTTTTTTACGTGCTTTTGTTTTGTATACTTCTCTAATCTAATCTTGCGTCCACAACGCGACACATCATCAACCCGTGCTCTGTTTTAGTAAGTACTAGTGTATTACCCGCACTTTGTGCGGGTTCAGTTTTCTAATAAATATTTAGTACTTAAAAATTTATATGTATATTTTTGTAAAATAAAAATTCGAAAAATGAAATTAGAATCAATATTATAATTTTTAATTCTCTTTTAAGTATTTATCTCTTCTAATTAATTATATTTAAATTGATTTGTTAAGATATGCTTGTTGGTAAAAAAAATTCGTAAAAATTTAAAAATTATTTTTATAAAAGTATTTATTTAAATAGTTTTTAAAAAATTTAGAAATCAATTTTCAATTTATATTAACATTTAAAAATCACTTTTTAAAATAATTTTTTAGGCTTCGAGAAACCTGGCGTTGACACGTGGCAATAGAGGCTTCTGCTTTAATAGATATAAGATAATAGATTTGGTTTCTATAAAATTATTATTTTAATAATAAAAGATTTTATGGTTTAAAAAATAGTGTAAAAAATAAAGATTTATTGGCTTTAATTGTGGGAGCTCAATTTCAAAAATCCTGCGTCCACAGCGCGCCACGTCATCAACCCGTGCTCTGTTTTAGTAAGTACTAGTATAATACCCGCACCTTGTGCGGGTTTTGAAAAAAATGAGAAAGAATATTGTGAAATTGGTTTTTTTACGTGCTTTTGTTTTGTATACTTCTCTAATCTAATGGACTTACCAACATTACTTTATTAAGGATAAATTTACTAAATGAGATTATACTATGGACATACTTAATAGAATAATAATATTATATATATATATATATATATGTATGTATAACAACAATTTTGTTTTTTTTTTCCGATTATGTAATGAGTTTGAGGATTTTTTTTCTTGGTCAATAGGTAACAATTTAATTTTACAATTTTTTTTGTATTTAACAACTCTTTTGTTTTGTTTTTTTGGATTATAATTCTTATTGGTGTATTAAAAATTTTATTTTAATTAATTATTTTTCGACTATAAATCTATTAGTTAATTAGTTATTTTTATTTTTAATTATTAAAATTACAAAAGATTTATGTGATCTAGTAGCTAAGAAACTTAACATAATTAAACAAAAATTTAAATTAATATAACGCGGTCTATATCTACACGCTAAAAAAGTTTTAAAAAAATTTAATTTAATTCAAAATTAACTTCAAAGTCCGATAACTATTATCTAAAAATAACTCATTTGCTGATGGGTGGAAGAAAATCAATAAATAAATAAAATTAACATAAAAAAAGGTGTACACGTCAATTTTTTTTTAATAACTTGAAAATACATCAGATACACGGGGTTACAATTAAAAATCAAATCAAGGGATGAAACAATAGAAAAACGATTGTAATTATACAATTTCAAAAAAAAATTGTGGGAGCTCCATTTCA
Organism: Fagopyrum esculentum; assembly: GCA_033239045.1. NCBI lineage: Eukaryota > Viridiplantae > Streptophyta > Magnoliopsida > Caryophyllales > Polygonaceae > Fagopyrum > Fagopyrum esculentum. Next base: position 125,665,556 of record BSUD01000006.1, on the reverse strand, counting down.
AAATACTACTCTCACAACGCACCACGTAAACTGTCATGTATACTGCTCTAGTAGTAGATATAGACTCGCCCATAAGTAAAATTTTTAGTTCCAAAAAAATAAAATTTTTTCGACAAATTTGTAAAACATAAAAAGTTCTAAGGGAATCATGAAAAAAATCACATGGAACGTTCGAAAAAAAAATTCGTTCGAATAAAAATCCTAACAGAAAATATAACTAAAATGAAAATGAAATCGAAACCAATTTAATTAAAATCCATAATAAAAAGATATAACAACAATGGAAATCAATTTACCGTCAAAATGGAAATCAATTTTGTTGATTAAATGGAAGTTTTTTATTTAAAAAACTAACAAAAAAATCCAATGGAATCATGTAAAAATTTATTATATATTTATAGGTATTTTTCAAAAAAAAAACAACGTAAATTTTGATGGATTTTATCAAAAAATAATTGTTCGCTTAAAATTTGATGGAACATTTCGAAAATAAAATTCAATTCAAAATCAATTTAATTAAAACTCGCACATAACGTAAAGTTGTAGTTTCAAAAAAATAAATTTTGTTCGACAAATTTGTAAAACATAAAAGTTCTAAGCGAACCATGGAAAAATCTGATGGAACGTTCGAAAAAAAATCCGTCGAATAAAAATCCTAACCGAAAATATAATTAAAAGGGAAATCAAAATCGCAATATCTTTTAATATATTTTTATAAATATTTATTTATTAAAAAAATGATTTGGTTGTTAAGGTGATTTGATTGTTAAAGCTAATTCGATTAATTTTTTTATTATTATTAAAAAATTGATTTGGTTTATATAAAATTATTATTTTAATAATAAAAGATTTTATGGTTTAAAAAATAGTGTAAAAAATAAAGATTTATTGGCTTTAATTGTGGGAGCTCAATTTCAAAAATCCTACGTCCACAGCGCAACGTCATCAACCCGTGCTCTGTTTTAGTAAGTATAATAGATAATAGATAATAGATAATAGATTTGGTTTCTATAAAATTATTATTTTAATAATAAAAGATTTTATGGTTTAAAAAATAGTGTAAAAAATAAAGATTTATTGGCTTTAATTGTGGGAGCTCAATTTCAAAAATCCTGCGTCCACAACGCGCCACGTCATCAACCCGCGCTCTGTTTTAGTAAGTATAATAGATGATATTGAAAGCAAGCCACAAATAGGAATTCGCAGTCAAAATAATTGCTAAATAGTCCTATCGATAAAATGAAAAGAATTTCGGTTTTTAAAAACATATATACAAACTTTAACAAAAAAACTGGAAAAAAATGAAAACATATTAAAACAAGAAAAATATTTTTAATATATTTTGCAGTAAAAAAAGGAAACAGAGAGCAAGCCACAAATACAAATTCGGCCGAATAAATAAACTTTCGAACGAAAAGAAATACTAAATAGACAGCGAATCTTAAAAATCTTTTTTCTTGTTTCAGTTGCAAATCCACCAAAATTTCATATTACGTGTTAAATACACAATTTTGAATTTACTTGGTATCAAATATGAGCGTAATGCGGTAGCGCTCAATTTAAACGCCGTTAGATGGCGCCGGCGTCCAAATTCGAGCGTCAAAACAAAGACGCACTTGCATTGTTTTTTAAAAGAAGATTATGTGGGCGCCGGCGCATGGCGCTGGCGCCCCAAACCTAAAACCTATTTCAATTGAATCAGAAGGCTCACCTGCTCATCTGCAACAAACATCACGTCTCTGATAACTTAAAATCATATATCAACAGTGACTAGTCTATAGTGTTCTTGTCTTTTACGCAGCATTCTTCAATTTCCTTTTTCTTTGATTATAAAAAATGTCCATCCATATCAAAATTAATTCCAAATACCATTAAAATAAATTTCGAAATTATCAATTAACTGTTGCCCTCCCCCTTCCCCAAAATCAACAATGGCCTAATTCAGTGAAAGCTACATTCACCCTTTTGCTATTTTCAACCCATGATTTTTTTTACTCAGAACCAAACCACTGTTTATACATTATAACTATGATTGACATAATTGGACTCTCTATTTCTATGTTGTACAAGCCACATTCACCTTTTTGCTAATTAAGTGAAAGCCACTGATAACTATGATCCACTTGACCAGAAAATTGAGTATGACAGTTCAACATTAACACTAGTAATTCTCAACTCTTGTCCACAAACCGGCCTTTTACCTCGATTATCCAAATTTAGTGATGAAACCCACTGCTTGATAACTATTATTCACTTGGCCAGAAGAGTCCATTCTTGACTGGAAAAGCTTAAAGTGCACATAAAATTAGGCATAAATGGTTTCACACAATTTGCAACCCTTCCACAAAGCATATTATTATTGTAGGAAATCATCATAGCTCATATAACAGGAACACATAGGTACATCGAAAATACAACAAAATATGACAAGAAGACTACAAAAATTTAATGTCCAGAAAAAACATATGAAGTAATTATAATGAATTTCTGCAATCTATTTACATAGAATGAATGACATTTGTAAAACTAATATAAAATTCATTTGTTCATTCCAGCTGCACCACAATTATTAACCTACAACAACAAGACTATAAATTGAGTTATGAAAACAGATCACAAAATAAAACTGAAAAGAGATCATAAAATGAATGAAGAATATGACAGTACTCTAAATTTATACTTTACAACAGTCTCTTTTCTTATCAAAAAATTTGACAACAATAAACAGATCAGAAGTTTATCAATCTTTGTGATTGAGTTCAAAAAGTAGACCATAAGTCTTGATTACCAATAAACACTTCCATTTTGTCCAAATTTATCAAATGACAGTAATCTGATTCGAATTTATCAAATGATAGATGTGAATTTATCAAGATCAAAGTACAAAACTAGAAGCTGAATTATTGTTCCTGTTAAATAAAACTAGAGCCTCAATTAGATGTGAATTCATCAATATCAAAGTATATCACTCTTTGTGATTGAGTTTCCAAAAAGTAGACCATAAGTTTTGATTATCACTAAACACTTCCATTTTGTCCAATCTTTATAACTGAGTTTACAAAGAATCATGTTAACTGAAACTGGAAGCCTCAGTCATATGTGCAAAGAAGAAATCAGTGTGTCCATTGCAAAGAACAAATCGTGTAGTTACCACAAACATAAGTAATCATACCTTTTATATGATAGATATATAGAGTAGCACATAAATGGTGATAACTAAGCATAGGTTTACCAATTGGAGTCTTATTCGGGGTTAGTATATACATCAACTGGAGATGAAAACTCGGAACATCAACTGCAAATGAAAACTTCGGAAAGCAATTGGAGTCATCAATGTGGAGCGGTAGCACATACGAGGTTTAATCAAGTGGAGATGAAAACTTCGAACATAAGTATATTAGGTTATTATATACCTCAACTGGAGATGAAAACTTCGAACATCAGTATATTAGGGTTACCTCAACTGGAGATGAAAACTTCGAACAACAATTGGAGTCTTCAAAACATTCGAGATTTACTCAGGTACTGGGAGATCGAGAAGATACACTGGATAATTCGTCTGAGAGGGAACATCATGGGAGGAAGAGAAGGGTAGCGACAAATGACAATTGTGAGCGATACTGGCCAGCGCCGGCGATTAAACTCTAAGAATACCACTAAGCTCTTTCGCCAAGCGACGGCGCTCAATGAGCGCCATCGGAATGCGTCCGTTTTTGCTATTAGTAAAACGAACACCGTGCGTTTAGCATTTTCGACAAAAAAAGAAAAACTAAATATACTTACTTATTAAGCAAAATATTAATAAAAAAGGTAACTAATGTAATCAAAATAGGTTATATTTTAATCAAAAAGGGAAAAGTTATACTGAAAATAGGTAATAAATTATGAAACTAAGGAAAAAAAATGTACGTACAAAATAAAAAAACATATTTATATCGAATGTCAATGGGAGAATTTGGCCTACTAGGCTTTTTTGAGAATATAATTTAGTAAATGTACCTCATAATTTTTTATCACTTTCATTTAATGGTAGGTAAAAATAATTAACTTTTTTATTTTAATAAAAAAAGAATAATAGACATTAGTTAGCGTTAAGTTGTAATTACTATTACTGAATTTTTTTATTTTATTTCATGGAATAAATTTCTAGTATGAAATTTTTCATACCAGAAATTTTTCATACCAAAATTTCACATACCAGAATTTTACATACCGGATTTTTTTTACATACCAGAATTTTTCACATGCCATAATTTTACATACTAGAATTTTTTTAGTATTGTTGCTAGTACTAGAAATTATCATACAAGAATTTCTCATACCAAAATTTTTCTCATATCAAAATTTTTCACATACCAGAATTTTTCACATACTAAAATTTTCACATACCAAAATTTTCACATATCAGAATTTTTCACATACCAGATTTTAACTCTGGACGAGTTGGGCCTCCCGCCCACCCTTATACCAGTTGGACTAATTAAACTTTGTGTATTCTTTTAATGATACACAATATTAATACACAATTTCAATTACACAATATCAATACATAATTTCAAATACACAATGTTAATAAATAAAAGACTTGCGTAATCAAACCTTGTGTAAATGACTCGAGCATACATAATGTACATACTAACGTGTGATGTGATATGGACAAAGAATACACTTTATTTCTAAAATTTAACCGTTATGTACACATTTCCAATTAATATGTATTTATCACGGAGATTGCTATTCGTACCACCTTAAACATGCTATTCATACAACGACTACGCGTACGCAATGTGTAGCCGTAGCAACAAACTCATTTCGTTCAAAAATAAAGGAAAATGGTTACGACTACGCTTGGCGGATGCGTAACCATACTACGCGTACGCCAAGCGTAGTCGTAGAGTGTATGTGTAGTAGTCCACAACACACATTTGCTTCGAAAAATTAAGAAAAACTTACTACGCCTACGCATTGCGTATGCGTAGTAAGGTAAAAAATTTTTTTTAAAAATAGGCATACGCGTTGTATAGGCGTAATAAAGGTACAAATAGTATGACTAAGGTGGTACGAATAGCAGGAACACGTAATCACAAACAAAACTCGACACATTAATATGTACATATGTTTACATATTTCATACTCAACAAGTATTGATTACTGCACATACATATTATTCAGGGAAAAAATTTAGTGAAAGGTATTTCGTACACAAGCTTTTTGGTTACACAAATTTTTTATTTATTAACATTGTGCATTTGAAATTGTGTATTAATATTGTGTAATTGAAACTGTGTATTAATATTGTGTATCATCAAAAGAATACACAAAGTTTAATTAGCCCAACTAGTATAAGGGTGGGAGGGAGGGGCAACTCATCTAGAGTTTGATTCCTCAATTTGACACCATCTTTTATTTATTATAATAAGAAGGAAGAGAAAAATGTGCATAGATTCTAAGAATATTTAGTTATTCTTTCTATTTTAACATTTCAAGATGTATGTTTAAATCATTAATTAAGAAAATAATTAAATTTATATAGAAGAGAGAATATTTTCTAAATGACTGTAATTAATTGAGGAGTTATTTTTGAAGTTGTTATAAGATATTTTCTTATTTGACGCAAGATTTTAATTTCTCAATTTTCTTATTAGGCAAATCGGTTACATAATAAAGGAGAGAGAATAATCATTTTTATGGCAATATCATAATTGATAATTTATCTTTAGAAAACAAAAGGTGCATACTTTATACACCAAGATACATAAACTACCTACTTACCCTAATAACTCAAAGCAAAATACACAGTCAACACAAGAAGTTGACAACGTTTAACCAAACTTCAAACTGATACTACATATTTGTCATCGACTAAAGAGGAAATGCAACTCAGGTTTTCAAAATCAATAAGGCTATCCAACTCACCATACGTCTCAATACAATATCCCAGACGATGAACCAATCAGGAAGCTCCATCAACGTATATCCCTGTAAAGCCTCAGAAGAGCAATGTCGAGCCAAACAAAGCGGGATCTGGACCAAGTCGAGCCAAACAAAGCGGGATCTGGACCAAATCGATTTCCCAAAGCGGGATCTGGACCAAGTCGAGCCAAGTAAAGCGGGATCTGGAATAAGGCAAAGAGCTCCAAGTTGTGGACGGTGAGTGTAGTAGAGAGTAGGAAAGCGAGAGACAGTGAGAATGGTGGTTGAAGGAGAGACGGTGAGAATGGTGGTTGAAGGAGAGAAGGAGAATAAGAAGCGAGAGTTGGTGAGTTAGGTTTCCACAGTAAAAAAAATGAGTTTGGGGTACATTTACTTATTCAGAAATAAAAAAAGCCTAGTTACTAATGCATAATCTCAAAATAGCCTATTAACATAATTTGGCCAATTTTAATTCAATAGAAATCTCATTTGTGTGAAAAAAGAAAATAAACATGTCCAGTTTTTGGTTAATCAGTAAAAAGCGATCGACCTTTTTTCACAAATCCTAAGAGAAATACTCTAAAAAACACAAAAATCAGCAACTACGGTTTTATCTTGCGAAATAATCGTAATTAGGAGCAGTCACGTTATTTTTTTATGATAAATTTTCAATCGGATGGGAAATGATAAATAATAAAAAAAACAAATACGGATTTTTTAATCGGAAAAACGATTAACATGTACGGGTTTTTTTACAAATTCGAAAAGAAATATTCAAAAATAAAAAACAAATGATATTCAAAGAGGACAAAAATCCGAAGAGAGAACATGTACGTTTTTAATAATTGGATGAAAAATAGTAAAGACAAAAATCGAAAAAAACGATATTATGTAATTTTAGAAAATAATAACTAAAACAAAATGCTGTCAATCAAATATCAAAAAACTGAAAAGAAAACTTTAGCAAGCAACTGAAATGAAAATACGCAAGCAACTAAAACAGAAATTGAAACGAAATATTTAGCAAGCCCAACAAAAAAGCCTAATTGATGACATGAATAATATGCCATTGTAATCATGCATATTGTGAATGTTCTACCTCAATTTTCCATACATTCGGAGAGATTTGTGTGCCTTTAAGCTTTATTTCATTTATATTTCGGAAATAGAGGTCTACACGAGTTTTGATTGAATTGTAGGTGAAAACGATGGATTTGGAAGCAATAACGGAGCAAGGAATAACATGGGGTGCTAAGGAAGTATAAGAGACCTTTGCGGAGTCATGAGGAGTAAGGAAAATGCAAAGGAAGGGTCACACAAGAAGGTGGAAAACAAGTCAAAAGACGAGCACTTTCTGTTGTAGAAAATCGGGTGATTTATCCCTTAACTCGAACGATTTTCCTGTAGAAAAATCGGACGAGTTATGTAGTCGGCCGATTTTTACTTGTAACCGTGTAAAAATATAACGTTCGAAAGCCCAAAGCACTTGGGCCAGAAGGGGAATATGTCTTGCAGCCCATTAGGATTTTGGGTTATGTTGGAACCCTAGGAGACGAAAGGGGAGAGGTCACAGAGATCGGAATTTGATGGAAGACGATAGAGGATTGGAGATTCTTGGAGAGAAAGGATTTGCGGAAGGAAGATAGAGTTCAAGATTCAAGAAAGTTGTGAGATCTTTGATTATTGTTCGTTATTGTGATTTGTGAGCACATTCTATTGAGTGCTTTGAGAGATTTTAATGAAGTTTTGAAGAATTGATTACAGATTTTGGAGATTTATCAAGTTTTATGCGAAGTTTGGTTTTTATTTGGTTTTCTTTTTTCAATCTTGATTTTGATTCAAAAATGAAAATGATTGGCTAAAAACCTTGTGATTCTGGGGAGAATAGTTTGATTGAGGTATAGATGATTATATACTGTACTCATTTAACCATTTGGACCCTGAAAGTTGAGATTTAACCTTTGCGATTGCGAAAAATCGGACTGTTCTTCAAGAAAATCGACCGATTTTCTCTTAGAATACCACAATTTCTCTGGTCTGGCGTTTCTCAATGTTTAATCTTTTAACCAAAGTTAAACCTTGCCTAAATCCTAGTCTTGCTTAACCTTTTTAACCCTTATCCAAGTGTAAGAAGAGACTTCATCATTGATTCTTTACTTGGTAACCAAAGTTTACAATATTCGGGTAATAGAGAGACTCGACATCCTTTATTAAGGTTTGAGTGTACCATTCACCTTTACCTTCGAGAGTCATATCCTTGGGTTTTAGTAAGTGGTTTGAGTGTTGATCCTTACCTTGAGTACTCTTCTTGATGAGACTCAACATCCTTCGGGTTGAGAGCTTCTAAGTTGGGATAAGTGAGTAGTGGAACTTCACCGTACATTATTCCTTTCTTCGAAACACATAACCTTGGCAACTCCAACTTTGTTCTTTGATCTTTAGAGTGTCTTGAATCGAAAGCCGCAATCGGATACTTGAGTCCTTGGAATCATTTATCTCTTAACATTTTTACAAAAGCTTTTACTCTTTTGCCAAACGATATTTGAATCGATTTTGTTCTCACTAAATCCCTGAGTTCGACTTTGGAATTTCTTGTTTACTACAACTGATCTGTACACTACGGGTTCGATTTTGCTTAAGTTCTGGATATAAATTTAAGACTTTGACGCACACACTTTTGAGCGAACAAGATTTTGGCGCCGTTGCCGGGGAGCTTTTGCTCTTGTTATTTGATCTATCTACCTTAGTGATTTTGTAGGTTTCTCTTTATGTATATGTGAAGGTCTCGGTTTGAGAAAAACCTCATTCCTTCTGACCCTGAACCTGAGAAGACTCTCAAGAAATGGTTAAGGGAAGCAAAAATGGCTGAGCACAATGAAACGAACCTCCAGGTTGAGTTAGATAAAACTCGAGCTCTCCTTAATACAAGTGAAAGGAGACTTATTGAGGAGAGAGTTGTAGCTCGTGCTGATAGAGAGCGATTGCAAGCTGAAGTGGATGAAATCCGGGCGATGATACAACAAGTAAACTTGGAGAAAGCCGCCAAAGCTAAGAAGGACGAATCATCCGACGATGATATGCTTGAACTGGAAGAGATATTGCATAATCCACCATCTAGTCCTCGTATTCCAGCTAGAGAAGCGAGAGTTGCCCCTATCGTGGTTGAACCGCAAACTCTTGGGCAACGTATGGATCCGAATCCGCAGCCGCGCCGTTTGGGCGTGAATCTTGGAGATCCGGATGAGCATGACTATGGGTTTCGCCCTCAAGTCATTACTATGATCCGCCAAAGTCAGTTTGGTGGAATGGAAACGGAATCTCCGCATCAACATCTTCAGAACTATAAGATTCTTATGGAGACCTTGAAGTCTCCAAGAGCAACCAACAACAACTATAAGTTGAGACTTTTCTTTTTCTCTTTGAAAGACAAGGCCTTAGCTTGGTATCAATCTCTTCCAACTGGAAGAGTTAACACATGGGAGGAAATGACTTCGGAATTCCTCATCAAGTTCTTTCCACCATCCAAGACGACGGAGTTGAGAGGTAAAATCAATGCCTTTGCTATGAAACCTAATGAAAGTTTGTTTAAGTCTTGGGAAAGGTTCAAGGACCTTCTATTGGATTTCCCTCACCATGGCATTCCAAAGCTTGACTTGTTGGAGATCTACTACAAGGGATTGGATGAGGAGACTCAATTCAAACTTCAATCTCTTTTGGCTGGATCTTTTATGGAAATAACATATGATGATGCTTGGGAGTTCATTGAAAAGCAAGCTCTAGTGATCGAGAAGTACTCTCATAGGAAGATTGAAGGTGGAAGCCGAAATTCTGGAGATCCGGGATTGAATTTGAATCAAGCGAGTCAAGCTCAAATCTTTTCTCTCAACAATGAGATTAAGGAGTTGAAAGAAGTTTTGAAGCCCAACATTCAATCAAAAAAGGATCAAGATGTTGGCTATCTAGGAAGAGAGAATAATCAAGGGAATAGAAATAACAACCGGAACAACAATTGGAACAACAACAGGAACTTCAACAACAATTGGAGATCCAATCAGCATAGTCCCGATAATCCTTATTCTCATGCTGAAAATGCACTAAACTGCGATGATGGAAGTACAATCTTGAAGCGATAATCCTTATTCTCGAGCCAACCGGAGAAGTACAATCTTGAAGCGATGATGGAAGTAATTCAGGGGAAGATGCAAGGGTTGGAGAATTCCATCACTTCGATTTCTAAAGCACAAAAAGCTTAGGAGAATCAAGTGTTTAGCAAAGCCGGAGAAGTTCCTAGAGATCAAGGGAAGCTTCCCGGAAGGATGGAGGATAATCCGAAGGGGCGTGTGTTGGCCATTACTACTAGGAGTTGTGTGACAACCACCGATCCTAAACCCCGAACGGATGACAACGAGAAGCAGCCCAAGTCCTTTGAGATCCTAGCTGAAAAAGAGAAAGAAAAGGAGAAGGACGATGTCTATATTCCTCCTCCAGTTTACAAACCCCCACTACCCTTCCCTCAATCTAGAGCAAGAGCGCGTCTAGACAAACATTTCGGTAAGTTTATTGATCTCATGAGCAAGCTGCATATTAACATACCTTTTATGGATACAATTTTAGGTATGCCAGCTTATGGGAAGTTCCTAAAGGAGATCCTCTCTAACAAGAGGAAACTAGAGGATTTCGGTGAAGTTAAGATGAGTTCGGAGTCATATGAACTTATCAAGACTATGACGGAGAAGATGCCCCCTAAACTGCGAGATCCAGGACCATTTTGCATACCTATTGGAGTAGGAGAAGTCACATATGATGGACTTTGTGACCTTGGAGCAAGTGTGAGCATCATTCCACTTGCTTTGTGCAAGAAAGTTGGTTTAGGAGAGCCTAGACCGGTGAAGATGACACTCTATATGGCTGATCGCTCCATCACTAGACCTGTTGGAATCATAGAATACATTCCCGTAAAAGTTGGTAAGTTTTACATTCCTATAAATATTGTTGTGCTTGACATTCCTGTAGATTACCCATTACCCATCATACTTGGGAGACCATTCCTTGCAACCTCCGAATGCTTGGTAGATTACAAGAACGGGAAGCTATCATTCAACATAGGAGAAGAGAAGGTGGAGTTTGTACTATCCTCTTTGATCAAAGAGACAGCTGTAGGAGAAGATGTTTTTAACATCTTTGATGAAGAAGAGTCTAGAGAAGTGGTGAGTTCGATCTTGATCAAAGATCCACTTCAAAAGGTTCTAAGCATGGACATCGATGAGGAAGGTGTAGAACATGAATGTGATGATGAGATTCGAGCATTGGAAGATGCAGAGGAAGAGCCATAAGCAAGATTTGAAGAGATGAAGGAAGTCCTGGAAGAAGCTGAAAAAATCGACTTACACAAAAGAAATCGGGTGATTTTTGAAAAAGCAAGTCGATTTTCCACAACAAAAAGAAAAATCGACTAAAAATCGACCGATTTTCCTTAGGGGAAGTCGATTTTTCTGCTATTTCTCCGACTTCTACAAATTCAATTGCAAGTGTTCTTGGTTGTAGTAGCACACTTCCTCAATCTTCAGAGACTTCTCCAATGACACTCCTTAGTCAAGATTCATCAATCAAAACACCCCCATCATTGGATTTAAAGTCACTCCCTACACATGTAAGGTACGCATTTCTTGGACCTAACTCAACATATCCTATTATAGTTAGTGCGAACCTGAATGATGATGATCTTGAGAAACTTATGAATGTTCTAAAACAACATAGGAAAACTCTAAGCTATACCATTGATGATTTAGTAGAAATTAAGCCTTTTGTTTGTATGCATAAGATCTTAATGGAAGAGGATTACTAGCCTTCACGACAACCTCAATGACGGTTAAATCCGATCATGAAAGAGGTCATGAAGAAGGAAATCCTTAAATTTCTTAATGCAGGTATCATATTTCCTATTTCTGATAGCAAGTGGGTGAACCCAGTTCAAGTAGTCCCAAAGAAAGGAGGGATGACCGTTATTGCTAACAAGAACAACAAACTCATTCTTACCAGAACAATTACGGGATGGAGAATGTGCATTGATTACCGTAAGCTGAATGTTGCTACGAGGAAGGATCACTTTCCTCTCCCTTTCATAGACCAAATGCTTGAAAGGTTAACAACACTCTTACTTTTGTTATCTAGACATATATAGTGGTTTCTTTCAGATTCCCATTCATCCGGACGATCAAGAGAAGACTACCTTCACGTGCCCTTGGGGTAAGTTTGCCTAAAAAAGGATGCCATTCGGTTTATGCAACGCTCCAGCCACCTTCCAAAGGTGCATGATGGCCATATTTTCGGACTACATAGAGAACATCATGGAAGTATTCATGGACGACTTTTCGGTATATGATTCTTTCTTTGATAACTGTCTTTCTAACCTTTCTTTAGTTCTTAAGAGATGTGAGAATACTAACTTAGTTTTGAATTGGGAAAAGTTTCACTTTATGGTCACTGAAGGAATAGTTTTAGGACATTTGATTTCGAACCGTAGAATAGAGGTAGATAGAACTAAGATTGAAACTATAGAGAAGCTATCTCCTCCAGCTTTGGTGAAGGGAGTTAGAAGCTTTTTAGAGCATGCCGGATTCTATAGGAGGTTCATAAAGGATTTTTTTTAATATTTCAAAACCTTTGACTAATCTTTTGATGAAAGACATAACTTTTGAGTTTTTGAAAGAATGTTTGGATGCTTTTTACAAGATCAAGGAAGCCTTGATTTCATCTCCTATCATCCAACCACACGATTGAACACTTCCATTCGAGGTCATGTGTGACGCAAGTGACGTAGCCGTAGGAGCTGTACTTGGACAGAAGAAGGATGGGCGTACCCACACCTAGGCGAAGCTCAATTAAACTACGCTACCACGGAGAAGGAGCTTCTTGATGTTGTCTACGCATTTGAGAAACTCCATTCTTATCTTGTAGGTGCAAAGGTGATAGTCTATACAGATCATTCAACAATTCGCTACCTATTCACCAAGAAGGATGCGAAGCCCCGACTCCTAAGATGTATCTTACTTCTACAAGAATTCAATCTAGAAATCCGACACAAGAAAGGAATGGAGAACTCGGTGGCTGATCATCTTAGCCGTCTCCCACACCTTACTTGCGAGGCGGATGAGCTCTCTATTGACGAATCATTTCCAGACGAGCAGCTACACAAGATGTAAGAGTGCCTTCATCAGATTTCGAAAGGTAATGATCCATGGTTTGCTGATATTGTCAATTACCTTGTTTGTCAAGAAATCTCACCCGAACTATCATATGCTCAAAGGAAGAAGTTCTTTAGAGACATCCGACATTTTTACTGGAATGAACCTCTACTCTTTAAGAGAGGTCCTGATGGCATGTTCATGAGATGCGTTCCGGGGGACGAAGTAGAAAACATCATCCGTCATTGTCACTCTTTTCCTTGTAGAAGACATGCTAGTTCTCACAAGACATGTGCTAAGGCACTCCAATCTGGCTTCTTCTGGCCCTATTTATTTAAGGATGTACAGAACTATGTTGTTCCATGCGATGCTTGTCAAAGAACAGGTAACACTTCAAGGAGGAATGAGATGCCCCTCAACAACATCCAAGAAGTGGAGATATTCGATGTATGGGGAGTAGACTTCATGGGACCATTCCCATCATCTTGTGGTAACCAATATATACTTCTAGCTGTAGACTATGTCTCAAGATGGGTTGAAGCGATCACTTCTCCAACTAATGATGCGATGGTAGTGGTAAAGTTCTTCAATAGTACGATCTTTCCACGGTTCGGGACTCCCCGAACCATCAATAGTGATGGAGGAACACACTTCACAGCTCGTACATTTGAGGCTCTACTAGCTAAGTACGGGGTAACTCATAAGATCGCCACACCATACCATCCGCAAATGAGCGGACAAGTCTAGATATCCAATAGAGAGATCAAAGGGATTCTAGAGAAGACTATTTCTAGAACGAGGAAAGATTGGGCGATGAAGCGATGATGCATTATGGGCATACAAGACCGCTTTTCCCATAGGAACAACACCATACAACCTTGTGTATGGGAAGTCTTGTCACCTTCCTGTAGAGTTTGAGCACAAAGCATATTGGGCCGTCAAATGGCTCAACTTCAACATGAAAGAGGCGGGAGAAAAGCGTTTGTTGGATATCAATGAACTAGAGGAGATCCACCTGAATGCGTACGAGAACGCAAGGATCTACAAGGAAAGAACAAAGAAGTGGCATGATAAGCATATCATTCCAAATGACTTACAGGAAGGAGATCTCGTTCTTCTATTTAACTCGAGACTTTGATTCTTGCCAGCTAAGCTTAAATCTCGTTGGACAAGACCTTTTGTTATTAAGCATGTTTTCCCTCATGGTGCAGTTGAAGTATGGGGTGAAAAGTGTGGAAGTTTCAAAGTAAACGAACAACGATTGAAGAAGTACACACCAGAAGCTCCGGTTGAGGAGATTGATCCTATTCTCCTCCATTGATCATCAAGAGAGCAACGTCTAGCTAAAGACTTTAAACGAAGCGCTTCTTGGGAGGCAACCCACGGTAGTTTTAGCCTTTTTCTTTCTTTTTGCTTTAGTGTAGGTTAGGATAGTTAGCTTAGTAGTTTGTTTTTGCTTTGTTTTTGTTTTCCTCGATGCGCTCTCGGTTTGTTCGTGTCATAGATCGCAGGAAATAAGTACAATCTTGGAGTATTGGTGGAAAAAGTTGATGCAAGTGTGCTTAGGGATGTTTTTCAAGGAGCAAAGGACAATAAATCAACTTACCATAAGTAAATCGATCGATTCAGGAGTACGAAGGCTTCAAAGCAAGTCGATTTTTGACAATAGAGAGAAAAATCGACTGAAAAATCGACTCACCATAGAAAAATCGGCCGATTTTCCTTTACATAGAGCAAAGAAGGAAATAAATTGGGCCGATAGAAAAATCAGGCCAGAAAATCGGCCGATTTTCTTTGAAAAAGGCCAGCCTACATAAAGCCTTCTCCACTCTTCTTCCTCATTCCACACTTAGAAAAATTTTGAGCTTCTTCACTCTCAAAGGCCAAAAATCGCCCCTCCTCTAATCTCCTCATTTGTTAACCATTTTGCACGATTCTTGAGTTTAAATTGAATCCCTTGCAACGACAAAGAAGAATCTAGCAACAACAAGCGTGGCAAACTGCTCATTCGTCCGGAATTCAGATTTTTCCATCCAAAATCTAAGTTTTTCGCTCGATCTTGATTCATATTTTAAAGTTGTTGGATTGTTGTGTTTGTTGAGGGGTTTTGCTTAGAAACAACCTTAGGAAGCTGTTTGAGGTGTTGAATTGGTTAAAGCTTTACAGATTTGTGAGTTTGGTTGAAATCGAAAGAAAAATCGACCCTGCCCAAAAAAATCGGCCGATTTTTGGGAACTGCCCGATTTTTCCATGCTGATAATGGAAGCCGTAAGAAAAACCACTAGGAACATAACCAAGAAGAAAGGATCTTCTTCTAAGACCCCTCCACCACCACAACCACCTCGCCTAGCATGACCAAACCTCCCCCCACCTACTTCCAAACATAAGAAGAGGTATGAACGCCTCTTGACTCGACCTATTATCGCTCCTCACTATGTTGTGTTGGATAATTTAGATGCATTGTTGTTGAGGGAAGATATTGACTGGATGTTGGAGAGAACAGGGCAAAGTCAGTTTGTGCTTATTAGAGAGGATGCTTATGCTGAGATCATCCTAGAGTTCCTTAGCACGTTTGAGCACGATCCTAGAGATAGGAAAGTTTCTTTTCGGCTTATGGATAAGGTTCATGAGATGTCCATCCCTGTGTTTGGAGACTTGTTTGGCTTTCCATCATCTTTTGTAGGCACATTCCCGAGAGGAGTGAGGGCTAGTGCTTTCTGGGAGAGCATCTCCATAGGAGAGGCCGGAAATGACAGATGGAGACCGGGGAACTCCAAGGAGAAGAGCATCTATAACTTGTCCTTCAAGATAGCTCACCGGATCCTCAGTGAGTCTTTGTTCGCAAGAACGGAGACACCACAGAAGGTCAAGGCGGATGAGCTCTACATCCTCTACTGCATGACCACACAACAGATATGGACTCCAATAGATGATTGGATCATTGGTTGTTGGCATTTGGGGTTTTCATACTGATTAACAGGGCCTTCGCACTGACTATCAGACCCTTCACACCGACTACAAAGCGCTGGACACCCAGTTCACTGAGTACCGTCAGGTGACAAATGCGCGACACTCCTCCTATGATGGACATATGAGAGACATGTACTACCACACCTTTGGTGCCTTCTATGACCATGGAGCTCCGAGGTATCCATACCCACCACCATCACTGTCATCTGAGGATTGAGATTCCACTCCATTTTACATTGTAAGTATTTTTCTCCATCTTATGCTTGACTTCTCACATTGGGAACAATGTGAAGGTTAAGTATGGGGTGGGGGTACTTACAATCTCTTTCCTATTATTGCACTTATGTACTCTACATTGCACCTTATGACTTGGTTTGTAATATGTCTTGCATTATCTTTTCCACTATGACATTTGCATTGCATGTTTTTCTTCAAAAATTCGTGAAAATTTTGATTTTTTTGTGCTTCTTATGATGGAAATGACCTCTATGATGATGATTGTGATGCGAAAAGGCAAAAGATGACTTAACTATGTTGAGATTTTAATGGTGACATGCATGGATTTGATTGTCTTATTTGAATACATGTATGATTTATATGATGTTGATGCCTTCATAAGAGAATGAAATAATGATCAAAGCTATATTATAAGTTCTTATGCATCATGTTGGAATGACCAAGACAATTCACCTCTTTTCCTTTACATCTTGTTCATGCTAGCTCCTCAATGAAAATTTTGACCTCCTTTTGACCATCCGGAAATTTAGGATAAGTGGTTATGTAAGGCATGTTTGTTGTGGGCGGGCCATTGTAAAAGTGTTAAGTGAAAGTTTAGCAAAAATAGGTTTAGGGACGTTGAACATGAGGATGAGTAACTCGGCACCATTCACATAGCAGGGTGTTTGTGTCTTGCCAAAGTCCGAATGAACGACAAGTGCTAACGGGATATGGTATGTGCATCAAGGGTTTGAGGCATCTCGAAAATTGAGAATCACCGATCTCCTACGCTTCGGTTTTTGTGCACCGTTGTCCATACTCTCAAAAAGTAAAGCAAAAGAAAAGAAATTTTACATGCAAAGCATGTGTTGGTAAAGTTGTGTTCTTAATACTCTTATTGTGTTGTTCCTCTTTCCCGGATTAACACCACATTACCTTAAAGATTTCCCACCCTTAACACGTTTCTTTAGCCTGTGTTTGATTGGAAGACCTTAAGACATTTGTGCACATGTTTAAGGCTTCATGGCTTAGATTTGTTTGATTTTGATTATCTCTACATCTTTATCATGTCTCTTATATATGTCTTTGGGTAAGAAATGATGATTTGTCCATGATGCGGTTATTATTGACGCATATTTTGCCTTCCTATGCCTTGTAACATTACTTTGAGGGTGATCCAAAAGAAGAAGCACATTTCAAAAGGTTTTTTTAGTTTTTCGCACCATATAATCCATGACATCTTATGTTCTAGATTTGAACCTTGTTTGGGGACAAGCAAGAGGCAAGTATGGGGTATTTTGATGACATGAATTATATGCCATTATAATCATGTATATTGTGAATGTTCAATCTCAGTTTCCCATACATTCGGAAATATTTGTGTGCCTTTAAGCTTTATTTTATTTATATTTCGGAAATAGAGGTCTACACGAGTTTTGATTGAATTGTAGGTGAAAACGATGGATTCGGAAGCAATAATGGAGCAAGGAATAGCTTGGGATGCTAAAGAAGTATAAGAGACCTTTCAGGAGTCATGAGGAGTAATGAAAATGCAAAGGAAGGGTCAAACAAGAAGGTGGAAAACAAGCCAAAAGACGAGCACTTTCTGTTGTAGAAAATCCGGTGATTTATCTCTTAACTCGAACGGTGTACAAAAATCGGACGAGTTATGTAGTAAATCGGTCAATTTTTACTTGTAACCGTTTAAAAATATAACGTTCGAAAGCCCAAAGCATTTGGGCCAGAAGGGGGATATGTCTTGCAGCCCATTAGGATTTTGGGTTATGTTGGAACCCTAGTAGATGAAAGGTGGGAGGTGGCAGAGATCGGGATTTGACGGCAAACGATAGAGGATTGGAGATTCTTGGAGAGAAAGGATTTGCGGAAGGAAGATAGAGTTCAAGATTCAAGAAAGTTGTGAGATCTTTGATTATTGTTCGTTATTGTGATTTGTGAACACATTATATTGAGTGCTTTGAGAGATTTTATTGAAGTTTTGAAGGATTGATTACAGATTTTGGAGATTTATCAAGTTTTATGCGAAGTTTGGTTTTTATTTGGTTTTCTTTATTCAATCTTGATTTTGATTCAAAAATGAAAATGATTGACTAAAAACCTTGTGATTCTGGGGAGAATAGTTGATGATTGAGGTCTAAATGATGATAGACTGAAGTAATTTAACTATTTGGATCCTGAGAGTTGAGATTTAACCTTTGCGATTGCGAAAAATAGGAATGTTCTTCAAGAAAATCGATCGATTTTCTCTTAGAACACCACGATTTCTCTAGTCCGACGTTCCTCAGTGTTTTATCCTTTAACAAAGTTAAACCTTGCCTAAATCCTAGTCTTGCTTAACCTTTTTAACCTTTATCCAAGTGTAAGAAGAGACTTTATCATTGATGCTTTACTTTGTAACCAAAGTTTACAAGATTCGGGTAATTGAGAGTCTCAACATCCTCTATTAAGGTTTGAGTTTACCTTTCACCTTTACCTTGGAGAGTCATTGTTCGGGAATGAAATTTCATGAATATAAATATTTATGAAATTATATAAATCTCATGAAATTAATTCTAAATATTTTTGGTGTAGTTAATAAATTATAATTATATTTTAAAATTTTAGGTTTCAGCCAATAATGAAAAGTGTTGATTAAAGAAGCCTAAACATGTTAATTAAAAGTTAAAAAAGAATTACAAAAACAATTTAGCTCATTAAATACCAAGTCATAAATTGGTAATTAAAAAGGAAGCTAAAATTATGGGATTGTTTTTTTCCTTCTACAGTGATTTGGTGGACAAAACAAAATTAAAAATGGATAAATGCATTAATATTGTGTTAATGGGGTTAGTGGGAGGTTATCAAAATAAATCCTATAAACCTCTCCACTCCTCTATATTAAAGGAAGGAACATCTCTCCATCTTTTTTTAACGTGAACCTGCAAGTTGTAGAAACGATTTCTACATAAGAAAGATATGTAGGGAAGAAAAGAAGAAGAAACCAAGTACAGAAGAAGAAAATACAGAAATGAGGAAGAAAGAAGAGGTAGAAACCAAAAATCCATTTTTATAAATGATTTTACAGAAATCATTCTTCCTTCTTCTTCATTTCTTTCAACCCTCTGCATATGAAAGCCGCAAAACTAATATCCATCAAAACATATTCGATCTCTGCATCAAACTCGTAGTTGGTTTGGAAGTGCATACTTTCGATCACTACACACAAACACTCGCAATTGGTTGAAATCGATTAATTTCCCGCTGCAAATTTGTAGTCATTTGGAATCGATCGATTCCGATGCTACAACTGAGCCATTTGGCCTCAATTTTGTTAAAAGCATAAGATCGAGAATGGTTGTAAAGGAAAAAAACCGTATCCTGCAAAGTATACACAAAACATGTACAGAAAAGACTATCCAGAATCAGCAAAAAAAGAAGCAGAGAAGAACATTGTGCTTCTAGAAATCAAAAGGCCAAAATATAAATGAGAAGACATAAGTGAAGTTGATGGTTAAATCAAATCGATTTAGGCAAGAACAATGAAATACCAAGTTCAGTCATAAAATATTCTCAAAACTGAGATTAAAAAGTGAATCTGCAACAAGAGACTTTAGTATCTTGCTTATCTTCTTCGGTTCTTGCCTTCGAAGTCATCAATCGAGCTATAATCGAATCTCGGTTTCTCTGGATCTTCATCCCTCAAAAATGTGTGCCCATCCCATAAATTTTCACTCGGGCTAATTTCTATAACTATGACTCTTCCCAGGCTGCTATTGATTTTATCAAAACCGGGGGCGAATATCACCATGGATCTCCATGGCTGATCTGTTCGTTTACCCCTCCTGCAAAAGCAAAAAAATAAGTGTCTGGAGAAAGACGAACAAGAGAGAGGTTGTAATACCCGGAAAATTTATTTTCCGTTTAATACCGATCAAACCGGATTTCGATCCGCTAACCTCTTCTCATTCTAGAGAATGTTATACATTATGAAAATTTTATCAAAGTTCTATCATTTTATGTAACTTAATTCACATAAAATGATAAATATGTAAACTGAATAACATTTCCGTATGATTAAAAAAAAAAAAAACCCGAAGAGTAGTTCCGTATAAGTTAACGACTCATTTAATAGCTATCATCTAGTAGGATGAGCAGGCCCATCGGACTAAGCCCAGTAGATAGTAATTTCCGGCCCAGCTGGCCCAACCCATATTTTACCCTAATCCCTAATTAATTAACCTAAACCTATTATTTTCCTAACCTAATTGCTGCTACATTCTCCCGTTGATTTCTCCCTTTCTACCGCAACCACTCTCGCCTGTTTGGAAGTCGACACAACAGCAGGCCAATGCAACCTAGATCGACACAGCAGCAGGCCAATGCAGCCTAGATCGACACAGCAGCAGTAGGCCAATGTAGTCCAGTCCGGCACAGCAGCAGGCCGACCCAGTCCAGCCCTTCGACAACCAGCAGTCGCCCAACGCAGAGCCGCCTGGGACTTCTGCACTCGAGCCATCTGCACAAGCGCCGGACTGCTGCACTCGACCCATCTGCACAAGCGCCGGACTGGACGTTGCTCCGTCTGTCGACTCAAAACGTAGCACCAGCGGGCTGCCTCTCTTCTGTCGATCCAGCAGACCACTGATATGGAGGAGCCCAGATTTGATCCACAACAACAGCCTTGGTGTTATCCTTCTCATGCCTTCGAGTCATGGAATCGAGTAAGGTCCCAATCCGTCCTACCTTTGTCCTTCTTTTGAGCAATCCTTAACATATATATATATATATATATATATATATATATATATATATATATATATATATATATATATATATATATATATATATATATATATGCTGATTAGAGCTCCTTTTCTGTCATCAATCCATCCCTAACAGCCTCGAAAGATAGCTTGAAGAGTTGAGGCGTTTTCTGAATTTTTCGGAAGTGACAAGCAATCAACTTCGGGTCCAGATTTGGGTAAGTTAGATTTCTTCTTTTTGGCTGATTTTCGGATATGTTATAGATGGTATTTCAAAGTAAATCATACTAAAATTTCAGAGGAATCCATGTTATGGTTTGAGAGATATGGGGTTTCAAAGTTCAGTTTTATAAATGTGCTGAGTTGAGAAAAACAGCATGGGATGCTGTTTTGTGAGATAGTTTTGAATAGGCTTTTGATCTCTGTTAGGCTTGAATTTTTGATATGATATAGTTGACATCTTGTTGTAAGATCCTAGTAAAGTTGTTGTTAAACCAAGGTCGGGACCCATTGTGAGGTCCTAACCAGTAGCTCCCCGAGTTCCAAGAACTTGGGGTGTTACAACATGGTATCAGAGCGAGGTTGGCAACAATGGCACTTGAAATCTTCTAAAAGACCGGATGTATAAAATAACTAGAACCCGAAAGGGGTCTAAGATTTTCAAAACGAATTTTTGTTTTACACACGTGCATAGTCGGGTTGTGGGTTAGTAGTACGTCGGACCACCATCGTTCTCCGTGGATCTCTGCAACTTGGAATGATAGATGTTAGTATATAGAGTTATATCGATATGTTTTAATGTATGATTATATATATGTATATGTGTAGCACGTTAGTATCCTAAAGGATACTTTAGATCCTTTAGTTGTGATATCATGAAGTGATTATCGCTTCATGATAAATCGGCTGCGGATTTGAAGAGTTTTCAACACGAGACAATGGATTCAGACCTAGGATTGAGTATTATACTCTGGTGGGCGTGCTAGTGACCCTATAAATCATCCGAAGAACGGGTTGGCAAAGAAGTAAGGATGTTGAGATAATTTTCACCATAAGTACAAACAGATGAGAAAGAAATTCCCGAGTCAGCTCTAATGGAAGGAATAGAAAGTCATACAAGGGACTTGGTCGTATGAAGCCGAGAGATGAATTAAAGAATCACATAGCAGACGACAAGAGCATAGATTGGAGATAATAATAGTGGGATAAGAACCAAGTAGAACGGAGCAGAATCATGATGGCGGAATAAAGGATGTTGCAATCGAGACGGATGCTCCATAGACAATGATGAGCATGAGAGACCAGACGAGTCAACTCGGATATGACGATCTGAGGTGCACGAAATGAATACCTACAATTGAGTATAAAAGCGGAAGACCCCGCAAGGGTGGATAAGTTTTGACCTCATCAAAGATATAAGAAGTTGAAAGGAACCGCGACACTAGTATCAAAAGAGTAGAAGGCCGGTAATAGAGTCAACGGAGTTCAAGAGAGCAATATTATAGACAATGCGCTAATGAAGGAACATGTGAGAATGATCTTGGTGGACTTGAGATTCCAAGGTAATCCCGATTATCATGGGACCTAGGTCATCAACACAGACGGTCCATGTAAGAGACGACAAGAGATCAGATTAGAGATAATAATAAGGGAACAAGAATCATATAGAACAGAGTACAACCAAGATTTGCAGGGTAAAGGACGTTACAATCGAGGCGAACGCTGCCATATGCAAGCATGGGCATGAGAATACAAAGAAGATAAGGTGTTGACCTAGCTGTGAGAAATTAAAGGGTACAAAGATAGAGGGTGAGCTTGATGACGAGAAATAAATTTTGTAACCATGGAAGCATGTAGAGTCCTTCAAGGATACGAGAATTTTTGAATGAAACTTCGACATAAGTATCAAAGCATGTAGAGTCCTTCAAGGATACGAGAAGTATAAAACTGGGACAACGAATTTCTATAATGGTAGCATGATCAAAACAACACCCATCAAAGGGAAGAATGTGAGAGAGTTATTTTGGTGGACTAGAAAGTCCACTATAACTTCTCATTCACATAAAGATTTAAGTTACCAACATTAACGGTCATAACAAAGAACCGCAAACAGACGATGAACAAAGTAAGAAAAATCGTGAAGACTTGATAAACTCATTGACGACAGATGAATGCTATGACTGGACTCAAAAGAGTATAGTGATCTTATAAGAGAACAAGAGAAGTGCAGACTGTGGAAGGAGCTAAAGGGGTATTGACAAAGAAACTGGAGAAGATAGATTCTCACCAAGTGTTTCAAACTTCAAAAGAGATTGAAGAACAATAAGTTTGTGGTCTTATAGAAGGTCAACTACAGACTAGTTGGTAGTAACTGGGACATAAACGTGCGGGTCAACTAGTGGTAACTGGTTGGCATATAAGGAAAATAACCATAGACCTATGAAAGAATTTTATAGACATCTGGAGGACCCTTCAAGAGATCAACGGCGACAAATGTGAAGTTAAATCGCTACCAGTGCTAATACCCTTAATAGTAACATGAAGTGAGTTCGAACTAGTAACTCTAATTAAGAACTTAAGAAGAAAGACTAGATGGCCAGGGATGACCCCCTTATGTCATTTGAGACCAAGGAAATTGTGTGAGTGAATTACTATCTACTGGCTAAGAAAAAGGTACACATCACAGCTAGAACATATGGATTGTAAAAGAAGAACTAGAGGAATAAGAAGCATATGATTTTGATAAGGTTCTATACCAATGAAGACATAGTGTGGTAGCATTCCATACGAGATAAACTGCAAGTGGAGGGAAGTTAAGGTCATGAGAGTCGTGTAGACGTGCTTACAAGCTATAGTAGAAGATCTAGAAAGGACCATTGATATAAGATGGATGACACAGTTGGACTCGAGAACTGGAGTTAGTTCACGGGGGAACTGGAAGTTTGTAATGTAGAATGAGCTAAAGGAGTATAAATTGATGAACTCGAGTAAGTAGTGCTCGCCAAGAAATTCGACGGCAAAAGAGGTATGAGAAAAGTAAGTCCCGGAAATGGAGATAAGTCAACTATTGACTGACCGACATCAACTGAGGACGTGCAAGAGTTGTTTGGGGATTGACGAGCTATGTACAGTTAAGAAGAGATATCTGTGATTGAGGATTATTGAATTAACTATACCGATGCTTTGGAGGAGTTCCTCAAGTAGACAACGAAAATCTACTTAGACAACTAAAGGTATAGAGAGAATCGTGTTAGAGGTTACTTCTCGGTTGGTTAAGATCAAACTTCAGTCGAGTCAGGAAGTTTGGATCCGTGTTAGAAGAATTCCAAAAGTAAACGGAAGAGGTCGTCTTCCAACCGTTATCTTAGTCCCTTAAGGCAAGTAAGGAAGGTACTTGGTATTTCATCCGGATAGGACTTATGGTGTAATTGAGAGGGAGAGTTTTGGGTCCATCAATTTGGACTCACGGAAAATGTCCTTACGATTAGCGGGTGACAACATAATTATCAAAGTAGCGCAGCGAAAGCGTGATGAGTCCTAACCCACAGAACCGGAAACTCGAGAGTACAACAAATGACGTGTCGAGTTTAAGACGATGATAATTGGTGAAATGTGTTTCGTTTAGAAGGAACGTGAAATAGGCTACGTGGAGTGACAAGAATTTTTGTAGAGGAACTGTATCACCAACTAGATAGACGAGAAAGTATGTGCACGCAGAAGTATAGAAAGAGAGTGGTACCCCATTATAGATCCAAGTGAAGCATGCCGACCTAGTCACATGTTGGAAGACTAGTAAATTTGGAATTTAATACCTAGCATGGTACTTTAGAACGAGTTTCTTGATAAAATGAGAAAGGAAGTAACGAAGTAATAAAGGTGTTATGTAGGGCCTGCACTAACAAGCTCAAGGTGAGTAACTATCAAGTTGAATCGAAAGACAGATAAGAAAAGGAAGCTACGGGAGTGTACTTACAGACCAGTACTCGTACATATAGAAAACATAATCTCAAGAATGGAGTATAAGAAGAATTTTATCTCGGAACGGAGTCGAGTTGCGTTTTGAGTAAGAGGAATATTATAGGACACAATACAATGTTAACAACTATTAAGTAGTGTGAGCAAATGACGGTGATGTGAGATCACCTTGTATCTAATACCGTCATTCCGGACATATTGTATGTCACTCAAGACAAAAAAAAAACGTGAGAAGCCTAAGGTTGAGCTAACAATATATTAGATATCCATAAATATTATAATAATGTCAAGTGAATACAGATGATGACCACTAGATTGTGTCTCCACTACTAGACCGGAAAAGGGTAAAGGGATGACTCCTTACCTGAGGAATAAGATGACTGAGTCATATTAAAAGACAAGTGAGTCGTGATACAAAGAGCATTAGACACTTGGTGAAGTGCTGGCGGAGGTCCAAGACCTTTGGCCTGAGTGTGTAGTCAAGTAAACATAACGAATGGAAGAAAGTTGACTAGGTTATTTTCTGTACGGTCATCAAAAGACCTGGAGGTGAGTTGCAAAATGTGACTACTCGAGGCTGTAAAGTGGTTTATAAGTGATTGATGGACTAGTAAACCTCACCCTATTGGAGAGTGTAACCCTAGTTTTCTACGGTTTCAGTTAGAGGTATACTTACCAGACAAAAGTTAGGACATTGGCTTAGAGAATCGGGCAATGAAGCCGGATGATACCGGTGAGATATCTAGTTACCACACTAGAACGTGGTAGTAGGCACTTGTGAAGTCTGTACATGAAAAGATTTCAGAGTTAGTGGTTTTATAAAAGCCGACAAGGCCACCTTGGATACTATGGGTAGTATGAGACATAACCTTTCAAAGACCTTTGTGGAGATAGTGTAATCTAGGGAGCGACGAGTTAGGGTTTGGCCTTATATCTGTGTTATATTGTCTGACTACTTGTTTATTTTCATGCTCGAGTGCTTAGTTGGGATGTGTGTTATTGGTGACCTTAATATGCGGGATACTTATATGTGGAAACGATGACTCTTGTACGGTAACAAGTAGATACACTAGATTCGTACCTTGAGGGCTGACCTTATGACTGACGTACTTTAAGTTTCGGGGCGAAACTTATCCTCAGGGGGGATTGATGTAATACCCGGGAATATTTCTTCCGGCTATTTCGGAAACAAATAAGAACTCGACCGTTGTGACCTCTTTCCGGCGCTTAAATTCTTTTGCATGGACTCCGACATTACGAGTCTTCTTTTAAGTTTCGGGACGAAACTTATTTTAAGGGGGTACTGATGTAATACCCGGAAAATTTCTTTTCCGTTTAATACCGATCAAACCGGATTTCGATCCGCTAACCTCTTCTCATTCTAGAGAATGTTATACATTATGAAAATTTTATCAAAGTTCTATCATTTTATGTAACTTAATTCACATAAAATGATAAATATGTAAACTGAATAACATTTCCGTATGATTAAAAAAAAAAACCGAAGAGTAGTTCCGTATAAGTTAACGACTCATTTAATAGCTATCATCTAGTAGGATGAGCAGGCCCATCGGACTAAGCCCAGTAGATAGTAATTTCCGGCCCAGCTGGCCCAACCCATATTTTACCCTAATCCCTAATTAATTAACCTAAACCTATTATTTTCCTAACCTAATTGCTGCTACATTCTCCCGTTGATTTCTCCCTCTCTACCGCAACCACTCTCGCCTGTTTGGAAGTCGACACAGCAGCAGGTCAATGCAACCTAGATCGACACAGCAGCAGGCCAATGCAGCCTAGATCGACACAGCAGCAGCATGCCAATGTAGTCCAGTCCGGCGCAGCAGCAGGCCGACCCAGTCCAGCCCTTCGACAACCAGCAGTCGCCCAACGCAGAGCCGCCTGGGACTTCTGCACTCGAGCCATCTGCACAAGCGCCGGACTGCTGCACTCGACCCATCTGCACAAGCGCCGGACTGAACGTTGCTCCGTCTGTCGACTCAAAACGTAGCACCAGTTTCTAAATTGTCGAGTTCAAAACGTAGCACCCATCTGCACAAGCCCAGTAGATAGTAATTTCAGTCGACCCGTCCAAGTAAATTATAATTAAATTCAAACCTTGGACTTAAAAAATCAAAATTCGCCAAAAGAACTACGGGTGGTTTGATCTCTCTTTTATAAGAGTACGTAGGAAACTCGACTAATAAATTGTCGAGTTCAACCACAAAAATTAAATTAACTTTTATGTAAATATAAAAGTCATAAATGAACTACGAGTGATTTGATGTTTGAAAATAAAAAAAGACTACGTAGGAAACTCAGTTTCTAAATTTTCGAGTTCAATCACACATTATATATATGACTAAACAAAGCCAAAATATTAAATCAAAAGTAGTTCTTGTAGAACTACGTTATGACTTGATGCTCTTTCCGAGCTACGTAGGAAATCCGCTATTAAATTAAATTGGATTCAGTCGACCCGTCCGAGTAAAGTAAATTTTGAGTCAAATCTTGGACGTAAAATAAAAAAAACACCAAGCTTTCTAAACTCGATATAAAGCATCCGCTTATCGAGTTTAACCACAAAACAAAACTCCAAACCATATATCTTTTATCCAGAACTACGTCATGACTTGATGCTCTTTCCGAGCTACGTCAAAACTAACCAACGACGTAGCAGAAACACTGTTCACTGCTCATATTCCCTCGCAGGTCACATAACTCAAACCATCACACATATGCACAAGACACTCAACAAGAAAGAACGGAAACTCACTCGTAGGTACATCTAGCTCCGCATAGAGCTGTGGATATTTCCTCTAGATACTATCCTTTGTCTCCCAAGTAGCCTCATTATCTCCTTGCATCGACCACTAAACTCTCATCATCGGTATGTCCTTTGATCGCAAGTGTCTTGCACTACACTCACGGACAGCTACCGGGTGCTCGACGAACGTATGGTCTGGCTCGACCACTAAATCATCATGGCTGACGATGTGTCTCGGGTATGGTACGTACTCCTATAACTGAGGCACATGGAAGACCGGGTGAACACCCTCTAGTCTCGACGGCAAGCAAGTTTGTAAGCTGCCTCTCGAATCCGCTCAAGAATCTCAAAGGGTCCAACTATCTACGACTAACTTTCCCCTTGATGCCAAAACGGCTGACATCTCGTGTCGGAGATACTCTCAACCATACTTGAGCTCCCACTCTAAACTCTAGAGATTTGCACCTCTTATCAGCGTAGGACTTCTAGCGACTTTGTGTTGCCAACATCAACTCTCAGATCATTGCCACTCGGGCCATATCGTCTTGTATTTGCTCGGGTGCTATACTTCTAGCACTGCGCGGCTCATCCCAACATAGCGGAGTACGTCATCTCTATTTGTATAGCGCCTCATAACCCGATCGATGCGTGCCAACTGTTGTTATACGAGAACTCAAATAAAGGAAGATGATCTGACCACACATGTCTCCAGTCTAGCACGCAGACTCTCAATATATCCTCCAGAGTTTGTATGGTCCTCTCAAGCAGACCATCTATCTGAGGATGATAGGCTGTCGTGAACTATAGACTCATACCTACTTTTAGTCTCATTGGCCTCTATATACTTCTAGTCTCAAACAAGGCATCACATATCAGAAACTATCCGAACGCTAGAGTCTACATACTTATAGTCTCATTGACGTCTAAAAGGTCTATTGTAGCGTGTTAGAAGGTTCCTAGTTCTAGTCTTGATGATCTCTTTAAAATCTACAACATGCTAGGAAAAACGATTCCTAGTCTCAAGGTCTACAAGGAACAACATTGGCAACATACGAACAAGGCTCTCAAAGCATAACCAACTCAAGAGGATCAACAAGCCACTAACTAGCATTCACCCTAGTCATCTAGGTCCAACCTAGCATCATCTAGCATGAGGAAAGGGAAAAAGAAGCAAGGATTGAAGCAACTCACCAAAGACGGAAGTTACTATAGAGAAACAGCAGGGGCGGTTGATAGGAGGCACAGGGGCGACACAGGTTGCAACTGCAGGGGTGGGGACTTGCAGCAGCGGGGGCGGTGCACTGACAGAGCAGCATCGGGGCTTTCTTTGATAGCAACAACACATCAAGGAAACCAAAGCTTCAATCTTCAATCCACACACGACAATACACAACCAAAGGAGCCTGGAAACACATACACAACAACAACGCAAGAGAAAAAAGAATCAAGACTCGATCTTGATTCATGTTACGAAGGAGAAAGAAGAGAAGAAGAAGAAGAAGAAGAAGAAGAAGAAGAAGAAGAAGCATGCAACAAAAGGATCCAGAAACAACAAGGGAACGAATGGGTGAAGACTTACATAGATTTTGTAGGAGTTCGTACGGAAAGGTTGCAGGTTGGCTCGAGGTTGAAGAAAACGTAAGCAACAAGAAGAAGAAGAAAACGGAAGAGAAGGCGGGAATATATAGGGCATGACTGGGAAAGAAGGTAGGTCAGAATTAGGTTAAAAGATAGAAGGAAAGACGACCCAAAAGATAGAAGATCAAATCTTCTAAGAAAGAAAAGAAAGAATAAAACGGATAAAAACAACTCTGCGCGATCTGGGGTTAAATCGCACCCGCGTCTAGACCCGGCCGCGACTGCGGTCCTCTGTCACTGTTGGAGTGGTGACAGAGAAAAACCGGTTGTTACACCCACTCCATACGCTAGCATGTGTATGGAGGCGGTGCATTTTTGCAACGGGCTTAAGCCTAGCCTACCAATCGCATCCGGAAGTTAGCAAAAACATGGAAAAGAATGGGACAAAGCATTGACAACACGAAGAAATACACATCGCCTCATTCGGAATCTTCGTCGAAACAACCTATCATTGTAGATCGGCATCAAAGAGAAATAATCTTTGAACAATCGAGCATGCTCGCCTTCACGATCTCTCTCTATGTATGTCCGGCTTCGACGTCGTCGTGAAACTCCAGCATTTTCTTGGACCAATTTTATCTTAAGCTTATCAAGTTAAAGGACGAGGTATGTTAATGAACAAGCAGAAGAGTTGGATAAAGAAGAAGAATTGGAATTCAAAGACATTGTGAAGTTAGAGAAATGAAAGTGGATATTTGTTGTAGATATGTGAAGCTCACATAAGTTTTTATAAGAAATATTGGGTTATCACTTATTGTGTACAATAAATCCGTGACTGAGTTGTCATTTCACACTCGATTATTGTGTTTTTGAGATTCGAAATTCAAATTCAATGTCACATGTCATTTATTGTGTATAATAAATTTGTGACCGAGTTGTCTTTCACACTCGATTATTGTGTTTTTGAGATTCGAAATTCAAATTCAATGTCAGATGTCATTTATTGTGTATAATAAATCCATGACTTAGTTGTCATTTCACACTCGATTATTGTTTTTTTGAGATTTGAAATTTAAATTCAATGTCTAATACATTTTATTGTGTATAATAAATCCGTGATTGAGTTGTCATTTCACATTCGATTATTGTGTTTTTGACATTCGAAATTCAAATTCAATGTCAGATGCAATATTGTGTATAATAAATCCGTGATTGAGTTGTCATTTCACACTCGATTATTGTGTTTTTGAGATTCAAAATTTAAATTTAATGTCAGATGCAATTTATTGTGTATAATAAATTCGTGACTGAGTTGTCATTTCAAACTCGATTATTGTGTACAAAGAGACCCGTGATTGAGTTGTCAATTCATGGCTCGATTATCGTGTAAAGGAGACATATACCTCATTTCTACTTTCTATAAAAGGGTTTAAAGAGCAAAAGACTATCACGACAACACTTCATCTCCTATCCTCGCCTTATTCAACTAACACAACTTCTCTCTTTCTCTATCGTCCACTTACAATGGATGAAAACGGAAATCCCCTTCCAAACCCTTTGTTTTTCCATCCAAACTTTAGTCAAGGTTTTGGAACACAAGAACCGAATCAAAATCAAAACCCACAATACATGAATTATCCGCAATACCCTCAAACTTAAAACCCACAATTCATGAATTATCCGAATTACCCCCAAACTTAAAACCCATAATTCATGAATTATATGCAATATACTCCAAACTCAAAACCCACAATACATCAATTATCCGCAATACCCCCAAACTCAAAACTCAATTGAACGCTTGATCCTAACGTCTCCACCTATTATCATCCTGCCTTTTGGGACTCATGTGTAACACCCCGAATCCGTGGGACTCGGGGCGCTGTTGGACTAGGATCTCACAGTGGATTCTGGCCCTAGCGTGACAACAAGTTCACTAGATCTTACAACAAGGCACAGATAGATTAAAACCAAAATATCAAACTATATACATATATACAAACAAAGGTTTACAAAAACACCGTTGAGTACAAAAAAACAAACCATATCCATACATATACAAAAGATTCCATACTCCCTCGCACAATCCTAGTGTACGGAAGCCCTCAGCGGATCACCCATCTGACTCACTCTGCAATCCTCCTAAACTGCAGATCAACTACAACACGGTATAAACCGTTAGCTAACCATTCATATATAAGATTATGCATAAGCACAAACACATGTCATGAAATCATAAACACATAATCATGTTGTCACACATTTACCCATTTAATTATCTTTATAATGTCATACACTTAAGGTATATATATATATATATATATATATATATATATATATATATATATATACCTTAAGTGTATGACATTATATATATATATATATAGATGAAAATATGTGACACGAGGAATATATCATCCTCGCCTCTAGGTACCATAGCCATCTAGAGTAGTATCGGCGCACTTCCCGTGTACCCTAAGGGAGTGGTGTAGTGCCCATCCCGTATACCAGTATTGGTCAGACCATATAGAACCTCCCAGATTCCTTACAAGATGAAAGGGAAAGGTTATCACTGCCACTACAAGTGGGCTATCCAATAAAACATAGGTCGGTAGTAATCAACATCGCATGCTATCAAGCATATAACAATCACCACTCATGCATACATCCAATATAGGAATGCAGTTAAGTAAAACCTACGGACTTACCTCAATCTCAGAATAACCTCAACCACGATCAACTCCAATCCGGATGATAGCACTATCAAATAACAAGGCATAAAGAGATATCAAATCTCCTATCAATCAAAGGGGTCACACCTAGACCCAAAGGATCCAAAAGGATCATAATCAACCTATAAGCCTCACAACCTAGTAAACCTCAAAGCCATAACCGTCATATATCGATACCATGATATCATCATCCTAATCTCATACTCATACCTAGCATGCTACTACCCTCCTCATACTAGGAAAAGAAAGGATCCATACCACCATAGGTAAGTCCTACACAAGATGCACCTGTGTGACAGGAAGACACAGGGGCGAAGCATCAAAAGGCATAGGGGCGGCGGCGGCGGCTCACAGGTGGCACAGGGGCGGCTGCTAGTGCAAAAGGTGATCTTCGACTTCTCTTCGATCCCTCACTCGATTACCTTCACTTCTTCACCATCCAACAACCATACACATACATATATATACATATATACATCAATACATGCCTAGGAAGATCAACACAAGATCAACTTGTGGAATCCTAAGCTAAAAGAGAAAGAAAGGAAGAAAAGAAGAAAGGAAGGAGAAGGAAAGAACTTACCACAGCTGCCACTAACAAAGGGAAAGAATTCTCCACACAACGCAGCTGGCTCTCACAGCACAACATCAACACTCCTCATCAACATCAACATCAAAACACTCCAAACTCTTAACAAGATCAATGAAGATCCAAGATGCAAACTCAAAGGAAGAAAGGAAGAGAAGAAGAACATGAGGAAGGGAATGAAGTTGGGAGAAGATGGAAACCCTCACCCAGAAGGAAAGAGGTGGCTTATAAAGGAAGTCAGGAGCAAGAGCATGGGTCAAAGGGTCAACAAAGGTGGTTGCAGCCGCAAGAAACCGTAGGGGCGGATCCATGAGTCGCAGGGGTGGCCAATAGGGCACTGGGGGCGGCTCACAGGGCGTTGGGGCGGCTCAGCACGGGCTCAGCACTTGCGTCTCAACTGAGGCGCTGGTGCGAGATCCCTAAAAGACTAAGACTCTTACATCATGAACCGGCAGTTGAGCTAGACAATGTCGATGAAGAAGAAGTTCAAGTGCCAATCGAGGAAGTTGCTAGAAGGTTGTGTTTTGGAGATTCGAAGACACTTTGCTCATTAGTGGATGGATGAACACGATCAAAGATGTTGTCTAAGGAACCAATCAATGTAACTACACCTTTTGAAACCGAGTTTCTCACGATTACAACGAAAGGAGGAGAGATTTAGCATCTCGCTCATGGAAACAATGTAAGAACCGCTACCAAAAGCTTAATGCACTTACTTCTAAATTTACAAGTGTCTATGCAATATCAAAAAGGGGGAGAGTGAGTGGGGCATCCAATGACGATATCCTTGCAATGGCTCATATTTTGTATCAAGAACAATATAAATCAAAGTTCAATCATAAGAACATTTGGCGCATGCTTAAGAGTCTCCCAAAATGGAAAAGTAGTATTTAACCAACATCATCAAAATAAGAGGATAGCTCCAAGAGGACAAACGTAAATGAGTCTGGAGCATACACATCAAGCTCCAATGTTGGAACTCCATCAAGTGGAGGCGGAACCCCACGTAACTCATGTGTTCGTCCTTTAGGACGAACTAGTTCGAAGAGGGTGTTAGCATGAAATATTGTGATATTTTAGGCACGTTTTCTAAACGTATTTGATTCATATTGATAGTCTTTGATTGAACTTTGCTGCATATGTGAGCTAGTATTACCTATATTGTCGATATGGATATCTACACTAGTTCTATGTTGATTATAGGTGATTTGGAGCTATTTCCGAACGAAATCGAGAAAAGGAGAGTTGATTTGATATGTCCATAGATTGAGGACATTCTTAGGAAGCAAATTGGAGTTTTAGCTTGAGGAATGCACGAGGCTAGGGAAGAATCACGTTCTTGCCCTAAACCACGCTCTAAAATACGGCCGTACTACGAACCACGTTTAGTTCCACGGCCGTGGAACCCTGCAAAGGAAGCGTGATGCATTCCAGTAACTATTACGGCCGTGGGATACATGGTACAAACCGTGACCTAATCCACACCCTAAATTACGGTCGTGGGAACTTCCACGACCGTGATCTTGGCGAATCTTTTCGCCACACTTGAAGCCACGATCTTTTGAAGATTGGGCCGGGCCGATATTTTATCTTGCCCTATAAGAAGACGGACGAAGCAAGATTCCGCCAGCCTCGCTAAGCATCATTCAGACCCGCTCATACCCGCTTACACCCGCCATCTTCGCTTAGCGGCATTTATCGACGCTTAGGATCGTTCATCTCCGGATTGGCGGAAGATCGAAGCTTTTGGAAGATTTTGCAAGGAGATCTCGCTTCTTGTTTAGGTTTGAGTTGGAAAACGGATTGACATCCCGTTTTCCCTTCTTTCCTAAGGTTGTGATTGTTTGTTTTATTCTGAATCCTTTGACAATACTTGTTCTCTTTGTGACTTTGAGATTGGTTTGAAGATTATTGAAAGTTCTTGAAAGTTTTCATCTTTCTATCTTTTAATTCTTGAATTGATATCAACATGACTGTTATTGGCTAAAAACCCTTAACAATTCTAAGGTGAAGGGTTGATAGTTGCGGCTTAGATGAAGATAGATCGATCGTAAACAGATTAGACCCTGAGAGTTAGAGAGAATCGCCGACAACCCTAAATTACGGCCTGTTCTTGAGTCCACGGCCGTGGAACCTCAAGAACTAACCGTGATTTCCCTTAAGTCTACAAACTTGCTTTTACTTTGATCCAAAGTTAAAGATTTGCTTTAACTTAGTTTAGACTTGTCTTTTCTAGGTGGTAGTGAAGCCTCAACAACCTCTACCTCGATTGTGAGTGTCATAACCTCAATCGGTTTAGTTAGTCTTGATCCTTGGGTTACAAGTTTGGGTATTTGACATAAATTCTCGCCTTTAGAATCTTTCTATATTGAGCCTCAACAACCTGTATAGAGAGTGCCTTGTAGGTGAGTTACATAAGGTTTTTGGAACTTCACCGTACGATTACCTTACATTAGTATACCTTTGCATATCTCAACTCTGTCTTTATATCATTAAGTATATCTTGAATCGATCGCCACAGCTGGATACTTGGATCTTTAGGATTGTTGTTTTCCCAATATTTGCAAAACTCTCATATTTACTCGCTTAATAATCTGCAATCGAATTTGTTCCCACCCAAATCCCTGTGTTCGATACTCTGGAATTCTTGCCTAGCTACGTCGATCCGTACACTGCGGGTTCGCTGCTTGATTCTAGTTTTATAAATTTAAAGCTTATTTGCACACACCTTTAGGGGCGAACAGAGGGCGGGAAAGAGACCGGTTAGTACAACAGATTCCTTTGATAGTTCAGTATCACTTAACATTTTGGACAATTTGAAGAGTAGAGAGCTTGAGATCCGCCTCCAAGAATTGGAACTAAAGAAGGAAATTTTGAGGTTACATGTCATTTCCGAAACTAGGAAGGACAAAATAGTGGAAATTCAACAGAGGAAGCTCAAAGAGTTGGAGAACAAAAAGAAGCTAATCATTCTTATTAGTTTGATGGAGATGAAAGATTCTCTTACTTCCGACCAAGAGAAGTTGATGGATGAGTTGCTCAAAGAACTTAGTATTTGAGTTTATGTTTTAAGTTTGGGGTCCCTTTAGTCTTGGTATTATATGTTTAGATTTATCATTTGCGTTTTATTTCAATCTTATGTTATAAGTTAAGTGTATGTTGAAGCTAATGTATAATTAGTTATTTTTTTTTTATTAAACTGGAATTTTATTTGTAAGTTAATGTCTCAATCATTTTATGTCTAAATTTTTTTATTATAAAAAAAATTCAAATACATATAGAAATTAAATACATATCATATCAGATTGATATAAATAAATTCTTATGCAAAAAATAAATTTCAAAACGTTAAATGTTCACTACAAAAGGGATTTTTAAATAAAGATTATTGATAAAAGAGTAAAATTAAATTCTATTTAAAAATAATAAATATTTTTATAGTTAATATTTATATGGTAAAAGGGGTTTTAAAATTAATTAAAAACCCTTGTCACGTGGCGCGTTGTCATTGGCCATATTTAGGCAGTGAGACCACGCCATGTGGCACACCTGCTCTCTTAATCCAAAACAATTTTGTTTTGGCTCAGTTAGGCCAAAAGTACGTCGTTTTAATACAGAATTAAAAAAAAAAGAAAGCGGATTGGGTTCGACGCCAATATTGACGTCAACTGGGCCAAAACGACATCATTTTAATACAGAATTTAAAAAAAAATAAAAAGCGGATTGGAGTCGACCCAATATTGACGTCAACCTCCGGGGTTACTAACCCCTTTTCACCTCCATGTCATCATTTTGATGATATGGCAGGGGATTAGTAGCCCCTGGCCCTCCATTGTGGAGGGTCTAAGCCATGTTTATCAAACATCATAAATTCAAGATCTTAAATTATTTTTATAAATTGATTTTTTTTCAAATCAGTGAAGACCATATGCTACTTTTTACTCTTTTATCAATGATCTTTATTTTTAAAGCTCTTACCCACCGTTTTATTCTCATTAAATTTAACTAAAAAATACAAAATTTAAAGAAGTTAAATATATTTAATATGAATTTCTATAAATAGATAAAAATAAAACATAAATTATAGTGTAACTTTTTTGTATTTATTTAACATATAAAGGCATAAATAATAATTATAAACAAAATAATATGTATAGACATATCTCAAGATTTCACATTTTGGGTTTTTTGAGTAGTATCTCTCAAGAGACGTTGAGAATTGAGTTTAATAAAATTACAAAAGTGACCCAAAAGTGTTCAAGATCCTTATTATTTTAGTTGATAAGCATGCCCTAACTACTTCAAAAAGGATTTCAAGAAAAAAAAAAAAAAGGAACTCCTTCAAGGAGGACTCGTACATGACGACCACGCTCAATCGATCTGAGAATAACGCCTTGAAAGACCTGGAAAATAGTGGTTGTCTTCTTGCTATGACAGCAAAATTGCAAGCCCAACATTATGGGAGATTCCATTACTTTCAAACCAAACCATAGTAAAAGTTCGGATTTTATCCTTCAAATGCTCCAGAAAGAGATTTGGTCTTGCTTGGAGAAAGAGATTTAGTGTTGATTTTATTGTTAAAGAGCAGATTTTAGGGTTCGGTTTGAGAAGCTATAAGGTTCAGTAATCTGTAATTGTATCAACGGATTTGACAGAGGTCACCCAGTTTTCTACAACGTATATGGATCATTTTTTAGGTAAAGAATTCAGGTTCTTGATTTCAAGGACTGCCTTACAGAGAAGTTTTAATGCAATCAAGAAGCTGTTAGGTTTTGAATGCAATTAATAGAGAAATGTTATACAAAAATTGGTTACCCTTTACCACGAAGAATCTATGACTACGTCTAGGGATACTAACAAGTAAGGGTTTTACACTATATTTTGTGATATCGAGTCTCGAGCAACAATTACATGGGAGATAGTAGGGAAGGATGGAATGTAGAAGATATAGAGTCTACATGCCAGATTTCGTAGTCGTGTATGAGAATATGAACAAGTGTGGAATGCATGTATCCATATAGGTTTCGAGGACGGGGTTTTGTTATATGCACAGTTAATTTACTTGTGACCAAATAAACTCCTATGACGCCGACGCACAACCTGAACACCGTTGGATGACGGCGACGCCATCCAACGGAGGGGAGTAGCGAAATGACGTGGAGCTTTTATGTTTTAAAATTGGACGCCGACGCCCAAAACCCTTTCGGTTTTTTTTATGGCCATACGATGGATAGTTGGCAGAGCAGCGTCAAGGCCTGGAGACGGGGCCCGGGGGGGTAGCGAAATGGCCTGGAGCTTATTGCACAGGGCTAGCTATCTGGCTCTTACCTAAGGTTGCTCAGACACATGTACACTGGCCACTGCAATTATTCATTTATTCCACAGTTTTGTTATGTGATAAACTCACTTCTTGTCCAAACAATTGCATCTGAGAAACATAGTTCACAGTTTCACACCAAAATCGTAAATTTCCACAACAGCGAGATACTTGTGCAGGACTGTAGGTTGGTTCAAAACTATTGTTTCTAGCTCAATCACAGAGCTCATTTGTGATAACAATCAGTAATCGTCGCAGATCATTCAGTAGGGCATCCACGGCCACAAGTATGTCTATTCTGAAATAACATCCAGAAGTTCAGTAACATCCCAGGAGTATTGCCAGACGTTAAAGGAATTAACTCTCATAGCTTTCACATTATGGCAAAGGAAAAAGGGTTTCTGGTGCATCTTCTCCTTAGAATTCTAATATATAGGGTTCTGCAATGGTCTGGACCGTAATTAACAGTCTGGTCAATATAGTCCAGTCCACTGTGAATCCGTAATGGACCATTCTTTTTTTCGAATTAAGAAAGTTATGTGGGTTCATCACAGTCTGGTCCAAACCCAGACCGGACCATCTCCAGTTTTCCTTTTTATATATATAAAAAAAAAAGGGCCCGGTACAGAATATTACGGTCCAACACCAAACCGGACCGGAACTTGACACTAGCGATCCAGGACCGGACCAGATCTGCAGAACCCTACCAATATGGTTAGCTTGGTTCTAGTATTCTGCCAAATTTAAAAGGATAATTAACTGATAAGGAATTCTTGACAAATATTATAGGATTCTTGCATATAATTAGAGTATAGTACTCCAAATCATAGCTATTCACATAGCAAGTCAAATAAGGAATATGATTCTTGTATATAACTGGTGTAGGGGACTCGAAATCAAAACTATTCACATAACGAGTCAATTATAGAAAATCGAATCGCGGGTACCCTAACTTGCTCCAAGTTTAGACCATATTTACTTACTTCAGATTAAAGGCGAAGGTCCTCAACCCTGCTGTGTTGAGAAGGCATGCTTCAAAGTTCAAAGCCAAATCATGCAGTCTCTATGAACTAGAACTACACATTAATCATTTCATCGATGCCCATTTCCTGAACAAATAAAAAGAGTAACATAAATATGCAAGTAAGATCATAAAATTATATTATCAAACTATCAGGAACAGGAAAAATAGCATCAACAGGAAAGACCTTGTTACAAATGGGGCACGTATCGCTTCTTTCCATCCACTCGAGAATGCATGGTAGGTGAAAACGATGCCCACATTTTGTTAGAATCTTCGGGTTGTCTTCATCATACTCTGCCAAACCAAGGGCATCAACAAATCGATTAAGAGCAGTCCTATAATAAATTGCTCAGAAGCCTCAGAGTACCGAGGAAATTATAAAAATGAATGACAGTTAGAAAGGATAGGCACACAACATTATAGTTTTCAATTGATCATTACCTTCAAGGCACGTGGGGCATTCTTCCACTACAAATGCAATCAACTCATCTGATTTCTTGAGCTCCTTCTCAATATCTTTGGTTGCAGTTTCCTCAAATTCAGAGCCCTTGCCATTGGTATTTTTCAAATCCTTATCCAGACTTCCTACAGAATTAGCAGCATTTGCTCCCCCAACAGAACTAGTATCATTTGCTTCCCTAACAGAACCATCACGTATAAGTTGAACTGCTGTATCCGTCTTCAAGTTAACAGATTCTCTAGCATCAGATGCAGTTGGAGAGGTTTCTGAATCCACCACATAGGTCAAAGAAGCAGGAGATGGCAGATTAGTGACAGGTATTGATGTCTCCAGATCAGGATTAACTAGAAATCCTGCAGATATTTGGGAGGCTTCAGCATTGTGAATTGATAAAGGTACCTGTTCCTCAGGCACTCTAGGAAACTGCAGAAAGTTAAATATTATTCACAGCCTCAAAATTTTCACTTTACAACTGAAATTTAGTGAATCACAAACATATTAATAAAATAAGCAACTATATGAGAAATTTTCACTTTGAAATGATGACCAGAAATCTAGAAGAAAGTGTAAATGGACATCAGTTCAAAACTGCTTGATCCTCAGTATGATATAAATTTCTTCAGAGAATACTTAGTAAGAGATGATATTTGAGGGAACTAAGCTTTTCCTTCTGCACTGAAGAGCAAACTGGTGCTGATCAGTTTAGATTACTTGTCACTTGAGAGTAAAGGGTGGGTTGGACGAATAACTATCTCCCACATTTGATGTTGAATATAAGTGACTTCACGTCTTCCCCATATATCATCAGAAGCAAAATAACTTAAAAATCCTAATAAACAAAAGGGAATAAAAGGATATTAGTGACCAATGCAGGAAGCACTGTTAGTTTGTAACTTGTGAGGAAGGAGCCATTTTGCATATTTTGATATTTAATCATTTTATGACTATGGATTTAAGTTCATTTTAACACCTTTCCATGGTCAGTACAGGCAGCCTCATCGCAGCATAGTTGACAACTTGATATGGATGGACCCATTTTCTATATTTTGACGGTTAACCATTATTCATTGTAACACTATCTATGTTTACAAGCTGCTTTTTATCATAGTTGATACGGATGCTATAGTATCACTAGACACCAGCCTATGATAAAACAGAGAAGCTGAAAACATGGATCCTCTGAACAGAGGAAGAGTAATGACTCCAATAAAAACCAAAAAACAAAAAACTTCATCATCATTAACAGCAGGCTTATCACTGGTGAGTAACCACACACCACCAAAATCAACCCCAGCCAATTACCTATAATGACAAAAAATTAACTTCCAATTACACATCATCATAACCAGAGTTTAGCCCATCGTTTTTGATTGCTTGAATGGACTAATCACCAAAAGAACTTTGAATTCATGAAAATATTGCAATCAGAAAGTAAATAAGTTACAAGAAGGGAGATAGAATGAGGGAGGAAAGCATTCAAAAATCAAATTCTTACATAATAAAAAGCTGGTAAAATATTTGGATCACTTCTTCTAGAAGCACAACAGCAGCCTCCCATTTTTTGTCACATGCTCCTTCATCCACAGAAGAAGATATCTCGTTTGTTAGATAATAGCCATAATGACACAATATAGCACTTTAAGTCCGAGGAAACTAAGCAGACAGTCATCCAACCTATATTGATAGCAAACAAAGAATATGCGTACATCTGAAATCCAAATATTGGCAAACAAAACTCGCTAAACCCTAACATACGTTTTTCAGATTGAAATTCGCCAAACCTAAATTCTCATATCAGTCAAATTGAACAGAATCCAACTGAAAGACTGTGCTTGTACTTGTAGCATGTAAAATAGGTAACCGAAAGCACAGACAATAACGAGAAGACAAATCCGAAAAGCAAACGAATTCAGAAGGCGAAATACAACAAGCAGAGGCGCAAAACAACAATAGCATCCAGTACTTGGAGCAATCCAATGAATTAATCGATGGACGAACATGTTATGATCAGAACGTATAAATTATTAGTATAATAGAACGAAACATGCGAAAAAAACAGAAATAGCAAACAATTTAGCAGACGAAATCGGAAAACCTCAGGACGGCGCAGGATTTCACCTCTGATGGAGAAACTGTAGAAGTATAGCTATAGATTAGTTCCGATCATCCGAGTTTAGAATGAACTGAATTGAAATGAAACTGATATGGAAACGTCCTCTCTCCCTTCCCTGGAATTTGGAGGAGAATTATGAGGGCAAATGCAAAAAGACAAGCCTGAACCAATAATTTTCAATTCAAAGTTGTTTACCACTCGCACACCGCCACACCGCGACTAATCCCAGCCGGACTCCGAAATGCTCATTTTCTAAGTTAAACAATTTCCTAGAATGCGACTTGGTAAATAAAATAAAACAAAATATATAGGTTGGAAGTGCAAAAAATACATTATTTTTTAATATTAAAAAACTTTCGTTGCTCCCGGGATCCTATTTTTTTCGGGCCACGTCAGTAGTACATAAATGTTCATTTAAAAGATTTTTTTATTACTAAAGTATATGTAAAATGGGGGGTTTGGGAGAGAAAATTAAATCTATTTAAAGATATTTTTTAGATTTTTTTATCTTTAATATTTAACCAAAAAAAGAGTTGTAAATTTAAATAAAGAGTTGGAACTTTTTTTAAAAAATTTAATAAACTATACTTTATATTTATATTTGGGCTAATAAGGTAAGTAGACTTTCTTATTTTATTGTATACTAACTAGACATTTTCTAGTTTTCTATTTAGTATATATATCCCATGATTTTTTTACCACTTTCATTTAATGGTAAGTTAAAACTAATTTACCTTTCTATTAAAAAAGAAAGAATATTTGATGTTTGTTATGTAAATTTTGATTTTAATTACTGAATTTATTTTTTATTTTATTTTATTTTATTTCCCTTTTTATTTTCTACTTTCATACCAGACATTTTACATACCGGACATTAACATACCGGACATTTTACATATCGGACATACATACCGGAAGTTCATAACGAAATTTTTCATATCGGAAGTTCATACGAAATTTTTTATACCGGAAGTTCATACCGGATGTTTATACCGGAAGGTTCATACCGAAATTTTTTAATCCGGAAGTTCATACCGAACTTTTTTATACCAGAAGTTCGTAACGAAGTTTTTCTTACCGGAAGTTCATACCGAAATTTTTTATACCGGAAGTCATACCGGAAGTTCATACCGGAAGTTCATACCGGAAGTTCATAACGAAAGTTCATATCGGAAGTTCATAACGAAATTTTTCATACCGGAAGTTCATACCAAAATTTTTTATACCGGAAGTTCATATCGAAAGTTCATACCGAAATTTTTTATACCGGAAGTTCATACAGAAATTTTTTATACTGGAAGTTCATACTGAAAGTTTATACCGGAAGTTCATAAGGAAGTTTTTCATACCGGAAGTTCATACCAAAAATTTTTATACCGGAAGTTCATACCGAAAGTTCATACCGGAAGTTCATACTGTTCATATCGGAAGTTCATACCGAAAGTTCATAACGAATTTTTTCATACCGGAAGTTCATACCGAAATTTTTTATACCGGAAGTTTATTTTTTATACCGGAAGTTCATACTGTTCATACCGGAAGTTCATACCGAAATTTTTTATACCGGAAGTTTATTTTTTATACCGGAAGTTCATACTGTTCATACCGGAAGTTCATACCGGATGTTCATAACGAAATTTTTCATACCGGAAGTTCATACCAAAATTTTTTTATACCGGAAGTTCATACCGGATGCCAATGATGTTTACACTGGTGAATTTACAACCTTTGCTCGCTCAGGGCGATGCTGATTGTTGCTTCAAGGTTGATACCTGAATGTTGCGTTTTTGCTCATACCATTTTTATAACTTCCGGTATGTAATTCTCCGGTATGTAATTCTCCGGTATGTGATTCTTAATTCTAAACTATGACATAAAATCAGTTTGTCCGGTATGATAACTTCCTGTATGATAACTTTCGGTATGATATGATAACTTCCGGTATGATATGATAACTTCCGGTATGATAACTTCCGGTATGATATGATAACTCCGGTATGATAACTTCCGGTATGTGAACTTCCGGTATGTGAACTTCCGGTATGTGAAACTCCGGTATGCATTCCAAATAAATAAATAAATAAATAAAGAAAATAAATATGACAAAAAAAATAAAAGAAAATAAAAAAAATAAATTCCGGTATGATAACTTCCGATATGATATGATAACTTCTTGTATGAT
The DNA here is from genome assembly GCA_033239045.1 of Fagopyrum esculentum. Classification (NCBI taxonomy): domain Eukaryota; kingdom Viridiplantae; phylum Streptophyta; class Magnoliopsida; order Caryophyllales; family Polygonaceae; genus Fagopyrum; species Fagopyrum esculentum. The sequence continues at coordinate 125,621,776 of BSUD01000006.1, read as the reverse complement.
AACTTCCTGTATGATATGATAACGTCCGGTATGATATGATAACTTCTGGTATGATATGATAACTTCCGGTATGGTATGATAACTTCCGGTATGTGAACTTCCGGTATGTGAAGCTCCGGTATGTGAAATTCCGGTATGTGAAATTCCGGTATTGGAAATTCCGGTATTTGAAAATTCCGGTATGTGAAATTCCGGCATGTGAAATTCCGGTATGTGAAAATTTTTTCATTCCAGAAAATAAATAAAAAGTAAAGAAAATAAAAAAGAGAAAATAAATTAATAAAAGAAAATAAAAAATAAATTCAGTTATTAAAAATTAAAACTTACACTTAAATAACAAATAACAAATAACAAACATTTCTTTTAAATAGAAGGGTTAATTAGTTTTTTTTTTTTGAAAGGAATCGTGCAGCAGTGTATTATAGAAGATCAATTTCCGCCAAATCAATGATGACTTGAGGGAACTGATAAAATCATACATGAGAAGGAGTTCCAATGTCTAAGAGCCTAGTAGCATGATGAGCAACAACATTTGCCGAACGTCTAACAAGCGTAAAGGAACAACGCGACAAGTTTGGAAGCAACGAAAGGACGTGGTTACAAACTAACGAAACATAGGTACAATACGTGGAAGATGGGGCCTGAGAGAGGATGCGCCAGACTGAAGAAGCATTAGTTTCGATGACCACGTTCCCACCAAAGAATGGTATTGCAGAAAGGACAGCGAATTACACAGCCAGAGCTTCGGCCAGTGAAGAGGGCACATTACCTTGGCTCTGTTTAGAAGCAACCATAAGAATCTTCCCTTGGTCATCGCGGAGGACAGCACCCAGCCTAACCACACCATTAGATACCCCAGCATCGGAGTTAAGTTTGAGAAATTCAGGTGGGGGGCGCGTCCAGATGCGAGAAGGGTCCGTCACTGTGGAAGAAACAGTAACTCTGGGTGGGGGGCAATGGATGAAGTCGGAGACCAGTCGGCGGAAGCTATCACGTAAGATTGCACCCGAGTGAGGATGGGGATCAAACAGCGTCTTGTTCCGGTGAGTCCAAGAGATCCAACAGTTAGTGATAAAGTCCCTTGCCCCGACGGCGCCGGATACCGATCTAATCTCATCAATCACCGACAGTGGGTCAGAACGTGAAGAGGACATAAAGGTGGGTAAGGATGGGGAGTTAGCCAATGCCACCGAAGACTCCGGGCAATAAATCAGAGCGTGCCATAGTGATTCAGGTGCACTGGAACATCTTGTGCATAATGGCGATGCAATGGCGTGTCGAGAGTGAAAAGTATCCCGGACCGAAAGAAAACCATTGCATAGCCTCCAGAGAAAGTGTAAGACTTTGGGGGGCAATTTGCATTTCCAAATATGCAACCAACTCGGTGCATGCGGGACCAAAGAAGAGCCCATCTTTCCCAGCCAATAGGCAGACTTGACGGAGAACTGACCAGATTGGCTAGGGCCCCAAACAAGTACATCTCGCTCAGTCAGTTCAAGCAGAGTAATGTTGAGTATACGATGCACATCAAAAGGGTCAAAAGCAGCCGAAAGGGCACCATGGTCCCACTCGAAGGTCGACAGGTCGATGAATTCCGAAACGAAAATATCATACCCCATCCCGGAAAGAAGAGTTGGTCTTGAAAATCCAAAATCAGAGGGAATCCATCTAGATTCCGTAGCATTAATATCCGTACTATTCCCAACTAGCCAGCCCATGCCCTCTAAAACCAAAGACTTTGCCCCCCAAATGCTTCTCCAGGGAAATCTAGGGTTCCAGCCCCGATAAGACAAACATAAGTGGTGTTCTTGAAGTACCTTGCCTTGAGAACCGAGTGGACGAGGGAGTTGGGTGAAGAAAGGATGCGCCAACCTTCGCGTGCAAGCAGAGCATCATTGAAAACTTTGAGATCGCGAAACCCCATACCCCGTGGCTCTTGGGAAGACATAGATCGGACCAACACCGCCAATGAATACGGCGACGGGTGTCGCTAGAGCCCCACCAAAATCGTGCGAGAATGGCGTGGATATCGTCAACCAGACTCTCCGGAATTTTGTAGATCGACATTAAGTATGTTGGAATGCTTTGGAGGACGGACTTGATCATAACCTCCTTTCCCGCCGACGACAGAAATTTCTCCTTCCATCCCTGAGCCTTCTTCCAAATACGGTCTTTGATAAAAGAGAAAATCGCCTTTTTCGAACGACCAATAGATGCAGGGATACCCAAATACTTAGCGTGTCGGTCAACCATCTCGACCCCCAATAGATGAGATAAGAGCGAGCACTGATTCACATCAATATTTTTGCTAAAGGCTACCTCCGATTTCTGCAAGTTTATCTTCTGACCGGAAGCTCTTTCGTATTGACTGAGCAATTCAGTTATGGTAGAACATTCCCTCGGAGTAGCCTTAGTGAATAGTAGACTGTCATCTGCAAAAAATAAGTGTGAGATGGATGGCGCACCACGGCAAGCCCGGATACCATGGAGTCGGTTATTCTCAATAGCTTTATGAATAATATGTGAGAGGAGGGTTAATTAGTTTTACCTACCATTAAATGAAGGTTGTAAAAAAATATAGGGTATAGTTTCTTTAACAAAAACCAAAAAGAGCCTAGTAGGCCAAATTCTTTCATTATATTTTCTAACATTAAAATTTTATTTTTTGACTTATAATAACGTAATATATTGTAATTTTTGATAATGTAAAAATTAAGACGATACCCTCAAGATTTTCATTTGATAACTCTACTATGAACACTACCCGAGGTTGTCTACCAAATCAAATATGATAATGTGACGCCGTGGCTGTGGGTGCGATCACACTTTACCAAATCAAATAAAAAATCATCAAACAACATAGCGGATTAGCGTTGAACAACAATTTGTTTACGTTGGCAAATATAAACACTACCCGAGGTTGTCTCACTTGTTGCTTTTCATGTAGTCGGTTGCTCATCGTGTTGATTTGAGTCTTGTGCATAGTCTCTTTTTTGTACTTGCTTGTCCGACGTTTGATGTTGTGCTTCTCGTATATTTTTTTTGATGCTTTTTGCCCGCGTGTTGATGTCTTTTGTTTGTCTTTTTCTATTTTTTATGTTGACTGACTTTCCGTTTGCCATTGTTATGACCTTTAGATACACTAGGTTTGTCTAATGTACCGAACTACTTTCTGTTATAAAAAAAAACTATTCCAATTTGATAAAATAGAAAAAGATCAACACACGAGGTCACCCACCCTGATTGCTCCGTCCAAGCACATTAGGTTTAAACTCCGCCACCACCGTTGGTGTAATCTACTGGATGTGCATAATCTTAAACCATCCATCACCGTCAACCTTTGTCCAACTCTTTGTCTCCAACAAAAAATTGGGGTTATTCTCCTCTTCTTTGTTGACGAAGATGATACCCTCAACATTTTCATTTGATAACGGAAATTTTAGACGTACCGGCGAAAAACGCCATTTGTAGCCACAACTACGCACGCGAAGTGCGTAGTTTCGCTTTTCGCATTTGGATTCAAACTACGCGTTTGACAAGCGTAGTTGGAGAGTCGTCCTGATCTGGTTGGAGCCGATGAAATTTTTTTTTAAATAACTACAAACTTCGGTAATGGCATGCGTAGTTGACCTTTTTTTTTTAAAGAAAAACTCCACTACGCTTGTCAAAAGCGTAGTTGAAGTTCCTTTTTTTGTAATTCAACTTTGGTAATGAGAACCAAAGTTGATTTTTTAAAAAAAAATTCACCACTCCAACTACGCTTGTCAGTAGCGTAGTTGGTGTTTTTTTAATTCAACTTCGATAATGAGAACCAAAGTTGAAGTTCCTTTTTTTTTAAAAAAAAAAAAATAACTCCAACTACGCTTGTCAATAGCGTAGTTAGAGTTTTTTTTAATATAACTTCAACTACGCCTACCATAAGCGTAATTCATCGGCTCCTATCGGTTTCGCATCGGCTCCAGCTACGCATGCCACAAGCGTAATTAGACTCCGGAGCTGAAAAACGAAACTACGCATTTCGCGTGCGTAGTTTATGTTACTAATAGCGATTTTCGCCGGTACATCTATCATCCGCCTTTAATAACTCTACTATGAAGTGGAGTTTTAGGAAAGTGAAATCAAATATGATTGACAATGTTTCGTGGTGTGTGTGACACACTCTACCAAATCAAATAAAAAATAATCAAAAAACATAGCGTTGAACAACAATTTGTTTACGTTGGCAAATATAAACACTACCCGAGGTTGTCTCACTTGTTCCTTTTTATTTAGTTGGATACCCGTTGTGTTGATTTGGATCTTGTACATAGTCTCTTTTTGGTACTTGTTTGTCTACGTCTCGTATTGTGCTTCTCATGTATTTTTTTGTGATGCTTTTTCCCCGAGTGTTGATGTCTTTTGTTTGTCTTTTTCATTTTTTTTATATTGACGAACTTTCCGTTTGCCTTGTTATGACCTTTAGATACACTAAGTTTGTATAATATACCGAACTCCTTTCCGTTTAAAAAAAACCCTATTCCAATTCGACAAAATAAACGAATACTAACAATTAACAAAGTTCTTCCCGCGAATCATTGATGGTTAGGGTGAGGATTTCGAAACATTCAAAATAATATCCTAGGACAACATTGCTTATTTAGTTGGATGCTCGTCGTGTTAATTTGAGTCTTGTATATAGTCTCTTTTTTTGTACTTGTTTGTCTGACGTCTCGTATTGTGCTTCTCGTGGATTTATTTGTGATGTTTTTTCTTTGTGTGTTGATGCCTTTTGTTTGGCTTTTTCTATGTTTTATGTTGACGGACTTTCCATTTGCCATTGTTATGATCTTTAGATAAACTAGGTATGCCTAATGTACCGAACTCCTTTCTGTAATAAAAAAAACTATTCCGATACGACAAAATAAACGAATACTTACAAACAACAAAGTTCTTCCCCTGAATCATCGATGATTCAGGGTGAGGATTTGAAAACATTCAAAATAATATCCTAGGACAACATAATATGGAGGTTGTAATATGAACTTGGCCTCTATGCCATAACTACAAAAGGGGTCAGTATCCGGGAGAAGACGGTCCAAGAGGTGGCCAAACCTCCATCTCCATTAGCAAAAGTCGATCTACTTAAGTTAGAATTTCTGGGTTTCTTCCAAGCTAGCTAAGATTCTTATCTACTTTAATTACATGAGAAACTAACCAAACCAAACCCGGCAATGTAGAACGCACACTCGATCAATGGTTATACATTACTCCCTATCCTGTTCAACCTTCTTCAGCCTCTTGGCTCTGTTGATGAAGTCCACGATCACTTGTAACTCGTCGACTTGCTGCATTCATTGCAAACATTATTCATCAGTTTTTTTTCTTAATCAAAGGTGTTCAAATGTTTTACAAGTTAGATAGTAACCTGTGCAGCAAAGTGACGCTCCACAATTCCGACCATCTGCTCCTTTGATGAACACGAGTTTTGCTTCCCCTGAATCATGAATGATGAGTGAGAAAGGATACCATAGGATATCAAAGTGCAAGAAATATGAATGATACTTACAAGGCGAAAGCGTCTCCAGTATTTCCAAAGCGAATTGCTTCCGAGCTTAGCCAAGTTCACTTTCTGATTTGTATACACATAAAGAGAGTTTTTCATCAGTATCTCCAAGATCCAAAAGCATTATTCATATGATGATTGATAAATTATGATTCCATTTCCATCCCAAACCAATTGGCAACACCAGCAATACCACTAGGTTGGCTTAAATGAACCTTAACTATAGCAAAATATATTTTGAAAACCCTTGAGCATTCACAAATTGAAATGGGGACCAGCAGCAACAAATGGTCAAAGGATTACAAGATGAACCAACTTACAGCACGAGGCGTGTGGATACTAGACAAGAATTCCTTGTTGAAGTTCCGGTTATTCGACTTCACTTGTCCAGATGGAGCCCATGTATTAGCATGTCGAACTCTCAGCTTACTCGGTTTGTTCATCTTCACAGTACTAGCTACAAGGAAACGCCAGCCGGAAATGAGTGCAAGGAAATTAAGATGAGTGCAGAACAGGCATGTCTGCAGTAAGTATATTAAGAGTAGTACCAAATTCATTGTCCTTTTCAGCTAACTCCGAGCTGCTGCTCGAGTTAACCAAGTCATCGTCTTCTTCATTCCCCGTTGGCGGCTCTAGCACACTCAATGCATTCCTTTGCAGCTTCACTTCAATCCCATTCTTCAGAACCTTCAAACGAAATGTTTCAATCACAATTGAACATTACAATTGTTTCCAAATCAATTCATTTGCATTACTAATTCCATGATGCACATCAATTTGGGCATGAAGGCAAAACAGAATTTCTAAATGGTATAATTTTTGTAGTTGATTATTTTGTAAGTAAAACAAATGGAAAATATCAACTGCTCCATTAACACTCTGATCACATGACCTGAACATTATTTATTGAGGCTCTTCATTCCAATCACGTGAATTATGACAATATTCTAACATGCTAATCCAAAACAGCAATACCAACAACTCCATTTCATTTATTTACCAAATCAATGCCCAAATTATATGACTCTATACTTACTGTAGAATTATCAATAGAAAAAAGAAGAAGAAAATCAATGGAAGTTTACCAGCCAATGCCAACCACCAAGGCCAACAGCCTTCTTGACAACGCCTTGCAAGCCAACCAAAACAGATTTCGTCCTATTATTGCCTGTCACAATCACCTTTGTATGCCTTGGTAGAACTGATAGCTCTTCATCTCCACTTTCTTCCCTAAATGCTGATATCACCCTAGAAGTACAAAGCTGAGTCTCCAACATTCTCAAAAACCCTAAAATTTGAACCTCAACAATTCACCCAAATCCCTAAAATTTTGAGCAAGACCCAGTTCCTAGCTTCTCAAATTTTGAGTACCTGAAAAAAAAATCTTGTTAAAAGAAATAAAAAGCGAAATAAACACAAATTAGATTACAAGCACGGAATATCAGAGACCGGACCTGAATCCATGGATGCTGGTTCATCTGACACTGAAGTAAATACAAGCAACAGTTAATAAATCAATCACGAGCAAATGACTAATGAGCATTAAATGTGTTTGCAAAGAAGCTCCACCATCATCAATCATCCATAGCCAACCTGCTCCAAATAAAGCAGAAATTTGAAAACCCAGAAAAATTTATAACAAAATACGAAGCTAAAATCGCAAGCAGCACGAAACCCAAGGAGATAGATATGGTCCAAAAAAGAGTGAAAACACAAAGATGACCATACACGACAATGAAGTCAGACTGAAAAGACGAGAGTTGAATTAAACTCGTACCCAGTTCGATTTGATGATTGAATTGCAAAGCCCATAATTTAGATCAAGCAAATAAGTAACTGATCTAAATGTGTGAGGTGGGTAGTGTAGAAGAAGAAGGAGCAAGCGGTTACTAATTTGACGCAAAATTTTCTACTAAAAAATCCCAAGACGTATAATGTGAGAGAGGAAGAACACGCACTAAATGCTTACCAACTGCCTGGGAAACGGACCTGCAATTATAGTACGACCTGTATTGGACTGGAGAATTAAACCGGTGGGGCCGGTTTAACCGGTTATAGCCAGTCCAGGTCGATGGGACCCACAGCTTGCTTGGGTTGGCCGGTCTTTGGAGCCGTTAGTTGATGTGGGCTGAGGGGGTCTGTTTTGGTAATTTATAAATTTATGGGGGTAAAGAAAGAAATATGTGGAATTGGATTATCCGATATCTTTCGTACGGTTTTCTAAAAGATTTGGGACAGGTCTATTTCCCATCACCTACTTGGCTACTCATATTTATTTTGGCTTTATGTGATCGAAACACACATAATTCGAGATAACTATTTTTTAAATAAATGTTTGTGCTTCTTGTTTATTCCCTCTTTTTAATTCTATAATGATAGGTATATGCCTTTAAAGATAATAAATTTGAGTCTGTGGTCTACTTAAATGTTAATCGGTGAAGGTAGATGTCGTCTCAAATTATCGCGGAGAAGTTTAGTGAATTATTAACTTCACGGTGAAGTTTAGTGAATTTGGATCATTGATTATAATTAATGGTTAAAATTTATTTCGTAGATCAATGAAAAAGGAAAGAATATATTTTCAAGATCATTCATCTACAAATTTACATAAAGAGATTAATTTAAAATTTTATATTAATTTTTAAGTTTAAATATATTTACTTTTAACCCAACTATTGATTTTTGAAAACGTAGTTTATTTTTTAACCCATCTATTTAAAAAGTGTAAATTATAGATACAAATGACTACAACCGATCCTTTAAATTACATAGCTCTTTTTAAATTATTAATATAAAAGATATAATAAATATAATAATTATTTATATGATAAGTTTGAAGTAAACAAAAATTTATGCGGGAGTTGTAAAATTTTTACAACAACGTTACATCTTTAGTTCTAATATATGAATGAGATTTAAAAAGTAATTTTAAATAATGAGTGAGTTGATTAAGTAGGTATTTTACGTAACATTGAGCATAAAGTAGTTACCTTTTGTGTTTCTATTAACAAAGTAGGCACCCTAAATTATGATGAAAAAGATTTAATCAAAAATTATAAAAGAAATTATCATGTAAGTCAACTTTCTCTCTCCTATCTCATTTAATTATTTTCCTAATTAAAGATTTAAATAAATCTGCTCCCTAATTATTTATTTATCATAATTAAAGAAATATGATGTTATTAATTTCGTGGTTATGTACATATGCTGATACATAATTCCAATGTAGTTGAGACGTGATATTTCCGTGATGAATACATAATTTTTGCGACTTTCTACATAACGATTACGTTTATGTAGTACAAGTGTCTGTCATTTTGACAATGTTTGGTTTGTAATAACCGAAAATTTGAATTTCCGGTAAATTAAAATTAACCAAAGTCCGATGAAATAATCGTAAATAAACAAATAAATAAATAAAACGAGTTAGTTCTATCATTTTATGTGACCCAGATTCACATAAAATGATAAACTAAATGACCGGAAATAAATTACGTTTTTAATAATAAATTATAAATACGAAATTTAATTCCGTATTATTTAAACTCTTGCACAAAAAAAAAAATTAACGAGTTACGAGTTCCGCTTTCGATTTTATGAGATCACCGCTCAATTGGGCCAACCCTAGGCCCAAGCCATCAGCCCACTTCCTAAGCCCATCATTAACCCTAAACTAATTAAAATTAACCTAATTAAACTAATCTAATTTAACCCTAATTCTAACCTATCTCACGCGATTGCCGCTCCTGCCTTTTCCCTCTCGCAAACACTCGAACTGCAGCCCCGCTTCTGCTCCCTTGCGATACGGACGACAACAGCCTCGGCGCCGCCCTCCTTCAGCCGGAGCCATCGCCGCTGGGTCCTGCGCCACCTTCCGCCGGCTCCGTACCGAAGACGCAGCCGTCTTTCCCTCGCCGTGGACCACCGTGCGACCGTTGGAGCCACCGAGCCGCGCCGCTTCAGACGCCCGCCGCAGTGACGCCGGTAAGGTTGTGCCTCCTTTCCTTCCGCCTCCCTCCTTTCCTTCCGCTTTCTGGTTCGATTCCGAGGCAGTAACCGTCTTCCTGCGCAGCCAGCCCCTTTGCCGCCGGAACGCTAGCCTTTGCCGCCGGAACGCCAGCCCTTTGCCGCCGGAACGCCAACCCCTTACCGCCGGACTGCAGTTCCGTAAGCTGGCTCCTCCACTTTTCAATTTCACTGTCATAAATATGTATGTGAGCTGCTGTAGTCGGCCTTGAGCATAGTTAACATAGATAGGTAGCTGCTGAATGTATACATAAAATGATAGAAATAAGGGGCTGCTGTAAATTCATTTATTCATTCAGCTTTGGACCTATAAACTGCCTATCTTGTCGGACAATTATTAAACGTTTGGATAAAGATCTACCTTTGAATTTTGGATATGTTATTGTCGGTATTGCAGTGTAGAACATACTGAAATTTGAGCCAATTCTGAGTTATAGTTTAGGAGATATGAGTTTATCAAGTTGGCTTCTCATGCAGTTTTCTAAGTGTGCTGAGTTTGAGGAAATTGCTTGCGATGCAGTTTTGTAGAATAAATTTGGAGGGGTTATTGACTTCTGTTAGACTTGAATTTCGGACAAGTTATAGTTGATATAGTATAGTATATCATACTAAAATTTCAGAAGAATCCATGTTATGGTTTGAGAGATATGAGGTTTCAAAGTTCAGTTTTATAAATGTGCTGAGTTGAGAAAAACAGCATGAGATGCTGTTTTGTGAGATAGTTTAGAATAGGCTTTTGATCTCTGTTAAGCTTGAATTTTTGATATGATATAGTTGACATCTTGTTGTAGATCATATTAAAATTTGGGAAGAATCGGAGTTACGGTTTGAGAGTTATTGTGTTTCAAAGTTGACGTTTTATATACGTGCTGAGTGTTAGGGAAAACAGCAAGTGATGCTGTTTTGTGAGATGATTTTGAATAAGCTCTTGATATCCGTTGGACTTGAATTTTGGATATGATATAGTTTACATATTGTAGTAGAACATATTAAAATTTGAGAGGCATCCAGTGAATGGTTTAGGAGTTATGATTTTTCAAAGTCTACTCAGATTTGGGCTAAGTATAGAATTTGTAAAGGGAGTAGTCAACTTTAGGAATTTTTATAAAACTGTTGAATGAACAGTTTGGAGAAATTCTTTCTCCTAAAGTTAGATAGGACATCATAGATAATTTAGGGATTTAATTCGGAATTATTATAAGCTGTTAAGAATTTTATATTTAGAACCGAAGTTAGACCTTTACAATTCTTCCGGAAAATAGAAACATAGGAAAAATGTCAGTTTGGAACCAAATAAAATTTTAGGAGTTAGAAAATAAATTTAGAACCTCAAATAAGAGATTAGACATGAATTCTAGATTTTCGAGAATTTCGGGACCAAGGGTAAAATGGTCATTTTACCCTAAATTAACACTGTAACTAGTTATGTCTTAATACATCATTCGATCGTAGAAGTTTTAGACTTCTAACTACGTGAGAGTGTGCTAATACACTTATCGCCTTTGACAGGCAACTGAGTTGCTACAGTTTACAGAACGAGTGGTTTACAAAGAGTCGAGCTGTATATCAGGTAAGTCCTTTGGGCTTACTTAGCTGACTGCTAAATATGAGTATAAATGATGATGGTGGTGTGTGATTGAAATGTTAGAGAGATAGGTTGTGATATATAATTACCGACCTATATTTTGGCCTAAGAGTAACGGGCGGTGGCATTCTGCTCAGTAGCTCGCGGGGCGCTGGGGGTTTCTTTCGGGACTAGTCCATACGTGGTTTGTAGTGATGCTACCAATGGAAGTCAGCTAGACCTACACCAGTTGGATAAGGAACGGAGGCGAGAACTAATAATAATTCTCGTGCCACAACTTAAATTGAATAATGTGAATCACTTAAATAATAGATAATAAACGGTTGAGTGCCAGCATGATGTTTGTTTATTTTGTTTCTGCTTGTGTTTGTGTTGTTATCATTTTTCTTATATTGGGATAGTTAGCTAACGGTTTATCCGTGTTGTAGATCTGTAGAGATAGACAGTTGCAGAGAGATCCGGAACGGATGGTCAGCCGGGTCCACGTACTCATTAGATGGGGACGGGGGAGTCTTCCATACGTCATACATGTTATGTATCTTTATATATGTTTGTAAGGCTGTCACATGTGTACGTTTATACCATTAAAAATATTATGTTTTAGAAATTGTTTTAAATACATTTGTGCCTTGTTGTAAGATCCAAGTAATGTTGTTGTTAAACCAAGGTCGGGACCCATTGTGAGGTCCTAACCAGTAGCTCCCCGAGTTCCGAGAATTTGGGGTGTTACAACATGGTATCAGAGCTCTGGGTTGGCAACAATGGCACTTGAAATCTTCTGAAAGACCGAATGTATAAAATAACTAGAACCCGAAAGGGGTCTAAGATTTTCAAAACGGATTTCTGTTTTTACACACGTGCATAGTCGGGTTGTTGGGTTAGTAGTACGTCGGACCACCATCGTTCTCCGTGGATCTCTGCAGCTTGGAACGATAGGTGAGTTAGTATATAGACTTATATTGATAGGTTTTAGTGTAAATTATATATTTGTGTGTGTGTAGTATGCTAGTATCCTAAAGGATATCTTGTATTCTTTAGTTGTGATATCATGAAGCGATTAGCGCCTCATGATAAATCGGTAACGAGTTTGAAGAGTTTTCCACACGAGATAAGGGATTCAGACCAAGATTGAGTATGATACTCTGATGGACGTCCTTGTGACCATATAAATCATCCGAAGAACGAGTGGGCAAAGAAGTACAGATGTGGAGACAATTTTCACCACAAGTACCGTCCGCTGGGAAAGGAATCCCCGAGTCAAATCAGGCAGAAGGAACAGGAAGTCATACAAGGGACTTGGTCGTATGAGGCTGAGAGATGAATTAGAAGAATCATGTAAGAGACGACGAGAGATCGGATTAGAGATAACGATAAGGGAACAAGAATCATACAGAACGGAGTACAAGACAACCATTGACAAAAGAGTTTAAAGACGTGAAATAAATTTCATCATCATAGAGACGGTTTGACCTACTCAGAGATGCAAGAGTTTGCAAGAAATCATGACGTAAGTATCAAATACAGTAGAGGTCTGAAATTAAGACAACGGAATTCTATAAATGTGGCATTACAACACAACACCAAACTAATGGAAGAATGTGGGAAAGTTATTTTGGTGGACTAGAGAGTCCATATTAACTTCTCATTCACATAAAGATCTAAGTTACCAACATTAACGGTCATATCAGGGAAACACGAACAAACGATGAACAAAGTAAGAAGAATTGTGAAGAGACGCTTACAAGTTATCGTGGAAGACTTAATAAACCCTTTGAAGACATATGAATGTTAGGACTAGACTCAGAAGAGTATAGTGATTCCATAAGAGAACAAGAGAAGTGCAGACTTGGAAGGAGTTGGAGGAGTGTTAACCAAGAAATTGGAGGAGATAGATTTCACCAAGGGTATCAAACTTCAAAGAGATCGAAGAACAGTAAGTTCGGCATCTTATAGAAGGTCAACTACAGACTGGTTGGTAAAATCGGAGACATAACACGTGCGGGTCAACCAATGGTAACTGGTTATCAGATAAGGAGGATAACCATAGGATGATGAAAGAATTTTATAGACGTCTAGAGGACCCTTCAAGAGATCAACAACGACAAATGTGAAGCTAAATCGATCCGCGTGCTAGTATCTTAATAATAACATAGAGTGAGTTCGAGCAAGGAACCCTAATTAAGAACTTAAGAAGAAAGACTAGACGGCCAGAAAGGACCCCCTTTATGTCATTGAAGACCAAGGGAAGCGTGTGAAGGGATTACTACCTACTGGCTAGGAAAAGGGTGCAAATCACAGTTAGTACAGATGGATTATAAAAGAAGAACTAGAGGGGTAAGGAGTATATGATTTTGATAAAGTTCTATGTCAATCAAGACAGGGTGTGTGTAGCATTCCCTACTAGATAGACCGCCAGTAGAGGGAAGTTAAGGTCATGAGAGTCGCGTAGACGTGCTTACACGCTATAGTAGAAGATCTAGAAAGGACCATTGATATCAGATGGATGACACAGTTGGACTCGAGAAATGGAGTTAGTTCACGGGAGAACTGGAAGTTTGTAATGTAGAACGAGCCAAAGTAGTATAAAGAGATGAGCTCGAGTAAGTAGTGCTCATCAGGAAAATCAATGACAACATGGGTATGTGAAAAGTAATCCGGGAAATTGAGACAAGTCCATTATAGACTAAACGACATCAACCGAGGACGTGCAAGCATCGTTTGGTATTGACGAGTTGTGTGACGCCAAGAAGAGATAATTGTGACTGTGGACCTATGGAGTAGCTTTACCGACCCCTTAGAGGATTTTCTCAAATAGGTACCGGAAACCTTCTTGCGTGAACTAAAGGAATAAGAGAATCGTGTTAGAGATTCTTGCGGGCTGGTTAAGATCAAACTCCGCTCGAGTCAGGGAGTTGGATCCGGGTTAAAAGAATTAAGAAAGTAGACAGAAAAGTCCGTCTTTCAACCGTTATATTATTCCCTCAAGCCAAGTAAGGAAGGTATTTGATACTTCACCCGGTCAGGACTTATGGTGTAATTGGGAGAAAAGTTTGAGGTTAGTCAGTTTGGAGTCGTAGGAAAGGCCTGTATGACAAGTGGGTGGCAACAACATAAATCGGAGTAGCGCAGCAGAAGCGTGGTGGGTCCTAACCCACGAAGTAAGAAGTTCATTGGTATAGAAAAATAATGTGTCGAGTTTAAGATGATAGTGGTTATGGGAATACATTTAGTTGGAAGGAATAATTTAGTATCGGAATAGAGCCGAGTTGCGTTTGGCATCCGAGGAATATTCTAGGTCCAGTAAACGTGGGGATATAGGAGTACAATGTTAATGGTGTGTTAGCATTTCTCGAGTAGTTATGATCAAAGGATGGTGAGGTGAGATCACCTTGTGTGGAGCGTTGTCATTCCGGACACACTCCATGTCACGTAAGATCTTGGATAGGGCGTAAGCAGTTTGGGTTAAGATAAAGATTTATAAATAATAGATGACGTCGATAGAACACAAAGATAGACAACCGGATATTGATTATTAAGTTATATCAAGTTTAAGACCAAAAAAAAAAAAAAAAAAAAAAAAAAAAGCAGATGATGATTCTTCATTAGAGGAACCATATGACTGAGTCATATTAAGAGACAAGACCAAGTGAGTTGTGATACAACTAGTTTTAAGCACTAGTAAAGTGTCGGGAGATGTATAAGGCTGATATCCGGGATCGGATACATGGAACTTGGAGGTGAATGGTGTAGGACAACCATGTGAGACTTTAAAGCGGTTTAGAAGTGTAACCAATTCTTACACGGATTCTGTGGAGAGGTACCTACCATACACGATTTAGGTCACCAAATTGGAAGATCAGACTGTTGAGCCGAATGATACTGGTGAAATATCCGGTAACCGCTCTAGAACATGGTAGCAGACGCTTGTAACCTGATTACATGAAAAGATTTGAGAGTCGGTGGCTTATGAAAAGCCAACGAGGCTACATGGGATATGGCGTATAGTATGAGACGTAACCTTTTAAAGATCTATGCCAAGATAATCTCAACCTCAAGAAGGACGAGTTAGGGCTTGACCCTGTAAATGGGGTGGTAGTAGATTGTCTCACGAAGACCGCACGCTTCATTCTGATTAAGGAAACGTGGCCGGTAAGCCGTCTAGCTGAGGAGTTACCAGACATATTGTGAGGCTTCATGGAGTATACAGGACTATCGTCTCCGACAGGGATGGATGTTTCACCGCGAGATTTTGGCAGCAGGTACACACTACAGTGGGGACGAGTCTCCACTTTACCATTGCTTATCACCCACAAACCGACGGTCAGTCTGGGAGGACCATCCAGGTATTAGAGGACATGTTGCGAGCCTGTGTACTGGATTGGGGACATGTATGGCCTGATCACCTTCCCCTTGTAGAGTTTTCATATAATAACAGTTGGTACGCGTCTATTGGGATGGCTCCTTATGAGGCTTTGTACGGGCGGAGATGTCGTACACCATTAGGTTGGGAAGAGCCCAGCAGAGTTGATGGAGTACCTCCAGATCAGGTACAGGATTGCACCGCTCGGATTGCCCTAGTCCGAGAGCAGATGTTAGCAGCTCAGAGTCGTCAGAAGCCCCACGCCGACAAAGGCGTCGACCTTTGGAGTTTAGAGTGGGTGCTCAGGTGTGGCTGAGAGTGTCACCTACGAGAGGAGTCAGGCATTTCGGCATTAAGGGGAAGTTGAGTCCCCGATATGTCGGACCTTTTGAGATCTTGGAGAGAGTTGGAGAGGTGGCCTACAGACTAGCATTACCGCCGAGATTTGAGGGTGTTCATCCGGTCTTTCATGTATCTCAGTTGAGAGAGTACATCCCGGATCCGAGACACGTCATCAGCCATGAGGATCTGACAGTTGAGCCTGACCATACATTTGTAGAGTACCCCGTAGCTGCCTTGGAGCGCAGTACTAGACGTCTGCGGTCCAAGGAGATACCTATGTTGAGGATCCAGTGGTCTAGGAGGGGAGCTGATGAGGCCACTTGGGAGACTGAGGAGAGTATTAGACGTAACTATCCCGAGTTCTTTGCGGGGTTAGAGGTTACTCCTGTTTTGACGAGTTAGTACTCGGATGTTGTATTGTTTGACCTTTCAGATTTTTATACTGATTGAGTGATTACGTCTTATGTGACACATGTCTGCTGTTGATGATTGAGAAGTTGCTTGTAGCCAACGAAAATGTCTAGAAAATTAAATATACCAAAGGAAATGCGCGATTTAGAGAATTATTCTAAGTTTCGGGACGAAACTTCTTTTAAGGGGGCACTGATGTAATAACCGAAAATTTGAATTTCCGGTAAATTAAAATTAACCAAAGTCCGATGAAATAATCGTAAATAAACAAATAAATAAATAAAACGAGTTAGTTCTATCATTTTATGTGACCCAGATTCACATAAAATGATAAACTAAATGACCGGAAATAAATTACGTTTTTAATAATAAATTATAAATACGAAATTTAATTCCGTATTATTTAAACTCTTGCACAAAAAAAAAATTAACGAGTTACGAGTTCCGCTTTCGATTTTATGAGATCACCGCTCAATTGGGCCAACCCTAGGCCCAAGCCATCAGCCCACTTCCTAAGCCCATCATTAACCCTAAACTAATTAAAATTAACCTAATTAAACTAATCTAATTTAACCCTAATTCTAACCTATCTCACGCGATTGCCGCTCCTGCCTTTTCCCTCTCGCAAACACTCGAACTGCAGCCCCGCTTCTGCTCCCTTGCGATACGGACGACAACAGCCTCGGCGCCGCCCTCCTTCAGCCGGAGCCATTGCCGCTGGGTCCTGCGCCACCTTCCGCCGGCTCCGTACCGAAGACGCAGCCGTCTTTCCCTCGCCGTGGACCACCGTGCGACCGTTGGAGCCACCGAGCCGCGCCGCTTCAGACGCCCGCCGCAGTGACGCCGGTAAGGTTGTGCCTCCTTTCCTTCCGCCTCCCTCCTTTCCTTCCGCTTTCTGGTTCGATTCCGAGGCAGTAACCGTCTTCCTGCGCAGCCAGCCCCTTTGCCGCCGGAACGCTAGCCTTTGCCGCCGGAACGCCAGCCCTTTGCCGCCGGAACGCCAACCCCTTACCGCCGGACTGCAGTTCCGTAAGCTGGCTCCTCCACTTTTCAATTTCACTGTCATAAATATGTATGTGAGCTGCTGTAGTCGGCCTTGAGCATAGTTAACATAGATAGGTAGCTGCTGAATGTATACATAAAATGATAGAAATAAGGGGCTGCTGTAAATTCATTTATTCATTCAGCTTTGGACCTATAAACTGCCTATCTTGTCGGACAATTATTAAACGTTTGGATAAAGATCTACCTTTGAATTTTGGATATGTTATTGTCGGTATTGCAGTGTAGAACATACTGAAATTTGAGCCAATTCTGAGTTATAGTTTAGGAGATATGAGTTTATCAAGTTGGCTTCTCATGCAGTTTTCTAAGTGTGCTGAGTTTGAGGAAATTGCTTGCGATGCAGTTTTGTAGAATAAATTTGGAGGGGTTATTGACTTCTGTTAGACTTGAATTTCGGACAAGTTATAGTTGATATAGTATAGTATATCATACTAAAATTTCAGAAGAATCCATGTTATGGTTTGAGAGATATGAGGTTTCAAAGTTCAGTTTTATAAATGTGCTGAGTTGAGAAAAACAGCATGAGATGCTGTTTTGTGAGATAGTTTAGAATAGGCTTTTGATCTCTGTTAAGCTTGAATTTTTGATATGATATAGTTGACATCTTGTTGTAGATCATATTAAAATTTGGGAAGAATCGGAGTTACGGTTTGAGAGTTATTGTGTTTCAAAGTTGACGTTTTATATACGTGCTGAGTGTTAGGGAAAACAGCAAGTGATGCTGTTTTGTGAGATGATTTTGAATAAGCTCTTGATATCCGTTGGACTTGAATTTTGGATATGATATAGTTTACATATTGTAGTAGAACATATTAAAATTTGAGAGGCATCCAGTGAATGGTTTAGGAGTTATGATTTTTCAAAGTCTACTCAGATTTGGGCTAAGTATAGAATTTGTAAAGGGAGTAGTCAACTTTAGGAATTTTTATAAAACTGTTGAATGAACAGTTTGGAGAAATTCTTTCTCCTAAAGTTAGATAGGACATCATAGATAATTTAGGGATTTAATTCGGAATTATTATAAGCTGTTAAGAATTTTATATTTAGAACCGAAGTTAGACCTTTACAATTCTTCCGGAAAATAGAAACATAGGAAAAATGTCAGTTTGGAACCAAATAAAATTTTAGGAGTTAGAAAATAAATTTAGAACCTCAAATAAGAGATTAGACATGAATTCTAGATTTTCGAGAATTTCGGGACCAAGGGTAAAATGGTCATTTTACCCTAAATTAACACTGTAACTAGTTATGTCTTAATACATCATTCGATCGTAGAAGTTTTAGACTTCTAACTACGTGAGAGTGTGCTAATACACTTATCGCCTTTGACAGGCAACTGAGTTGCTACAGTTTACAGAACGAGTGGTTTACAAAGAGTCGAGCTGTATATCAGGTAAGTCCTTTGGGCTTACTTAGCTGACTGCTAAATATGAGTATAAATGATGATGGTGGTGTGTGATTGAAATGTTAGAGAGATAGGTTGTGATATATAATTACCGACCTATATTTTGGCCTAAGAGTAACGGGCGGTGGCATTCTGCTCAGTAGCTCGCGGGGCGCTGGGGGTTTCTTTCGGGACTAGTCCATACGTGGTTTGTAGTGATGCTACCAATGGAAGTCAGCTAGACCTACACCAGTTGGATAAGGAACGGAGGCGAGAACTAATAATAATTCTCGTGCCACAACTTAAATTGAATAATGTGAATCACTTAAATAATAGATAATAAACGGTTGAGTGCCAGCATGATGTTTGTTTATTTTGTTTCTGCTTGTGTTTGTGTTGTTATCATTTTTCTTATATTGGGATAGTTAGCTAACGGTTTATCCGTGTTGTAGATCTGTAGAGATAGACAGTTGCAGAGAGATCCGGAACGGATGGTCAGCCGGGTCCACGTACTCATTAGATGGGGACGGGGGAGTCTTCCATACGTCATACATGTTATGTATCTTTATATATGTTTGTAAGGCTGTCACATGTGTACGTTTATACCATTAAAAATATTATGTTTTAGAAATTGTTTTAAATACATTTGTGCCTTGTTGTAAGATCCAAGTAATGTTGTTGTTAAACCAAGGTCGGGACCCATTGTGAGGTCCTAACCAGTAGCTCCCCGAGTTCCGAGAATTTGGGGTGTTACATGGTTACACAAATTCGTCATTTACACAAGGTTTGGTTATACAAGTCTTTTATGTATTAACATTGTGTAATTGAATATGTATGCCCAATGCATTTTATGTAGTTGATATTTGTGTTTTATGTATTAACATTGTGTAATTGATCATGATATGATCTCTATTTACAGGTCCAATTATTTTTATTTTAATATTTAGTTTGACGGTATTTTCAAAGACCGGTATTCTCACCAAATTTTTAGAATTGCATTTTAACTTTAGCCTCTCGCAAAATTTTCGTGAGATTTAATTTTACGGTTTGGGTTAAATTTAATATTACGAAGGGTAATGTTAGTGTATATAGGTTAAAAATTGGAAGATGGATATGAGTTTAAGAGAAGTTTGAACAGAACTTGAGTGTTTAAAGAAAGGTTTGTGAGAGTTAGGTAGTTTTTGTTCTCACCAAAACATTATGTCTCCAAGTTCGCTGGATGAAGGGGAAGGTCAAACAGGTCAAATTCAAATACTGAGTAAAAATACTATTTCGATATCTATAAATTTCACTATGTTGTATTTTTTTATTTGTGTAGGATCTAATTTTATTTTTATTTTTTTTAACTTTACGATAGTCCTTCTTTTAACCAAAATCAAGGACCCGATTATTCGGGGATATTCGTAACGGACGAATGGTGAAAGATAGATACTCCATGATTGTTTGGGCTCGGACCGTGACGATGAAATATTTTACGGTGCTTACAATAAAATGGTCTTGATAAGCGTCAGATTCACAGAGTTACGGTATGATGCACTTAGCATGTGAACAATCCGGGAGCAAGAAGGTTGGAAAGAGAAAATTTATCGATTTAAATGATGTCTCGGTGAAGACTCGGCACAACCATTCGAAGAAATGTGGTTGTCCATTTTAGCTAAATGGATATGAACAAGCAAAAGATGTATGGAGGTTGGCGGTTGAGCGAGGATTTCATAACAACGCGTTGCCAAAACACTTAGAAGGTCACGCTTTTACCGGTCGTTTGACGAATGAACAATTTCGTGATGTGGAAAGGGCAATAGTGGCCGGAACGACACCGAAGATTGTTCATGAGATGTTGAGACAAAAATTATGAAGGTAGTTGGTCGAGGAGGCAACATGTATACAATGTGTGGGTGGAGATTCAAAGATTAAAACAAGGAGTAATGAGTCCGACGCAATTACTATTCGACATGTTGTCGGAAAATAAAATAATTTTTGGTTTCAAGGAGTTTGACGATGGAATCTTGCAAGACATTGCATTTGCCCATGAGAAATCTTTATGAGAGAAATATCAGTATTTCATGATCATGGATGCCACCTACAACACCAACATCTAAGCTTTAAATACGGTAACTTTCACCATTTTATTACTTTGAGTTACTAATGTAACTAATTTATTTTTGTCTTTTAGGTTCAAAATGCCATTTTTGGAAATTGTTGGTCAACTTGAGATTTCATTGGGTTTTGCGTTTATGACAAGGGAAGATGTTGATACATATAATTGGATTCCGCGTCAGGTCGAAGGGTGGTGTCAAGAGTCTAAATACCAACCGGAGGTGATAGTGACTGATCGGGGTTTTGAGGGTCATCCCTTGGGTTTTTCTAGATGCATCTCATTTGTTGTGTTCGCGGCACGTCGACCGCGGGATATAGGGACACGTCTTCAGAAAGACAAGGTCAGTAATTAAGCTACAAACAGGTATCAAGCAATGACCGAGCATTGGGGTAATCGGTGGGGATTGATGCATTTCTTGAACATGACGTGGATATATCATGAGGAGAAAATTACAAGTTACTTGGATGAGCAACATTTTGACCTTGGTAATCAAGCTACAAACAAGTATGTTTCGTTTTAATAATGTTATCTTTTGGATTACTAGCATTGCATATTTTTAGTTCAAGTAAGACTAATGTAATGTTTAAAATAAACTTAATGTGTAGGGCTGAATCTACACACTTGCTTTGAAGAAGAAATTTGATACATCTAAGTTCCGACTCTCGACGTGTCTGAAGCATATCAATTTGATGTTGAAGGATCAATTTCGTTGATTGATGGCGTAATTGGAGCAATCCCGTTTCAAGACTCAGAGTGATGTTGCAAACTTACCGATGTTTCGCCAACTATCGGATAGGGTTTCCGATATATGCCTACGGAATTTATATGCGGCATACATCACACTATTCAAAGGAGATTAACTTGAGAATTGTGTATAATGCTTTGCGCGGTCGTCTACCAGATTACCTTGCACATGAAACTACGAGTATCATGAGAGAAGGCCGGGTTTTCCTCGAGACGAATGTCCATGTATTTTGGCGTGAGATTGATTGGTTCGGGGTTCAGTTAAGTGGTTTAGACGGACCAGTTGAGATCATTGAGAACAAGGTTGCTCTCACGGACATTCCGAAAGGCAATCGAGTTGGGTTCCTTAGATGAGAACCAAGTTCGACAATTAGGTAACAGTTATTTGACTTATTAGTTGATTTATTTTTTGTATTTTAAGTTTAAATTTTATTTTTGAGTTATTAGTTAATTTTATTTTCGTCTTTTACGTTATTTTTGAAATATTTATTTATATATTTTTGTATGTTAGGCATCTTGTGGAGGTCGTGCAAAATCCAAAGACATTGAATATGAAAAATCCTAATGTCCAAATTCCCAAAGGAAGACCGAAAAAGGACACCGGGAGAAAAAGGTCGGCGTTTGAGCATGTTCGAGATGATATTAGTTAGACAAGAAATGATAGGGAGAAGATAAATCAAAGGAGGGACGAGGAATCACCGGTCATTGTTAGTGGTTATAACTTTGGTGTAGGGAACTTCGAGTCATTCATGGTTCCATATGTTGTGCACTTGCAAAAGTATTAGGTGATGAAAATTGTGGATTTAGAGCTCTTGATGTGTTGTTGGGTTTCGATGAAGAGAAGTGGACTGAGATGTGTTTGCATGTGGAGGGAATTTACTACGAACCCACATCGATACATGCCCTCATTCCTCTTGGAGATGAAGTTGACGATTTTGCACACCGTCTGAACTGGCTACAACGGGGTTGTTTTTCTCCAAATTTCTACTAGTTTGAGATGCTTATACTTGGTGTATTGTTCACCACTATTTACTAGTACACCCTCGTTTATTTAGATTGGTTCATGTCACATACATGTCTTCCCCTAACCCAACAAGAAACCGCACCGAGTCACCCCCGCCTACCAATACCTTGTTTCTTTGTGGGATAATCACACTTCTCACTTTGTTGCGGAATGTTTATAAGTTTTACAATGCCGTTTTTATTCTTATGTAAATTATACTAACTATTTCATTTACCTATACTTGTGTATAGATGCGGTGCTCTGAAGGATGCTCGTTGCCACCAATATTGAATGCTTGTTTACATCTTCATGATGATAATGCGGCAGGGTTAGAGGTACAATATCAAGCACGCACACAATAATTTCAAAGATTACGAGCATTGAATAATCGACCAAGAGTGTATTTATGTTTGTCATAAAATGCATTGTAATTGATCTTTTCTTAATGTATGTTTGTCTACTTATACAAATGTATTTTTGCTCATTTATTTGGATCAATTAGACAAACTTTGAAAATAACACAAACAAAGTCGATGAAATACAAACATAGTCCATCAAAATGATATATATATATATATATATATATATATATATATATATATATATATATATATATATATATATAGAATCATACTCCCATGTAAACAGCCCTTATAGTGTACAATGAAAACAAATAGTAGCCCTTGATCTGATTAATCTAAAGGCTGAAAATTAATATAAATATTCAATGAAAAATTCAGCACACTCTCCTCATTGGAATGTGTAATACACTCTCCAAAATAAGGCAATTACAATATTTTAGAAAAATTATAAATGAGATCTTCTTCCACTATTTTAGGGAGTTACAATATACAGAATCTTCCAATTAATATCAACAAAATCGATCAAAGCAATATCAATTATATGGATGATACGTTTTGCTGAAACGCCATATACTCCATTGTCGCCGGAAGAACTAAACATATTTTTGCCGGAATAGTTAACAGTAAGTGTATCTTTTTCAGTATACAATATTCTCATCAACAAACAACGGTTGATTTGTCCTCAATTTTTTCGTTTTTCATCAATATATGTCCTCAATTGTTCGGTTGATTTGTGTAGGGGATTCAGGCAAGCAACAGATTCGGAATCAATGGAAGAAGTTAACTGAACGTGGAATAACATAAACAGTTAAAGTAATATGTTAACGGATATTTGGTTTCATATTAACGAATATATTTGAATATACCACAGAATACGATTCGGTGACGGTGAAGGTTTACCTAAATATCAACTATTAAACAAACTCGTATTTAAATTATCATAATAGAAATATTTATTGAATTTTTTTACAGATTTCCCATGTGAAAGAGATTGGGATGTTGATGGATCCGGCATTGATGCTAACATGGAGAGTATGGATGAATTTTATGAAGCAGTCTTACCTAAATATCAACCACTCGGTTTTTGTTCTTCAAACGGCTTGAGTCATTTTACAGTCTTACGTTTTTTTATCATTATATGTCCACATTTATCGGTTGATTTGTGTAGGACATTCTGGCAAGCAACATTTTCGACATCGATGGAAGAAGGTAAGTGAATGTGAAACATCATACACGATTAAATTAATATATCAACAGATTTTTGGTTTCATATTAACGAATATATGTGACTATACTTCCGAATACGTTCTATAACATGGTTACGAAAACAGATATGGCATCGGTTATGGTTTACCCACTCATCAAACATTAAACATACTCGTAATCGTTAGCTATATTTCAATTATCAGATTATAAATATGTAGTGAATTTTTTACAGATTCCGGAAATAAAAGGGATTGGGATGTTGATGGATTCGACATTGATGCTAACATGGAGAGTATGGATGATTTTTATGAAGCAACGGCAAATGAAGAGCTCAACGGTGCAATAGACATGACGCAATCACCGGCGAAAACAAAATATTGGACTCCACAGTACGATGAATCCATACATCCATGTATTGAAATGTGTTTCAAGACACCGGAGGAAGGTATCGATTTTTATAAGGCGTATGCTAAAAAGGTTGGTTTTGATGTTCGTTTGTCATCTTCCCGTGTATGCACACAAGACGGGACTCTATTGCATCGTCGCATATTGTGTAGTCGTTCTCAAGGAAAATGTACTCACTACCGGAAAGTGTCAAAGAGTTTCACTCTTTATATCATGTACGTTGTGAAACTTGTCTTAGATGAATGTGATATTTTGTAATCGGTGAACTACTATAATGAATTCTATAACCAACTGTGGTGTTACTTGTTATATTTACTCGATCATACGCACTTAATTCAATCATCTGAATCCGGTACACGTACAATATAATATCCAGAACTTATATCGAATATATTCGGCAACTATATCCTTTATATTCCATACTTATATCGTTTATATTCAATAAGAAGAACACTTACTAATCTATCATTTTTTTGTATGGTTATCGGTGTTTGCATACAAGATAACGTTCGTCTTTCTATGTTGGCTGTGTTATTCTCACCGTTTTTGTGAAGACAAATTATTTCCAAAAAAAGAACCATTGATAGAAATATTATTTCCGGTAATATAGAAATATTTATAACTATATTCGTTAATATAGAAATATTATTTTCGGTAATCTTGTTTGTAATACGATTACATTTTATAGTATTGAAACACCAAATAAGAAAGGGTAAACTCCATTACCCAAGTGTACATGTTGTGTTCATTAACATATGACACACTAAAATATTATATATCCGGTTACTATATCTTGTATATTCTATAAAATATATCGTTCATATTCGGTAAAAAGTACATTTTCTAATCCGTCATATTATCTATGGTAAACGGAGTTTGCATACAAGATAACTACCGTCTTCGTATGTTTCCTCAAGTGTGCAGGTTGTGCTCTTTAACATACAACACCTAATATATGAAGCATCCATTAACTATATCATGTATATTCTGAAATTATATCGTTCATATTCGGTAATGAATACACTTACTAATCTATCATATTATGCATGGTAAACGGTGTTTGCATACAAGATAAAGATTGTCTTCCAATGTTTGTTGTGTTATACTCACTGTAGCAAAAGAGTTTTCCGAAACAACATATCAAAAGAGTTTGACAATGTAGCATAAAACTTTGACATTAATATAGACAGGAGTGTCAAACGCATTAATCCCTACATAAGTGATTCAAATATCCAAAAAGAGAAAGAAACTGTAGCATATAGTTTTGACATAGTGTAGCAAAACAGTTGTCCGGAACAACATATCAAAATAACAACTTGAATCGTCTATTCCTCATCATTCATAGCATTGTCAGTCTTCAATGCCCCTCTAGCAACTATACGCGGTATTTCTGGCAACACTGTGTTTTACCATGTCAAGATTTCTGAAATCTTCCATGTGATCAGTTGATATTATGCACTTGTTCAGTTCGTAGTTGAAAACGTCGTACATTTCTTCGAACTCAACGCTCCCTTCGTCACCAATTGAAAGTAGTTGCGTACAAGTCTGTAACAATTTTTAACGTTATCTTCCACACAGAAACAAAACAGCTATTAGCGAATAAAAAAGTAGTATGCTATCGAATATAAATAATAAAAGGACCGAATAGCGAGTTGTATTTCCAATTTACCGTGCATTAAACCCACACAAAAAAGATCTTTGGTGAATTTTCGCCTCTAACACCAATCATTTATGAACAGACAAGTATTGAATGGCTGCAGCCTAACTCGCATTCGACAGGGCATGAACGAACATTCAACAACAATGGACAACCAATCCAATTCGGCAACCATATTTCAAAATAAAAAAACAAATCAGAAAAGCATAATCGGAATCAATGCACCGGAAATTACATTGATATCGACAATACCTCGAGTGACGGAGGAGAGCGGCGAGACGAACAATACCCTAATCTGAATGACGATTGACATTGAAATGGTGATTAGGCCGTTGTGTGCGCCGAATACCGGCGCACACAACACCGAATACTGGCGCACACAGCACCGAATACCGGCGAACACAGCACCGAATGTAGATTGGAGGTCGAGCACAACACCGACGAGACCAACAGCGCCGAATACCCGATGAAGAAGACGACACGGAAAACTGTAAAAGATTTAGGGGTTTTATTTGAGGGTATTATTTTAGGGAATATTATATTAATCCGCAAAACCCTAATCGGAATCAATGAACCAGAAATTTCATTGCCGTCGACAATACCTCGAGTGACGGAGGGGAGCGGCGAGTCGAACAATACACTAACTGGAATGACGATCGGCACTGAAATGTTGATTAGGAGGAAGAACACAACACCGGCGAACACAGTACCTAATGTAGAATGGAGGGGGAACACAACACCGGCTTGACCAACGACATCGGATACTGGAAGAAGAAGACATCATCGATGGTATGCTTGAGGACGAACAACACGCGATCTTGATTAGGCGGAAGAAGAGGAAGCAATAACCGTAAAAGATTTAGGGATTTTATTTTAGGGAATTTTAATATTGGGGTAGATATGGTGAGGTGTGTATCACACTCCTATTACTTCCAAATATGCAGTTTTAATTTTATTTTTATATTTTTTTTCCTTAAAATCTCACTTAATCATAGCCATTCATTATAACAATCCAACGAATATAATTCGTTCTCATTGAACACTATAAGGGTTGTTTACATGGGAGCCAAATATATATATATATATATATATATATATATATATATATATATATATATATGTATATATTCCATCTAAATGGAAATAGTTATATTGCGTTGGTTGACTAGGTTGTGTGTCATAATCTCCTCAGTGTCTCTCCAATGTTGTGTCACCCGATGGTCAGGCTCATGACCACCTAACACCCATTCATGACTCTCACAATAAATTGAGTCGCAAGAGAAGATCGTATCTTGAACCAACACCCATCCATGACTCTCACAATAAATATGGGTGATAATAACGGACTTACCAGTGCATGTACCATGTTGTGTCCTGTCACGGGACATACACATACAAAGTACCCTGAATTGAGCTCAAACATACAGACAAGTGACGGGTCTTCCACATATAAGTCTCGGGTGCAAAATCCAACATGTAGTTCCTCCCTAAGTCTATTCTCCGCCTATGTACTAGTACAATGGGTGAGAGATGTCGTAGATCCGTAATTGTCAATTGGTGAAGGTAGATGTCGTCTCAAATTATCGACTATATTATTTCTTACTCTACATATATGTTTGGATTGAATCCAGTGAAATTTATGTAGTAGTTCAATAAATAGGTTTGCAATTAACACTTCAATTTTTCAATGCTTGTTGTCACTGTTATTTGATAACATTAATAAATGATTATGACAGATAAATTAGCCCCCTTGACCATGATATGATCTCTAATCACAAACTCAATTATCATTTCAATTTTAATATTTAGTTTGACGACTTTTTTAATTTTGAATAGAAAAGGTTTCAACTCCGATAATTGATTTGTTGATGGGTTTGTTGAGCACTAAGAGCAAGTTCACCAGTTCAATTTTAATCTGTCGTCATATAGATAAAGTGATGTGGTGGCATCCATTGTTGAAAAAATAATGTCCACCCATTTGTTATCCGGTTTTCATAATGTTAGAATTTTGACATTTGTTGTGACATTTTTTAACCGGTTATCAACAATACTATATTCATATATGTAGTCACATATCATAAAAAAATTTAAAATAGTTTTTTTTAAAAATATCTAGACTTAATCAATTTAAAATGAGTATTTTTATTATATCTTATTATGATTTTATTTTAAAAAATAATAAAACAAAATATTTGTATAAACGCATCATTTTAAGTTATAAACTTTTACATTAAAATTATATTATTGTATGTTTGTATAAATAAAAGGGTAGCTTTTCTTCAAAAAAACCTTTCAAATTATATCACTAAAAATAATAAATAAATGAAATCACATTGAATTTAACCGGTTAACAAACAAAACAAGTGAAAACACACGTTCAGTGGTAATGAATAATATTTGACTCAATGTCATTTAAACAAATAATTTTTGACATTTTGACCCAACAAGTGAACTTGTTCTAAGGTAACCACATTTTCTGTATGATATGTAATCACAAACCTGGTAAATGTTATTCAAATTCAAATTTTGAACCATCAAAATTAGAATGGTTTCTCGATTTCACCCACTTACTATTCTTTTGGTTCAAAATTATTTATTTATTTATCATTTCAAACTTCTAGTTGTTCCTCCATGCTACCACTATTGTATGCCATTATTTGGTATTTTATAAATTCGATGACATTTTTCATTAGAATTATTTTAATTTTTTTTTACCAAATACCTACCATGATGACAACTTTTGTTAAATAAAGACTAGATTTTGATTTTAGGACTTGTAAAAAGATATTTTGTTTAATGTTTTAATAGCTTTGTTTATTAGTGGTGTTAAATATATTTAGGTGCTTTTAGTAACACCTTTTCACAAGCTTATGAAGTTTACGAAATGAGTGATTGAGAGTCCAAACATTATGCTATGTTATGTAAGCTTAATTTTTTTACTTCACAGTCTACATGGAAGAAGCTTATGAAAATTGATGATCAGTGTAATTTATCAAATGATATATTACAAATATAATCCTACAAAAAAAATCATATTTAAATATAAAGTAGACAATGTTTGGTAATGTTACTCTTACACCAACTCAACAAGCTTTGTTCTCCCCAAAACCATCAAGATTACAAAAATAATATACACCTTCAATTAGCTAGCTATTTCCAGCTACTTAATAAGTTTCAATTCAGCTATCAATAAGCTTCAACTTCAACTGTGATAAAATAGTGGTTCCTAAATGGACCCTTCTTTGAGGTAGTTCAAATTGCCGGTGTATAGTGACATACATTTTTCTTTCATCTAGGTATTTATGGTTAGTAGTCTATTTTTGGATAGTCGCCAAAGAAGTTTTAAATTTTAGAATGGGTATCCATGTTCCAATCCAATCACATGTAGATATGGTACTATATTGATTTTTATTTTCTTCCAACAATTTGATTGTAGATTTTATAGAAAACCATTCATTTTTACCTTTTCTTCGATATAGTATATCATGAATTTTTGGGATGAATATGTTAATTATTTTGTTTAGTATTTCTTTTTTTTTTACTGAATGGGTAAGAGATTAAGAATTGTTACCATCTGTTGATTACTCATCCTATTGCATCATTTCAGACGATGACTTCAACTAATGTCGGAATCGTTGAACCAGCTGCAGGACTATCCTATGTTAGTATTTCTTGTTAGTGTGTAAGTCCTTTGATTCCTCCTTTAGTTTCGTGTTATTTCATTCATTTTTTTCATTGATAAAGTGATTCCTGGGTTTTTTTGCTAATGTTATTTTTGTTATTGGCCTTCGTGTATAAAGTTTTTCGAGCACCCAATTATCCATCCAAAAGTTGATTGATTTTCTGTATTCAACATGTCATTGATGACCTTGTTTACACTCTTTTAAAAGTTTTACTAAATTACGCACTTATATGACATTGTTCCTTTTTTCCCCCTTATAGTTTAGTATATTTGTGTGTTTTAAGTATTTTTCTTTAATAATTTGTACCAAAAATATTGGGTTAACCATACTTTTTCACAATAATTTTATTCATAAAGATTTATTTGTATCAACAAATTTTCTCAAACTTGTCCCGTCTTTATTTTGTGGTGGACAAACTTCATTGTAGTTGATCAAAGTTGTGTTATTTTTTTTAAAAAAAATATCCGATAGTATTTATCAAGATTTTCATGAATGTTATTTGTGATGATAAAACTTTGCATAATGAATATTGGTTTTGCATCCAAAATTGTCTTGATTAATGTACTTCTTACTTCAATTCATAAATATTATATTTCCATTTAGGTAGTTGTTTCGTTATTTATTTGTGAAGTATTTGAAAGTGTGTTTATTGATTTTTGGATGAGTTGGCTAACTAGGCAGTTCATGTATCAAGATGTATAAACTATGCCCTTTTGTTTATATGTTGATAAACTAGACCCCTCTAAATTTTTATAAAAAGATAAATTATAAGCAAAATTAAAGATTCTCCATAAATCATGATCTTTCTCTCTCCTTAATTAACTTTATTAATTTGTCTAATTAAATAAGCTAATTATTTTAAATCGTTAATTAAGGAACTTATTGTTATCGTTTTTCTTCAAACGTGAGATGTGAATTGAGCGTCTACTTTTTCGAAAAAAAAGACGTTGCTTTTCTTCTGCTATGGTGTTCTTCATAATTCGTATTTAGATGTTGATACAAGTATGTGTAAGATATGTACATAAGAAAATCTGCAATATAAATTGAGGTGTAAGATATGTACATAAGAAAATGTAATTTGCTTATGTATATGTTAACTTACTTCCGTATGTGTAACATATGTACATACGAAAGTACAATATGTAGATAAGAAAAGATAATTTGCTTATGTATATGTTTAACTGTATTGCACTATTTTATACATTATGTACGCCAACACAAGTGTCAT
Organism: Fagopyrum esculentum; assembly: GCA_033239045.1. Taxonomy (NCBI): domain Eukaryota; kingdom Viridiplantae; phylum Streptophyta; class Magnoliopsida; order Caryophyllales; family Polygonaceae; genus Fagopyrum; species Fagopyrum esculentum. The sequence goes on along the minus strand of BSUD01000006.1, from coordinate 125,590,675 downwards.
TTACCGTACGTGATTATGCATTGATTTGTGTAAAATTTATGTACTTGGAGAAATTATCGAATTTGGAAGAGACAATTAATAGAGAATGATGAGGTGTCATCATGGAGAAATTGCTGGCAAACAACGAAGATGAAGAAACGAAAACGAAGCTTAGAAGACGGTGGAGACGAATAACAAAGATGATATCTTCAATCGGCTTCAATGGAGACGGTGAGAGAACATACAATATTTTTGGCTTGAAATCCGGTGATTTGATATAAGAATGACGGAAAATAGTCCACTCAATAGGATTTATAGAATCATCAAAATAAAGTTTCCAAAATATTTCAAACGGTTTATCAATTTTTGGTAATTTTTTTATTTCAATTTTAATTAACCACCCAATTCACCTTCCTTAATTGTAGCCCTAACTACCCACTTATCAATTTTAATTAACCACTCAAATCATCATCCTTAATTGTAGCCCTAATTACCAATTTTATCTTTATTTTTTAATTTGATTTTTTTAGGGGTCTAGTTAATCTACACTAAATAAAAAGGGTCCTATTTCACCAATCTTCTCTTGATTTTTCCATTCATGATTGAACAACCTAGATATTGTAAGATATTTGCTATGATCCATACCTAAAATGCATTTTAAGTGTCCGATTAGATTAATGTCTATATTTGTTATATTGTAGAACATTGACTTTTACTAATTCACTTTTTGTTTCGAGATGACATCATTATTATGAAGGATTTTCCTTTATGACTAGGTAGTGTATCGGATTGTGTCATCTACAAAAGACACGAAGGAGATAGCGGTAATTTTTAAAGAGTAATTCTAATTTGGTATAGGTTTTGATTACATTATTGTTGTAGCATTCGGGTCAAGATTTTCTCACCAAGGATGAACAAGTATGGAGATAGTGAGTCACTTGTCTTAATTGTTTTTAGGGTAGAATAGTCTAGTAGGGTTGTTTGTTTTTAACAAGCACCGAGAACAAGACCGTAGCCATGCATTCACGAATCGATCCGATGAATTTTTCGGGGAAGAAATGTGTTGTTTGTAAATTATTTAAATGTAATATTACGTCGAATACATACTATGTTCAAGGCGAGAATAAGACAAGCATCAACTTAAATATGATACACCAACGACTTCCAAAAACGAGGTCTACGATTTAAAAATTCAAGTTGGGAATTTAAAGACACTTACTCAGGGGCTAGTTGAATGAAAACTAAAAATAAATTGCATTAATCAGGATTCTATCAAAATCATCCAAACATCATATATCTCTTAGGCATAATCAAATAACTTGTAATTCGAAGGAGAGTAGCTCCAGTTCAATATTCAATAAGAAGATAATCGTGCTTACTTTGTTTTCTCCAAATCAAACATCGTGTTTCTCCCTTTATTTTTCTTTCTTTTAATTATAAATGGTAGAAAATTGCTTAGACTTACGATTTGGTTCATATTCAACACATAATTGAGCAAAATTGAACCCTAAGAATACTAAACGAAAAACTCAAATTTAGTGGACACCAACAGAAAAAATCAAAACTCTGAGGATACCAAATATAATTATTTTATTTTACATGTAAAATCAATACAAAATGACAAATGAAAGTAGGAGTTCTATGTTCTTAATATCTAGTTAGATGTAGGGGCGTAAATGGGATGGGGATTCCCCGAAATTCGTGGGTATTACCTGTCATGGGGACGGGGATGGGAAAAACTCTGATTTCTCACTTGGGGATGGGGACGAGGATGAAGATGGGAGTATCCGCCCCGCTCCCCGATTCGAACCCAAACCCTCTAGGGAACCCCGACGGGTAACCCGATGGGGATCCTTGACAGGTAAACCGATGAGGATCTCCGACGGGGAATATATCGAGTATAGATAAATAAACAAATTGTATTCATATAACAACTTCATTGTAGTTTCATGTTTAATTCAAAAAGTTTTGATGATTACTAAAATTTCGAACTATATAAACTTTTGTACTTTAAGACTACTCGTTCCTACTTACACAAAGCGTATTTTAACTTTAAATATTTATTTGATAATTATATGTGTAAATTATGCTAATGCTAACCTATATTAATTTGATTTTGTCTAATTTTACATTTAGTATCCGAGTCAATGTTATTGTAAATTCCTAATTAAACGGGATGAAGATTTTTACGGGAAAAACCCATAAAATTTTAAAATGGGGAAGTTCAACGGCGACGGGGATTCCCCGACGAGGACGAATATCCGACGGGACGGGGATGGGGTCAATTCTCAATACCCGAACAGGAATGAGTATAGGAACGGGGGCTTATAATAAACGGGTACGAGGATGAATAGGGTACTCTCCGAACCAAATCCGACCAATTGACACCCCTAGTTAGATGTTGTGATCGATTCGAACTAAAATTACAAAGAAATATAACCGACAACTTAGCAAAATAAGAGTTTAGGAGGGTGCTTGCAAGAAACAAACATATAAGGGTGATTTTATACATTTTTCTGAAAAACCAAAATTGGTTTCTTGTATGATATAGTGCCAGATGGTGTCAATGTCATGTTAAAATGTAACTTAGAGCCAACCCCCTTTTGGGAATAAATAATCTCAACCATTTACCCCATCACAACTTTATCAACAAGTCACGATCGATCCCCTTGCCCTTTTTCACTCACAAGTTTTACAATATATACTTCATATGACAAGTAATTTCATCTTGCTACGCAACCATCCAATTACACCTTATAATGTACTCTCGAGGGACCACGAAGCTTCCTCCCTCTTGGATCTTTCCCCAACCACTTTTAACACCCTACCATTTCATATTTTGTTCGGTTTTTTTTAATGATGTATTTTTGTGCGTTTTTCCCCTCATTTGTTGTGATTTTTCGAAACGGTTAGTCTATTTGTCGATCTTTTTTCGACATATCGATCCATTTGACGGCACGCCATCTATTGAATGGAACCGCTTCCCTTTATCTAATAAAAAAAAATTGTAATCATAATAGTTTACACATTTATCTTCATTTTCAATAAAATAAAAAGAAGAATAAGAAAATTAGAGGATTTTAAAAAAGATCTTGATAAAATACATTAAAATAATAAAAAGTGATTAAGATCTTTTTATTGCTCAAAACTTACTTTTTAAAGCTAGATAGTATTAAATAATTTATTTCTTCTGTTGGATTTTAAAGTATTTTGAATATCCCAATTCGAATAGATGAGCGAGAGAAAATAGAAATTTAAACTTGACCTAAAAACAAATGTTCTCAACGAACAGAATATTGAACCAGTATTTTCATTTCTAACGGTAAAAATCAACTCGATTGCATTGGAAGGTTAGTTGCTAAAATATCTCACATTCAACCTAACTTCACCAAGAGTATCACACTTACATAGGAAATCAAGTGTCAGGAGGGTCCAGCTTTGCTGAATTTACAGCTAAACACATCCAAATTCTTCCTTGTTGTCCAAGTAATTCGTTTTCGACACCTGTTCACACGGCGAGAGCGAAAATCACTGCAAATGAAGATCAGGTAGTATAGCATAAGGAGGATCCGGGTTTGAATGCAAGACCATACATGATACTACATAAGATTCATAACATAAATACAGTTCGAAAACGAGTTTTCGTCATTCTCACAGGCTGATGATCCAATTAAAGAGAGAATGAGTGGGGATTTAGGTCATTCTTGAATTAATAAGGATCAATTTCTACGCCTTCTGTAGGATTCAGAATTGTCGGCCCTCCTGCCCTTTGGGGATCGAGATCGTGCACTTCGCCTGTCTCTTCGGTATGGAGGGTCTCTATCATGATGACGGCGAGGTGAATAGCTCCGGGAATGTCTCCGTCCTCTTCCTGGATAATATTCAAACCGACAACTAGGTTTTAAACCACAACAAAGCGCTATGAATCTAACTAGTAAAAAAAAAACATGATTTATATAGATACTTTGGAAATGTGGGCCTTAAGTTCCTATAGTAGGTAATTTTAAACATTTGAATAATCTTGTTCAGCTCTAGTCTTTGGAAGTTGGAACATGATTCTAAACTTCTGCTGAATTCCAATTCCAAACCTTTGTGAAATCCTCAAGAACTTCATAAGTTACAATGATAGTGGTAATAAGGTGCAGCACATCATCTTCATCAGATCACCTAACTTTGCTCAGCTCACAAGAACCAACAACCAGCTCATTTCCTATTACCACCTAATAGGCTTATGTCATGAACTGGTAAGTGGCACTAACCACCAGTTCATGACATAAGCCCTGGGCTAGGTAACTTAGACATATGAAACATGATTGCTATAGCAGGGTAAACATATTACCAATTTCCAATATATTTTATATAATTATTACTACTCGAGCAATATTCTAAACCAAAATTTTGATTGCATACCATCACCACCGTGTTTCTCTTTCAGGCCTTGATATCTTCCCGGAGTTGGAGTCCTTCCACGACTTCTTTTTGCCTGGCATATTTTAACAATGCATACTTTAACAAATACGAAATTAAAGTTTGCCCTCTTTGAAAAATGGCAATATGAAAAATAAAGTAGATCTTTCACCCAAAAAAAGATCCATACATGCAAAAATGTCCCAAATTATTACAGCATGACTCTTTTGCAAGTCTAAGGAAACCTTCAAATAAAGCAAAAGAAAATTCTAGAATTTATGACAAATATAAAACCCTAATCATCCACTTCAAAGTATTCAGACTTAGTTCAAGTTCTAATAACAAAAAAGCGAGGATAATAAAGGTCATTCCATATACCGAAGCATTAAGGAAGCAACAAGAAAGAGAAAATACCATAACAAGAGTATTAAGGCTTTTGATATACCAGTTAATTACCATCTTAGGGCTTTTGATATTAAAAGAAGGAAATAAACATCCATGTCAGTTCCTGTTTCTGATGTAGAAAATGTATTAAGGGCCTACAAGCCTTGCAAGTTAGTTGAAATTGAATCGATGATGACTAAGTCGATGCAGAACTCAAGTTGACTTGACTCTTTAGAGGATAATTGTGCATTCGATGGAGACACAGATATAACCTGCTGCCAAAACTTATTAGGCAACATTTCCAAGGAAAAAAAAGCATGCAGTTCAAATGTGCAATACAATATACATTTGATAAGCCATCGGTACCTTTTCCACCGTGATCAAGCGACCTTCAAGAACAGTACGATTAAGATATTTGATACAGCGATCAGCATCTTCAGTATTTTCCATGGTAATAAATGCAAAACCACGGGATTCCTTGCTACGAGGATCAGTGACCAAATTGCACTCAGTAACCTACAAGGAGAGTAACTAATCATATCCAGTTCTACACATATTGTAGCAGCAGATAATTATTTATCAATGCTAGTTGATACATGTATCATTGAAAACAATAACTCAGATTTTGCTATCTTGCTTGCAAAAGAGAGAAAAAAAGAAGATATTGATGCTTGGAAGCATGCCCAATCCAATCCAAAGTACAATAAAGTAAACCCACTTCCAACAGTATAAAGTATCTACAAATTTGGGATCAAATCATCCTAAATTTATCATCCAAGCTTAATTTATCAGACATTTATTCCGATACAAATAAGCTGCAAAAACAGCTAATCATAGTCATAGATAACATATTATGATATAAAACCGAGCAATACTCCTGAACAAAAGTCACTAGCATTAGTGTTTTACACTTCAATGCGTAGCATTCAACAAAAGTGACGGCGACCCATACAAACAAGCGTCAAAAACAGCTAATCACTAGTGTTTTACCCTTGTAATGTAAGATAAACGAGGAATAGGCACAACTTACAACAATATGGATGCAAATAAGAAGAGTAGAATAGGCATTCACTAGAGACCAACTTGGTATAGTTGACACAATAGTTTGCCCACGTTACCATGTCTGATTGGAAAAAAATTATACCGTACAGTTGAATAATACTAAAACAAGGCTTTACCTTTCCCTCCTTGCCAAAGTACTTCTTGAGATCACTGGAAGTTACTCTAGTTGATAAGCCAGTAACGTACAAATTGTTTCCCGGATTTGATGCATTTGGACTCCTTTACAAACAACCAAGAACATCATAGGTGAATTACTTTTTTTTGGTGATACATCATAGGTGAATTATTAAAGAATTATTAAAGAGAACCTCCAACGTAAAAAATCCAGCTAAACTGGCTGCAGAATATGTATCCCAATCACCCAAAAAGCAAGGACCCAAGATTTTCCATCCAAGTAATATCTGTAATTCGAATGCCCTAAAATGTACCTTGAACGGCTATGCCTAGACTTTGACAAGGACCTTGACCTAGACCTCGACCTTGCCGGTGGTGGAGACTTGGATTTGGATTTGGACTTCGATCTTGACCTCGATCTCCATCGATGGCCTCTTGGCGATCCAGGGCCATCATCTGAAGGTGACCTGAAAGCAAATTCGATATTAAATACAAGCAAACAAGAACAAAATTGAAGTCCTCCATGAAAGTTGGCCAAAGAACTGACCTATTGTCTCTGGAATCCGACATCTAGGCCGAAATTGAAAATTATGATTCAAAATTCTCGCCCTAATTGCCACAAAAGAGTAAAGTTAAATCAATAATGTGTACTGCCAAGTCTGAAATTATTCAAGGTCAAAGAATAAACAATCAAACTATTCAGCTGCAATTTCATGGATAAGAAATACAAAACGAAGAATAGATTGAGATCGACATTCACCTCTATCGGAGGTTCTGACTTCTGACGAAGCAACGACCCAGACTGAACAAATACGAAAATGACAAATGCTCACAATGTCGCCTTTTTCGCTTTTTTTTTTTTTTGAGAAATAGACGGCTTATAAATTGGATATTTCTTAGAATGAGCCTCTTCTGTTAAAATGGGCCGCTTAAACACGAGGCCCATAAAATCATATGGGCTTCATAGCCCAAATAATAATTTTGTAACTCCTAAATCTGAAATGAAATAAAAATAAAATAAAAATATCCAACCTACAAGTAAGATGAGGTTTTTTTGCAATAAGTTCAGCTTTATCACCTATCACCTAAAAGAAAAGAAAAACAATAATAGAAATCAATTAATGAAACCAATTAACCCAAACAGCTGCACAGCATTCGGCTGTTTCTTGCTTGCACAATTAATGTTATTATCACCTAATCGGAAAAAAACTGAAAACCAATTATGACCAATATATATATGGAGAATTATTCAGGTACGGCCCTCTTTTTGCGGTACGGCCGTACGGTCGTACCGCAGGGCGACACGTGTCCCGAAAAAAAAAAAAAAAAAAAAAAAATTTTTTTTTTTTTTTTTTTTTTTTTTTTTTTTTTTT
>BSUD01000006.1:125537898-125583096 GCA_033239045.1 Fagopyrum esculentum | reverse complement strand
TTTTTTTTTTTTTTTTTTTTCGGGACACGTGTCGCCCTGCGGTACGGCCGCACGGCCGTACCGCAATAATGGGCCTTACTTGAATGATACCCTATATATATGACCTAATAGGAAAAAATTGAAAACCAATTATTGTAGAATAACCCAAACAGTCGGCTGTTTCTTGCTTGCTCATTAATGTATACAAGTAAGAGGGAGAGAAAAAAACTGAAAATCACTTTATGATTTCATTTACAAGAAAAAAACTGATCATCTCATTAAACATTACATACATTATATGCATTCTATTCGACCTATAAAGATGGAGTGCAGCAATGTGAAAAACCAAATTCAAACAATACCATTCATTATTCATTCCAACCTTCTCTTATTTCACTCATTCCTAAAGCTAACCAAGCAAAAAATATAAGGAATCACTCATTCTGATTCCTCTTTTCAAAGTCCAGACAGATTCCTATTCCAAAGTTGATTCACAACAGCAACCTTCAACAGTCATATGCAAACACAAGCACATGTAAACACACCTTATTTTACAATAATCGGATTGAATTTACAAAAACCTCAATCCGCAAATTAGGGCATCTTCAGATACGAAATTCTCACTCAAACCAACCCTAATCACCCAAATCACATACACAGAGACAAACAAAAATCACCATAAATCCCCAAATCAGAAAATATAGGGCTTTTAAATCCGCTCAAAATCTCACCCAACTCAACTCGGATCTGCAGAGAAGGACGGACTGGCGGCAGTTGATGGCTCTGAGGCGGCGGCGGCGGTTGCAGTGGCGGAACGCTCGCGACAGTGAAGGCGGCAAAGCAGCAGCGGGACACCCGCGACGATGGCAACAACGGCGACCGCAACAGCCAGGGGTGAGTCGCACCTCCTCCGGCGCCGGGACGAGTGGTCGTGGTAGCGAGGTGGTCCGTCCAGTGGAGGTTGGTCGCCAGAACTCCCTGGCTCGATGTCTCCTGGTCTGCAGTCGATCGCTAGATAGAGGCAATGGAGAAGAGTAGAATGGGGTAGAAGAGTAGAATGGGGTAGAAGACAAGAAACGTGGAGAGAGAAACCACTTGGAGAGTGGGGGAAATTAGGTTAAAAGGAAGGATGAATACGATATCTTTTTCATGATTTTATGAAATTTTTACCGATCCGTTTTCTAATTAAAAAAATTAAATAACAATAACAAAAATCATCTAAACTCGAATTCCCTGAAAATTCCGAAATTCTACACAATTAAAAATTTAAAAAAATAAAATAAATAAATAAAAACTATAAAATGTAGGTTCAAACCCGTGCGTAGCACGGGCATACTCTTCTAGTATCTAGTAGATATGTGTATGTTGTTATGAATTCTTTTTGAATTATTTTTGTGGTTTCATGCAAAATTCATTTACTTCCTCCGTTTTATTTTCTTATAAATATCGGCTCAGACATGCTCCATTATTTAGATAGTATTGAACCCAATTTAACTTTATTTGATGAATCATATTCAACAAATCAGACTAAGGGTCCGCTTAAAATTATTAAAAATCATTCATAAAATGAAATATTATCGAATCAAAAAAAAAAATTTATTTATTTAACGATTAAAATGAAATATTAGAAATTTTTAACACAAAGTAAAATAATGATTTTCATTTTACTTATTTATTTTTTTTTTTTGAAAGGTTAATTTGTATTTAGAATGGATGTACAAGAAGGAGTTTGGACTCTAGTCCAGCTTACAAAAACAAGACCATAAATGAGTACATAGAGCTAAGTGCAGCAAGACCAAATTGGTCCTAATCGAGCCTAATCGAGTCTTATGTTCAACATTCCCGCAACTTGTAGAGTGTTAGGAGATCTATCCTTCCATTTAGCTTCGAAATGGCTTTTAGTTGAGGTAATGATAGTAGCAGCACACTCAACGGCTCTTGTGAATTGGTTGTTATAAACCATCTTGTTTCTTGAGATCCAAACTTGATAGATGAATGAGATGATGGAGGCAATTCTTAGACTATCAAGCAGATTCGGATTGTGCAAGCTGCAGGAGCTAAGCCAGTGCCAGATGTTGCTTAGATAGGGAGCAGGGTAGGGGGTTCGAGTCCATCTAGAGACCACATCCAGGACGAGTGATCCATAGCTGTAGTGAGCCCAGAGATGATCATCATTTTCGCCAGTACTATGACAAAGCCTGCAGGTATCATTATCAATAATATTTCAGGATTTGATTCTCTCCAAAGTGGGGAGCCTCTTGAGGGCTGCGAGCCAAGCGATGTAGCTGCACTTGGGGATGTTGAGGCGACTCCATATAGCACTGAAGGGTTGAGGGTTACCAATGGGAGGGGATGGATTGAATAAGGAATGTAGTTTGCTATGAGAGAAGGAACCATTGGGGTTGGCAAGGGTGCTGCTGTTTCCACCAAGGGTATTAATGTCATCTCTAAGGCGAAGGAGGCTCTTACAAAAGGCACTGTGATGGGTCTTAGGGCGACAGCTCCATATGTTGCTGCTCCGTTTGAAGATGTGTTTAGCTGTCCATTGGGTCCAAATGTTATTGTCACCCTGATCAAAGTCATATATAAGTCTGGATAATGCCACTTTGTTGCGTGTATGCAGCTCAGAAAACCCAAGGCCTCCACAATCTTTAGGAGAGCAAATAACCTTCCATGCTACCAGTGCACGTTTGCTATTCTCCATCCCAGTCCAAAAGTAAGAACGGATGATTCCATTGATCATGTTGATGATCTTGACTGGTATCATGAACATAGTACTCCAGTAGTAACTGATGGAGTATAGAATAGATTTAACGAGTTGGGCCCGACCAGCATAGGAAAGGGTCTTGGCATTCCATGACTGGACCCTTTTAGTCACCTCCAGTGAATAAGCGAGATTTAGATGGATTGAACTTTAGACCCGAAGCAGTCCCAAAGTCATCCAAAGCATCCTTCAGAATCTTGATGGAGCAAAGATCTCCTCTACAAAGGAACAGGAGATCATCAGCAAAAGCGAGATGAGTAATGACAGGTGAGCTGCATTTAGGATGATGATTGAACTCAGGGTTTGAGGTTCGGCTTTGAATCAGCTTTGTTAGATACTCCATAGCAATGACAAAGAGTGGTGGGGAAAGTGGACAGCCCTGTCGAAGTCCACGACTGCCAGTAAAATGCCCACGAAGTGATCCATTCTAAAAAGGTAAACAAATTTATAACATCTCTTTAACAACTATGTTCCATTCTAAAAAACCCGGTTAAATAGGGCTAGAATTCATAAATAATTCCCCATGAAGATCAGACCAAAGCCTCTCATTGAAATCCTCCTGCATCGCATCCGGTATAAAGTGCATCCTACAAAGAGGACAAGTTCTCTGATCATGATCCATCCAACGGTCCAAGCAACGCCTATGAAAAATATGTCGACAATTCCTCAACCGTCGGATCTCATCGTCTTCTTCAAACTCATACAAGCAAACAGCGCAGCTATCCGGTATCTCAACTCCGGCGGCGACCACATCGGAGAATTTGACGACCGGGAGTATCTCACGGATTAGGGACGCGGATAAAGATTCGGGTCGGGTCGGATGTGATGATGGATCGGGGATGTCGGTCCAGACGAGGTCCGGTTCGAGGAAATCGGAGAGGCCGAGGATGCGGAGGAAGGTGAGGATAAGGTGACGGAGGAAGCCGAGGAGGAAGAGTGTGTTCAAGAAGAGCTTTGGTAGTAGCTCTTGTGTGTACCCGACTGGGAAACCCATTTGGTTTCGGGTTTATTTGGTATGTGTTGTTTGTTGGTTTGGAGAGAAGATGTGGAGGTAGAGTTCTTAATTCTTATATGTAGAGATGGAAGATGTGGAGGTAGAGTTCTTAACCCCAATCAACTCATATCAAAATTGGCACACACGAATGAGGCATAGTTCCAAAGACAAAGACAAAGTAACTCAATTTGATTGAGCATGGAAAAGAACAGAAAGTCAGACCAAGAATACTAATCGGGCCTCTAGTGCTTGTTGCTCTTGGCCCGCAATGTGGTGCCATTGTCATTGCCCCCATCAAAGTGGACCCTAAAAATGCTCTAAGACAAACAAACATTGGAGATTCCATGCCCTCCAACAGTCCAACCCGATAATTTTTTTTTAAAATGGAAAGCGGTTAGGTTGGATTAGCTCCTCATCCTTGAGCATTCATGTATATGAGAACACAAAATTCGGAATCATAAAAGAAACGGGTGTTGGGGTTCGAAATGTCTAGATGAGGTAATCGGTCAGCAACACAATTTAGTTATCTGAAAACATGTCTGATATGAACTTCGTCGAAAAAATAGAAATTCAGTATGAAGTCGAAAATAATCATCTCGATCTTTCAAGGACTACACCGACCTTAGAGTGCCTTAATGACACATATGTTCAATTTTAATATTTTTTAATTTGTAGTCTTATAGACTCTTGAAGGCATAATTTCAAGGCAAAAACGTCATCTTTAATAACCGAGTTAAGACTCGCAACCTTTACGTTATGGTGCCGGATTACCGTCAAAAAAAAAGTTACACCTAAATGGAGATTTGTTTTATATAAAATTTAATATATGGAATTCAAATATTAATTTATCTCATTTTTACCCTGTAAAATTTTATATTTCCCCTAAAAGCGACAAGACATATGGCTGTGTTGCCATTGACACGTTTATATATGTATGTAGCTGCTTTGTTGGTTTCAATCATGTTTGATTGTAAGCAGGAATGGCCATTCATTCTTGTTTTGAATTGTTGGTTGCATTCTTTATCAAGAATCTTCCTCTATTTTTGCCTACTTCACCCAAAAGAAAGTAAACATCAAGGTTTTTTATTATTTAAGTCTTTGATTTTGTTTTTTCGGTTTTTAAATTCGAAATGTGAATCTAACCGTTGTTTTTGTAAGAATTGACTGGTCTTTTGATTACAACTCTAAAAAATAAAAACTAATATAGTCTATTTTTGTGTCATTGTTCATTTATATAAATATTTTTTTTGAATAAATAGGTAAGAAATTAGGCAGATTAATTTCTAGAAAATAATCGGCGTAAAGCATCCTTGCGGGTGAGGTCTCGAATATCTTCGGAAATTGCATTGACGTCCAGCTTGACCAAGTGTCTGTGCATTGCAATTGTCCGCAACCGTGTTGATTTCTCTGTAGATATGCTGAATGCCGGAGTATGAAAATCCTGAGATAATGTTTGAAATATCGTTGACGATCAAGTCCAACTCCCATGGTGGCTTCCAAACACGGTTAATCGAATTGATAAGAACTAGGTTATCTCCTTCAATCTCGATAGCCGGAAACCACTCTCCTTTGGCTTTTGTAGGCCCAACCGTAAAGCAATTGCCTCAGCTTCCAAAACGGATTCAGCGTTACATGTACCGCTTCCCACAACAATAGGAACAACATAGTGGTCTCTGGTGATAAATCCAAAAGAGAATTGACTTGCACCAATTTGAGACGCATCAAATTTGTTCGCTTCTACCGGTCTCATCCATCTTAGATTTTTCTTTTTTCTTCTCGTTTTTTATTCAATGTGTTATTATTGTTCTGGTTCTTATTAGCTTGATCTCAAGCAGCTATTTGATTCATAACTTGCGGTTTAAAATTATGTGGAATTTTAGTCTTATGAAAAATGAATTGGTTCCTAGCCATCCACCAGATGACGGCTATAAGGCTAAAATCGTATGTTGACAATTTTACTTTGAGATCAAGCATGATTTCTGTAATGCCCATGTTGTCAATGTCATAATTCTTTAAAATGGTTGTGATTTTACGCATCAATGACCATTTCCAGCGAAGGACGTTGAAAAAAGAAGTGTTTTGGGCTTTCCTGTATGGTGGTTACAGAACTCACAATTCATAACTATAGGTATTTGTTGCCTATCGAGATTCTGTTTTGTTGGGAGGTCATCTAAGGCTAGTTTCCATATGAAAATTTTAATTTTCGGCAAGACATCCATTTTCCAAATCCAAGTTTTATCCGTTGTGACGCCTATTTTGTGTTTTTGAATTAACTCCATAGCGGATTTAGTCGAATACCACCCTTCATCGCTTCCCGTCCAATATAATCTATCCCTAATCTCATAAATAGGAAGGTTATATTTTTTGATTTTGTCGATAATATCCTGAGGAAGGATCCTATCTAGTTGGTTTTACATTTGATGATTCCATGTATTATTGGTGATAAATTTGGACACAAATTCCATAGGATTATCCGTCGTTGCATTCTTTGCCAAATCCATGAGCGGTTTATCAATTAACCAGTTGTCCTTCTAGAATCTAATCGTATTACCTTCTCCTATTCTCCATCTAAGTCCTTTATCAAATCTTTTCTAAGTTTTATAATATTCTTCCATTGCCATGAAACATTTGACCTACATTGGTAATTTCATAGGCAATTCCCTTTTAGGTAATTTTTCCTCCACAATTTTGACCCAAATGTTTTCTGGTTCTACCATGATTTTCCACAAGAGATTCATTTATAAGGCTTTATTCATGTCTTCTGATTTTCTAATACCTATGCAACCTAACGACCTTGGTTTACAAATTTTATCCCAGTTGATCAGAGGGTGGAAGTCTATTAATTTTATCTAACTCATTAATGCTTGTTGGTAGCATAAAGACTTGCATTAAGTAACTTGGTTTGACGTTAAGATTTGCTTTAATTAACGTTATTCTTTCTTCTTGAGACAAAGTCGATGCTTTCCACCTTGCTAATTGTTGTTTGGTTTTAATAAGTACTGAGTAAAAAATATATTTATTAACACGACCATTAATAATAGGACAACCTAAATATTGTTCAAGACTAGAGGTTCCGTTTATCCCAAATGTGTCTGGATTCGTCTGTTGGTACTTTGATCAATGTTACATGTTGTTTGAAATGCCGATTTGTTAAAGTTAATAATCTGACATGAGATGTCACAATAATCATGTAGCGCTGAAATAATTATATTACTAGCTTCCGCATTTGTTTAAGTGAAGATAATAATGTCATCACCAAAAGCCAAGAACGGAATTCTAGTCCCATTTTTGGTGATAGGGAATCCAATTGATTTAGGATTTTCATCAGAAACTTTCTGAATATTTCTAGATAGGACCTTTGAACATAGGTTAAATAAAAGAGGAGAGAGGGGGTCGCCTTGCCGGAGACCACGTTGAGGACAAAAATATTAGTAGGAGAGTCATTGATCAGAATGGAATATGAGACAGTGGAAATACATTCTTGAATCCAACATCTAATTTGTCTCCAAATCCAAATTTTTGTAAAACTGCTTTTAAGAATTCTCATTCAACTTTGTCGTAAGCTTTTTCGATATCTAATTTAATAGTCATATACCCCTCTTTTCCTTTTTTTGTTCTAAAACCATGAAATTTTTCGTGCGCTATAAGCACATTAGCATGAATTGCTCTATTTTTAACGAACACGCTTTGTAATGGATGAATCAGCTTTAAGCTTAATCTGTTTTCTAATATTTTAGCAATAATTTTGTAAACAGTTGATAATAAGCTTATAGGTCTGTAGTCTGACGTTGTACTTGGGTTATCAGTTTTTGGAAGAAGAGCAATGAATGTATGATTTAATTGCCTAAGTATTTTTCCTGTTTAATAAAAACTTTTGACTGCCCTAGTTACCGTTGGACCGACAATGTGCCAATATTTCTGATAGAAACCCACATTCATCCCATCGGGTCCCGGAGATTTATCGCTCCCTATAGCAAATAGGACTTCCTTAATTTCGTTTGTGGTGAATGGCAATGTCAGATTGATGTTATCGCTTTCAGTTATTTATGTTTGAACCACTTGTAATTGACTTCGAAGTTTATTCATATCAATTATTGATGCCTTGAAGCGGACCTTATAATCTAAAATAAATTCTTCGTTGATATCGATCTCTTTAGCTAATACCAAACCATCAGTCTTTGCAAGTGTTGTAATTTTTTTATTCCTTCGGCCCGTGGCTTTTCTGTGGTGAAATTTTGTATTCTTATCCCCTAATTGTAGATTCTCCGTTTTAGCTCGTTGCATCCAGAACTTATTTTGGTACTCCACTAAGCACTCTCTTTTCCTATTTAATTTATTAATTTTATCATTCAGAGCTTGGTCAAAACTTGTAAAATTCTTTTTTTTGGAGCCCTTCTAATTCATCATCCACATTTTGCAATTGTCTATGAATGTTACCAAATTTTTCCCGACTCCACTGTTTAAGTTTTTGTTTTAATAGGTTTGTCTTTTTTGCAAGATTGAACATATGCGTCCCTGGGAATTGGGTTCGCCAGACTTGTTTAATGATATTTTCGCAGTCCGATCTTTGCATCCACATTGTTTCAAACATAAACGGTTTATTTTTGACATTGATTTGTGCATTTTGAAAAGAGAAGGAAATCGTATAGTGGTCAGAGTTTGTAAAAGCATGGTTTCTAGTATGAATCTCTGAGTATTCCTGAATGACATCCATCGAGGACATAATTCTATCTAATTTTTCATAAGTATTGTCAACACCTTCTTTCCTTCTCTTCCAAATATAATTGTTTCCTTTCGTTGGCAGAACCAGCAGGTTATGTTGATTTGAAAATTGAGTTAGTCTATCAAATTTTTTGTTAGCGGGGCAAGCACCTCCATTTTTATCAAAAGGTATCAATAACCATTGTAGTCTCTAATAACTAACATTGGGAGATTGATATTGCTAAGTTCATCATTGAGTTGTGACTAGAAGGAAATTTTCATTTGTTCATTTGGCGGTACATAAATAAACACAATCATAAATTCAAAATTAGTGTTCTGATTTTTGTGTTTTACAATTAAATACTTGTCTGAAGATTTAACAATTTCTATTTTTCCCCTTAATCTGATATTATTTAGGTTAATTAAGTAAGTAGGCTTTTTTCAATTATTAGTATATTAAGTAGGCCATTTCATTTTTTTATTTAGTAAATATACCCCGTAAAATTTTGTTACTGCTTAAATATTTTTAGGGTTTTACCTTACCTTCTCTTCCTCTTCTCTCTTCTCAGTCCGAGCGGCTATCTCGACTTCTCTCTCATTGAAACTCAATCGTAGCCTCTTCCTCTTCCTTCGTCCTCTCTGATGACGATCGCCGGAGCTCTGAGAAGAAATACACTACTCACCACCTTCCACCACCACCTCTAATCTTTCCTCACTCCGTTTCTCCTTACATCTCTCGCCCTCAGTATTTTTGCAACTAGATCTAGATCTAGATCTGAGTTTGAAGTGTGTTAGTAATGGGAAATGCCATTGTTGAATACATTGTGGTTGTGGCGATGGGTCTAGATCTAGATCTGAGACGACCCGGACGAGGTTCTAATTTCTCCATTATTGCAAAAAGTATCAATACGACGGACGAGGTTCGTCTCCTCTAATTTTTTCTTCCATTATTGCAAACCCTAATCCCACCTAAAGCCACACGGAAGAAAGTTCCGTGAACATAAATCATTTGGTTTTTTGTTGCTTGTCCACTTCTAATTTCTCCTTCTTTATCCTCTCAATTGTAGACATCGATCTACTCAGAGTATAAAAATGGATTAGGCTATCTGCTTTCTACTTTATTGCTTGGTCATATGTTTAATATTTGAAATTCAATTGCTTATCAGAGTACCAAGATGGGAAATTGCTTTAATTCTTCTGCAAAATTCGACTCTTCTTTCCATTCTCATCCAACTTTTGGTAACTCTCCCTTCCATTCTAATCCTTTTTCTTTTGCTAGTCCTAATTGAAATTCTTCTTGTTTGTCTAAGTAATTGGGTCGACATATTATATGCTTAATTATGTTTCATATTGTGTTTGTAGTCTTCATCAGTACCGCGGATATCAATGTTGAAGAGACACTTAACTTAAAGTATAAAAATCGAGCACGCAACATCCAGAACAAACCCATTGTAAGTTATCGATTGTAGTCATCATATCTCTTCATCTCTTAAATTTTAAGCTTAGATGAAACCTTCAGAAATTGAATGTGTTATTTGGCGTGTAGGTTGGATAGAGTTACTGATATGGAGATGTTGTTTCTTGTATCAATGTACTCCTCTTTTCCTAAAGGACAAGCAGGTCCTGGGAAGTGCTTCATGTCGGGGAAGCATGTTTGGGTTTCGGATTTTCTGAAGTCGAATTCAGATTATTGTGTAAGGTCGTTTCTTGCAAAGTCTGCTGCTATCCAGACCATTGTTGAACAACTACATTGTATATTGAACAACTACACTGTATAATTTTCTGGTATGAGCATACCTGGAAATTATAAAAACAAAAAAGACCAAAAAAACAAAAAAAAAATCTAGTATGAAAAAAATATTGGTATGAAAAAAATTATGGTATGAAAAAAATTCTGGTATGAAAAAAATTATGGTATGAAAAAATTTCTGGTATGAAAAAAAATTATGGTATGAAAAAATTATGGTATGAAAAATTCTGGTATGAAAAATTCTGGTATGAAAAATTTCTCTTCATACCAGAAATTTATTTCAGAAAATAAAAAAAATTTAAAAAAAAAGAAAATTAAAAAAAATTAAAAAAATAAATAAATTCAGTAATAGTAATTACAACTTAACACTAACTAATGGCTATTATTCTCCCATATTATTTCCATAGAAGGCACAATCCCCCAGCAAAGCCCATTCCTGGAATGAAAAAAATCTTGTCAAAGTCAGCGCTCTTCGAAATTCTTTCTTCTGGTTCCTCCTTAGTTTTTGTCCGCCAACATAATAATTTGGATGTGTTCATTTTTTCACGTAATATTCATGTTGGTCCAAAAATTCTTTTTCTTCATTCCCCTACAGTTCCAAAAAGCATTCTTCATTTATTGACTATTTTTGTAAATGGGTATTTACGCCCCTTTGTTCTAATTATAGTCTCCTTAATTATGATTTTTCTCGATCTTGATGTATATGTTATTATGTGAGTACTTGTGTTTGTAAAAGACACAGGAAGGAACTTTGTTTTCGCGATGCCTCTCAGGAAATGGTCACCCCGGATTGCTTTATTGCATTTTCCATTTTCCCTTTTTTTCCCCGACTTTCTTCCTTCTTACGGGGGTGTTTGGTATCTCGCTTTGCGTTGTTTTGTATATGGTTCGGTCAACCCGTAGACTAGACTCAAAACTAACTAAAATTTGAAGCACTTTAATTGTTCTGAAGCAAATCTTGTTTTTTGATCAATGTTGATGGAAAATTCAACGCAATGATATTTGGTGTTCCTGAGATAGGTTTTAAGGTACACATACAAGCTATCATTGATGTTCCTAAGATAGGTTTTCAAGTACACATGCAAGCAAAGCTCACATTGCTTCAAATTAGTTGTTGGTGTGTAACATGGGGATCTCCGATAAAGATACGTTGTGAGATGGGTTGTTGATCACAATTGAGAAATTATAAGCAACATTGTACTCCATTTCTTCTAGAAATATATGGAGTTTGCTTGTATTTCCGGGTTTACTATGTGCCCAAAGGCCAATCAATAAGTTCATATATCTATTGATCAAAAGCCGGAGGAGATTGAAAAAACAAGGCCTCAACATTAGTCTCAACAAACAATATTCGTATAGAGTAAAACAACTTTTTTTTTAAGCGATATGTTGTTTTGATATGTGTTAATGTCTTTCCAAAAGAGTAGATAATTGTTCACAACCTTGTATGTTAACCTTTGGGCTATTACAAGAATTGGTATGCTCTTTTTGTTGGATGAACAGTTCCGCCGTTTACTCTGATAGATTAGCTCTTTGGTAGCTTTGTTCCGTCCTTTATTCCCCATTTTCAGCCGTAACATATAGTTACCAGCATGACATTGATATCTCTTGTGAGTCTGAGGAGAAAAATACAACAAAAACTCTATAATAATAGAGAGTTGGTAAAATTTATCATGAACAAGGAAGTTAGTAGAGCCTTTAGAGAACAAGGAAGTTAACAAGGTGTGCAGATTCATGCATATCTTTTGCATTGATAGGTTCAGACAACAATAACATCTGATTTTAGGAATGGTTAAAAAATAAACATGAACAACCTTATTCTCATGAACATGATTATCGATAGAAGAAAGACTGCCATGGTTCGATAAGATGTGAACATCCTCGTAAGCATATTCATAGTGTTCAATATCAAGGCATTCGAATATAAGAGAGGTGCAAATTTTCTTAAAGATACACGAGCCAAGCAAGTATAAATACCCCAGTTGAGTATTAGATCATATCGAACCTCATATTGCAATCCACAACATAGCGGCAATATCATCTCATATCTTCCGAGTCTCCCGACCGTTTGTTGGATAGTTTCTTTATCTTTCATCTCCATCAGACTCACTGTCATCTTCATCATCGAAGTCATCTTCATCATAATCATCTTCGTCTGAGTCATCTTCAACATTCATCATACTAAACATGTCATCCTCCGTACCCCGTGTTGTACTACGAGACTTTCTCACAAAGTTATGCAAGGAAAAACACACCAAAATAAATCAACTTGTGTCTCCACATAGTAACTTGGCATTATTTTGAGTATCTTCCAACATGCCTTCAAAACACAAAAGGACCTCTCAATGCAATTTCGCAGTGACGAATGTCTTTTGTTGAAAGCCTCGTTTGCATTACCCGGGGGTACATTCTCACATTGTGACAGATGGTACCGTGTCTTGGGATAAGGAACCATGTACCCCTCCTTGTCCGGGTAACTCTTGTCCACCAAATAGTAGCGGCCTATTTCCTTAAACGTGCAAAATTAGATTGTCATAAATTGAGTTTAGGAAACTAGAGACATAGAATTGACATGATGATTTTGTACCTGGTGGAGGGTGTGGAAAACCAATAGTGGGAGTAGTAACCGCTAGTTCAAAAACTTTTGCATCGTGAGTTGAGCCCTCCCAACCGGCTGAGACAAACGTGAAAATTTTCCATTCAGTACAACATAGAAAGGCCGAAAATCAGTACAAGAAGGCCAAAAATTTGAGTCTCAGCACAACACAACAGAAGAAGGCTAAAAAATTTTGATTCATTACAGTAGTACAAGGCCGAAAATCAGTACAAGAAGGCCGAAAACTTGAGTCTCAACACAACACAAAAGAAGGCTAAAATTTTTTGATTCATCACAGCATAAGAAGACCGAAAATCAGTACAAGCACAATAGAAGAAAGCCGAAAATCAAAACAAGCACCAAACAGAAACCACAGAACCGAAACTTAGTACAAGCACCAAACCGAAATTCGTCAGAGGAGAAGTCCGAACAAAGAGCAAGTAAATTTTTAGGGCTGCAATGTTCATTGGCATATGTCACACACATGTTAAAAATTAAGGGCATTATTGTAATCTTTTCGTAAACAATCTCTATCAATAATCTAATACCAAACACATAAAATTTACGTAAATAACAATCTCTAACAATACTCATCTCCAACAATCCCCAAGAATCTCAAGAATCTCCATCCCGAAGAATCTAAAAAAAGAATACGCATACGATACCAAACAGGGCCATGATATGTACGGGTTTAATCTGATTCCAGAGCTTAGACTCCATTTTGGAACGTTAGCTAATGGTTCACATATTGTTTTAGGACTTTGTTCATGTATTGAACATCTCTTGGAGACTACCTTTTCGGAAGATGTACAACCGGACTCACGTGTGCCTTAAGATTTTGGGAAGGTTGTTGGGTCTTGGTCTTTGACTTTTGTTGTTTTGGTTTATCCATTGAAGTTGGTTTTGTCTTTGTAATATAAGTTTTGCATTGTTTCAAGTTAGCATTACTTTAACTATTTTATAAGAAAAGTAGGGCTGCACATGTAACACCCTGAATCCGCGGGACTCGGGATGCTACGGGCGGAGACCTCACAATGGGTCCCGACCCTTAACTTGACAACAATTTCACCGGACCTTTTCAACAAGACACAAATAAAGACAAATTCTGAAAACGTTTTAATGCAAGTGCAAGAATCCAGAAAAGTAAGGTACAACTTGGAAACTCAGCCGAGTCCTCAAAACGACACAAATCCATAACATAAGTATATAATCTACAACATAACAAAATATAAACAATCCCCGTCCTGTAATGTACGGAGACCCCGACCGTCCACTCCTCCACCTCACTCGACGGCATCCCTAACCTGCAGGGCATCTACACAATCGGTTTAAAACCGTTAGCTGATATTCATGGCATTAGAATCAAGGTGATGACACAAACACACATAAATAATTATAAATACTCAACATGCTCCAAAACACACAAGTCCGGTTTATCATCTTTTTATTATTAAGTCATATCCTGTTTTAATTCAACTTAGGTTTGTGACAAAGAATCACCGTGATCTCACATCGGTCCCTACTCATAGTCAAGGAATGGTACTGATGCATCTGACCGTCTACGTGCCAAGTCTAGTCGCCGAGAACCCCCTACCTCTCCGCAAGAGCTAGGCAGTGTTGTCACCGCCCATTATCATACACTTGGGTCAAATAATATAAAGGTCGTCCTATTTCCGGTTTTGTTGTTATAAAGCAATACTAAAACACACACCACCAAACACGCATCGAAGCTGATACAAAGAATACGAGCTAAGTAGGTCTGGAGACTTACCTCGTCCCACGCTAACTCACACAACACTCTTGCTTCCCTTGGGAAGAAGCCCACAACCTGCTCACAACAAGATATGAATCAAAACCCGCTCAACTCTAGAATTCTTAGACTTCTACACAAATGATCTACACAAGGTCATTTGACTCTCATTCTAGGACCGCATCCTAGAATCCATAATACTCACACAACACTCAACACCTGAAGGGATCTCACCACAACCTACTTTCTCTCATGATCAAACACCACAACCAAGAAGGAACAACCTAGCCTAGGAGGTCCAACATGCTCATCATACTCGAATCCAACAAATCACAACAAGCCTTAAGGACTCTTAGGTTCACAACCACTAGATGGCATTCACAACTACCCTAGATCCATCATATTCATGCTACTACCATGAAACATCCTCACAACTAAGAAAGGCACGAAGAGGAAGGGAGAAGAAGGGCCTACTGTTGAAGAAACGCAGTCGCAGAATCAAGCTGCGCGACAGCGGATAGGCTGTCACCGCCCCCACGGGTCCTGACGCCGCCCTTGTGGCGGTCTGGTGCTGCCCCTACGGTGTCCTGGTCCGCCCCTGCGGATCTGAAGATCCGCCCCGCGGTCGAACAGCAGAAGGTCGTCTTAGGCTGTGGATCTTGAGCTCCAATGGCCTCCTTCTCTTGCTGGGTCTTTTTCAACCACCAACAAGAGAACCTAAACTCTTCTCCACGACCTATACGTTCTAGGAACACATGCATGAAAAGGATTAAGAAGAATCTCTCCAAAGCTCCAACCATGAAAATGGAGGAGGAGAGAAGAAGAAGCTGATCTCTAGCAAGGAAGAAGAAGAGGGGGGAGGAAGAGAAGCTTACCAAGCTGGATCCACTGCTCCTCTACTGCAGTCCACACACAAGGAGATCTGAGGAGAAAGAGGGAATAGAGCACAAGAGAGGGAGAGTGTGAAAGGGAAGAACGTGAATGAGATTGTGAGACAAGAGAAGGAACAAGTTGCACAAGGGGAAGAGAACAAGGGGTCAACTGACCTCCTTGTCTCCTTGGTGCAAGCAACGAAAGGTCCAAAAGCAAAAAGGCGGGATAACGGAAGGTCGGAACGAGACTACGGAATAAACCCATCACTCAGCACCTCGTGCTTGCGGGAAACTCAGCCGCACTCACAGGAAGATCGATAAACCACTCAATAACCGGAATAAAATTTCCGGACGTTACAGCACAACTCTGGACCGGACCGGAAATTACGGTCCAGTCCGGTCCTGGACCGTAATTGTAAAATCCGGTCCATGATATTACGGTCCGGTCCGGTCCGGACCGTTAATTTACATTTTAATTTTTTTAAATAAGAAGAGTATCCGGTCCGATCCTGTCCAAACCCGGACCGGACTGGATTTAATTCATACAAAAAAATATTTTTTATTTAAAAAAAATAAAAATAAAAATAAAACGGTCCGGACCGGACCGGTCCATGGACCGTGTCACACTAGTAGTGAAACGGTCTGCTCCGGTCCGGTCCGGTCCATGGACCGTTTCACACTAGTAGTGAAACGGTCCGGTCCGGTGACTCCGGTCCGAGAGTTTACGGTCCGGTCCGGACCGTTTGAACAACCTTAAAGAAAAGGTTGGATGTTTTGTTTTATATTTTGTCGTGCTTTTGTTGAATGGTCTAACCGTGAATTTGTTGTCAAACTAATTCTAGTAGACCCAATGTATGGTTCACTTCACATCCTAGTGACACCTCAAGTTCTAAATCCGGAACATCACAAATGCTATAGTTATGTCCAAATTTATTGTATTAAGTTATTTTATGTATTTTGTGTGTGTCAATTTGTAAAAGATTTCTCTAGTCAACTTTTCAGAAAATACAATTTTTTGTTCAAATACATTGTATTGTGTTATTGTTTGTAAATTTTTTTTTTATCGTGAGTTAGTTTGTGTAGTTTTATCTAATAACTTATTAATAAAAATACATTCAATAATTTATTCACATTCATTGTAATGTGTTATTTGTGTTATTGTTTTGGTGTGTTTGTTTGTGCTTGTTTTTTTTCGTGTAAATATTAATTTAACCTACACAAAATTGATATTAATTATACACACTATTTTAAAATACATAAACGTACTAATATTTATACAAACTTTTTACATTAAATTACATAAGCTACACAAACTTAAACAAAACTACAAAAAAACATTTCTAAAATATACATTTCTGATATATACACAAAATTAAATTTTAACTACACAAAATTTATACATGAAAATATTCGAATAATTGACGCTAAAATTATTGAATCGACATATATTATAAAAAATATACACAAATTAGTGAACTTCGTTTAATTACTCAGAAAAAATTTCTCACATATGTGAAAACAAAAATCGAAATACACAAATTCTTTTATTTGTTCGTATGATTTCAATTCCACGGATTTAGTGGCCCAAATAATTTAATTTTTTGTACACAAATTAAGTATCAATTACACAAGCACATCCAATTTTAAAAAACCAAAAATATAAGCTACAAATAGATTTTTAAGAAAATAAAATTATATTATACAAATTGACAAAGCCAATTTGGTAATGGTGACTTAGAGGTACTTGTTTGAGAATCATTAGACCTACAAACTTTATTATTTTTGTATAAGGTAAGTTAATATAAAGTATTTTTTAAGCCTAATTACATTTAGAATCTTATTAGAAATTTTACTATCAGTTATTTTGTTTTATTTACATAAATATCCTAAATTATAGGTAATTTAAATATTTACACAGAGAACCAAATAAAACTTAGAAAAACGCATCTCTTTCAATTCCCTCTAATATAAATATATTTCCGATAAAATTATTTTTCTTGCTAGTACAATATTTTTCATATAATTTAAAGTATCTCATGCATTGTTTTGGTGGTAAAACGTAAGCTTTTAAAAACGGTCAAAATCATTAACATTTCTACACGCTAATGGTTTGTGAATCGGATCGGACTATAACGGTCCGATCCACCATGGTCTGGCCCGATCCGGACCGTGTTGAGTTTATATGGTTTAATATGGCTTATTCTGGTACAAACTCGAACCGTATACATTGATTTTTCAAAAAATTGAAAAGGAAAAATGGTTCGGACCGACCAGAGTGTTACGGCTCAAGACAGAACCGGGCCGTTTTCGGTCCAATACAACTACCCATGTCACGCAGATGCTTTACAAAAATGTTTGTACAACTCATACTCATATGAGTAAAAAAAATACAAGTAAAATACGTTGGACTCCATTTTCGGTCCTATGCGATAAAGTTGTTAAGAAATAAATATTTATTGAGATACTAAACCGATAAATATTTATATTGGGCCGATATCCCAATAAGGTTAGTAAAACCGGACCCAGTAAGTCATCAACGTATAGCCCTAAGGCCCATAAGTTTCATTTCCCTACTGGACCGGGTTCAAACAATCAGTCTCCTTTACCTATGCATAATCTACAACTCTACAATCATATAGTAAAATGAGTTATATTTATAACGATGAATAAACCGTGAATTTTTAATTGAATGACGAGAAATTGGTTACTCATCGTTTGGTTTTTGTGCATTTTATCTAAACATTTTTCTATAAAATACAAAACTATTAAGAAAAAGTATAAATGGTTAACGTAAAATAATAAGTGTTGGGTTTTTTAAAAAAAAAGAAGCTTAAATGGGTTTAATTTAAAAATGAACTATTAGCCCAAAACAATGAACTCATATACATACAACTATGGGCCCGTTCGGTACCTGGTTGAAGTTGAAGTTTATCGCTCAACTTCATCCCAATCTGCTTTTTTATGTTCGGTGAGCAGTCTTCCTGAGGATGAAGGTGTGGTTGAGAGAGTTGAAGCTGATTGAAATTATGCTTTTATCTTCAACTGATATCCCCCAGCTTAAGCGGTTGATCAATTTCACTTCTCAATTCTACCCTCAAAGCTTCATCCTGAAACCCTAAGGTTAGCCGTCTTCCCCTGTCTTCTTTTAGCTCCTTAATCGTCTGTTGGAGTTCACCCATTGCAATTTCGTCTGTTCCCTCTCTTCTCTTTCCATCTCTTCTTGCAATTGCTTTTGATGTTAGGTTGTTTTATCTTTTCCCCTCTCTTATTGCAGATTTTAGGTTTTTCATCTCTTCCCATCTCTTCTCCTAATTGTTTCTTGTAATTACTTCCCTTTTCTTATTCATCTCCTCTTAGTTCACCATTGTTGATATGCATTCATTTACACATCCATTTTCTTGGTTTCATTGTCCTTCTTGTCGATATTTCCCTCCAAATAATACCTTTGCTGCAACAAGCAGATCATTGTGTTGTTGGATAAAAGTTTTTGTTCATTGATCCTGATTTTCTCCGAGTACAGGCTCTCAGCAACAGCAATGTAAGCTTCATTCATTCTTCAATCCAACAACGACCTCCAGTGGTTGGGAGTTGTACTTCCGAGGATCGTCTGCAGAAGCTCTCTAGATACAGAAACAAGAAGTCAAAGAGAAACTTTGGTAGGAAAATCAAGGTAAAATTTAACATGACTATTGTTATCGATTAAGATCCGGAACTGTATGGCTGAGTTGTGGCATGTGTTGCAGTACGCGTACGGGAAGGCTTTAGCGGACAGCCAACCAAGGATCCGCGGAAGGTTTGCCAAGACGGAAGAAACGGAGCTTCTGAAAAGGCATTGACTCTATCAGCATTGTAGAACTTGATGAACTTAACCGAAGATGATTAGTGGCCTAGATACATGGTGATCGAGGTGCAGCTTAATACAAGATTTAGCTAATAAAACGAGACCTGCCCGGCTCGCAAATGAAGTAATAGATCTGTTATTTGTTGTAATAATTGAGTTGCTACATAGATGATTAGTAATGACCAACTTGGGTTTATATATCTTCAAATTAAGAGTTGGTGAATTATAGCATTTAGTATTAAAAGACAAAAAAACCAAACAATTGGAATCGAATACACAGATTATTGCCTCTGGAATACATCAAAGGCATAACAGATAACTTGGGATTATAATTATTTTACTTCATACCTGGTTAATTAAAATTATTTTACTCCATACCCTTTTTAGTAATTTCACTCGTATTAATTCTCTTCATACCTACAATAATTCCCTTCCTACCAAACACCAACAACTTTTATTTTATTTGATCTCATTAATCTTCATTCTCCTTTTCAACTTCATCTTCATATTCAACTTCAATTTCAACTTCATTCCGTAATAAACTGGGTACTGCCAAACAGGCCCTATACCATTGAATTGATTATTTATATTTTACTAACATACATTAAGTCATCAAAATAAAAAAATTCAATATATTTTCGATTTTTGAATAAGTTGATATTTTTTTTTAGAAAGGAAAGCAACGACTTCCAACATATCTTACTTATTATATATGAAAAAAAGGGAAATAGTCAACAAACAGGGAATAATCTCTTATAATATCCACTAGACTTCAAGAGTGTCAAACGATACATGAAAAGCAATGTTAAAATTTAAGCTAAACCAGCTAAAAAATCCGCAATATTATTCGCTTCGCGGTAAATATGATGAACTAGGATAAACCAAGCTCTTTGCAAAAAGCCTTGACACGAATGTACCAGGCTGACGAGAGGGTGACAACAAGGAATGTTCTTGTTGAGGAGAGTAACAACCAGCTGCGAATCTGTTTCAAGAATTACCCAACATGCCTCACTTTCCCGATCAATCTCGAGGCCATGTAGGATACCCCGGAGCTCAGCTCTTGGGACCGTACACTGTACACATCTCTATATTATGAACAAAACAACGTTGCCACTCCCCCGACTCGTTTCTAATAAGGTCAGCTGCCGTTGCAGAACGTTGCTATTCACCGCACCATCCATGTGAATCTTCACCCAATTTGCATGCGGAGGAGTTCAAGATATGAGCCATGGAACCCTATTAATACTCCTTGGTGCACCGTCTCTTCTAACCCACACATTAGCGTAAGAAATCACCGTTGTTGATTATTTGATGTCTGACGATGGTTCTCTAGAGGTATACCTTCACACCGAATAGATTATTTTCTTGACACTGCAATACAATTCACTTTTGTCGATACCGATACAAATAGAAAAAACTAAGATAAATTTGGCTAAAATAAGAGAACCTTTTTATTTTATAACTAAAATAAATTAGATTCTTGAGTTTTGTAACCGTAGTTATTAATTCCGTTTTCTTTATTTGATTTTTATTGCGTCAGTTATCAAAAGTTTTATGAACTAAATCAAACGGATAAATCGAATATCCTTCAAGAATACACAGTTTGTTCCCACCCTACGTCGGAATATAAAATTTCATACAGCCCTTTCCTCTAGTTGTTCTTGAAGTTTTTCTCAAATCTCTTCTCTAAATCCATTCTTAAACTTGTTTTGACCATAACTTTGAATTGGTAAGTCCGTTTTAGTCCATTCTTATTCACACATTCCTTATGTTCAATCTAGTTTATCACCATGGTATTCGTTTCAGATGTTTATGTTATTGAATTTTTTTTTTTGTCATGAGTGAGTAGTCACCTTGCTAGGATTTGGGGTGAAAATTCCAAATCATGCTAGGATTATCTAAATCTATGTTATGTTTATAAAAAATATGGAGAAACAAATGCATGACTAGTAGCATATAGGAGTTTCCGATTTTATTTAAATGTCATCAATGCTTGATCTTATGTTGAATGTTGGATGTTAGATTAAACATAATCTAGATTGTTCCCTTAGCACATTGTATATTTCAAGTATGACTGAATGTTTGGATGAATTGATCATCTTATATGAGACATATAAGTAATTCTAAGTTGATTATGCAAAGTTAATTTAATGCCTATAATGCTAGCTAGGGCCGAAAGGATGGCTAATCAAATTTGTCTTGTAAATGTCCAACTATGACTATGTCGAATTATGTAGGCAAATAACAAACATCATGTGATACTTGCATAGTTAAGTATAGTTCAGTATAGTCGTAAGTAGTAGACAATGAAGACAACAGGGGAGGATTGTAGCCAATTTCTCCCTTCATGCTTCAATCGTCCTCATTGCTACCCTCGCGGGACAGAGTGCAACCATTATCACCGCCAATAACAACCTTTCTAGGAACTCCGATTGCAGCCAATTTAAAATTACGGATTGTGATAACCGATCTACAGCTAACACCGATTTCACATAAATAAGCCAGTCATGTAAACCGATTGCAACTAATTTCTCGTCGATTCGCATCCGCAACCAACTAACACTGACCGTTGTCAACGAAGACAACATGGGAGGAGCGTCGACGTTGAAGACAACAGGGGAGGAGCGACAATAGAGAATTTGTCGAACCCTTGGTTTTGGCGGTGGACGTGAGAGTGGAGACATCAACGTCATTTGCAAACCTAATCCCGGCGACCATGGTTACTAGAAATTGGATCTCCACGATTCTTAGGGTTGATTTGTATATAAGCTTCACTTATGCTAATTAATTCCAAAATTAATAATTAAAATAATTATTGAAAAATATATTAATAAGAAGGGTCAAGTTTGAATCTCAAATATAAAAAAATGCCCTATCGTATATTTTATTTTTCCCGATTATTAAGTTCAGTTCCATCAAAATTTATGTTATAGAAACTCTTTTTTTTCCGCAGTCAATCTTTTATTTTCTCCTACTTTTCCGCTCTTCTTATATTTATTATAATTTTTAAGTCTTAATTCACGTCATCTATTTTGTGTTATTTGAATACACAATTTGTTTCGGGGTAAATTCTACTTACCATCTACCAACTAAAATTGTTGAGTTTTGATTAGAAATCTTTTGGTTTCGATAGAACCAAATCCTATGCTAAATATTAGCAATTTCGATAAAACACTTAGTGCCAAAACTATCTTTCAAAATTAAAAAACTTTATATTTATCGTCCCCGCATTGAATAAGATGATATAGACATAGTAGAAAGATAGGAAATTTTCACTTTGTAGGCCCAAAAACTCCATTTGCATGCAACCAAAGCAGTCAACAGAGTTTCTGACCCCGCCTTTTATGGGGGAAAAATACCGATAAATGACAAATGTCTTCTGCAATGATCGATGCACTTCAAACCTCCAACAACTTGTAATTCGGGATCAAGTTTATTATGTTTATTTTGTGTATAAATCCATAATTTCCCAACAAATTTTTATGTGCTCCAATGAGTTTCGGATATAGTATGTCAGGGAAAAAATAATATAAAAAATATAATTTTGAGAAGAAAAATAATAAAAAACATTTTTAAAAATTAAATGATGTACGAAAAGAATGAAAAAAACTTTTTTAATTTTAAATATTATAATTTGGAGATAAAAATAACTAAAGATGAAATATAAAAAATAATATTATAGAACAAGTATAGGAAAATGAAATGGAATAAAGATAAAAGGGATTTGAAATCGTCTACTATTGAAAAGAAGTAAAGCTGGATCGATCTCCTTCATCTCTAAAGTTAGCAACAAAGAAGAGGTTTGCTACAGATTTTTGAAGATTTTGGGGCTTTTCCTCTGGGTTGGTTTCTTCTACTTCTATTCTAGGCTGGTCTCAATCGGATGTTGGTTATAAGTGGGTTATTAGCCAAGGAGTCAAGCTTGGTCCTTGATTTAAGAATCAAAACTTGGTTTTGATCAAGAAACCAAGTCTTCATAAATACTCGATCATTGAGTTGAGCTTTTGAAGAAGAATGAAACGTGTGCCACAAATTTTGGAAATAATTACAAGACCTAATTGTAGCAAAAGAGTCATGATCGAATTAAGGGAGAATGATGCAATGATTTGAGTTATTAATTGTAAAGCCGAAGACAATCAAAATAATAGGGATGAGAACATAATACACAAAAGTAAGCACAATAGATAGATTAGTGGTAGAGTCCTAGATCGGCCGATCTCAGGCACACCACGAGGAAGGCATAGAAAGAGAGAGCCATATTAGTTGACAAAAGAAATGCAAATCGGGTGATCTATAGGCTTAAACGTCTCAGAGTTAAGAGAGAAGCAAATATACTTTTGATGGGTTGATCTATTTACGAACAATCAAGGTACGAAGCATTAACGTAAACGATTAATAGGGTATCCCATAATATGTATCACCGCCATAAAGCATAATGAAAACTCAATTTATAATCAATCATTTCATAGTCGTGTTGTGAAGGAGACATTCCCCCATAACTCTCGCATTTTGTTGAAATTTAAGATATTTAACTACTCAGCTCTTGCATTTTGCAAACAAAAATACCCGAAGTACAAAAAGAGTAAAAATAATTTTATGCTCCACTCTCGCATTTTGCACAAAAAAGCCTTAGACTTCCATAACACATGTATTAAGTCATAGGATAATGACAATCATAAATGTCATAAATTTATTATTGCAAGTCAGGCTCTCTAGAACCTAGAACATATAACGGAAAAAAAAATGCTCCCAATGCGAACCCCTAATATTGTCCCTAGTCAACGGGCGGCGGCCAACCATAACTCCCTCCCCTTGAGACCACGGTCTCGGAAACGACTACTTTTACTCCGCCGTCAGAGACTTTCGGGACAACAAGCCTACGCATCGTGCTACCGGTCATCAACGTTGAACAGAAAGATGCAAGGCCAGAAATGGCTACATCGAAACCGTCATGGAAGGAGGTTGCTGCAAGCACAGGTTCTTTTGGGCAACTGAAAATAGTTCTGGATAACAAGTTCATTGAAGGCAGGATCAAAGTCTCCTTTCCAGAGTGGGAAGATGGTGATCCTACGGTGACTCTGGATAAAGAAATATCCAATGATCTTGCCATGGTGTGGAGAAAATCTCTGATCATCAAAGTGATGGGATTTCTGATTGTTTTACCTGTTATGGAACGCAAGCTGCGGGCGTTATGGAAATATGACAATAGAATGCAAGTGATTGATCTCTCAAACGACTTTTTTATGGTCAGGTTTGAAATTGAGGCGGAGCTCATGAATGTGATCACTAGAGGTCCTTGGTCCATCTTTGGCCGCTGTATAGTCATGAAAAGATGGACGCCGGACTTCAAACCTTCATGTGACATAACCTCTGCACCGGTATGGATCAGAATCACAAATTACCAATGTAGTATTATGAAGAAAATGTTCTTCGGAATATGGCAATTTGCACAGGAAGACCGATTGTTATTGATCCGAATACACTATTCACAAATATTCCAGAGTATCGATTGTTATAAAACTAGAATAAAAGCAAGCGAACCCGCAGTGTACGGATCGACGTAGATTAGCAAATGTTCTAGAGTATCGATCACAGGGATTTGGTGAAACAAAACTCAGTCTCAAGTTATCGAGCAAATAAAAGGTAAAGCTTTGCAAATATTGGGAAAACAACAACCCTAAAGATCCAGGTATCCAATTGTGGCAATCGATTCAAGATATACTAAAGAACTAAGGACAGAGTTAGGAGTTGCAAAGGTATGCTAAAGTAAAGCAATGTACGGTGAAGTTCCAAGACTTTATATGACTTATCTAAAGATACTCTCTATAAAGGTTGTTGAGGCTTCAGTATAGAAAGGATCTATGGACAAGAATTAATCTCAAATACCCAAACTTGTAACCGAAGGATCAAAACTAACTAAAACGATTAAGGTTGTGACACTCGAAATCGAAATAAAGGGTGATGAGTCTCACTACTACCTAGAAAAGGATAAACCTAGACTAGATTAAAGCTAATCTTTAACCTTGGATCAAAGTAAAAGCAAAGTTCGTAAACTAGGGTAAATCACGGCCAGATCTTGAGAACCAAGGCCGTGGAACTCCAAGAACAACCCGTGATTTGGGTTCGTCGACGAAGTCTCTCTAACTCTCAGGGTCCAATCAATTTACGATCGATCTATCATCATCTAAGCCACAACTATCAATTCTTCACCTTAGAATTGCTAAAGGGTTTAGCCAACAATTATTGTCATGATATCAATATTCAAATCAAAGGGAATAAAAGATGAAAACCCTCGAATACTTAATAAAACTTCAAAACCAATTCTCAAGTCTGAACACAAGAAGCGATAATCAATGAATTCAGAATATAGAATACAAAACCTCACAATGATCTAAGGTAAGTATGAAGAACAGGTAGTCAATCCGTCTCCAATGTCAAAACCTAAGAAAGAGGTTAAAACCTTCGGCGATCTTCAATCCACCCTAGGCAAGAATGCTCCAAGCAAGGTAAGCGGCCGTCAGCGTCTCCGCGGGATCAATCGCAAATGTTGCGAGATTAAGCGGCGTAAGCGCGAATCCCCAAAACTCTCTTTTCTGACCTTTTTATAAGACGGGAAAGAAATAACCGTCCAAGCCCATCACGTAAATAACGTGGCAAATAAAGTCTCGTCAAAAGATCGCCTAAATCACGGTCTCAAGTGTTTCCACGACCGTGGTTTAGGGCGTGGAATTGGATTACGGTCTCATGTGACTTCCACGACCGTACTTTAGGCCGTTTAACTTACTGGAATGCTCCATGCTCACGATGCCAAGATCCACGGCCGTGGTTTAGAGTGTGGACTCTTCTACGGCCGTAATTCAGGGCGTGAAAGTTTAGAATACTTGTGGTTTCCTTTGTGTCGTGACATTCTTCATCCTAGCTTCTTCCTTAGCTTCCTTTGATGTGTTCCTAATCCTCGGATATGATCGAATCCTCTCTTTTCTCTCTCAATAGCTCCCATTTAGCTCCTTTTCGCCTACAATCAACACAAAGCTAGTGTAGACATCCATATCGACTATAATAGAGGGATAAGCTAACAATTGCTTCTAAACTTCATCCATGTACACAATAATGAGAGAAAAACAACCAAAATAAGTGCCTAGAATATCGCAATATTTCATGCTAACATAAGCCTTCGGACACGGAAGATAAGTCCAACAAGATTGATGGGAAGGTCTCTCTGGCTCATAGTAACCAGGAAAGTCAAATCAAACAAGAAGCTACTATACTGGTGACTCCGGCGAGCAACGCCGGTGAAGGGTATGGTCCATGGCATCTTGCCTCGAATAGGAAACATAGACACGCTCATAAAGGAAATGATAAATATCCTTCCAAAAATATATATGTGGATTCTTCTATAAGAAACAGGTATTGAACCATCAAAAAAGATATGGTATGCTAAAGGAAGAGATAATAAGGAAAGAAATATAATTAAGTCAGGCAAGAGCGCTAATCAGTTTGATATATTGGCGGGAAATGGAGAGAAAGAGAACAACCCAGAGAAAGTAACTGAAACTACCCCGGTAAAAATTGTGAAGATCACAAGAGAGAATAATATTGAGGAGTCAATACATAACATAGTCTTCATAGGCTCGAATGAAAAGAGGATTTTAGAAAATATGAAAGGAAAAGTGCAAGTGAATTTCACTGGTGAAACGTCCAAGAAAACAAAAAGGTCTACAAGAAAGAAAAACTGGAATAGAGCTCAGTCTCGAAAAGCCGCCATTGCTAGAAAACAGACGGTTGCCCCGGGACAATCAGATGAGGATAGAAGCGAGGCTAACAAGCTGAAGAGACAGAGACAAGAAGAAGAGAGTACGATCCATACACTTGAAACCTTGATAGTTGAGACCAAACAAGGAGATTGTATAGAAGCTATGACCAGGAAAACGAGAGCTACGTCTACTTCTATGAATTCTGAAGGAGATGAAACACTACAAGAGATGAAACAAACTCAGGCTCACGTTGATACAAATGTGATCAGTAGCAACAGACCCAATGAAGTTAATGGGCAAGATAATGACACTACCATGACCAACGTAGATGATTTTGAACATGCAGACGCCGTGCATGAAGCGATGGGGATGGATGTGTAAGTGCCCCATTTTCATCATCTCACTCGAATTAGGTTTAACATGAATTTCCTCACGTGGAATGTGTTCGGAGCCGGCAAGAGAGGTTTCCGTTGAGCCATTAAATATATGTGCAAACACCATAAGCTGGATGGGTTGGCTATCTTCAAACCACGAGTGTCAGGTGATACCGCGAGAAGGATATGTGAGCGTCTCAAATTCATTGGGTGTGTTAGAGTTGAAGCCGACAAATTTGAAGGTGGGATTTGGCTTCTTTGGAGAGAGAAAGATACAACACATCAACATTATAGATCTCAAAACAAAGGTTTCATCCATGCAAGCATTAGTAATAGTAATGCCATTATCACATTATTTGTGTCTACGCCCCACCCAATACAAGCAGGAGAAAGGTGTTCTGGGAAGATCTGGATAATTGCCTAGATCACATTAATGAACCTCTCATTATAGGAGGCGACTTCAATTGTATGTTGTACAAGCAGGAGAGAAGTGGAGGCTCGGGGAAATTACACCCGGATTCGGACACGTTTAGAAGCCTCATTAATAAGCATGGACTGATCGACATTGTCTACACAGGATCGGATTATACGTGGGATAATGGTTGTGATGCGCCGTACTATGTTTGCAAGAGACTAGACAGAATCTCATGAATCAAGAGGCCCGTATGTTATGGGAGGAAGCGCCAATTTGCCATCTTGCTAGATATTCGTCGGACCATTCTCCTCTTCTCCTACGACTTAAATTCTACGGTTACTAGTAACCCTAAACGTAGACCATTCTGCCTAGAAGTGGCATGGATGACTCATGAGGATTTCATCCCTATAGTCAAGGATTGTTGGAAGGTCGACAATGAGGTAAGTATTTCTCTGACTAAAATAAGGTTAAACTAACAAAATGGAATCGGGTTATTTTTGGGAAAGTTGAGCGCAAGAAAGAAGAACTTATGAAGAAGCTGACCAATATCCAAAGTAATCCTCAATTCTCACTTTCGAAACAACTTCAAGTGAAGGAAGTCGACACTGTAGAGAAACTAGACTACACTCTCCAGCAGGAGGAATTGATTTGGTTTCAAAAGTCTAGGGAGATGTGGCTCAACTTTGGTGACCGTAACACAAAGTTCTTCTATACTGCTACTATTATCAAAAGATGACGAAACCGCATTGAAGGGCTCTTAGTTGCACAAGATAGGTGGGAGGAAGATGACGAGCTTCTTAAAAGGCATATTGTCAATTATTTCTGACAATTATATAGCTTGGATGATGCCCGACCACTTATGAGTTGCAAGATGAGGAGTAGTGATTACCCTATTATTCATGAGAGTAAATGGGAAAAACTCTCTGATTTCATTGATCCGGCTGAAGTGTGGCATACAATCAAAAGTATGGGGGTGTACAAGAGCCCGGGAGTGGATGGTTTCGTGGCTACTTTCTACCAACAGTGTTGGTCTATCGTGGGTACTTCGGTGATTAATG
This sequence comes from Fagopyrum esculentum, assembly GCA_033239045.1. Taxonomy (NCBI): domain Eukaryota; kingdom Viridiplantae; phylum Streptophyta; class Magnoliopsida; order Caryophyllales; family Polygonaceae; genus Fagopyrum; species Fagopyrum esculentum. The sequence continues at coordinate 125,554,248 of BSUD01000006.1, read as the reverse complement.
AGATTAAGAGATCCACCTCTTTCACACTTATTTTTATCTCGAGGAGGTCTATCGTGGGTACTTCGGTGATTAATGAGAGAAGAACTTACCCAAGGATCTCTTAATCTCATTAAGAGATCCACCGCTCATGACCGAAGTACCCATGCCGGTGATTAAGTTTCTCGAATTTGGAGAGGATTTTATCTCAAGGAGGTCCACCTCTTTCACACTTATTGTTGTTGAGGATATATCGTTGTTTGTAGAAGCCTCTCCTACCCAAATTTTGAGAGTGATCGAGTGTTCGAATAAATTTTGTGGAGCGTCGGGACAACGTATAAATCTCACTAAGTCGAGTATCTTTGTAAACGGAGTTGAAGCTCATAATCAATCAAGTAAGTGGGATTAATGTCACTTCTAGACTTGGGAATTATTTGGGTATGCCACTGCTTCAAAAGAGAGTATCTAAGGATATTTTCGCTACCCTTTTGGACAAAATGAAAAGAAAGTTATGTGGCTGGAGACAGAAGAACCTTGGTTTTGCAGGACGGATGACCCTTGCTACGTTGGTACTCACATCGGTGTCAGTCTACTCTATGTCCTCAATGATCTTGCCTAAAGCTATTTGTATGGACAAGGAAAGAATTTGCAGATCTTTCCTATGGGGAGATACAAATCAGAAACGCATAATGCATTCAGTTCCTTTGAGTGTGATATGTAAATCCAAGACTGACGGGGGTCTAGGGTTGAGGGATTTTCAATCTTTCAATTTATCCCTAATCGCAAAGTTGGGGTGGAGGTATATCACTAAGGACTATAGTGTGTGGACTAGAGTTATGAGAACTAAGTATTAGAGATCTAATGGAGGAGCCCATGCTACCCCATCTTATGTTTGGAAAGGAATAGAGGAAGGGCTGTAAAGTGTGGTAAAGATTGGCTCAAAATGGACCTTGGGGGATGGTAACACCATCCGCTTCTAGGAAGATACTTGGCTGGCGGATGAGCCCCTTTCTTACTCAACCTCGATGCCAATCTTGGTAAGCACAAGTCAAGAAACTGTTCAGGAACTCTAGAATGAAGAACTAAGATGGCAATGAGAGAGAACTTCACCATACCTGAGCAACGAAATCTGTCTGAAAATTGCTTCTATTAGCCCAGTTACAAATTTCATAAATGGGGATGAACCTGACAACATGACCTTCAAAGACGAACTGAGTTGGGGCAAATCCCCGGATGGTCGTTTCTCTGTGGCATCGGCTTATGAGATGATTCGGAATTCCACATCATCAATCTCTCCTGATCGAACTGTTTACACTAATGTGTGGAAGTTGTATACAAAATACATGACTAAAGTCTTCATATGGAAGGTTCTCAAGGGAGGTATCATGACCAACAATGAGAGAGTTAAACGACACTTGTCCGATGTGCCGCCCTGCTGCAGAAATAGTAATGAAACCAATATCCATCTCTTTAGAGATTGTCCAAGAGTGAAGGAAATGTGGAGAACACTCCATAGGGGAATGCGTGATTTGGATTTCAGTACTCAGTAGTTTAATGCTTGGATCCGAGGCAATTTATGTACTAATTCCAGATTTGATAATTTCTGTCTTTGGCGAGATGTTTTTGTAGTTAGTCTTTGATGGACGTGGAAATGGAGAAACTCGGAAACTTTCACAAATGATAAATTTGATGGAGATAGAAGTCAATATGTGATTCGTCAAGCCCATGAGTATGTCAAAGCCGGAAAAGTCACGTGAACAACCAACCCAGGCCGCAAAGAATGATTGAGCATCGAGATGGGGGAGACCTAGAGAGGGTTTTGTGAAGATCAACTCGGATGGAGCGGTGAGAGACGATGGTAATGCGACGGCTACATGAGTGCTTAGGAATAATAGAGGTTAGTGGAAGCGAGGGTATGTCATGAACATTGGTATATGTACGGTTCCCATAGCAGAACTATAGGGAGTGATACAAGGCCTTGTTTTGGCTTGGAAGCTTGGTTACCGGTTGGTTGAGATGGAAACTAACTCATAACTTATAGCTACTCTCCTTGCTAAAGATATACCTTGTTATCACCCGCTTGATAGTCTGTGTTTAGATATCAAGACTTACTCAAAAGGGACTGGATTATCAAGTTCCGTCACATGTCTACCGTGAGGCAAATAGTGTTGCGGATTCCTTAGCTTCTCTTGCCTTTAGCTTCCCTTTAGGCCTTCATGTATTGGTTGACCCTCCGAGGATATTATAAACTGGATGATCATGATGTAAGGGGTCGGGCTATCCCTCGCTTGAAGACTACTTAACCTTCTTTTTATTAATAATAAAGCGTGTCCAGATGCGCCGGAGACCACTAACTCTCCTTTCCACCAAAAAAAGAACCTAGAATATATAACGAGAATTTGGCAAGACATACTTCCAAAATATATCTTTCATTAAATCTATAGAAAATGAGACAAGCTAGACCAAATCACAAACATATCGGCCGACTTACCTGGACCGATAAGCCGATCCCTAGTGGACTCCAATCCAATCGGTCTATTATTCTCCTACGCTACTGAAACACTCCTTTACTCAAACCTAAAACTAGATTAACAAACTATTGGTTGAATAACTTTATTTATAGGGAGGATATTTGACATAATCCTCCTAGGGTTAGATGGTAATCCAATTAAACCCTATCTCTAAAGTTAAAAGATAAAAACATCCAAACGGGCGGGCTAAAATATAACCCAAAACAAAAGAGATAGATTTACGGAAAGAAAAGATAAATCGTCCAAGACAGAAGCAAATTAGGACAAAACGGACAATCTTCAAAGGATAATCGGCCAATCTTTATAAAATGGTCGATTTGTACAAAACACATCACTCGGAGAGTAGGTTAATAGTTGAAAACTAGGGAAGATCGGGCGATTTATGAGTCTAGGTTGACCGATTTGCTCATGATAACATCATTTGACATCATGTCTTATGTGTATGATGGAAAACTTAACTTTTAGATGTGGTTTTATAAACCAACAAATATCGATTATATTTCTAGATTGCATGTCTTGGTTTGTTTGTTTAAATGTGTGCAGGCCTTGAAAAACATTTCAAAGGAAAAACTCGAGCCTTGAAAAGCATTACAAAGGAAGGACTCGGCTAAGGGTTTCAATACAACACGCACATCCACAACAACCAAAACAAGAAGATCTCAACCGAAGGAGAAATAAGATTTGATTAAGAGAAGATCTCAGCATATCTACAACGATCAAAACAAGAAGATCTCGGATATCTAAAAGATCTTCAACGGATTCTCAAAGAGAAGATCTCGGCTGAAATAAAGATCTCCAACAGACATTCAAGAAGAGAAGATCTCGGATAGACCTCCAACGACTTGATAAGACGATCTTCAAAAAACTTAACAAGAAGATACGGTGAATGTCCTCAACGACCATCGAGCGAGAAGATATGGTGAAGAACCTCAACGTCTATCAAGAGAAGATCTAGGACTTGAGTTGAAGATGAAGATCTTGCACCGGATACTTCACAACAAAGATCTCACTCAACCAAGCAGCGTATTCTATGCAGAAATAGAAACTATACAACGGCTAAGAAGATCTCTATAGAAGACTATAAATAAAGATGGCGATGAAGAAGAAAAAAAACAAGCTTACACGGATAAGAAACAAAGTCTTCAAGCGAAACATCTTCATTGTTCCAAAAGTTTTTCTTCCTTTTTAAGCTTACATTCGTATACTTCCTTAGAGTGAAGATAAACAGAAGAGCTCCATTGACATATCTAGAGAGTGTTATACTCGAGTGTGTTACTCTGCAAAGTAACTAGGCTATTATTGCTAGAATAGAGTTGACTAGATCGTAGCATTGAGGCTACATTGAGAGAAGAAGGGAGGTTCTTCTAGGTTGTATCTAGGACTCAGAAAAAGCTTATAATAGATAGTTAGAATCCTAGGGACGGAAACCTTAGGCGGAGAGTAGGTTGTTAGGGCCGAACTTCATAAACATATCGACGTGTCGATCTTTTCTATTCCGTACCTTCTATCGCTTGTATTATGACTAACCACATTTTGCAGGTTTCAAAGTCAAGGTCTTGAAATCCACTTCAAAGCCTTGATAAACACTTTTGTCACTAAGCGCATATATCGACTTCAAGGCCTTGAGATCAGTTCCAAAGCCTTGATATACCATATTGCGAAAAGTTCTGATACTCTAATTAACCCCCTTCTAGAGTATTTATATCCTTATTATTCACTTATTCGGTTCTTCAAAGTTAAAACTAAGTTTGAAAGTAGAACGAAACTAATTTTATAAATCATCAACATGATAGACTTTAATGAGCTCCTTGGACTTGAGAAAATGCTCATGATTCTAATTGGCCAATGTTAGATGTACCGGGAAAAATCTTTATTCTTCGCCACAACTACGCACTTCGCGTGCATTGTTGAGATTTTTCCAACTACGCATATGGGGCGCGTAATTGGAGTGTAAATTTTTTTTTAGCTTCAACTATTCACCCCATATGTGTAGTTGGTTTTCACCCAACTACACACGCAAAGTGCGTAGTTCTGATAAAGAATATAGATTTTCACCGGTACATTTAAAAAAACCACGTTCTAATCCTTAGAAAATCAAAATATACATACATAAGATTCATAAATACACACCCCATGGGAGATTTGACACGCATAGGACCACAAAAATCCATATGTAAAAGTTCAATATGTCGAGAAGAACTTACAACCTTCTTTGGTTTGAATGAACCTCTTGTTTGTTTACCTTGTGTACAAGCCTTACATAGTTCATCAATCTTGAAGTTTAGATTTGGTAATCCACGTACCAAATCCTTTGAAATAAGTTTCTTCATCGTATGCATGCTTACGTGACCAAATCGTCTATGCCAAAGCCTTGGATCGTCCGTCAAGGCCTTGAGACACGTTAATCTTGCTCCTGAAAATTGGTTAGTGCTCATAGAATATACATTATTGCATCGAGGAGTAGTAAGCACGACATCACCAGATAATCTATTTTGAACTTCACATTTTTCCGAATCAAATATCACTTTGTTACCTTTATCACAAATTTGAGAGATGCTAAGCAAATTATATTTTAGCTGTCAACAAGATAAACATCATCAATGAAGTTAGATGAATTATAACCGATTTTACCTATACCAATGATGTTACACTTTTCTTTATCAATAAGAGTAATGGTTCCACATGATTGCTTATTTAAATATGAAAATAGTGACCTTTTTCCAGTCATATGTTTTGAGCAACCACTATCTAATATCCATCTATGCTCCTTAATCTTGGTGATATCCAACAAAACAACAAACTTCAACATTTTCGGCTAGACCAAATGGAACATTTTGGTTCATACTCAGGTTGAACCATGTTTAGTGGTCTAGTCCCTTTAGGAACCCAAATTTGCTTAACCTGTTCTCTTAGACATAGAGAAAAAGTGTTTCGTATGATGTAGGGATCATTTCTCCTATACGAACAGGTTGATTTTACCTATCCCTTTTTACAACAATAGAAACATGTGGGTGTATGTGATCTTCCATTAGCTTTAACAAAAGTGGTCGCCGTTTTTCTTGGAAAATTTTTGTTATAGCCAAGACCACTCTTGTTAAGAGAGGATTGTTGGTCACCCATCATCCTTTCGAGATTAGCTTTAGAACGAGTAAATTGAATGAGTGCAGCCTTCTGGTCTCTACATTTCACAGTTAGATCAATCATCTCTTTCTCCAGATTAGTATAATCTTGATGTAGAGAAGAGAGATTTTCCTTAAGAATCACATTTTCCGATTTCAAGGCCTTGACATTGGAATCAAGGTCTAACTTTGAAGTGTTGAGATTTTTAACTTCCAGAGACAATTCACTAACTCTTTTCTCTTGTTTGATTAGCCTATCTCTTAAGATACTTATTCCCCTTCTATGTTCTTTATCACTAATTATTATATCTTTTAGGAATTCAGCATGCTCTTTGCTAGGTTGAGACATTAGGGTTCTTACCACTCCTTCAAGGTAGTGGTTAGGATCTTCTTCTTGATCGGCCATTAAGCATAAGTTTGCTTGATCATTTTCAACATCGGAATCATTTGAAGAATCTGAGTCACTCCATGATGTTACCATAGCCTTCTTCTTTCGATCATTCTTCCTGTAATTGTTCCTCTTCTTTTATGGACAATCCTTTACAAGAAAATATGCTTTACAACATTCAAAAACAAGTTAGTACTTTAGTTTTCTTATTAGGGTTAGAAAACTTACCTTTAGGTTTTGATGATCGGTGATAGTCTTTTTTTGCAAATTGCTTCTTCATTTGTAGAATTCTTGCAAGACCTTTAAAATTAAGGCAAACGGATCTTCCTCATCATCACTCTCTTTATCATCCGATGGAATGTTATTGACTAGAGGTATTTCTTATGGTCGTCTATACCCTATCAAAATATAATCCCGACTTAGCACTAAAACAAGAATAGTGGTTAAGTAAGGGTCGAACCCAAGAGAGTTAAGGTAATTTTATTAAATGCGATCATTGATTATAAAAACAAGTAGCAAGGGGGGGTTTGGTTGAATTGATGCACACAAAAACTTATGAAAACGAATAACGCAGCAAGTAAGACAATAATGGATGAATCTAAACTAGGTTGATTCTAAGCACGCGATTGCTACTTTGGTGAGTTCCTTTTACAAGCTTTCAAGTAATCTCGTGTCTCGATCATATATATATGTGTTGAGCCAACCGGCATCAACACAACTTAACAGGTTAGTGTTCCGTAAACCTACAAGAACAATTTACAAGTTAGCTTTCAAATAAAGACTAAGGGATATAAAGAATAGATTAAACCCGTTAACCTTATCTTTATATTTGTGTTCCTTTTCTCTAAGTAATTACAACCCGTTATTACTTAAAGTTTGCTACTAGATTAAAGACCCGAACCCGGAACCTATTAATCCTAGTTCTTTTCATGCACTTTAAAACCTAAGGTGATCAATCTTAAGTGTTAATCAAACATGCAATTAGACAATAAAGATCAAGGAAACACAAAACATTACTGAATGAAAACTTATATTAAAGATAACTTACAACCAAAGTAACAATGCAGCTTCAAACCAACCCAATGTAGCAAGGGAGTTAGCAACTCATTACAATGGAAATGATGAGAAAAATGGATTCTAAGTGGAAAATGATGGATAATAAGTGGATGATTCTAGCAATCAACCAAGGCCTATTTATACTACAAAAGACACTAAATAGGAGTAAATGACCGGCCCAAAACAACCACCTTTAATGCCATAAAGGTGCTGTAAACAGCCGGAGTAAAGCTTTTGTCGTTGAACCGCAGGGGCGGCCTTCAGCTCCGCAGGGGCGGTGAAGGCAAAAACGCTTGATCTTCTTCATGGCCGCAGGGACAGCTAGGCAATTCCGCAGGGGCGGATCTTTAATGCTCTTCAAACGTCTGACTCTTCAACTTCCTGCCGTTTCTGATGCCAAGCCGCCGGGGCGTCCCAGTGTCAACGCAGGGGCGGTGACACAGACTCTTCATCTTCCAGCTCCCAGGTTGAGGCGCAGACAGAGGCGCAGGGGCGCCGGTCTTCGCTTCTTCAGGGGAAGTCACCGCAGGGACGCTAGGGGTTGATGCAGGTGCGGTGACCGTCTTCGTGGCTGGCGCTGGTGAAGGCGCAGGGAGCGCTCCGGAGTAAGGTGTCACCCGCAGGGGCGGTGACAAGGCTCCGCGGGGGCGGTGAAGCAACAGAAGCTTTGCTTTGTGAACGAACTTCACTCCTAAGTGTTTATAACTCCTTCCTTAGCTTCTTTTAGTCTTCTTCTTCTGAACCAAGGAGTTAGTAGCATTAACCGACACAAATGCAATAAAAAGACTCAAAACTATCCTAAATGATATTGATTCCATCACCTATCAAACTCCCCCATACTTAGACCTTTTACTCGTCCCGAGTAAAACATATGACAACAAACTAGACTCAAAGGCCTCAGGAAGCATGGGCAAGCAGAAAAGACAATGAAAACAAAAGAAAAGCCAAGAAAGAAAGAAGGAAAAGAGAGAAAATGTGAGAAAAAGGTGAGAAACTACCATCCTTATTGCTCCAAGAGTGGCCTACTCGGACAACCTCCTTATGACTCCCCTTCTTATGTCGCTAAATGCCGGAAAGGAAACCTACACTCGGTGTCGCTCATTTTGCCAAGGTGCCCTTTCGGGTTTTCACCTTGCCACTCTTCTTCTTTTCTTAGATGATCTCACTATGAACTCACATCCCTCAAGTCCAATTTTGCACCAACCTAATGCCTTCTTTTTGCCTAAACCGCCCTTTCGGGTTTTCGGTTTATCCAAGGATTTTCATGCCTTTTTTCATTTTCTTTGGCTTTTTCTCTCTTTTTTTATATATGAGTTTCAAACTTCATAAGATTTAATGCAAAACAACTCAAAACAACTGAAAAGAAACTGTACATGCAATGATATGTCCCTCCACCATACTTGAAGTACACTTTGCCCTCAAAGTGGAAATGAAGCAAAGATACATATGGGAAAGGGATGAGAATGATACCAATAGTGGGATGGTCCTGTTGGACCATCCGGACCCTCCTCTGGTGGGTATGGAAAGTGGCTGAAAAAGTGCTCCTACCGGAGGTAGAGCGTGTCGATGCGGTCCTCCTGAGCATCCAACCTCTTTCTAAATGATGTCTCGTAGCTAGCTTACCAAGCCAGCTGCTAAGTCTCTAATTGCTGCTGATGTGCCGCCTGCCAAGCATCTTGCCGGCGGTCAAAGTGGGTGGTCATGGAGGAGGCGAAGCTGGACTTCCACGCCTGCTGCTGCTCAAGCATGGACCGCTCGTACTCGGTCTGCCATGCCTGATGTTGGGTGGTCAGGGCGGCCATCTGAGCCTGAAGGCTCTCAAGAGCTGGATCCTCCTCCGGTGCTGCGGGAGGCATCTCCTCATCAGTAATAGGAGCCCGGCTGGAGCCCGCAGCATATCTCTCAACAATGTCCCCCTGAGGCCGCCTCGGAGCAAAGGGGTCAGCTGGTATGTATAACTCGGAGAGCTCGTCTCCAAGTGGAAGTGGTCAGGGGAGGTATGTGATGTGACTCCCATCTTCCAACGAGAGCCAAAAGAGGTTCTCCCCGTCTCTCCTGAGGAGCCTACACCTCCTCAGCACCCCTTCCGTGTACAATGGGGCCTCTAAACCTTCCTCCAAGTCAGGGAGGTCCATCACCTGTGCAGCCAACAAGGTGATCACCCCACTTCCCACAATGTCTCATGGCTCATTCTTCCTAATCCACTTCAAAGCGGTAAGGAAGAGGTATGGCCAATCTAGTACCCTGTCATTTGTGGGGAGGCAGGCGTATAACAGGGGAAGGTCTTTGAGGACGAACTTGTTCTCCTCCTTGTGTCCACAGAAGACACTCATGAAGATCTTGGAGATGAGTCTCAAATAGGGGTGAGTGAATTTATTGGAATACTCACCCCCTGCATGAAATTCGGATCTGGTGGCGCCATGCCAAAACTCACATAAGTCAGGTGTCGGGATGGGTTCCCACCAATCTTCGGAGGCGCCAATAGTTACCCCTAATGCCTCCTGCAGTTGGGTGTAGTCCAATGTATACTTTCTCTTGTTAAACTTGAATGAAAGTCCAACACAACCGTGGTCCACCGTTTCCATGTTGAATGTGGCAATAAATTGACGGCTGAGCTCAGGGTATGTTGGAGCATTCATTTCCAAGAAATCGCCGAGCCCAACATTGTTGAGGAATGCCTACATGCTCTCCAACATGCCCAGTTTTTCCAAAGTAGGGACGTGCATAATTCGAGTTGCATACACATCCCGACCTTGCACAATCCTATACCGCTCCTTCTCAGCTTCCGACAACTTGTATTTCTTTTGTTTTTCCATTTCTTGCAGTTTGAACAAGCAGAGGAGTTAGAAAGTTCAAAAGTTGGTTTAAGAGACGAACCCTCTGTTGTGTTTTCCGCAGGAGCGGCTGAAGTTTGCGCAGGGGTGGCTTGGTGCAGGGACAACTTGCAGGCGCAGGGGCGGGAGAAGAGTAGATGGCGATTCTGGGAGCCTACGAAGTTGGTGGTGCTGGGCTGTTCCGGCGATTTCGTTGTTGGTCTAGATGTCACCGGTGATGTTGAGCAGTGGAGGGAAGAGTGTGAGGGGCAAGGGTGTTGGGGAGTGAGAGGTTTGAGAGGAAGAGGTTTGTGTGTGGTGGTGGTGAGGGCCGGTGTCGCAGGGGGGCGATTGTGGCTAAGTCGCCGGAGGTGGCGTGGGAGCGTTGCACATGGCGGCGTGCGAGAGTTTCCGGAGGGCGCAGGGGCGTGGGAGGCGAGGCGGTGTAGGGTTCAAAGAGTGAATGGAGAGGGAGGGGAGGGGGCGGTAGTTGTAGGTTATTTTTGGGAAGTGTATTTTTTTTCTTTCCTTAATAAGACCACAGGGGCGGTGGCTTGCCGCCGCAGGGGCGGTGGCAAGGAAGAAGGGGGCACGAAGCCTCAACGCCAAGGCGGCGCTGAGGATGTGTGTCAAGGATGACCGTCACAAGGGCGTGGGGTGTCACCGCAGGGACGGTGACCAGTGTGTTGCGGACGCTGGCCCAGCGCCGGGGGCGGTGCTGGACATGGGTGTCACCGCGGGGGTGGGGACACTGAGCCGCAGGGGCGGTTTTCTTGACAGAGGCTCCTCTTCTTATTCTTTCGGGTTGCCTCCCGAACAACACCTTTGTTTTACGTCGTTGGCTCGACGTAAGGACTCTACCTCTATGATTGAGCCTCCTCCAGCATCACCTTGGGGTTTATAACCGTCTGTGAAGGTAATCCTCCGGAGGACCTAGTTTCAATCCTTGTAATGGCTTCCACCATTTGCCCAACCTGTTTTTCAAGGTTCTTGTTTGCTCCAAACGGTGTGTGCAAGCTTTAAATTTATAACCCTAGATGTAAGCTTAAAACAAGGATGCGAACCCGCAGTGTATGGGTCAATCGTAGTAAAAAGCAAGGAACTCCAGGGGTCGATCACAGGGACTTAGTGAAACAAAGTCGGAATAGGTAAGCTTTAGCAATTACTAACCACAAAAGCAATTAAAACAATCAAGGATGATAAAAAGTCAATAAAGGAAATATGCAATTCTAGGGATTAAAGCATCTAGTTGTGGTTCCAACTCAAGATCTATAGTCAAGCGGACAAAGTTGAGGTTTTTGCAAAGGGAAGGTATTACTAAAGTGGATTAGATCACCGGGTAAGTCTCACTAATCACTAATCCCAAACCGTAACTCCTATTACCGGGTAAGTCTCAAGGAATTAAGATAAAGAACTATAGTCTCAAACTAACACACCACCTAAGGAAATAGAATCAACCTTTACCGGGTAAGTCTCAGGTTAACTCACAAAGATGGGATGAAAGCACACTCAAACCCCAATAAAGGATAAACCTTTATTATCTATACTTATGATCTTAGGTAAACAAACTAAGGAATTACCGGGTAAGTCTCATCCTAAGCTTGCATTGAACCAGGAAAGGTGTAATAAGAATAGGATTTGGCAAACTCTAACACTTAACTCTCAGTTTCGGATCAGATAAGTCACCACGGTCAGCCAAATTCCACCCCGGACGAGATGTTCATCGACTGAGCGAGATGCTTAGGGTTAAGGTAAAGACTCGAGCTTTCAGGGTCCTACTGTGATTTAAGATTATTCTATCATTGTTTTTCCCACAACTTTCAGCCAATCACCCTAGAATCACACAAAGAGATTAGCCGTTCATCATCATTAAAGTATTAATCAAATATATGGGAAGAAAGAGAATAATTGAACAAGAAAACCTTAAGAGAAAGGCCTCAATAACTGAATCAATTATAAAACAACAAGCGTTCCTTGGATAGAAATCCAACAAGACAATCAACAAAGAAGGGAATCTAAGATGATCTTACAAAAACCCTTCAAAAAGCTATAAAAGATATAGACTTTCTTCCTTCAACCTTCAAAAAGGTTCTTCAAATCTCCCAACTGGAGTATGGCTGCAGCGGATGTCTAAACACAATCGGTGGTATAGCATGTTATAGCATGATATGGATTTGTGGAAAATCCAACCCTTTTTATAGGAAAATTACTCTCCAAAGATAAAATATCTTAGAAAGATCTTTTCCCATAAAAATAGGTAAAATATATGGGCAAACTTATCTTCTTCCTTCCAGGAACCCAGCCCAAAAATATAAGATCCTCTTTCCAAAGATAAAAGATCTCAGCCAAGAATAAAATATTCTCGTCGCGTCCCAGGTGTTCACCTCGGTCAAGTCAGCTCTTCTGGATCACCTCGGTCGAGGTGACTCTGTAGTCAACCGAGGTGAATCACAACTGAATGTGAAATCCCTCAAATCTGGTCCAAAGTGAATCTCTAATTCATGGCCATGCTTCCTGGATTATTCCTTAAGCTCCTGAATGTAGCTCCAATGACTCCTTAGCTCCTTTTGCTCCTTTTTGATGCAAAACGTGCCATTTTACCTACAATTACAACAAAACTAGGTGCAGACCTCGATTCCCGCAAATGTAGATGAAATGACAATATAATCACATAATATATATACAAACATGCAGATTATTGAAGATAAAACGTCTAAACAAACCCCAAAATATAGACAATAATTCATGCTATCAAAATACCCCATACTTAGCCCTTGCTTGTCCCCAAGCAAATTCCGCATATAGAATACAAGATAGAATGGATTATAAGTCATAAAGATCAATGAAAAAGCCTTTCAAAAAACATTTTAATGGTGTGCTACAATCCTAGATCACTCTAAGAGAATACTTCATGGAATTTAAAATCAAAATATGATCAAAACATTTTATAAATATGAGAAAGTTGTTCATCTTTACATAAAATCATAGAATGCATAATAAATCGTAATCATTGAAATTAATCATGTATAATCCAGTTTAAACCACTAAGTCAATCAACAAGCTCGAGGTCTCAAGGGCTTCCCAAAAGAAAGGTCAAGAAATGTGTAGGGTAGGGATGTATATAAGGTAATGTGGTACTAGAATCCGGGAATAGGATCTTTCTTCACTTTACTTGAACTTCAACATCTTCCACCAATAAGCTTTGCTTATTTCACACTTTTTCTTTTTTTACTTTACTTTTTGGGATGCACGGACAGAGGTGCACAATAACCGAAGCCTAGGAATTCACAACATGAACACCTCTTTTGGAAGGAGTCCTTCCAAAATTCCGGGTCCCTTCCGCTAGTTCCTGAATTTTTTTCAAAAGCAAGGTCAGGGGTAGAGTTAAGAATGTTACCTCCACAAGCTGCATCGATGATCCTCCTTTCATTGTCTAGCAAGCCATTGTACAAGCATAAGACTAGATCTTGAGTTGAATATCCGTGAAAAGGACAGCTGGATCGGAGGCGTGCGAATCTTTTGAAGTACTCGTAGTGGGTTTCGTCTGCCTCTTGCTCGATCTTGCTTATAGCTTTCTTCAAGCTATTTGCCTTCTTGGCTGGGAAGTATTTCTCCAAAAACGCCTTGTGGAGGTTCTCCCAAGTGTCGATACTCCCGGATGGAAGGTGGTAATACCAATCATCCGCTGAATCTTTGAGTGTGAAGCCGAATGCCCTCATCTTGATTTGCTCTTCGGTAATATTGGCCGGCTTCATGCTCATACACACGGTATGGAATTTTCCAAGGTGTTTGATGGGGTCTTCACCACTTAGCCCATGGAAAGATGGAAGCAAGTGGATGAGACCCGGCTTGAGCTCGAAATTGATTCCTTCCCCTAATGCCGGTATGGTAATGCAAGAGGGTTTTGCGCCAAAGTGGGCTGAGTAAGTTGACGAAGAGTACAATCAGCCATTTCTTGGTGGAGTTGTTGTTGTGTTCGTTGCCGGATGTGCGTCCTCTCAATTTCTGGATCAAAAGAAGCAAAGCCGGAGTTAGTAGCACGGGTTTGAACCATAAAAATGGTTCAAACCAATAATCAATAATAACAATAAAAACACTAAAACTCCCCGGCAACGGTGCCAAAATTTAACTAGAGGTATTTCTTATGGTCTTCTATACCCTATCAAAATATAATCCTGACTTAGCACTAAAACAAGTATAGTGGTTAAGTAAGGGTCGAACCCAAGAGAGTTAAGGTATTTTTATTAAATGTGATTATTGATTATAAAAACAAGTAGCAAGGGGGGGTTTTGGTTGAATTGATGCACACAAAAACTTATGAAAACGAACAACGCAGCAAGTAAGACAATAATGGATGAATCTACACTAGGTTGATTCTAAGCATGTGATTGCTACTTTGGTGAGTTCCTTTTACAAGCTTTCAAGTAATCTCCCGTCTCGATCATATATATGTGTTGAGCCAACCGGCATCAACACAACTTAATAGATTAGTGTTCCGTAAACCGACAAGAACAATTAACAAGTTAGCTTTCAAATAAAGACTAAGGGATATAAAGAATAGATTAAAACCGTTAACCTTATCTTTATATTTGTGTTCCTTTTCTCTAAGTAATTACAACCCGTTATTACTTAAAGTTTACTACTAGATTAAAGACCCGAACACGGAACCTATTAATCCTAGTTCTTTGCATGCACTTTAAAACCTAAGGTGATCAATCTTAAGTGTTAATTAAACATGCAATTAGACAATAAAGATCAAGGAAACACAAAGCATTACTGAATGAAAACTTATATTAAAGATAACTTACAACCAAAGTAACAATGTAGCTTCAAACCAACCCAATGTAGCAAGAGAGTTAGCAACTCATTACAATGGAAATGATGAGAAAATTGGATTCTAAGTGGAAAATAATGGATAATAAGTGGATGATTCTAGTAATCAACCAAGGCCTATTTATACTACAAAAGACACTAAATAGGAGTAAATGACCGGCCCAAAACAACCACCTTTAATGCCATAAAGGTGGTGTAAACAGCCGGAGTAAAGCTTCTGTCGTTGAACCGTAGGGGCGGCCTTCAGCTCCGTAGGGGCGGTAAAGGCAAAAACGCTTGATCTTCTTCACGGCCGTAGGGGCGGCTTGGCAATTCCGCAGGGGCGGATCTTCAATCTTCAAACGTCTGACTCTTCAAGTTCCTGCCATTTCTGATGCCAAGCCGCCGGGGCATCCCAGTGTCAACGCAGGGGCGGTGACACAGACTCTTCATCTTCCAGCTCCCAGGTTGAGGCGCAGGCAGAGGCGTAGGGGCGCTGGTCTTCGCTTCTTTAGGGCAAGTCACCGCAGGGGCGCCAGGGGTTGACGCAGGTGCGGTGACCGTCTTCGTGGCTGGCGCTGGCGAAGGCGCAGGGAGCGCTCCGGAGTAAGGTGTCACCCGCAGGGGCGGTGACAAGGCTCCGTGGGGGCGGTGAAGCAACATAAGCTTTGCTTCGTGAACGAACTTCACTCCTAAGTGCTTATAACTCCTTCCTTAGCATCTTTTAGTCTTCTTCTTCTGGACCAAGGAGCTAGTAGCATAAACCGACACAAATGCAATAAAAAGACTCTAAAAACTATCCTAAATGATAGTGATTCCATCACCTATCAGTTATCCTTCTTGGATCTTAAGCCAAGGTTCTTTGCGTTTGAAGATGGATCTCAATCTTCTCACCAAGAACCATTTCGTGAGTGTTTAGCTTTTCCAGCAGGTCATTAAGAGGTAATGTTGAGAGATTTTGAGCTTTCTCGATGACGGTCACTTTTGGTCCCCACTTAGCTTTAGGCAAACTCCTTAGGACTTTCCTTACTTTTTCTTCATTTGTGAAGACCTTTCCAAGTGAGTCAAGGTTATTCACAATTTCAATGAATCTTGTGAACATCTTCTTGACCGTCTCATTTGATGTCATCTTGAATAACTCGTATTGCCTGAGGAAGATGCTAATCTTTGTCTCCTTGACTTGACTTGTTCCGTCGTATGTGACTATCAACTTATCCCATATTTCCTTTGTTCTTTTGCACGATGAGACACAGTTGAATTCATTTGCATCCAGTCCATAATAAAGCAAGTTCATAGACTTGTAGTTTTTAGCCATGCTATCTAAGTATGTTTGAGTGAAGTCAGCTTCTTTCTTTTGAACTTGGACTCCCTCAACTGTGGTGATTGGTATTATTGGTCCAGTTTGAATAATGCTCCATAATTCCATGTCTTGATCAATGATAAACATTTGCATTAGAGCTCTCCAATGTGCAAAATTATTACCACAAAAAAGGGATGGTCGAGATGTAGATCTTCCTTGGGCGAATCCTCCATCACCTACAAAGTTCATGATTAGTCTCACTGATGGTTAAATCAATATACATGAGTCTAGCTCTGATACCAATTGAAGAAGCGAGTAGGGGATTAATAAAGATATATATACTCTAGAAGGGGGG
>BSUD01000006.1:125521386-125537758 GCA_033239045.1 Fagopyrum esculentum | reverse complement strand
GGGGGTTGAATAGAGTATGAAAACTTTTTGCAATATCGGTTATCAAGGCTTTGGAATGAATCTGAAGGACTTGAATTCGATCTCTACGCTTAGTGATAAAACTTTTCTCAAGGCTTTGAAGTGGATCTCAATGCCTTCGAAACCTGTAGAAGATTGTTAGTCACAATATAAAGCGATATAAGGTGTGGAAATTAAAAGATCGACACACGATATGTTTACGAAGTTCGGCCTAACAGCCTACTCTCCGCCTAGGGTTTCCGACCCTAAGATCTAACTATTTATTATTTGCTTCTTGTGAGTCCTATATACAACCTAGAAAAACTTCCCTTATTTTCTCAATGTAGCCTCAATGCTACGATCTAGTCAACTCCTATTCTAGCAATAATAGCCTAGTTACTTCGCAGAGTAACACATCCGAGTATAACACCAATATGATATGTCAATGTAGCTCTTGTGTTTATCTCACTCTAACAAATGAACCTAAGAACGCTCAAAGAGGAAGATAAACTTTTGGATCGATGAAGATGACTTGGATTATTTCACTTGTAAGCTTTGTATCTCCATCTTCAACCGACGTGTCTTTTATAGTCTTCTATGGAGGAACTTCTTCTAGCCGTTATCTTCTAGCCGTTGCAACATCTTCCTTCCACATAATGATCTTCTCGTGTGAGATCCTTTTGTTAGCCGTTGTGATGAAGATCTTCTTGTAGCCGAGATATTCTCTCCAAACGTTCGAGATCTTCAACAAACTTCTTTATAGCCGTTCGAAGTCTTCAATGAGATCTTCTCCGAGATTCTCTCTTCAAACGTCTATCTTCTCCAACAAGATCTTCATGGTTGGTTGTTCGGTCGTTCGAGATCTTCATTCTCCTAGATCTCCTTGTTTGTTTGTTGGTTGTTGTAGTAAGTCTTCAGCCGAGATCTTCTCTTGTGATATCGTCCATGACCTACACACACTTTTAACAAACAAACCAAGACAAGCAATCTAGAAATATAATCGATATTTGTAAGTCATAAAAACCACAATTTATGTTAAGTCTTCCATCATTAAATAAAATAGTTAATAACAAAGGTGGAGTTATCATATTTAAAAACACATATCTTTTTAAACTATAGGAAAAAGGAACAACTTTATGCAATGAAATAACTTAACAAAAAGCTCCTCAAAAATTTGAACAAGATCTGCAATGACACATTGGAGACGATTCCTCCATTAATTTATGACTTGATAATCGGCCAAATGAAAAACCTCTATTTATAAGCGTAAATAACAAAAACTACATTGATACCAAAAAGAAAGTTAATCGTTTCATCGAAGGAAATCATAAACGGTACACCGACAAGCTAAAATAGGATCTAAAAATAGTCTAGTACGCTAATTCGATATTACAAGTAGACAATTAAGAATTACATATAGTCTTAAAATTTAAAAGATCAAAAGTTAAAACTAAGTTAGAAAGTAGAAAGAATCAAATGTATAATTCTTTAACATGATAGACTTTAATGAGATCCTTAGAATTGAGAAAATGCTCATGATTCTAATCTTTAGAAAATCAAAATATACATACATAAGATTCATAAATACGTAACCATGAAGGGTCATGGAAATGACTAGAGTGTCTCAAGAAGCCCCACTTATACTTAAGATTTTATTTTACTAAGACTATACTGTATATAACAGATTTACTTAATTTATTTAATAGGGTTTCGGATGAACCTCAGGTGGGGCCGTGACGGTTTCTACCGTTGCCACATGAACCTAAGCGTCAATCAATCAACCATCACCCGAATTTCAACCAAAATATTTTTCGATTTTTGCGTACCTTTTGGATCGTTCAGATAGATAAATTAATCATCGGATGCAACCCTAATATGTATCCGTATATGCACGGGTATCCGCTATTCAGAATCGACGAATATACGAATACTTAAAAACTTGATACGTAACTGAACCGATGATTTGAGAACGTTACGATCAGTATTTGGGCTAGGTGGGTCGAGCATAATTCGAGATGCTCGTGAGTAAGTCATAACGGTTCGCAAGAAGAAAACTACAGTAGAAGTCGAACGAGGTTACTTCATTTGTTACAAGTGATCCCTTTTACGTGAGTGTAAGTGTATATATATAGAGCGTTACAATTTTATTTTATTAAATTAACATAAGTATAGTGTCCGGTTTCATGTAGTCCACGTCACGTTAGAAAAAAGAGAGGCCCCTTTTGTCCCATCATGCATGGAAACAAATAGAAGAGAGAAAGAAACAAGTGGTCCTAAACCTAGCTCCACAAGTACTTTAAGAAGAGGTACCCAAATTTTCTTTTTTTCTTTTTCTTTTTTATTTAAAATTTAATATAAATTAAAAATAAAATAAAATAAATATATGGACCACCTCATCTTAATGCATGCAGCCCCACAGGCCATCTAATTATGGGAACATTTTCTTTGATAAATAATACAAAGCATCTTATTCTCTCTTTATAACCCTTCTCTTTCCCTGTCTTCTTCTCTGCCTATTGCAGAAGACATTATGAATTTTTATTTTTCCTTAAGTTATTAACATAGACAGAACCTTAACATAAGGGGCCAATCCAATTTCAATAAGCCCTGCAAAAACTCCCACTTTGGACTCTTCAAACACCCAGTTTCTGGCTTTCTTTCTGTACCTCAAACATCTCACTCTCTCTACCTTTTATACTATATATTTTTTTAAGGTCTTTCTAGAAGTCCAAGGGTGCCTTCAACCCCGTAAACGGAGTTTTACGGGGTTGAAAGAAGATGGAATTAACCAAAAATCATCGAACTTTACGTGCTAAACTATGAGAATTATGACATTGAACAGACCAAGGTCAATTGCGTAATTTCATTTTTAGGGTTTTGTCGGTACGCAAATGAACCCATTAAAAAGAACCGAACTTTTTATGCTAGTTGGTCATACGGGTAATTTAAACCTTGAATTAAACCGGAATTACATGGGTCGCGCCTAGACAATGATTAAAGGAAATAGCTTGATATGTGTAAGTGAGTGACCCTTAAACTAATTGTAAGCATATAAGGCAATGAAATTGATTAATATGAAATTATTAGTATTTCTTAAGGAATAAACAAGTGATTGGTGATAGATTAACAATTTGATGTTATAATTGAGTTTTGATTTCATGATGCATCCTATCTCCCTATCCCTTTACCCTACCAATTAGGGTCACTTTCTGTTTTTGTAGTTTTCATATTTTTGGGGATGTATTTATGTCATCCTGCATTGACCCTCTTGGCCTTTACACAGAGAGAACACAGTGAGAAGAAAGAGATAATTAAATATCGGTTTTGAAGGTCATCATTAATCATCAACCTTCTCTCTTCTCATCTCTCTCTCTTTCTGTCTCTATTTCTAAGGGAAGGAGATATATTTTGATCATTTCTCTTTCTTTCTTTGCTTTTGCTTCTATGCCTTCTTCTTCTTCAACAGGTAATCTCCAATCACAAGTGTCAACCTGAAAAAACAATATCAAAAGTCTGCCAACTTTTTCTGATACTGTATAATACTGTTTTTTTTTTAATTTGAGATTTTGATTCTTGATGACTTCATGTTCTTTATAATATTTTATGATTTGCAGTTTCACCTAAGAAAAACTTGATCTTTTTCTGGTGATCTTCATTGATGGCTCAACAAGATGAAGATAAATCAAGGCAAATGGGATATGGGTTTTGTAGCTATTCAGATATTCAGCAAACCCAACTCCATGGATTTGAAGCTAGCTCATCTGAGATCTACAATTTGTCCTCAGGGATTGAGATGATAGGGTTCCAGCCCAAACCCCTCTTCTTGGACAAGCCATCCGATTCGGTTCCGTGGCAAGAAAATAACCAAAACGACGAAAACAACAACAACAACAGTAGATGTGTTTTTCCTTGTGAAGGGAATGAGAGGCCAAGCCAAGGGCTTTCTTTGTCACTCTCATCTACTAACCCTTCAGCAATAGGGATTCAGTCCTTTGAGCTAAGGCAAACCCACCAGAACCAAGATGACTTCAGGCTGATGTCATCTGATCATCATCAGCATATGATGATGATTCAACAAGAAGAAGAAGAAGAAGGTGAGTTAGGGGGCCAGTTTCAGCAGTTTATGAGAAGCTCAAAGTACTTAGCTCCTGCTCAAGAGCTTTTGAATGAGTTTTGCTCCCTTGGGACAAATCATGATTATTATGATGACCCACAAAAGCTAAAGCTAAAGCAAAAGCAAGACAACAACAACAAAGGGTTGTGGGGAGGTGAAGATGATAATATTAGTCACAATATTATCACTAGGCAACAAGCATCTCTTTATGCTCTTGATCTTATTGAACTCCAGAAGAGGAAGAAAAAATTGCTTGCTATGTTAGAAGAGGTACAACATAATTTCCCCCTTATTTTTAGCTTCTTTCTCACCTGTTATTACTATACCTTGTACTCCATTTCCACATGGGAAAAAAGAAAATGTATATTATTTCATTAATTTCTTCAAAAGATAAAGTATAAAGGCAAAAACATGAATATATGGTAAGGAGGTTCTTGTTGGGAGTCATTTGAACAAACCTTTTCAATCAATTTAATACTTCACATGTTCACAAATTGGTATGAGGGTAAGTTGGGTAAGGACTTCATTTACTCTTAGAACCCTCTATTCCCTTTATTTTCTACCTGCCAATTCTTCATACAATCTCACATTCCATATATATACACATATAATATCAAAGTAGATAACTACAAGTTCTTTTATTTTGTCTTTGGCATGTAGTTGGATAGAAGATACAAACACTATTGCAACCAAATGAAGGGTGTGGTATCCTCATTCGAAATGGTAGCCGGTGAACGGTCCGCGAATCCTTACACTTTGTTGCCATCAAAGGCCATGTCAAGGCATTTCAGGTGTCTAAGAGACGGAATAGTGACTCAAATCAAGGCGACTAAAGCCGCAATGGGAGAGAAGGATAATAACGAATGTGGGTCCGTTGGAACGACTAAGGGCGAGACCCCACGGCTAAGGCTACTTGATCAAACTCTTAGGCAACAAAAGGCCTTGCAACAAATGGGCATGATGGAGAGTCACCCTTGGAGGCCCCAAAGAGGCTTGCCTGAGAGATCTGTGTCCGTACTTCGTGCTTGGCTTTTCGAGCACTTCTTACACCCGTAAATCTCTCCTTTGATCTTCTACTTGGCTTGATTGATTTGGAATTTTAGTGATACAAGCCCCAACATGAGAGATATTAGTGATTCTAGTTGGTAGATGTTTTGATCATGAGAATTTTCAAAGGCTTTTGTTGCTTTCTCTCTACCCTCTACCATCCTTTTACATGAGATTCCTTTCCAAAAAATCTTAACTTGTCATTTTATATGCATACATTTGTTCAATCTCACCTGTCAATTTTGCTTTCGTTTTCTTCTGGGTTTGGCCTATATAACCCGGCTTCTTCTTCTTCTGAACCTAATATATATATATATATATATATATATATATATATATATATATATATATATATATATATATATATATATATATATATATATATATATATCCAGTTAACACTATGTTGAAAATATGATCCTTTTTGCAGGTACCCAAGTGATGTGGATAAACAAATTTTGGCTCGCCAAACAGGCCTTACAAGAAGCCAGGTAAATTATGTGAAAAAAAAAAAACTCCAATTAGATATTTAGATATATGAAATCGTGACAATATATTTTTATTTAAAATAATACAATTTGATAGGTAAAACAAAATGTATCTTTCTTCATGTACTAGCTTGTAATTAATTTATTGTCCGTATTTAAAACCCGAAATATTAGGTATCCAATTGGTTCATTAATGCAAGAGTGAGGCTATGGAAGCCAATGGTGGAGGAAATGTACATGGAAGAACTTAAAGACGAGGAACCGGCCGACGGCCAAGTTGGCGAAAACACAAACTCGAACCCGAATCTGAACCCGAACTCCATCTTACTACATGATGAAAAGCCTTCTCATGAGCAACTTCTAAGATTCGAGTCCGAATCGCTCTCGTCCATCGTCTCCACCAGCAACAAGAACATCATGATGACGAGAAACCCTAATTCTCACCATGAGGGTTTTGGGGGGTTTGGTGGGCCCACTCCCATGGAGAACCTAGACTTCTCCTCGTACGGAAACCATGAACATTTTGGGATGGGCGCTAGCGTTGGTGGCGTCTCCCTAACCCTAGGGTTGCATCAACACGGCGGGCCCGGAGGCGTGAACCTAGCGTCGTACCCGAATGTAGGCCCGCATCAAGGCCCGGTGGATTACTCTTTAGTTCAAGGGGGTGATCATCAGATTAATCAAACTCAGAATTTGCCTTACAGGAACTTGCAGATGGGTGCTCAGTTGCTTCATGACTTCGCATAATTGATTTTCATAATCATGATTAACTGGAGGGGTTAGTTAATTAATGAACTAACTAAACTATATGATTTGAATGACATTAAATTATTATCACTGCATTACTAGGTAGTACTTACGTAGTTGAATATGAGATGATGAATCGTCACATGAATATTTAAGTTTTTATATGTGGTTTATATTAATCTCTTGCAAGAAAGTAGTCTGGTTTGGATTTTGACTTATGTTTGACACGTATATATATTTCTTACATCTATAGTAAAATTACGTACACTTTATTGTGATGTCTATAATCTACTTGTACGGTGGAATTGACCAATTGATATACAAATATAACAAAGAAATGACTCCACGTCTATATATATACAGTAAATTTTTTTTTTTATCGAAAGAGATATGTGTTTATACTATTCCACTTTTTATAATTTGGTGAAATTTTCTATTAGTTGCACTCACCAGAAATTTTAAGATTTTTTGTATACTTATCTACTACTTGTTATAAATACTAACTAGTTTAAGATCTAATATGAACGGCTTATTTATGTGTTAAAATTACATTTTTTTTATTTTGATTTATAAATATCCGAACATAATAAAAATAGAATTGGAATCACACCGGAAATTAATTTTTTTATTTTAAATTGAATTTCTATTATTTATTATTTATTGTAATTAAAATGAAAATAATGGCTAATTTGAATAAAAGTTGTAAGTATTTTTAAATAAAATTTATTATTACAATAAAAGTAAAATATAATTTAAATAAATATAATTTTTACTTTTACTTTTATCTAAGTTATTATTACAATAAAAAACTTGCAGAGTCTGTAGAGACATACACCAAATAAAAAACCTTGCAAGTTACAATAGTATATAGAAATAGAGGAATCTAATGCTTATAAACTATTACGTCTAGGAATGTCATAGTCATACCAAAGCAAAAATCAAATCAAAAACTTGCAGAGTCTGTAGAGACATACACCAAATCAAAAACCGGTAGTGGAACCTAGAGTACAAGGAGAAGGAACCTAGAGTACAAAGAGGGAATGGAGAAACCGGCAGTGAAACGTACCAGACGCTGCTCGAGGCTACTCGGAGGCGCCGGAGGCGTCGGCTAGGGGCTGTTAACAGGGGAAAGGAGAAGAAGGCTAATCAGGCTACTTAGAGGGAATGGAGAACCGTCAGCAAGCTGGACAGGCTGTTACCAATTACCAATTACCGATTGCAGGCTACTCAGGGGCTGTTACCATTTTCCTATTGCAAGAAGGCTAAGCAGGCTACTCAAATTGAAACGAACTGGACAGGCTGTTACCAATTACCAATTACCGATTGCAACGACCTGGATATGCTGCTCGTACCAGTGGCTGTTACCAATTTCCGATTGCAAAACCGTAAGCAAGCTGCTCGAGGAGGAGGAGGCTAAGCAAGCGGCTCGGAGGCGTCGTCGTCCCACAATTCGTCCTCTTGTTGGAAATAGAAAACCCTAAAATGATATCGGGTTAGGAGGATTATTGTTCATAAGTCCGTTGCTTGAATAATTGAATATTACTTACCGATTGTAAAAAAATAATTGAATATTACTTAGGTGACGGAATTATACTATTCCGCCGCTACAATTTATTTAAAAATTTAGGCGCATTTTTTTTGGCTCTATTTCCCCGCTGTTGTTTTAGAATATTGAATTGATTTTTTTATTGTAACATTTAGGCAACGGAAATGCTTAAATTCGCCGCTTGAATTGAATTAGGCGACGGAACTTTCTAAGTCCGTCGCCTGATAACCTTATTTCAAAAAAAACAATTTCATTTATATGATTAAGGTTTTTGCCTGGTTTTCAATCGTGGAATAGAAAAAAATTATACCCTAAAATGTAAAAAATAAATGTATCAAGTTAGCAAAACATAAGTTTGTTTTACAAACCGTTTTGAGTTTTCAAAAAAAGCAAATACACAAATTTCTTTCATATAATCAATCATCATCTTCTTCTTCTCCAAATTGTGCATGATCTTCTTCTTCACCAAATTGTCTCCCGTCTTCGTCTTCCTCTTCCTCTTCCTCTTCCTCTTCATCTTCCTCTTCGTCTTCCTCTTCTTCCACTTCAAGGTCAATAGTAACATCAAAGACTCCACTATATATCATCTTGTTCTCTTGATAAGGTTCTTCAACGTGATTTCCAATAGGAGGTCTCTCATCTTCATGTGTTAGTGTTCTAGAATCATACACATTCCTATGAGAGCTCACATTAACTACTTTCCAATTCTCACCCGCTTTCGGATCATCCACGTAAAATACTTGTTTTTCCTTGGTCGCAAGACAGAAGGGAGAATCTTCATACCAACTACTACTAGTATCCACATATATCATGCCATGATCTACCTTTGTACTGTCATTGTTATAAGGATCGGTATCATACCACCTACACTTGAACAATACAACCGGCATCCTATCTGTGTATAGCAGTTCGACCACATATTCAAGGATCCCATAGTAGTTGGTACCGTGTGTCGCTACCATCACTCCGCAATTTTGTGTTTGCAAGTATCAATCTTTATCCCATGATATGAACTTGACCCCATTCATATAACAAGAAGAATAGACAGAGTGGCTTTGTGGTCTTCTAGCCAAATTGAGCACCCGTGACTTTAAGTAAGGATTTCCAGAGTTGTTAAGTGCTTCAACCTGTAAGATTCACAATATTAGTGTAAGGTGGATGGTAATAGAGATTGTACAATGGAAAAACAGTTTATGTGTACGTACCCAATCTAGGAAGTAAAGATGAAAATCAAGCATACGTGAATTCTCATCAGAGTATGGATGTTGTTCCATATAAAGTCTTTGATGTTCGGACATATAGTATCTCACTTCTTCACATTCAAGCAAAACTTGCCAGTGAGCCTTATAGATCTCGTGTTCTTGTAACCTAACACGAGACCTACAACGATCTAGACACACAAGCTCTAAAACGACAAAAATATCGTAATGCGATGATGTGCTAATGTTGGTTGTTTCTTGACGATGTTCACCAATCCCCAAGTATAAACTACAGTATATCACTGATTCTTGATCAATATAATGCTCGGAAATACAACCTTCTAGAAAACGATTATTGCGAACTGATTTCTTATAAGTTCCAAGTTGACTGCAATAAAAAAATAGTTAATTAGTTAAATTGGATAAAATGTCCAAGTATATAAGAAAACAGAAAAGACATTAAATAACTAATATACCGTTCAATGGGAAACATCCAAGTAAAATGCACGGGACTAGTGAGCATCACTTGTTATGGAAGGTGAACCATAATGGTAAAGAAACGGGGAGGAAAAATCATCTCCATCCTACACAAGATAGTGACTATCTCATGTTCCATTAACCGAACATCCTCCTTTTTCAACTCTTTGCTACACAACTTCTGAAACCATTTGGACAATGCAATCAAAGGCTTGACAACACTTAACGGTAAGTACTCACGAAGAACTATCAAAAGAAGATGTTGAAGCATTACGTGACAATCACGCGTCTTTAATCCATGAAATTTTCTATCACGTACAAAAACCTTATTCCTCAAACTCCTAGCATAACCATGAGGATACTTCACATCACGAAACCATTCAAAAACCTCTTCTAAACGTTCTTGCCTCACCAAGAATGACGCATGAGGAAGTTGTCCATTTTTTCACTCCCATTGACTTTGTCACACCCCCTTTTTTCTCAAGGCAGCACGAGCTTTTGGACCGTCTTTAGACTTTCCTTCAATACTAAGAATGGTTCCAATGATGTTAAATACGTTCTTTTCAATGTGCATGACATCAAAAACATGTCTCACCTTTAAAAATTTCCAATAAGGCAACCTCCAAAAGATGCACTTGTTACTCCAACATACTCTGTTCCTTGGATTATACGGGACCTTGAAGTTTACATGCAAGCTAAATGTTGGAAACTCGTGACTGTTGATCCTTGCAAGAATTTGCTCTCCGGATAGAGTAGGAGGTCTTTGTCTGAACTCACACTCTCCATTAAATGCATGATCAGCAAACCGCCATGGGTGATCATTTATAAGTCATCTACGATAACCATCGTATACCATCCTTCCACATTCATGTTTTGCATCCACATCATCCAAACAGATTGGGCACGCCTTATAACCACTAGTAGTTGAGCCTGTCAACATACCTAAACCTGGAAAGTCACTAATGGTCCATAATACAGCTGCTTTCATGGTGAAAGTAGATTGTGCGTAGCGGTCAAAAGTACAAACTCCAATTTCCCACAGTTTCATAAGTTCGTCAATCAACGGCTCTAGGAACACACTAAGACACTTTTCGGGAGGCTTTGGACCTGGGATCAACAAAGTTAACATGTTAAACTCCTTCTTCATACACATTGATGGAGGCAAATTATACGGCATCAAAACAACAGGCCAAGTGTTGTGAAGACTTCCCATTGTTCCATAAGGGTTGAAACCATTTGTTGCTAGCCCAAGACGCACATTTCTGATATCATTAGAAAAATGAGGAAAGTTTTTGTCAAAATCTCTCCAGGCCTCTCCATCTACAGGGTTCTTTAACCAATCATGATTTGACATCTGCTCTCCATGCCATCACATTTGCTTTGAAGTGTACGGAGACATGTACAAGCGTTTCAATCTGGGAGTCAAGGGAAAGTAGCGGAGTACTTTCCTAGCAACGCTGTTGTCATCCTCTCTCCATCTCGAAGTGTGACAGATGGGACACTCATCACATTGTGCATACCCTTTGTAAAACAATACACATATATACTCACAAGCGTCTATACTCTGATAACCCAAACCAATGTCCCTGCAAAGCTTTTTCATTCTTCCAAAATCAATGGGATAACTGTGTCCACGAGGAAGCAAACTACTAATGTAATTGCAAAGATCGTGAATACTCTTATCAGACCATCCATTTTCTACTTTCATTTTCAATGCTTTCAACACAGCACCCAAAACAGTTTTTGTGCTCCTAGGATATAACGGGGTTTGAGCCTCTAATAAAAGTCTGTCATACTTCTGATAATCTTCATGAACAACATCATCAAAAGTAGGATCATCAATATCACTATTGTCTTGACCTAAACCAGCATCATATCCATCATGATAAGAGAAACGATCATGCACAATGTTCATAACAGGATCCATAGAAGAATTGGCACCACTGTTAGAAGATTTCATTTTATCGAGCAACTGATTTCTGAGTTCATCAAGTCTCGATTCATGTGAAACTTCACCATGTTTGTCCCACACCGTATATAGAGGCCACATGCCTTTAGTAGACAAGTGAGAATACATGGTGTGAATGTCAACCGGAAGTCCACTATTTTGACATTTCTTGCAAGCACACAAAAAATGTGTCTTCCCAGGCAACATTTCTCTAACCCAGTTCACAAAGTCAAAAGTCCCTTGAAGGTATCTTCGATCAGTAAGGCCACATTGCATCCAACTCTTATCCATTTTCCTAAATAGAAATGAGATAAACCATTCAACACATTTTCTAACAAACAACACATTTTCTATTTCATTTCATATCCAAATAAACCAATCCAATTTTCTAGCTAATTCCATGACACAAAAAACAAATCAATTTCTACTTTAGTTCATATTCTAACAAAAAAATCCATTTTCTATTAAAGACCATTACATATCCTAACAATACAAAAATTTCAACACTATTCAAACAAATAACAAATCACCAAATAACACACATAACACAAATCACCAACAAACATAGCTCAAAGTTCCAACACTCATCAAACTAATAACAAATCACCAACACAAAATTCCAACATGAAGAGAAAAAAAAATTAACACAAAACGAAAATTTAAATAATTACGTACCTAAATCAATGGAGTATATATAGTAGGTTTGACAACCAATTAATTTGTATTAGATTCTTCCAATGTGACAAAAAAAATTAAGGGTGAAAAGAAGAAAGTCAAGAAGAAATGAACGAATGAAGGTTGAAGAAGGGGTATAAACCCAGCCAATTAAACACATCTGGTACGTGCTCAACTAACGAATTAAATGTGACAACTTTACATTTAGGCGGCGGAATTCACATTCCGTCGCCTTATTTCATTCAGGTGACGGAAATAATACCTCCCTCGCCTAAGATAACAACTCTTGCAACCTACAGAATTTCTGGCGACGGACTTTTGCGGTGACGAGATTACTTCCATCACCTATATGTTTATGCGACGGAATGAAAAAGTTTCCATCGCATGAATATGTTTAGGTGACGGAACTAAATTTCCGCCACCCGTAATTATTAAGGTGACGGAACTAAAAAGACTCGTCGCCCGAGTTGCAATCTAGCGTAGTGTTATATTCACAGGTTGTGGAACGAGCGTAGTCGGATGACTGAGCACATGCATTCAAATGACTTTTTTGTGAGCACAAGCACGCTTAACTCTAGAGTCCTTTGTCCTCACTCGATCACTAAAGAAGAAGAATTCTTGTTGACATGGGTAGCAACCCATCCATATAAGTTAACCATAAATCCCCATTCAGATGATGTAGGATGATAATTTTACGGGGTGTTACATAGATGCCAATACTCGGATTAGCAACCTCCACATATTACCGAATTGTCTTGGTTCAGCTTGACCCGTAATTTTTATACATGCTCACCGGTTACTGTTAGCATGAAATATTGTGATATTCTAGGCACTTTTACTAATTGTTTTTCATCCATTATAGTGTTCATTGATAAGGCATTGAGGCCTTTGTTAGCTAGTTTATCTATATTTTCGATACGGAGGTCTACATTAGCTTTGTGTTGATTATAGGTGAATAAGAGCTAAAACCGGACCATTTGAGAAAGATAGGAGAGGATTTGAGCACATCCAAGGATTAAGAACACATCAAAGAAGCCAAAGGAGATGCTAGGATGAGGAATGGCACGACACAAAGGAAACCACAAGCAATTTACACTTCCACGCTCTAAAATACGGCCGTAGAGAAGTCCACACTCTAAACCACGGCCGTGGATCTTGGCATCATGAGCGTGGAACACTCCATAGAGTTACACGGTCTAAAGTACGGTCATGGAAATCATATGAAACCGTAATCCAATTCCACGCTCTAAACCACGGTCGTGGAATCCCTTGAGACCGTGATTTAGGCGATCTTTTGACGAACCAATTATTGCCACGTCATTTACGCCATGGGCCGGACGGTTATTTTATCCTTTCTTATAAAAAGGTCAAAGAAGAGAGTTTTGAGGGCTCTGGCTTGACATCGACGCTGATCGCTTAGCCTTGCCTAGGTCGTTTGGAGAGTTCGAGAAGGACTTAGCGGAAGCGCCGACAATTTGGATTTCGGAAGATTGTATGTGGCGGAAGTTGCGCCCCTTTTCTAGGTTTTGTTATCGAAGACGGATTGACATTCCGTTCTTCATAGTTGCCTTAGATTTTGTGAGGTTTTGTGTTCTATTCCGAATCCATTGAATATTCCGATTTATATTTCGGATTTGAGATTGACTTTGAGTTATATTTGAGTTTTCGAGGGTTTTCATCTTTCATTCTTCTTAAACTTGATTTTGATTTAATGACAATGGTTATTGGCTAAAACCCTTTAGCATTCTAAGGTGAAGTGTTAATAATTGTTGCTTAGATGATGATAGATCGATCGTAAATTGATTGGACCCTGAGAGTTAGAGAGATCTCGTCGACGAACCAAGATCACGGTCTGTTCTTGAGCTTCCACGGCCGTGGAACTCAAGATCTGCCCGTGATTTACCCTAGTTTACGAACTTTTCTTTTACTTTGATCCAAGGTTAAAGATTAGCTTTAATCTAGTCTAGGTTTACCCTTTTCTAGGTAGTAGTGAAGCCTCAACAACCTCTACTTCGATTTCAAGTGTCACAACCTTAATCGTTTTAGTTAGTTTTGATCCATGGGTTACAAGTTTGGGTATTTGAGATTAATTCTTGTCCGTAGATCCTTTCTATACTGAAGCCTCAACAACCTTTATAGAGAGTGTCTTTAGATGAGTTATATAAAGCCTTAGAACTTCACCGTACATTGCTTTACCTTAGCATACCTTTGCAACTCTTAACTATGTCCTTAGTTCTTTAGTATATCTTGAATCGATTGCCACAATTAGATACCTAGATCTTTAGGGTTGCTGTTTTCCCCAATATTTGCAAAGCTTATTACATTTACTTGCTTGACGATTTGCGAACTGAATTTGTTCCCCCAAAATCCCAGAGTTCGACACTCTGGAATTCTTGCTTTACTACGCCGATCCGTACACTGCGGGTTCGCTTGCTTGATTCTAGTTTTATAAATTTAAAGCTTATTTGCATGCACGTTAAGTGGCGAACTGTTACCCAAATTGTTGATGGTCATGTTCCACCTATAAAGATTCGAACTATAACATGAGATGGAGACATGCCAACATATTATGTAGAGGGTTTAGCTTTATCTTGGTAGATGAAGAGCCGTTCGTGTAGATGAAGAGCCAAGAACTCTTGGCCAAAGGATGGATCCAATTCAGCAACCACACCGTCTAGGTGTGAACTTTGATGCTGATGATAAGCAAGGGTTTAGCTTCAACCCACAAGTTATTACCATCGTTCGCCAAAATCAGTTTGGAGGAACGAGCAGTGAATCTTCACATCAACATTTACAGAATTTTGAGATCTTGATGGAGACAATGAAGCCAAAGAATGCAACCACCAACAATTACAAGATCAAGCCATTCTTTTTCTCTTTGAAAGGAAAAGCTTTATCTTGGTATTAGGGATGTCGATGGGTCGGATATGGGTCGGGGAGTACCATATTCATCCCCATACCCGTTTAGTATAATGTCCCTCGTCCCCATCCCCATACCCGTTCGGGTATTGAAAATTGTTCCCATCCTCGTCGGATATTCGCTCCCATCGGGGAATCCCCGTCCCCGTTTAATTTTTTCCATTTTAAAGTTTTATTATTTTTCCAACAAAATTCCCCGTCTATGTCGGATATTCGTCCCCAGCGGAGAATTCTCCGTCGCCATATTTTTGTCCTCAAGTGTATTTAGCTTTTTCGAATATTTTTTAAACATAGTAAGTGTGGCTAAATCAAGTCCTCAAGTGTATTCAGCTTTTTCCCATCCCCATATTTTTGTCCTCAAGTGTTTTCTTTTTTTTTAATCTAGCATATGTATATTCAATAATTTCACTCATTCAAACCACTATCTTTGTAAAAAAAATAGTTTATACATTGTTGTTTCTTCTAATGTTGTAATTTATGTTTTGATTGGTATACATTGAACCGTTTGAGATCTTCTTTTCGTAATGTTCTAAATTCTAATAGCCTAAGCTATTTATCATATTGTCACGAATTCATGATGCTTAGTGATAATCCGTATATCGAGCATGTATCTAGATATCGATTAGTAACAATTGAATAGATACAAAAATTGAGATTCAAAGTGATTGGTAGGTGGTACTTGAATGTATAAGATAATTCATCATAAATAGACTCATCAGAAGAATAATTGAACATGTGTCTAGGCGGCGGGTGGATGTTTGCATCGTACATCGAGACTCGTGAATGCTTAAAAATGAACCTTCATGCTTCCTAGAAACTTCACAACGTGCAAGTCGTGACAAAATTGAGGAAATTTCACGCGAGTGTTAATATGATATGATCGGAAACTAAATTAATATAGATTGGTATACGTTTTAATTGAAATGTTATCCTCATATATCTTATGTAAGTAGGAAAGAGTATGATACACTTAAATCTTAAAGTACAAAAGTGTATATAGTTTACTACTAACATTTAGTCCTATAATTTTAATATATATTTTAATTGAAATATTGATATGACTTAGTTGGTTGTTTTATGTCAAATACATCACCTTATTAGATAAGTATAGTACATATATTGTGTGTGTGTCTATATATATATATATATATATATATATATATATATATATATATATATATATATATATATATATATATATATATATATATATAT
>BSUD01000006.1:125387297-125521095 GCA_033239045.1 Fagopyrum esculentum | reverse complement strand
GTGTGTGTATATATATATATATATATATATATATATATATATATATATATATATATATATATATATATATATATATATATATATATATGTATATATTAGGTTTTGTTCATACAAGTAGGAACTGCAGGATCTAGACTCGTAGTACAAACTAGTATAAACTAAAATAATTATATCCACTAACATTTAGATTACGGTCTCAAGATAAAGTGTTATATTATTTTATTATTTTATTTATATAGTTTTGGAATTAAGTTGCACAATCAAAATATTCAAAACACGTATCTAAGAAACTAAGAGACTAAGACACATAAAAAGCACATGTAGTGCGTCATGTATTTGATCATTGTGATTTGACGTTTACGACTTACAACGTATTTAATAATTTTGTTAGGGTGTTTTTAATTGCTATCCTCATATGATCAAAAACCAAATTAATATAGGTTAGCACTTACTTCACTTAGCATTAGCATAATTTACACATATAATAATCATACAAAAATATAAACTTCAAACATTTTTTAAATACATTTTTTGTGCAAGTAGGATTGTAGGAATGAATATGATACTCTTAATCATAGAAGCATAAAAGTGTATATAGTTTGAAATTTAAAAATAATCGGCAATTTTAAATTTAAACAAAGATCTGAATTAAATTTCAATTAAACTTGAAACTACAACAAAAGTCTAAAATAAATACAATTTTTTTTGGGTTTCCCGTAAGGATTCCCCACCGAGTTCCCCGTCGGATTCTCCGTAGGATTCCCCGTCGGGGTTCCCCATCGGATTCCACGTCGGGTTCCGGTTCGGATCGGGGAGCGGGGCGAATACCCCTATCTTCATCCCCGTCCCCATACCCAAGCGGGGAATCAATTTTTAACCCATCCCCGTCCCCGTCCCATTTAAAATCCCCATCCCCATCCCCATCCCCATGACGGGTAATACCCGCTATCAAGCTCTATGAGATCTATAGAAAGTTTGTTTCAGTCTTGGGAAAGATTTTAGGATTTACTATTGGATTGCCCATACCACAGCATTTCCAAATTAGAGTTATTGGAGATATACTATAAGGGGCTGGATGCGGAAACACAATTCAAGCTCCAATCCCTTTCATGTGGCACTTTCATGGACATGAGGGAAGATGACGCTTGGGACTTCATTGAGAAGCAAGCCCGTGTCATTGAGAAGTATTCTCACCGGAAGTTAGAAGCAAATCAAGTGGAGCAAGGAGCAAAGCTAACACAAGCTGCTCAAACTCAAATCTTTTCTCTCAACACCGAGATTAAAGAATTGAAGGAAGTCATCAAGACTAGCTTTCCAAAGCATAAGGGGCAAGATGTTGGTTATTTAGGAAACAACAATAACCACAATGGGAATGAGAACACAAATCGCAACAACCGGAACAACAACCGGAACAATTGGAACAACAACAACAACCGGAATAACAATTGGAACAACAATAGGGGTTCAAACAACAACAATCGGCGTTCCAACCAACAACAAAACTCCGGTAATTCTTATCCCAATTCAGGAAATTCACTAACTCCACCATCTTCTTCTTCCATTCCTTTCAAAAGTCAGGGATAAACATCTAATAGTGGAAGCACTTCGGGGAAAGAGAAGCCCGATCCCATGTTGGAAACAATTTCTGGAAAGCTTCAAGGATTGGAGAGTCACATTACTAAGGTTGATAAAGCCCAAAAGGTTTTAGTAAACCAAATGTTTAGCAATGCTGAGGAAGTTCCTAGGAATCAAGGAAAACTTCCAGGAAAGATGGAGGATAACCCGAAAGGAAGGGTGATGACTATCACAACTAGGAGTGGAGCAACAACCACCGACCCACAACCTAAGTTTGTGGAAGTTCCCGTTGAAAAGGAGAAAGAGAAGGGGAAGGAGAAGGAAGACATCTGCATTCCTCCTCCAGCTTACAAACCTCCCCTACCATTCCCACAATCTAGAGCAAGAGCGCGTCTAGACAAGCAATTTGGTAAGTTTATTGAACTCATGAGCAAACTGCATATTAATATACCTTTCATTGATACAATTGTAGGTATGCCAGCTTATGGAAAGTTCTTGAAGGAGATCCTCTCTAACAAGAGGAAATTAGAAGATTTTGGAGAAGTCAAGATGAGTTCGGATTCGTCGGATCTCATTAAGACGATGAAGGAAAAGATGTCCCCAAAGCTGAAGGGTCCGGGGTCATTTTGTGTTCCCATAGGAGTGGGAGATGTCACATATGATGCATTATGTGATTTAGGAGCAAGCGTTAGCATCATTGCGCTTGCCTTATGCAGGAAGATTGGTCTAGGCGAACCTAAACCGGTGAAGATGACGTTATACATGGCGGATCGATCCATAACTCGTCCCGTCGGCATAGTTGAAGATGTCCCGGTCAAGCTTGGTAAGTTCTATGTTCCAATAGATTTTGTTGTGCTTGACATTCGTGCAGATAGCCCGGTCCCGATCATACTCGGAAGACCGTTTCTTGCAACATCCGGTTGTATGGTTGATTGCAAGAATGCTAGACTCGCCTTCGACATAGGAGAGGAAAAGGTAGAGTTCGTTCTTTCCACTTTGATGAAAGAACCAGCTCTTGAAGAGGACATATTCAACATCCATGACGAAGAGCTATCTAGAGAGGAAGTAAGTTCGATTCTCTTTAAAGATCCCTTGCAAAAGGTGATCACTATGAGCATTATGGACATAGGGGAAGAAGAGGAATGCAATGAGGAAATTGAAGGTTTAGAGAAGCAAAAGGAAGTGTATGAAGGAGAATTTGAAAAACTCTACGATGGGTCAGAGAACGTGAGGAATCACGGCCAGTCATGCTATTGCACGGCCGTAGTTTCCACCAACATGACCGTAATTAGCTATTTAGAGGACTCCAGTAA
Organism: Fagopyrum esculentum; assembly: GCA_033239045.1. Lineage (NCBI taxonomy): Eukaryota > Viridiplantae > Streptophyta > Magnoliopsida > Caryophyllales > Polygonaceae > Fagopyrum > Fagopyrum esculentum. Next base: position 125,518,207 of record BSUD01000006.1, on the reverse strand, counting down.
GTTACACGGCCAATTCCACGGCCGTGGAACAAACAGAGGTGCCGTAATTGACTTCCACGCCCAAAACCACGGCCGTGGAGGAAACAGGGGAGCCGTAATTTTGGGAAAATCTGAGGACAATAACGTTCTTTCTACCACTTCTCTTGATGGAATTGAAGCATTGGACACTCCTCAAGAGCCATTAGAGAGTTCAATAGTGATGGAATTGAAGCCACTTCCCGCACATCTAAGGTACGCATTTCTAGGACCTAATTCTACCTTTCTGGTAATTGTTAGTTCCGATCTAAGTATAGATGAACATAGTAAGCTTATGGTTGTTCTTAATAAACATAGGAAAACCTTAGGTTACACTATAGAGGATCTAGTAGGAACCAAGCCTTCACTATGCATGCATAAGATCCTAATGGAAGCCGATTTTAGAACTTCGCGACAACCTCAAAGGCGGTTAAATCCGACCATGAAGGAGGTTGTCAAGAAGGAAATTCTTAAACTACTTGATGCAGGTATCATCTACCCTATCTCTGATAGCAAGTGGGTGAGTCCCGTACAGCTGGTTCCAAAGAAGGGAGGAATGACGGTCATTACCAACAAGAACAATGAGCTCATTCCTACACGAACTGTGACAGGATGGAGGATGTGCATAGACTACCATAAGCTAAACAACGCAACGAGGAAGGATCACTTCCCACTACCATTCATCGACCAAATGCTTGAGAGGTTAGCACAACACTCACATTTCTGTAATCTTGACGGTTATAGTGGTTTCTTTCAGATCCCGATACATCCGGACGATCAAGAGAAGACCACATTCACGTACCCGTGGGGTACGTTTGCTTATTGGAGAATGCCGTTCGGGCTTTGCAACGCCCCAGCCACCTTTCAAAGGTGCATGATGGCTATCTTCTCAGAGTACATAGAGGAAATCATGGAGGTTTTCATGGATGACTTCTCTGTTTATGGTTCCTCTTTCGATAATTATCTTTCTAACCTTTCTCTTGTGCTACAAAGGTGTGAAGACACTAACCTAGTTCTTAATTGGGAAAAGTGTCAATTCATGGTGAAAGAAGGCATTATATTAGGACACTTGATCTCTAGTAGAGGGATTGAAGTGGATATGGCTAAGATAGAGACTATAGAAAAGATCCCTCCCCCATCTTCGGTGAAAGGGATAAGAAGCTTTCTAGGACATGCTGGATTTTATAGACGCTTTATAAAGGATTTTTCTAAGATATCAAAACCGCTTACTAATCTATTGATGAAGGATGCAGTTTTTGATTTCTCGCAGGAGTGTTTATATGCGTTTCATAAGATTCGGGAAGCTCTAATCTCAGCCCCGATTATTCAACCTCCGGATTGGAATCTTCCATTCGAGGTTATGTGTGATGCAAGTGACGTAGCTATAGGAGCTATTCTTGGGCAAAGAAGGAATGACGAACCCATGCTATCTACTATGCTAGCAAGACGCTAGATGAAGCGCAGCTTAACTACGCCACTACCGAAAAAGAATTTCTAGCAATTGTATATGCATTTGAAAAGTTCCGTTCTTATCTTGTAGGTGCAAAGGTGATTGTATACACGGATCATGCTGCGATCCGGTATCTACTTGCAAAGAAGGATGCGAAACCAAGGCTGATTAGATGGATTCTTCTCCTACAAGAATTCGATCTAGAGATCTGTGACAAGAAGGGTTCGGAAAATTCTGTTGCGGATCATTTGAGTCGTCTACCACATCTAGAGGACGACAATCTACCCATAGATGACTCCTTTCCGGACGAGCATTTACATGTCATAGAGGAGTGCATCGACAAGATTAGTAAAGGAAATGAACCATGGTTTGCTGATTTTGTTAACTATTTGGTTTGCTAGAAATTACCACCTGGATTATCCTATGCACAAAGGAAGAAGTTCTTTAAGGATGTCCGGGAATACTTTTGGAATGAACCTCTCCTCTTTAAGAGAGGTCCTGACGGCATCATTTGACGATGTGTGCCGGAAGACAAGATGCAAATCGTCATCCGTCATTGTCATTCACTACCTTGTGGAGGACACGCTAGCTCGAACAAGACTAGCGCTAAGGTATTGCAATCTGGATTCTTTTGGCCTACTTTATTTAAAGATGTGCAAACCTTTGTTTCCTTCTACGATGCTTGTCAAAGAACAGGGAATATATCTAGGAGAAACGAAATGCCTCTTAACAACATTTAGGAGGTAGAGATCTTTGACGTTTGGGGAGTAGACTTCATGGGACCTTTCCCATCATCTTGTGGAAACCAATACATACTTCTAGCTGTAGATTATGTTTCGAGATGGGTTGAAGCAATTGCCTCTACTACTAATGATGTCATGGTTGTGGTTAAGTTCTTTAACAAGACCATTTTCTCACGATTTGGGACGCCACGGACTATCATTAGTGATGGAGGCTCTCACTTCATTGCCCGACGATGCATTGTGGGCATACCGGACTGCATATATGATGCATTGTGGGCATACAGGACTGCATATAAGAGTCCCATAGGTACGACACCATACAACCTTGTGTATTGAAAGTCTTGTCACTTGCCGGTAGAGCTGGAACATAAGGCGTATTGGACAATAAAGAGGTTGAACTTCAGCATAAAGGAAGCGGGCGAGAAGTGCCTCTTGGACCTCAACGAGCTTGAAGAACTTCGCTTAAACGCCTACGAAAATGCCAAGATCTATAAAGAAAGAGCGAAGCGTTGGCATGATAAGCATATCATTCCAAAGGATTTCAAAGAAGGAGATCAAGTTCTCCTCTTCAATTCAAGACTTCGTCTCTTCCCAGGTAAGCTTAAATCTCGTTGGACCGGACCTTATCTAATCAAACGTGTTTTTCCCCATGGTGCAGTTGAAGTATCGGGTGAAAAGGGCGGAAGTTTCAAGGTGAACGGTCAACGACTCAAGAAGTACTCACCGGAACTCCAAGCTGAGGAGTTCGCGCCTACCACACTCGAATAAGTGTAAGTACGGTCTAGCTACGGACCTTAAACAAGCGCTTCTTGGGAGGTAACCCAAGGTATTGCACTTATATTTTTGTTTGTCATTCGTAATTTAGATTAGCTTAGACGTTTTTTGTTTTGTTTTGCCTTCGATACCTCTCGGTATGTTGTGTTTTTGGATGTAGGAGCATTGGAATAGGCATGAGAGAAGAAAAAGTTGAAGGAAATTGACGAAACTTGGATTTTGGCACATTACAGAGAGTTTCACGCCCTAAACCACGGTCGTGGAAGCTACAGTGACCGTAATTTGCAAAAGTCTGAGAAAAATCACCAAAACCACGGTTCCGTACATTTCCACGGCTGTGAAACCCCCGAGTGACCGTGATTTTAAAAATTTTTACTGCCACTATATAAACCACCTTCCTTCACAAAAACACTACAACTCTTCTCTTCCACGCCCAAAACGCCGTAAATCGTCCCCCTCTCTCAAATCTTCATTCGGTAATCGTTTTGAACGATTCTTGAGCCTAACGTGAAGCAAATTCAACCACCTATAAGATCCAATCAACAAATTAAGCGAACAATCCCTGAAGAAGACGGAATTTGGATTTTAAGAATCCAAAACCTAGGTTTTCTTCTCTTTCTCTACTTTGTCGATTTGGCTCAATTTTTGTAAGAATTTTTAGGAGAACTGATTGGAATTGGATTGGAATTAGTCTAGGATTGTTGCCTGGTGAATTTGGTGTAAATTGATTGAGTTTTGAGAAATTACGAGCTGAATCACGGTCTCTGGGCAAACCACGGCCGTGAAACCTATAGAACAGGCCGTAATTTTCCCTCTAAAATGGATTTGATTAGGAGAATGTCTACTAGAAGCAAGAAGAGGAAAGGTGATGCTTCCTCCTCCTCCCAAGTACCTCCTAGTGAGCCACCATCACCCCCACCCCCTAGAATTCCAAAAATCCATGAGGATTACCTCGATGCCTTAGAAAGGATCGAGAAGAGGACGGTCATAGGACCGCGCTACTTAGTTCTTGAGGAGTTAGAGCCGCTGAATGTAGTGAATGACCTTACATGGCTTCTAGATAGAGCCGGCTTGATAATCTTTTCTGCTATTAGGGAAGACGCCTATGAGGAGATTACTCGAGAGTTTGTGATCTCTTTTGAGCATAGCCATATGGATAGGACAGTTTCCTTTAGGCTGATGGAGGAGAACTACGAGTTCTCGATTATAGAGTTCGGAGACTTCTTTGGGTTCCAAGAGACCTTCAATGGTCGTTTTCCTAGCGGTGTATACGCTAAGGATTTCTGGGAGGACATTGCTATGATCTATGCCAGTGAGGACCGCTGGCAGCCAGCTGACACCAAGGCTAAGCTTATCTATCACTTAGCTTTGAAGATAGCCCATAGAGTACTTTTTGAGTGTCTTTTCCCTAGGACCGAGACCCCTCAGAAGATTAAGACAGATGAGTTGTTCCTCCTTTACGCTATGTTGCACGGTAGACCTGCTGACTGTGCTACCCTCTTAGCCTCCACCATGAGTAAGCTCAAGAAAAGAGAGCTGGGAACATTGGATATGGTGGTATGGTCACCCACATTGCTAGACAGTTGGGGATAGATTTTTCTGCTTGCACTAGGATAGCAGCGAGACCGTTGGGACTCTAGAGCCTCATGACCAGAGGTTTGATCTTTCCTAGGCATAGAGGTCCACCTACCGCTGCCATGCCATGGGAGGATAGAGGAGGTAGAGGTATTGCATGGCTCCCCGAGTATCCCATTATGGTTGGACGCCATAATTGGAAGCAGACCTTCGCTGCTATGCATGCGAATAGGTTAGTAGCACCTCCCTACGTCCCCGATGAGGTACCGGCTGCAGTTGAGGAGGAGGAGATAGGAGGAGGCGAGGAGCATGACTTTGGCACTTTCTCGGATCAGCCGGCACATTTCCCTGACCCTCCCAGGCGTTCACCACGACCAGCTAGACATTCCGGAGCCTCTTCCTCTCGCCGTGCTAGCGTGAGTGAGAGGCCGACATGGGTGGATACCCCTCCTGGTTGGTATAGATCACAACCGGAGTGGATGGGAGCTCCACCGACATGGTATGCACAACCGCCATCAGCACCAGCTCCACAGGATGCACCCGTTTGGTACAACCAGGCACCGGGGTGGTGTGAGCAGATGCCGGATTGGGCCACCGACCTATCCACCAGAGTAGGAGATTTGGAGATCCGGCAGGACGCTAGGGACGTACGAGCTGCTGAGCATGATAGGATGATGAGAGACATCTACCGCCAGCAGTTTGTGCGGAACTTCGACTCCAGCTTCTTTCCGTTTCCACCACCACCTCCATCACAATGACGACCATGCATGATTGACAGTTTCAGCCGCTCCACCGCCGTCTTGTGAGTTCATTTTCTTTCTTTCTTTTCTTTATTTCTTTTTGAACATTAGGGACAATGTTTGTCTCAAGTATGGGGTGGGGTGTGACTATCGTTTGTAATAACTCTACTCACTTTGCTTGCCTGGATTCGAGAACACTTTGCATGTTTCATTTCATTGTCACACGTTTCATTATTGCATTGCATGAAAAAGCCTTTGAAAAACCCATAAAAATTGAAAAATTTTGAAACTTCTAAAAGGTTTTGTGCTTCTAAGAATTGAGATGATTTCTATGATAATTACTACTTGTGAATTGAGTTTTTGATGACAATTGTATGCCTAAACGAATAATGAATTGAAAAGAAATTGAATGTGTTGATTATCCTTTCTTGTAAGTTTCATAATGTGAAGAGTTTTATCTAAATCATATTGAGAAATCGAGGTTGAAATCACATGATAAGTTCTTATACTTCTTTATGAAATGATTAAGGCAATTCAACCTTTCTTTCTCCTTTCTTTGTTCATTTAGCCCCTCAATGAAATAATTGCCTCCCTTACCTATCCGGAAATTTGGAGGAGTTATGTTTTGCCATGTTTGATGTGGGAGGGCCATGAAAGCAATTGTTTGCATTCAAAGAATAGAAATAATAGGTTTGGGGAAGTCAATCATGACGACGAGTAACTCGGCACCATTCACATAGCCGGGTGTTTGTGTCTTGCCAAAGTCGGATTGAGCGATATTCCTAACGGATTATGGTATGTGCATCAAGGGTTTGAGGCATCTCGAAATTGAGAAACGCCAATCTCCGAGGCTTCGGTTTTTGTGCACCGCTGTCCATAACTCCAAAAGTAAAGTCGAAAAAATGATGTGAAAAGAAGAGAGCAAAGCTCAAAGTTGATGGTGTTGCAAATCAAAATAAAAAGAAAAGAGTTAGTTGTCCACTTTTCCGGATTCATGCACCACATTCCTTATAAGTTTTCCCTCCCTTCCGCATTCTAGACCTTATTTGAAAGTCCTTAAGATCAAAAAAATGTTATTTGGCTTGGTGATCTAAATTGAAGTTTCTTATGCTTGATTTTGATAATACTTGAAGGTTATGATGTTTACATTGAAGTTTAACCAATTCATGATGTTTCTTTCCTCTACATTCTTTGATTATGTATATAAGCGTTTCAAGAATGAATGAAGCAAGGTTTGAGAATGATCTATTGACTAGAAGCACATTCACCTAAAAGACGTCTTGTTTTTGAGTTTGCATGCATATTTCATCCTAACTTATGTTCTAAATCTTTCAAAAGACCTTGCTTAGGGACAAGCAAGTGGCAAGTATGGGGTATTTTGTTAGCATGAAATATTGCGATATTCTAGGCATTTTTATTAATTGTTTTTCATCCATTATAGTGTTCATTGATAAGGCATTGAGGCATTTGTTAGCTAGTTTATCTATATTTTCAATACGGAGGTATACATTAGCTTTGTGTTGATTATAGGTGAATAAGAGCTAAAACCGGACCATTTGAGAAAGATAGAAGAGGATTTGAACACATCCAAGGATTAAGAACACATCAAAGAAGCCAAATGAGATGCTAGGATGAGGAATGACACGACACAAAGGAAACCACAAGCAATTTACACTTCCACGCTCTAAAATACGGCCGTACAGAAGTCCACGCTCTAAACCACGCCCGTGGATCTTGGCATCATGAGCGTGGAGTACTCCAGAGAGTTACACGGTCTAAAGTACGGTCGTGGAAATCATATGAAACCTTAATCCAATTCCACGCTCTAAACCACGGTCGTGGAATCCCTTGAGACCGTGATTTAGGCGATCTTTTGACAAACCAATTATTGCCACATCATTTACGCCATGGGCCGGACGGTTATTTTATGCTTTCTTATAAAAAGGTCAAAGAAGAGAGTTTTGAGGGCTCTGGCTTGACATCGACGCTGATCGCTTATCCTTGGCTAGGTCGTTTGGAGAGTTCGAGAAGGACTTAGCGGAAGCTCCGGCAATTTGGATTTCGGAAGATTGTGTGTGGCGGAAGTTGCGCCCCTTTTCTAGGTTTTGTTATCGAAGACGGATTGACATTCCGTTCTTCATACTTGCCTTAGATTTTGTAAGGTTTTGTGTTCTATTCCGAATCCATTGAATATTCCGATTTGTATTTCGGATTTGAGATTGACTTTGAGTTATATTTGAGTTTTTGAGGGTTTTCATCTTTCATTCTTCTTAAACTTGATTTTGATTTAATGACACTGGTTATTGGCTAAAACCCTTTAGCATTCTAAGGTGAAGGGTTAATAATTGTGGCTTAGATGATATAGATCGATCGTAAATTGATTGGACCCTGAGAGTTAGAGAGATCTCGTCGACGAACCAAGATCACGGTCTGTTCTTGAGCTTCCACGGCCGTGAAACTCAAGATATGCCCGTGATTTACCCTAGTTTACGAACTTTGCTTTTACTTTGATCCAAGGTTAAAGATTAGCTTTAATATAGTCTAGGTTTAACCTTTTCTAGGTAGTAGTGAAGCCTCAATAACCTCTATGTAACACCCCAAATTTTACAACTCGGGGAGTTACTAGTTAGGACCGCACAGTGGGTCCCGACCTTAGTTTGACAACAACTTAACAAGATCTTGCAACAAGGCACAAATAAGGAAAACCAGAAATCATAAAATAAATCTTAACAATGTATGAATGTGACCAGAACAACTGACAGCCGGAAAACATAAGATAACAAAGTACAGAAAGAAAGAAAAGAACCAAGGTCCAACTGGAAATCCCACAAATAAAGAAACTGCAACACGTCCTAAAAGTACGACACCCCGGCTGACCACTACCATCCGGATCACTCGGCATCTGCTCTAACCTGTGGTAAGTCTACACAACATAAAAACCGTTAGCTAACTATCCAAATATAAGTAGAATAACAACAACACAAACACATGCAGAAACAAAAATAAACAAACATCATGCTGGCACTCAACCGTTTATTATCTATTATTTAGGTGATTCATCTTATTCAATTTTACAGTTGTGGCACGAGAGCTATTAACAGTTCTCGTCTCCGTTCCTTATCCAACTGGGTGTAGGTCTAGCTGACCTCCGCCGATAGCATCACTACAAACCAAGTATGGACTAGTCCCTAAAGAAACCCCCAGCGCCCGCAAGCTAACTGAGCAGAATGTCACCGCCCGTTACTCTTAGGCCAAGTATAGGTCGGTAAATATCTATCACAACCTATAACTCTAAACATTTTAATCACACACCACTATCATCATTCATGCTCATATTCAGAAGTCAGCTAAGTAAGCCCAAAGGACTTACTTGTTATAAAGCTCGACTCTCTGTAAACCAAACTCGCTCTGTAAACTGTAGCAACTCAGTTGCCTGCCAAAGGAGATAAGTGCATTAGCACACTCCGACGTAATTAGAAGTTTAAGACTTCTAAGATAGAAGATCGTAATAGGACATAACCAATTACAGTACTAATTTATGGTAAAATGACTATTTTACCCTTGGTCCCGAAACTCCCAGAATTTCCAAAACTCAAGTCTAAATTTCTATTTGAGACTATAAAGTCATATTCTAAGTCCTAAAGTTTAGTTTGGTTACGAACTGTCACTTTTCTTATTTTCCTATTTTCCAAAAGATCGTAAAGGTCCAAATTCGGATTCAAATATAAAATTCGTAACAGCTTATAAAAATTCCGAAATAATTCTCTAGATCATCTATGATGTTCCATCTACCCTTAGGACCAAGAATTTCTCAAAACTGTTCATCCATCATTTTTATAAAAATTCTCAAAGTTGGCTACTACACTTACAATTTCTATACTTAACCAAAAATCCTAAGTTTACAAAAAAACTGCTCAACTACCCAACTTCGGAAGCTTATATCTTCTAATCCGACCGTTCATTTCTTCTCAAATTTTAATAGAGTAAACTACATACATCTACCTATCATCTATTAAAATTTCAACGGTGGATCTTCAACCTAACTCTTAAACATTGGTCTACAAGCTAGGCAGTTTCTCACTTCTAAAAACCGAATAAAAAGAAAGTATACAGCAGCAGCCCTTGTCTCTACCCTTAAAGTCCTCCTATGATCACCGGTTTGACCCCAAGGAACACTCACAACCCTCATCCCTCACCCCAGTTTACGAGATCGGAAAACTCTCTCTCACGGAGATCAAAACATACAACTACACTACATTCTTCAGAAGATGAAACGAATAAAAGGCTGTAGACAGGAGAACTCACCTCTTCCAGCAGCTGTTGGCTAGGAGTTCTCGACTGATCTAGGAAGGAAATGGCTCGAATATAGCTGCAAAGAAGAGAAGCCCTACTAATTAAACTACGGTTCAGAAGAGGAACAGAAGATGAAACCGTATGTATAAATTGCTTCTGAAGGCCACAACAGGAGGGCGAAGGATCTTACCAACGTTCTCTGTCTCTCCAGGCTGTCGATATCAGGCGGTATAGGGACGAAGACTCACCTATGACGGACCCCCTGCGTGCAGAACTTAGGCTCCTGTGGTAGATCAGTAAGGGAGGGAGAAGGAGGAAGTGACGTTGGAATGTGTTGCTTGCTGTTGCGTTGAAGCACTCGATACAAACGAAGGAATGGCGTGAATCTGGACAGAATTAAGAGGAGGAGTGTATAAGGAAGGGAGATCGTAAGCAGCTGTTGCGAAGAATCCGTCTGAATAGGAAAGAGATCGTTGGGGAAGGAAGGTTCAGATCGTGTGCAGAGGGAGGTAATGTCGTGTAACGGCTGCTTCTGTCTTCATGTAGCTGGGCTGAAGAAAGGTAGACAGCAGGCTCCTCCCTGGGCTGTGCGAGCTGGGCTGGACGTTGACTCCTGGGCTGCGCGAGGTAGAGCAACAGGCTCCTCCCTGGGCTGTGCGCTGGGCTGAAGGAGGTAGAGCAGCAGGCTGGGCGCACTGAGCATGTCGCTGGGCTGCTGGAGCGCTGGGCACGCTGTTAGGCTGCTGGACAAGCTGCTGGGCACGCTGCTGGGCTACGTAAGGGAGCAGCAGCCCGGTGCTAGCTGCAGTCCGGAAACGAGATCCCGATAAATGAATGCACGGAATAGACGGATCCGGATTATGTTATAGTTTAGGATTGGTTATAATAATCCTATCATTTTATGTGAAGGTAAGTTACATAAAATGATAAATTTTGTAAAGATCCTATCATTTTATGTGAAGGGAAGCTACATAAAATGATAAATTTTATAATAGTGGGTCTAACTAAGTAGACTGATATGGGTCAACTGATCGAAATCGGGTTTGTTACATAAATAAACAGAATATAAATTCCGGATATTACACTCTACTTCGATTTCGAGTGTCACAACCTTAATCGTTTTAGTTTGTTTTGATCCTTGGGTTACAAGTTTGGGTATTTGATATTAATTCTTGTCCATAGATCCTTTCTATACTGAAGCCTCAACAACCTTTATAGAGAGTGTCTTTAGATGAGTTATATAAAGCCTTGGAACTTCACCGTACATTGCTTTACCTTAGCATACCTTTGCAACTCTTAACTCTGTCCTTAGTTCTTTAGTATATCTTGAATCGATTGCCACAATTAGATACCTGGATCTTTAGGGTTGCTGTTTTCCCCAATATTTGCAAAGCTTATTACATTTACTTGCTTGACGATTTGCGAACTGAATTTGTTCCCCCCAAATCCCTGAGTTTGACACTCTAGAATTCTTGCTTTACTACGCCGATCCGTACACTGCGGGTTCGCTTGCTTAATTCTAGTTTTATAAATTTAAAGCTTATTTGCACGCACGTTAAGTGGCGAACAGTTACCCAAATTGTTGAAGGTCATGTTCCACCTATAAAGATTCGAACTATAACATGAGATGGAGACATGCCAACATATTATGTAGAGGTTTGACTCGACCGCTCCATGCGTACAACTATTTTATGTTATATAAAAAAAATGTTAATCACTAAATCCTTTTGTACGAAAATAGTTTTAAGTATGCATACCCGATAAGTCACCATTTTCTCCATTGTCACCAGCATGGAAACACTATCATGATTCTAGTGTCAATTGTTGAAACAAGTCTTTTAGAGCACAAATAAAAGCTTATGATGATGCACATTGAGTTGAGAACCCCTATAACAAGGCCACCATTCATATTAATTGAAATTCATGTAATGGACCTTTATTTTTCATGTATATTTCTATGTGGTGCTTTTTAGAGGTATGAACTTCAAGTTCTTTGAATGATAACGAAAATTTGTTTATATTAAAATTATTCAAAACACATAAATAAAAAAATAAACAAACGTAATTAAATTGAAAGTATCCAAAATATTCCAAGTACCCAAAATACATAGTGAAATTCATATCAAACTACTCTAGTTCTTGTGAGGCACAGATTTGGGAACAAACAATAGCAGACTCGATCCCAATTGCCTCATCCACGACATCGGTTACCTCAAATTGGGGGATAACTGAATCAACATGGTCGATCAACTCCATGAGACGCCCACAAGTATAGGCAATCACTATAAAAAAAACACGAAACATTATGAGTAACAATGAAGCATGTAAAATTGATATTTTTTAGATATAACATATACATACTCATGTATTTGATACGGGGACTAGGGCACACCAGTTAACAAGAGCATGTTGTGCAACAAACGTCGGTAACATATATGGGTTACTCCGTGTATCAAACCACAAAATATAATCATCAAACACGAGTTACAGTGACGAAGCATGTGTTAGCCCCTCAAAGGATATTCCGTTTTTGTCGAGGTGTTTGGTCGTCCATATGTCATCCTGATCATGGAACCATGGCTTGTACCCGCAGTTGTTTGTAGACCGGGTCTCAATAGTAGGTTGTAGCCTTGGCTCGGAAATAGTTTATACAAACCCATACCATCGAAGAAAGTGTTCATGGATATATGGTTCATTTGTATCTACTATGCGTACAGCGTGTTTGTATCTAGAAAGAGCACACTCTCATGAAGTCTAGCATATTATCCCCATAAGGCATGAAGTGTACATCATATGAGCTCATATGATCCAATTGTAACTGGAGAGACTACACACGTTGCATGCTATAACTCGGTGCACGTCGTACATCAAACCTATCAACCCACCTCCGATGATCGTTCACGTGGATGTCCTTTGAACCGGTAGAACGGAATGACATGAAATGAGTGTAGATCCAAAACTAATGCAAGTGACGAACCATGTATTAATATTATTTGAAAACATTGAATATGATATAACATATATTATAGGAACCAAACAAATCTAAAATAAGGCAATGCACCCTCCCATCGTGGTAACGTTCTTCCTAGAAGTTTTGCCCAATATCCGGTAGAGGTAGTGATGATCCAATTCCCCATGCATATGTGTTCGTCCGGTTGTGATCTCGAACCAAATCAACCACTCAAATAAAAATCTTATCGGTCATCTTGTCTACCAATAAAGCCGATCCAATGAAAACTAGGAGGTAAGTTGATGCCAAAGAGGTGACTGATGTACGTGGATTATGAATCATGGAATCTAGAGTAGTCTTCAAAGACTCGACATATATGGCAGTACACACTATGTTGACGGTGTATCTCAACTCCATCAAAACCAAACACTGTCCAAAGACAGTCCATCCTCGACTGAGTGGTGTCGGATGTATATAGAGCCAAAAAATATTGTAATCGGTGTAGAAGTGTATGCACCAAAATTGGGATGCAAGAAGCTATTAAGTTATAAATATATAAGATCGAAATTGAAGGGATGACTTATGTCATTAAGGATCCCAAGGTTTTTGGAGTTCAACATGAAAGTCGATGATACTTATACATATTTGCATTAATATTGTGTAACACCTTAAATTCTCTACGGGTTAGGACCTCACAATGAGTCCTGAGCCTAGCTTGACAACAAGTTCACCGAATCTTGTAACAAGACACAAATAATATAAAACCGAAATAGACAAAATATCCAAAATGTCATAACTCATAATCAAAAGAAACTCTCTGCCGCGTACTAAATCTACAATGTCACATGTAATAAGAAATAATAACCCACATCCCATCCTAATGTACGGGAACCCCGGCTAACCACTCTGACCGGATCACTCGACAACGTCCCTATCCCGCAAGGCATCTACAACAACAAATAAAACCGTTAGCTATCATTCTATATATGAGAAAATGGTAACTACACAAACACAAATATGGTAATACTAATCACAAAGCATGCTCACAAACAACCCGGTTATTATCTTTCATTATGTTATTCACGTTACTAATTCAACTTCTTTTGTCACACGAGAATCTCCTAAAACTTGCCTCTGTCCCCTTATACCAACAATTCTGGATTCGATGCATCTCACCGTGTAAGTGTCTGGACTACTCTTAGAGAACCTCACAGTCTCTTGTAGAATTTGGACCAGTTGTCACCACCCGATTATCATACACTTGTGCCAATCAATGATAAAGGTCGTCCTAGCATGTTATCATTATTAAACACCCAAGGCACACACCACTATCAAGGTTAAACTAACACACAAAAGCCATGTAAAAGGTAGAATTTTCGAATCCTAATATAGGATGATTAAGAGTGATTAAGTTAATCATCGATAACAATTGGCTCATAACTCGCGAATTGTGTGTAGATGACGAATATGAATTTCACCATTATGATTTTGGCGTAAATTTGGACGTATGGGGGAAATTTTACTTTTTCCTCCGGGGTATAATTTTTACCCTCTGGTATTATTTGGAGCATTTGGGAGCTTCAATTAATAAAATTGTAGTTGAGAGAAATGATCAGGACATCGGATATATTCTAGATATGAAATAACATGGAAAGGCAAAATGGCCAAAAGAGTCGCTATTTCGTTTCTTAGCGGCTAAGAAAGACGGCTTAGGAATACGCGTTTTCCGAGAAAGTTGCGGAATAATTATCCACACAATATGTCAGATTTATTATTCCAATTTCGAGAAGTTTGGAGAAGGGGCTCAAACCGCCTTCGGATCGATAAAAGGATAATTATCGACTTTGCTAAAGGATAATTATCGTCTTCGCTATAAATAGCGAAAATTCATTTATTAATTCATTTCTTTTCACGTTTCCTCGTAAAAGCTCTGATTTCTCTCAACCTTCAAATTCAGATCTACTCTTCGTTTGTAATCCGATTTCAATTCCGTTTGAGTTTTCGGATTCCTCTCTTCGTCCTCTTCATTTTGGTACCGAGTTTGTGCGTTTCCGTTGAAGTTATGGTCAGGTCGAGCATCCCCTTATATGGCCGGTTCCGTCGCTCAGATTCCGGTGCATCTGATGGTGTCCGAGCGTAGCCTGCGTCGTTGTGATTCCGAATCTTCTTTCGGATCGTCAATCGGGTTAGTAACGAATAAGTTATGAATTTATTCGTTTTCAGATTGCGATTTGGCCTAAATTGACTTTAGGCTTGTCAAAATGGATAATTGGAAATTCCATTATACTCGTTACTTTATTATGGTGATTATGGGATATTTGTTGATGAGATCTGATGACAGTTGGGTTGAGAAACTACCTGCGGGCAAAAGGTTATTCTGATGAAATTTAATTAATTAATTAAAGATTAATTAATTAAATTAGGAATCTAGAAAGCGCTATAAGCTAATTAAATTCAAAGGAATGAATTTAATTGATGTTTGAAGCAAGAAGTTTAATACGAGGAATATGATATTCTCGACAGGTGGTGTTGAAGACGGTAGACTAACTATAGCTTAGTTGCTCAGTGAGCGTATCCAGGTAAGTCTTCGGACTTACTTAGCTTCGATCTGCAGAAACCCGTGCCTGAGAGATATATATCTCACTATGTTGATATGTGTTGTTGTTTTGAAATGCCTTGTTGTGCTGAAATGTGAATGTTGATATGCATTGAGATGTGTTATGTGTGAAGCATGCTTGATGTGTTTATGATGAAAATGACGTTATGATGTGTAAAGCATGCTTAATGTTGTTGTGATTATTATCATGTCATAATTATGAGAAATGGTTAAATGAACATGTGTTAGCCTATTGAGGCGTGCTATTGAATGACATGATAAGCTTACTGAAACATGATAATGTATGAGATGATAAGCCTTTTGAGGCATGTGATACGATGATGACTTGTAAAGGTCAAGAGTATGTAAAGTGAGTATTTTGCAGTGAATACCGGAGCTCGGCCAAGCCCGGATCACTTGCGTTTGTATAAGAATGACACCGAGTCTGATGGACTTCAGGCTCGGGTCGCACACCTAATGAAAATGGTAAATGTTTGCATTAACATGAATGGCAAAATGTTGCATGTGGTTAGGGGTTAAGACCATAACCCACCACGAGAAAGCCTGGCCCGTAGACTTGATCAGTCTGGCTACGACCTAAGAGCAAATGTCTGAATTAACCTAATCTGTGCAATGGTGAGCTCACACCAAAGCCAGAACCGTATAAGCAATGGTTCCGGATTAATGGGTCCGGGATCACAAATTGTAAATTTCATACTGCATTCACGTGCATCATTCATAAAAGCATGATATCATCTCATGAGCACGGTATATGGTATTTGAATATATTTGTTGTGTTGTGATGTGATGATATAATCTCTCGTGGATAGATTATGATCAGTAGCTAACGGTTTTAAACCGAATCTTTTTAGGTAATGCTGATCATAGGAACGCTTCAGGGATGTCAGCTGCAGGAAGTGGACAGCCGAGGCAGTGTTAACCCAAGGGTTGGTTGAACTACTTTTGAAACTAATCGCTTGCAAGCGAGTCTTTGTTGGTTGTGTGCAACTGGGTACACATGTTGATTTCAGGCTGAAGTTTTAAGACACCTGTTCAGGTGTCATGTTTTAAAGTGTCGTTTTGGGATATACATACTAACTGCATGCACGGTTGTTATGTAAATGTTTTCTAAATGACAGGTTGAATGTTTTCATTATTTCTTCGTGCTTCTTGTTGCAAGGTCCTATTTGTGAAGTTGTTGTCAGGCTAACTGATGGGACCCACTGTGTGGTCCTTAGCCTAGTGACGTCTTGGGTTACTTAAAACTCGGGTCGTTACAAGCCATCTATGTAAGCCCAAGGATTTACCTGTCTCAAGATAATCCCAACTTATAACACCACGCTCAGCTTCCCGTAGGAATTTACTCTACGCCTAACCAAACAAGGCACTCAAATCAACTACTATCCAATATGCTAGAATTCCTCAACTTCTAGTCTCAATGATCTCTACAAGATCATATAACAACATGCTAGAAGGTCATTACTTCTAGTCTCAAAAGATCTCACACGATCATATAACACTATGCTAGGGTGTCCCAATCTTAGTCTCAAGATCCCCACAAGATCAAACACCAACATAACACTGTACATTCTGACAATGCTTCTCCAATCACCTAAGGTGTTCAACCACAAATGAACTTACAACCACTAACTGATATTCACTCTAATTTTGCTAAGTTCCAACTTAACACGATACTAACTATCCATAAACTTAGACAGTGAGAAAAGATCCACGTACCGATACTCGGTACTTTCTGGAGGCATCATGCGACCGAGGAGAAAAGAAGTCGGCGTGTCTATAGAACTAGGAGGGTGCACCCGCGGCCAGGATGTGGCGCACCCGCGGCTCGCAGTCTAGGCACACCAGCGGCAGTGGCTAAGCGCGATTGCGGTTGCAAATCTGCTTCTACGTGCTAGGCTCATATGTGTTGTTGTAGTCCAAAGGCTTAGGTGAGGCAGGTTCGTTTGGTTTTGCTCGATCCAGGTAAGGTCCCTGCTTCTTTGATTTTTGTCTTGAGTCTGCCAAAGCCGGTGCAGTAGGCTTGTCTCGATTTCACGCATGAAGGGAGGCGATAAGACCTTCTCTTGTTTGTTGGTATCACGGCGGGAAAGGCCGAGAATGGGGAGATCATTGGTTGTTCGTGAGGCAGAGAGAGGAAGGCCGTCTGCTATTGCTCGCCGTCTGATGTTGCTCGTCTCGCGTCTTCCCTTCTCCGGTCCTTCTCTAACGTAGCCACTCCCTTCAGTGAACTCTCACCTCCTCTACGCAGCCGGCAACCACGCCTTCCTAGCTAGGAACCAACGAGTGAGACCCGCAATCACGCCTACCTAGTCAGAAACCGAAGAATGGAAGCGGCAATCACTTTGGCGACAACCAGAAATGGAGGAACAACACCGTTGACGCCATACCGGATGTAGACGCCACCCTCGCCGGCCACCAAGGTCGGCCGGCCTCTGCGTCCAACACCACGGAACTGATAGGGGGGTCGGGCTTCTGTTGCTGCAAGGAGTAAAGACGCAGACGGGATTGCTGCCAAGCCTTCCTCCACCCTCGCCTGCCGCCACCCTCGTCGACCGCTCGTGACGAGCCTGCAACAGGAAAACCAACAGTGCACCATTGCTGCAGAGTGAGTTGCAGATGCATTTTCTTTAAATTAAACCAAGATTACTAATTGGGAATGGTGTATATAAGGTCTTGATTTGATGATTAGTACCAATGAGTTTGTATTTATATGTGATTGTTACTGTGAAGGTTGTTTTGTAATCTTAGCGGAATGAAATTTCTGTATTTGGAATTTACGTTAGAGGAATCAAAATAGTTTGGAAGTTGAGAGTGTAGTAACTCAAAATTTTGTGAAGGATATGTATGGTACAAGTGTTGGTGAATGTTTATGAGTTGGTGTAGGAGATGAATCTTGTAAATAAGAATTGTATTAAGTGAATAGATGAATGCTTGTTGGATAATGATGAGGATATTAAAATGTTGGATGCATGACCTGTAGATAAGAAATTATGTGAGGATACTTTCTATTATGACTAGAGTTTGGTGGCATGTAGTAGAATGAGATATTCTAGTTTTGTTTTAAACGTTGCTTGTTGTTTTCTATATATCAACAAGTCTTAGTTATGTGTATATAGTTCAGTTGCTGTTTTTTAGACAGGTTGAGCTAGTTTTTTTTTTTTATGTTTTTTTAGGCTTTTTATAATTTACTTATTGTTTTGAGGTTGTTTTGTGACAGCTTGTTGATCAGTTTTTTGAGAGTTTAGTTGTTGTTTTTGAGGTTGTTTTAATATACCATTGTTGCATGTATTTTGTAGGGTGTTTTTGATGTTTGTGAACACAAAAAAAAAAGTTGCTTTTGGTTGAGGCTTCGGAGAGGTTTGGAACTTTTAAATCAAAGTTGACAAGTAGATACTTGAAAGATGAAATAGGAAATATTATTTCTAATCCTCCTACCTATTATCCATTCATTGATGAAAAGATGTCGAAACAATTTATTGCAACTAGGGAAAGTCTCATGTTTCCTCTTGCTTATTTTTTCTTGGTTCACTCTTCAATTTATTAGTTTAGAAAAAACTTTGTGATGACTTTTCTCTAAATTTATTAATGTTGATTATTTTGTAGTGCCCTCACTAGAAAAATAATGCAAATTGTGGTTATTATGTCCTTCGATTTATTGAAGAGAATATCACAGGAGGACAAGATCAAGTTCCTAAGAAGGTATGTGTATAATTGTAGTTATTTCTCCAAATATTTAAAATTATTAACTTGTCAAAATCGATTTATTATTAGAAAGTTCACTATTCTTATGGCTTGCATCAGCTATGTTCACTTTTCTTGTGTTGTCATGTATATATGGTTTTCTCACTAAATTATTTCTCCTTAATTGACAGCAGTTTTCGGAGTCAGTGATAGCATGAATTATAGTCTATATTTTGGGACCTGTTTAGACATTTTATCTTCAATAATATGCATGTTTGGATGTATATTATGTGATTATATTGTCGTTTCATCTACCTTTGCGGGAATCGTGGTCTACACCAAGTTTTGTTGTAAATATAGGTAAAATGGCACAATTTGGATCGAAATGGAGCTAAGGAGCAAATGAGTCATTGGAGCTACATTCAGGAGCTTAAAAGAGGACCCAGGAAGCAAGGAATTAACTAGAGAAGATTTACTTTGGACTAGATTTAAGAGATATCAAATTCAGATGAGATTCACCTCGGTCAGCTACAGTACCACCTCGACCGAGGTGATCTTGAGGAGCGCCCCGACCGAGGCGAATACTCTGACGCGGCGAGATATATTTTATTTGACTGAGATCTTTTATTTTCGGAAGGAGAGATTTTATATTTTTGGGCTGGATTTCTGGAAGGAAGATCATATATTTGGGGGATCTATTTTAGAGATAAGATATACTTCATTAGGATACTATCTTTTTAAGATATTATTATCTTTGGAAGATAATTCTCCTATAAAAAGGGCTAAATTTTCCACAAATTCAGCATCCGATATACCATCGTCGCATCTTCGGATCACTGATTTTTTGAGGATTTTTGGAGAGAGTTTTGAAGGAAGATTGAAGGAAATTTTGAAGGTTGAAGTTCAAGGAAGTAAGGAATCAAGTTGAAGTTGGCTTTTGAAGGAGTTTGTAAGATTTTTCTTAGATTCCTTTTGGTTTGTTGTCTTTGTTGAATTTGTGATCCAAGGAACGCTTATTTGTTTGATATTTGATTCAGTTATTGAAGCCTTGTTCTTAAGGTTTTTGTGTTCCAATATTCATTCTCTTCCCTTATATTTGATTATTGTTGTCATGATGATGAGTGACTAATTTCCTTGTGCGATTCTAGGGTGATTGGCTAAAAGTTGTGGGAAAGACGATGATAGAATGATCTTTATCCCAATAGGACCCTGAAAGCTCAAGTCTTTTTCCTTAACCCTAGAACATCTCGCTCAGTCGATGAACATCTCGGCCGGGGTGGAACTTGACTGACCGAGGTGGCCCATTCTGATCCGAAACTGAGAGTTAAGTGTTAGAGTTTGCCAAATCCTATTCTTATTACACCTTTCCTGGTTCAATGCAAGCCTAGGATGAGACTTACCCGGTGATTCCGTAGTTTGTTTACCCATGATCATAAGTGTAGGTAATAAAGGTTTATCCTTTATTGGGGTTTAAGTGTGCCTTCATCCCATCTTTGTGAGTTAGCCTGAGACTTACCCGGTAAAGGTTGATTCTATTCCCTTAGTTGGTCTGTTGGTTTGAGATTATAATTCCTTTCTTTAGTACCTTGAGACTTACCCGGTAATAGGTTCTTTGGTTAGGGATAATGAGTAGTGAGACTTACCTGGTAATCTATTACCACTTTAGAAACACCTTCCCTTTGCAAAATCTTAGCTTTGTCCGCTTTATCTTTAGATCATGAGTTGGAACCACAACTAAATGCTTTAATCCCTAGAATTGTATATTTCCCTTAATTAACTTTAAATTCATCTTTGATTGCTTTAATCGCTTTTGTGGTTAGTAATTACATTGACAACCTTTACTTGCTTAGGTTTCACCTAAGTCCCTGTGATCGACCCCTGGAATTCTTGCTTTTTATTACAATTGACCTGTACACTGCGGGTTTGCATCCTTGTTTTGAGCATACTTCTTGGGTTATAAATTTAAAGCTTGCACACACCTTTTGGAGCAAACAGTCAGCTAAGTTGGTGCCGTATTCACAAAAGCAAATCGATAAGGTTCGAGATCAGTGGGTTAGTTATGTGCAACAATGTAACACCCCAAGTTCTCGGAACTTAGGAAGCTACTCGTTAGGACCTCACAATGGGTCCCGACCTCGGTTTAGCAACAACTTTACTAGGATCTTACAACAAGGCACAAATGTAATCAAAACAATTTCAAAACATAATATTTTATTTTGGTAATGTACACATGTTATAGCCTTACAAAACATATATGTATAACATGCATGCCATATGGAAGACTTCCCCGTCCCCATCTAATGAATACGTGGACCCGGCTGACCATCTTTTCCGGATCTCTTTGCAACTGTCTAATCTACAAACTACAATACGGAATAACCGTTAGCTAACAATCCAAATATAAGTAGAATAAAATAGCACAAGCACAACACCGGCAAAATAAAACAATCATCATGCTGACACACAAACCGTTTCTTATCTGATAACTTAGGTGATTCACTTTATTCCGTTTTAAAGTTGTGGCACGAGAATTTTAAGAGTTCTCGCCTCCGTTCCTTATCCAAATGGGTGTAGGTCAAGCTTACCTCCGCCGGTAGCATCACTACAAACCGAGTGTGGACTAGTCCCTAAAGAAACCCTCAACGCCCTCAGGCTAACTGAGCAGAATGCCACCGCTCGTTACTCTTAGGCCAATGTATAGGTCGGTATATAATTACTACTAAATACAACTATAAACACATCATTCAAACACCACTATCATTATCCACACCCATATATAGAAGCTAGCTAAGTAAGCCCAAAGGACTTATCTGAATCAAATCATAATCCCGTTATCTCGACTCGGTCCGCAACCGCAGAAACTCAACCGCCTGTTATAAAAAGGCAAGTGGATCAATGATGTATCACACTTTATTAGAAGTCTCCAACTTCTAAGATATTTAACTCTATCATCAAATAAATGACAAAATAATCCCTCGAAATGACAAATAACTATATTGCCCCTAGTGTCCGAAACCCTAGAAGTATTCTTAGAATATTTATTAAAACTTCATATGAAGCCCACAACCATAATCTAACACTAACCGGAAAGATCTAGCTAGGTTGGAAGATATTTTCCAACTTCTTAACTTCCATACAAAAATCACTAACGATCTCACTTTGACCTAACTTAGAACGCTCATACAAAAATCTAAAAATCTCAAATAAAATATTAAATTCTTATATGCAAAGCACTCTACTCACTAGAAGAATTAAAATATCAGAAAGAATCAAAACTAGTCTCACACAAACATCCCAAGTTACCTCTTCAACATAAAATCTCCCATACTTAGCTAAAATCTGCACCTTTACCAACTGCCTAACTAGCCTACCTTGGAACCTTGTAAATCTAGATCCGACCGTTGGATCGACCCAAACTTTTGATACCTCTAACTATGCATGACACTCTATAACTTACTTAAAATGGAACGGTGGATTGAATTTCTAAGGTATATAAACATAAGTTCAAACATGACTGCACACCACAGAAAGTTTCCAGCACTTAAGAGGATTTCAGCAACATCCAGAAAACTGTTTAAGGTCCCAACTTTGAAAAATCATAACTCCTAAACCACTTGTTGGATTCCTCCCAAATTTTAATATGTTCTCCAAAAATATACCAACTATATGATATCTAAAATTCAAGTCCAACGGAGATCAAAAGCCTATTATAAACTATCTCACAAAACAGTATCACATGTTGTTTTTCCCAACACTCAGCACAATTATAAAAAAAAACTGTGAGGAGTCAACTTTGAAACACCATAACTCTCAAACCGTAACATGAATTCCTCTAAAAATTTAGTATGATCTACTATACTATACCAACTATAACATGTCCGAAATTCAAATCCAACAGAGGTCAATAACCCCTCCAAATTTATTCCACAAAACTGCATCCCAAGCAATTTTTCTCAAACTTAGCATACTTAAAAACCTACATGAGGAACCAACTTGAGAAAATCATATCTCCTAAACTACAACTCAGAATACGTTCAAATTTCAATATGATCTATTATGCAATACCGACTATCACATATCCAAAAATCAGCATCAAAGGAATAGTCTAACGTACCCAAATCTAGACTCCAAGTCGGTTGTCCATCACTTCTTGAAACTCGAAAAACGCCTCAGCTCTTCAAGCCATTTTTCGAGGCTGTTAGGGACTGTTCTAAGATTCCAACGGAATTCTAATTAGCACATATATATACAGAGGGTACGGAGGTGAAGGGAGGTGAGGTGTTTACCGGACAAGCAAGACTCGACAAGCTCACGAGCTCGCTTGCGAAGGAGGATGTTGGCTGATGTGACCCTGGCGCACCAGTGGTTCTATTGTCTGGTGTGGTGTTGCGAGTCCGGAGAAGAGCAGCACACCTAAGTTGTTGCGCGACGAGGAGGACGAAGACAGAAGCGGTTCCATCCTGGTTTGACGACTCGGCTGCAGGCGGTTGAAGACGGACGCTGCAAGGAAGGAGTCGCCACTGCTGATCCGACAGAAGGTCACCGCTGCTCAGGGGGAGTCGCCACTGCTGCTCCGACAGTAGGTCGCCACTGCTCAGAGGAGGAGGCCGTCGCTGCTGCTCCTTGGAGAAGATCACCGCCGCCGCTCCTTGGAGAAGATCGGCTAGGGTTGTCGACAAGGGAGAGGGAAATGTTTACGCAGAATCAAGGGAAAGGAGGCTGTTACACATTTAGCCCAACATGGGCCCAACTGGCCATCTCGTAACGGGCCCGGATGGTCAAACTTCGCGGTAAAAGCCTTATCATCGGTTTAAGACAAGGTAGATCGACGTGCGTATTTTATGTGAGTAGAAACTCCCACATAAATTAATAAAAATATCAAAGAATTCGGTGTCACATAAATTGACAAAAAAAAGACGGAAAGGTGAAAACCGGTCGAGTTCCGGTTTATCTCGGAAATAAACGGAAACTAAATTTCCGGCTGTTACATCATTCCCCTTAAAATAAGTTTCGTCCCGAAACTTAAAAGAAGACAACATAAGATCGGAAACCATACTAAAGAACTAAAGTGCCGGAAAAGTCCCAAACGGTCGAGTTTTGATTTGTTTTTTTTCTAAAAAAATAGGCAGAAGTAAAGATTTTCGGGTATTACATTATTTCCCCCTTAACAATGAGTTTCGTCCCAAAACTTAGGGTAAGACAATCATAAGATCGGCCTTTAAGGCACCAGTCGGGTGTATCACATCGCTACACATAAGTCTCGTCATTTCCACATCAAGTACCCCTCATCTTATAGGTTACAAATAAAACACACATCACTGAGTAAGCACTCAAGCATGAAATAAATACGTAGTCAAACAATATCACACAAATAGAGGGCCAAGCCCAACTCGTCGTTTCCGAGGTTTACACTATCTCTGCATAGGTCTCTGAAAGGTTACGTCTC
This sequence comes from Fagopyrum esculentum, assembly GCA_033239045.1. Taxonomy (NCBI): domain Eukaryota; kingdom Viridiplantae; phylum Streptophyta; class Magnoliopsida; order Caryophyllales; family Polygonaceae; genus Fagopyrum; species Fagopyrum esculentum. Next base: position 125,493,923 of record BSUD01000006.1, on the reverse strand, counting down.
ATACTATCACACTATCTCAGCTAGCCTCGTCGGCTTTTCATAAAACACCTGACTCCGGAATCTTTTCATGTACTTACATCACAAGCGCCCGCTACCACGTCCTAGAGTGATTACCGGACATCTCCTTGGTATCATTCGACTTAAGTGTGTGATCTTCTAATCTGATGACCTAACTCGTGTGTGGTAGGTATCTCTCCAACCAAAATTCTCAAACTCAGTTCCCAAACTTTGTCTCCATGAAAAACTGGAGCTACACTCTCCAATAGGGTGAGGGATACTAGTCCATCAATCATTTCTAACCCGCTTTAAAATATCACATGGTTGTCCTACACCACTCACCTCCAAATCCTTTGATTTCCTTTTTGTGGATAATTTATTCAACTTTCTTCCCTTTTGGTCTGCTAAAAAGGTTCCGAGTATCCGATCTAGGATATCACCCTTATGCATCTCCCGGCACTTTCCTAAGTGCTTTAAACAACTCACTTGGTCTTGCTCTCCTAATATGATTTAGTCATAAGGTTCCACCATTCAAGAATCATCTGCTCATTTTTGGGTCTTAAACTTAATATAACTTAACAATCAAAAACCGGTGGTCAAACTCTACTATCTGTCAAAGTCATCATATTATTTTAGAGATCTCTAACTCAGCTCAATTTCTTACGCGGTATCCAAGATCTTAGGTGACATAGAATGTGTCCGCAATGACAACACAAGACACAAGGTGATCTCGCATCATCGTCGTTTTGATCATAACTACTCGATAAATGCTTACAACCCATCAGCATTGCACTCATATATCCACCACATTTACCGGATCGAGAATATCCCTCTGACGCCAAACACAACGCGGATCCATTCTGATATAACATTATATGTAAACTCTACTTTGAGATAATGCTTTCTTTAAGAACGACTACTGGGTTTCAAGTATACTCATATCGCTTCTCCTTCTTATGTATCTTTTGACTCAAAGTGGTAGTTACTCACTTTGCTTTCTAGTGCAGACCTTGCACATTACTTTAATTACATCGTTAAATCTTTCCTCAATCAAACAAGAAAATTCACTCTAGAATACTTCGTTAGGCATTGGATTCCGAAACTACTTATCTAACAACATGTGACAAGCCGCCATTCTTCACTTGGATCCATAATAGGGTACCACTCCCTTTCTATAACCTCTATATGCCATACTTTCCCGTCTACCTTGATGGGGACACAATTCCTCCACAAAATTTCTAGTCACTCCGCGTAGCCTAGTTCGTGTTCCTTCCAAACGAAATGTATTTTATCTAACTTCCATCATCTTAAACTTGATACGTCATTTTTTTGTACCATGGATCTTCATGCTCTGTGGGTTAGGGCCCAATACGTTCCCGCTGCGCTACTCAGATCATCTTGTTGTCAATCATCAATCATAAGGACATTTTCTGTGAGTCAAAAGTGATTGTCCCCAAACTCTTTCTCCCAATTACACCATAAGTCCTATCCAGAGGAAGTATCAAGAACCTTCCTTACTTGCCTTAAGGAAATAACGGTTAGAGGACAACCTCTCCCATTCCCTTTTTGAATTCTTCTAACACGGATCCAAACTCTTTGACTTGACCGAAGTTTGATCTGAACCAGCCATTACGAAATCTCTAACATGATTCTCTTTATACTTTTAGTTCATCCAAGAAGGTTGTCGTTGCCTCCTTGAGGAAATCCACCAAGGCATCGGCGTAGTTACTTCGATAATCCTCAATCACAAATATCTCTTCTTATCTGTACATAACTCGTCAATACTAAATAACACTTACACGTTATTAAATGTTGTCCGCCAGTCTATAGTTGACTTACCTCAACATCCTGGACTTACTCTTCTCATACCTCTATTGACATTGAATTTCCTTGTAAGCACCACTTACTCGGTTATTCCTTTTTCACTTATTTTGCTCGTCTACATCCAACACAGTTGAGTCCAACTGTGTCCCTCATCTAGCGTATATAGTTCCTTCAAGTCTTCCATGATAGTTTGTAAGCACTTCCTTGCGGTTCCTATGACCTTAATTATCCTCTATTTACCGTTCTTTTTGTATGGATTGCGGGTATTTATGACTTAAGACCGGTTATAATTTAGAGGTTACCCCGGACTCTTGAGTCCACCACACTATTCTCACATACACATATTCCTTAATCGGCGTTGTTTGTAATACTTCCTTCAAAAACTCCGTTGACTATGATATAGGGCTTCGATCCTTTTGATACTATTGTTGTGATTTCTTTTAGAATTCTTATATCTTCGAAGAAGACAAAACATCTCCACGCTTGTGAACTCTACTTTTTGCCCTTACACTAAATTGTAAGTCTTCATTCTGTGTTAATTGTGATTTGTCAAATTTTCCTTAGCTAGTAGGTAGACAGTTGCTCACAACAATCCTCTTTACCCTTAATAATTAAGGAGTCAATTCCGACCGTCCGAATTTTCTTCTTAAATTTAATTAGAGTAACTAACTTGAATTTATTTAGTTTTACTAACACTCCTTTTTTATTTAATTTCACTATTGTCATAGCTGATCTCTTGTACGGTCTAGATGTTGATAAAAGTCTTTATAATTGTGTGGTTATTCTTCTTATCTGCATCCAGTCAACTAGTCACCCATACATGTAAATTCTCAGTTGTTACTCGCTAGTATAAAGTTGATATTCTACAAGATCATAACCTTTTCTTCTATTTCCTTCGATGTGGATATACTGAGTAGAAAGTTATCCACTAGGTTATTCATTTATACCCTTTAGCTTCTTCTACAATCAACACTTTTCTTCCTTTCTGTAAGATCACTTTACCCGAGTCTAATGGTATAACCCATATGCCATCTGTGACTTATCAAATCTTCTCCGATAGCTTGTAAATGCCTTTTCCGAGAATCATTTAACCTAAATTTTCCATCCACTAGCGGTTTCTCTTTTATGCATCGTTGGTGTCGGTAACTTAAGTCCTGTGTTGAGTGAGAGACGCGGTGGACACTTGAGTCTACCCAGGTCATTCTCACTCACTCTTTTCTTTTCGTTAGCATTGTATTGTGACATTTCCTTCATGAACATCCCTTCTCTCAGTTACAGACTTCCATTCCCTTTAATACTTGTGTCGTGATTTCTTTCAAAATTTTCGTAGTCTTGAAGAAGTCCACCATTCTCAATGGTTATAAATTTTCCTTTTATCTTTTATTCCAATGTAAATGTCTGTCTTTGTGCTCCTTTAGTCCTTCCTATCTGTTTCATACCCTATCTTCTCTAGATTCTCGTGCCCGTCCTTTCCTATGGTTGTATCCACATTGCTTGTACTTGTCATTTCGCTTGTCAAGTGTAGTTGTATACAACCCACTTGATTTGTATTCCGATATTGTCTTCTTCAATCTGTGCTTCTTATCGGTCCTTACATGCATCCTTGAGTTTCATCTATCGTCTTCACACCGGTAAATTCCTTGTACGGACTTCTATCACTTGTATATGAGTTGACTCGGGAATTACTTTCCCATCGGGTAGTACTTGTGGTGAAAATTATCTCAACATCTTTACTTCTTTGCTCACTTGTTCTTCAAAAGACTTATATGGTCCCTAGAACGCCCACCAGAGTATAATACTCAATCCTAGGTCTGAATCCATTGTCTCAGGTTGAAAACTCTATAAGTCCGCTACCGATTTATCATGAGGCGATAACCGCTTCATGATTTCTCAACTAAAGGATATAAGATATCCTTTAGGATAATAACATGCTACACATACACATATATATACTCATACATTAAAACATATCAATATAAGTCTAATACTAACTCACCTATCATTCCAAGTTGCAGAGATCCACGGAGAACGATGGTGGCCCGACGTACTACTAACTCAACAACCCGACTATGCACGTGTAAAAACAGAAAACCGTTATGAAAATCTTAGACCCCTTTCGGATTCTAGTTATTTTATACATTCGGTCTTTTAGAAGATTTCAAGTGTCATTATTGCCAACCTAGAGCTCTGATACCATGTCGTAACACCCCAAGTTCTCGGAACTGGGGAAGCTACTGGTTAGGACCTCACAATGGGTCTCAACCTTGGTTTGGCAACAACTTTACTAGGATCTTACAACAAGGCACGAATGTAATCAAAACAATTTCAAAACATAATATTTTATTTTGGGAATGTACACATGTTACAGCCTTACAAAACATATATGTATAACATGCATGCCGTATGGAAGACTTCCCCGTCCCCATCTAATGAATACGTGGACCCGGTTGACCATCTTTTCCGGATCTCTCTGCAACTGTCTATATCTAAAAACTACAACACGGAATAACCGTTAGCTAACAATCCAAATATAAGTAGAATAAAATAGCAAAAGCACAACTACGGCAAAATAAAACAATCATCATGCTGGCACACAAACCGTTTCTTATCTGATAACTTAGGTGATTAACTTTATTCCGTTTTAAAGTTGTGGCACGAGAATCTTAAGAGTTCTCGCCTCCGTTCCTTATCCAACTGGGTGTAGGTCTAGCTTACCTCCGCCGGTAGCATCACTACAAACCGAGTGTGGACTAGTCCCTAAAGAAACCCCCATCGCCCTCAGACTAACTGAGGAGAATGCCACCGTCCGTTACTCTTAGGCCAATGTATAGGTCGGCATATAATTACTACTAAATACAACTATAAACACATCATTCAAACACCACTATCATTATCTACACCCATATCTAGAAGCTAGCTAAGTAAGCCCAAAGGACTTACCTGAATCAAATCATAATCCCGTTATCTCGACTCGGTCCGCAACCGCAAGAACTCAACCGCCTGTTATAAAAAGGCAAGTGGATCAATGATGTATCTCACTTTATTAGAAGTCTCCAACTTCTAAGATATTTAACTCTATCATTAGATAAATTACCAAAATACCCTCGAAATGACAAATGACTATTTTGCCCCTAGTGTCCGAAACCCTAGAAGTATTCTTAGAATATTTCTAAAACTTCATATGAAGCCCACTACCATTATCTAACACTAACCGGAAAGATCTAGCCAGGTTGGAAGATATTTTCCAACTTCTTAACTTCCATACAAAAATCACTAACGATCTTACTTTGACCTAACTTAGAATGCTCAGACAAAAATCTAAAAATCTCAATTAAAATATGAAATCCTTATATGCAAAGGACTCTACTCAATAAAAGAATTAAAATATCAAAAAGCATCAAAACTAGTCTCACACAAACATCCCAAGTTACCTCTTCAACATAAAATCTCCCATACTTAGCTAAAATCTGCACCTTTACCAACTGCCTAACTAGCCTACTTTGGAACCTTTGTAAATCTAGATCCGACCGTTGGATCGACCCAAACTTTTGATACATCCAACTATGCATGACACTCTATAACATACTAAAAATGGAACGGTGGATTGTATTTCTAAGGTATCTAAACATAAGTTCAAACATGAATGCACAACACAAAAAGTTTCCAGCACTTAAGAGAATTTCAGCAACATCCAGAAAACTGTTTAAGGTCCCAACTTCGAAAATTCATAACTCCTAAATCACTTGTTGGATTCCTCCCAAATTTTAATATGTTCTCCAACAATATACCAACTATATCATATCCAAATTTCAAGTTCAACGGATATCAAAAGCCTATTCAAAACTATCTCACAAAACAGTCTCACATGCTATTTTCCCCAACACTCAGCACAGTTATAAAAAAAAAAAACTGTGTGAGGAGTCAACTTTGAAACACCATAACTCTCAAACCGTAACATGGATTCCTCTAAAAATTTAGTATGATCTACTATACTATACCTACTATAACATGTCCGAAATTCAAGTCCAACAGAGGTCAATAACCGCTCTAAATTTATTCCACAAAATTGTATGTCAAGCAATTTTTCTCAAACTTAGCACACTTAAAAACCTGCATGAGGAACCAACTTGAGAAAATCATATCTCCTAAACTACAACTCAGAATACCTTCAAATTTCAATATGATCTATTATGCAATACCGACTATGACATATCCAAAAATCAGCATCAAAGGAATAGTCTAACGTACTCAAATCTAGACTCAAAGTCGGTTGTTCATCACTTCTTGAAACTCGGAAAACGCCTCAGCTCTTTAAGACATTTTTCGAGGCTGTTAGGGAATGTTCTAAGATTCCAATGGAATTCTAATTAGCACATATATATATACAGAGGGTATGGAGGTGAAGGGAGGTGAGGTGTTTACCGGACAAGCAAGACTCGACAAGCTCACGAGCACGCTTGCGAAGGAGGATGTTGGCTGATGTGACCCTGCCGCACCAGCGCTTCCATCTTGGCGCACCAGTGGTTCTACTGTCTGGTGCGGTGTTGCGAGTCCGGAGAAGAGCGGTACACATGGGTTGCTGCGTGACTAGGAGGACGAAGACAAAAGCGGTTCAATCCTGGTTTGACGACTCGGCTGCAGGAGGTTAAAGACGGACGCTGCAAGGAAGGAGTCGCCACTGCTGCTCCGACAGAAGGTCGCCGCTGCTCAGGGAGAGTCACCAGTGCTGCTCCGAAAGTAGGTCGCCGCTGCTCAGGGGAGGAGGCCGTCACTGCTGCTCCTTGGAGAAGATCGCCACCGCCGCTCCTTGGAGAAGATCGCTAGGGTTATCGACAAGGGAGAGGGAAAGGTTTACGTATAATCAAGGGAAAGGAGGTTGTTACACATTCAGCCCAACATGGGCCCAACTAGCCATCTCGTAACGGGCCCGGATGGTCAAACTTCGCGGTAAAAGCCTTATCATCGGTTTAAGAAAAGGTAGAGCGACGTGCGTATTTTATGTGAGTAGAAACTCCAACATAAATTAATAAAAATATCAAAGAATTCGGTGTCACATAAATTGACAAAAAAAGACGGAAAGGTGTAACCGGGTCAAGTTCCGGTTTGTCTCGGAAATAGACGGAAACTAAATTTCCGGCTCTTACAAACAATTCATACGTGTACACTAGTTGCATTGGTTTCATTAAGTTGAAAGAACAAATATTGGAATAAATAGGTATCTTATGAAATACTTATAGATTTTTAGTGATTAGTATTTTGAGATGTCGAAATGATTATTGTTTTCAATTGACATGGTTATATTTGATTGATCGATCATCATGGTGTTGCTGATGATTGTCTTTGAGTATTATTTGTCGGTTAGCCGGTCAGTTTAGCTTGTTCATTATGTTGGATTACTACAGGTGTACGGTATATATGCGCAACATAGTAAATATAGCACAATAAAAAAAGAATAAAAAATATTACTTCGGTTGTAGATGAAACCGTAATGAACACATTTATCACGGTCAAATTCACATTAAAACGCGCTACTAATAAACCACGGCTCAGTATTATTATCACGATTCAACATTATTACCACGGTTCTATAGCACCGTGTTAAACACGCTAAACACAGTTCGAAGAGAACCGTGGTAAACACGATTAACACGGTTCGATGGGAACCGGTAAACACGTTTAACAAGACACTTTTAACACGGTTGGGAGGGAATCGTGGTAAAACTACATGTGGTAAATGTGTTTACCACGGTTCCAACTCAACCATGTTAACGTGTTTAACACAATTCGGCGTGAACCGTTGTAAACACGTTTCGGCACGAACCGTGGTAAAACTGCATGTGGTAAACGTGTTTAACACAGTTGGACACGAAATGTGGTAATCACGTTTAACACGGTTTGGGCCCAACCGTGTTAGACACGTTTACCACATGCAGTTTTACCACGGTTCATAACCGTGTTAAATAATGTACACGTAACCATGTTAAATGTGCATTTTTGTACTATTGTCATAAGAACGCCACCGGTTTTCTCGAAGGAGAAAGGAGGGGGTAGGAGGTGGAACGTGAAGGCAAGAACTAGGGTTTGACGGAAAAAGGAGTTACGGGAAGTTGGGGAAGGAGAGGCAAAAGGCTTCACTCATCCCCTTAATGGGCTCATCCGGGTTGCCCATGACGAGCCCATATGGCGTGTCCTTATGGGCCCGGATGGATGAACTTAATGGGTACAAATTCTCCGGATTTAAGAGAAATAAAATAAACTAGTCTTTGCTTAGCCATTTTCATTTTATTGCAAAAATTTTAGCTAAAAGACTAAGTTCAATTCTCCCAAATTTGATCTACTCTCTACTAGGTGTTTTCATCCAAAAAGATTAGTTCACGATAATGTACTCAATTCTCACGGAATCTTCCATTAATTTAGATTAAAAAAAGGCAAGAAGATTTAACGGCAATCAAACGCGATATGGAAAAAGCCTATAATAAAGTGAAATGATCTTTTCTAAAAGCAATTCTAACTAAATTTGGATGTGGAGAAAAAGTTACAAGATGGATTGAAGAATGTATCTCGATTGTGTCTTACTCCGACCTAATAAATTACTCCTCAACAAACACTATCCTCCAAAGAGAGGTCAACGCCAAAGAGATCCTTTATCTCATCTTCTTTTTAACCTAGGGGTTGAGGTACTAGTTAAAAACATACAAAACACTAGCAACAAGAACCGAAAGATAATTTGATTTCCAATATCAAGAAAGGTTTCAAATATCCCTTTTTTGGCTTTTGCTGACGACATAACAATTTTCACCAAGACAATAATGTCAACAAGCCACATGATTATATTCGTATTAACTGAATATTGCTTGGTTTCGGGCCAAGTAATAAACTTTCATGAATCAAAACTCCAAACAACAATATATGTAGACACGACAACTAAAAGGAGAACACATGCACATATGGACATTGCGGTAACAAACAATCTAGAGAAATATGTAGGATGCCTAATTATAAATGAATAAGTAATTAAAGAAAATTTTTAATGATGTCATCTTAAAAACCAAACAATAACTAACAAAATGGAAAGTATCGCCCCTTTCTCAAGAATGATGACTAACCTTGATAAAGATAATTTAAATGCAAAACCAAACTACCTAATGTAGTTTTTTATGCTTACAACAAGCATCCATAAAGAACTTGACCAAATTAACAAAACTTTATTTTGGAATAAGGGTCCGAATTTCCACTCCCTTATTAGCTAGGATAAAGTATGCAAACCAAAAACGTTAGGGGGGGGGGCTTTAATAAGGAGACCGAAGATATGAACAAGACATTACCAATGAAAATAATATGAAAAAATAATTGATGAACTGGAGAACATGTGGGATAAGTTATAGAAAAATTATCTCAAAGTAACATGCTTATGGAACTAAAAAGTAGGAAAATCATGTTATGACAATGAACAACTAATGAATTTAAGATGAAGACTGTAACATCCCAAATTCTAAGAACTCGGGGAGCTACTGGTTAGGACCTCACAATGGGTCCCGACCTTAGTTTGACAACAATTTTACTAGGATCTTACAATAAGGCACAAAAGTATTAAAAACATTTGAAAACTTTAAACAATATATACATGAAAAATATGTATCAGTCTTACAAATCAAAGGTACTAAAATGATGCATATGAAGTATATAAGACAACCTCGTCCCCAACTAAATGAGTACGTGGACCCGGCTGACCATTCCCTCCGTATCTCTCTACAACTGTCTTAACCTGCAAGACATCTACAAGCGGTATAAAACCGTTAGCTAACATTCTATGCATAAGTATAAAGGTAAAAGCACAATCACACATCATACACAATCAACATGCAACACTCAATCCTTTTATTATCTTTAATTAGGTGATAGGTCATTACTAATGATACTTATTTTGTGACACGAGGGATTCTCAAACCTCGCCCCTGTCCCCATTTACCAACGTGGAATGGTACTAATGCATCTGATCGTCTACCGGACTGGGCTGGTCGCAGGGAACCTCCTAGACTCTCGCAAGAGCTAGGCATATGATGTCACGACCCGTTATCATACACTTGGGTCAATTACGTAAGTAGTAAAGTTGGCCTAATCCGTTTTCGTTATTTATTATAACTTACAAACACCACTCATACACATTACACTCATACAAGAAGCCAACTAAGTAAGTCCGTGGACTTACCTGAATCAGATCTCGACTTTCAAATTCGCAAATCGATCTGTACAGTAGGAATTCAGTGGCCTGTCAAAGGAGGCAAGTGTGTCAGCACACATTCTAGGTGATTAGAAGTCTAAGACTTCTAAGATAGTAGGTCTTAATAGAACGGAATTGATTACAATATTAATTTATGGTAAAATGACTATTTTACCCTTGGTCTCGAAACTTCCAAAAATTCCCTAATTCATGCCTAAACTCTTATTTGAGACTAAAGAGTCATATTCTAACTCATAAAGATGAGTTTGGTTACAAACTGGCAATTTACCCATTTTCCTATTTTCGGAAGATCGTTAAGGTCCAACTTCGGCATCAAATAAGAAATTCGAATAAACTTATAAAAATGCCGAAATAATTCCTTAGATCATCTATGATATCTCATCTACTCCTAGGAGTAAGAATTTCTTAAAACTGTTCAACCATCACTTCTACAAAAATTTCTAAAGTTGGTTACAACACTTAACAAACATCACACTGTCTTAACTTTGAAAAATCATAACTCCTAAAATACTCGCTGGATGTATCCCAAATTTTGATATGATCTACTATAAAATCTTATCTATAATATATCCAAAGTTTATCCGCAAAGGAGATCAAAATCCTATTTAAAACTATCTCCCAAAACCGAATTTCAGCACAACAGAAAAACTGCTTACGACTTAATCTTTGAAAAATCATAAATCCCAAACCACTCGCTGAATTCCTCTCAAATTTTAATATGTTCTAATATAATATGTCCACTATATCATATCCAAAATTCACGTCCAACATAGATCAAAACCTATTCAAAACTATCTCCCAAAACAGCATCCCATGCTGTTTTTCTCAACTCAGCACATTTATAAAAAAACTGCATGAGGCGTCAACTTTGGAACACAATAACTCTCAAACCGTAACTCCGATTCTTCCCAAATTTTAGTATGTTATACTATGTACTACTGTCTATGACATATCCGAAAACAACCAAAAAGGAAGAGTCTAGCTTACTCAAATTTGGACCCGAAGTTGACTGCGCATCACTGTTGGAAAACTGAGAAACTGCAACAGCTCACTGTAGTTGTTCCTTCCTGTAATATATAGATTGTAAGATGGTTTAGAGACAACTATAAGCACATATCTGACTAAATAAAGTAAGGAGGAAGAGCATGGTCATACGCAACTACAATACTCGACAAGGAGGGAGGCAAGGCTACTGCAGCTTGTTTCTGCGTGAGTTCCTAAGGATGGACTGCGAGGGTAAGTTGCTACACTTGTGAGGGAGGGGCTGATTCGAGAGATGGCTGCACTGGAGACAATATGACCATGGCACCCTCACATCAAGGCTTTAGCCAACGGAGTCAAAGTGAAGTGAAGGGGTAAATGAGGGAGCGACTTACCGGACTGTTGGGGGATCAATCCTCTGTCAACACTAGAGGAGAATCGGTTGATCAGATCAAGGTCTCGGTGCTGCAATTGCCGTGATGTACAAGGCCTTGGGGAGACCGGTTGTTGCGAGGCTTGCTGTCCGGACAGAAGAGTAGCAAGCGTCCCCCTATTGCTTCAACTCATGTCGTCGGCTGAGTTGCAGAATGGCCAAGGTGAGAGCGTAGGTGTGAGCATGGTAGGGGAGGAACTCGATCTGGCTGAGGAGGAACGAAATGGTTGCTCTTCTGTACGTTAAATCAGGGAGCGTTACAAGATATGGGGAGAGAGGGAGCTGACGGTTTATTCTTCACATCAAGCGGCTAGGCTTCCTGGACAGCAAGAGTGGGGTGAACTAGGTTGCTTCTGTTTGGGTTTCCTGGGCTGCGAGATGCAGCTGAAGACATGGGTTGTTGAAGGCTTAGCTGGCTAGGCAACAGTAGGTCCGGCGTGGGCTGGAGCAAGGCAAAAGAGGTGGGCTGAATCAAGGGAAGAATGTGGGCTGAATAGTTTGTCAAAAACTTGTCAAAACTCGTCATGGCCTTGTCAGGCCCATGAATGAGTTTGTCACAGATTTGTCGGGCTTTGCATGGCCTCGTCTCAGCTTAGTCATGATCTCGTCACAGCTTGTCATGATCTCGTCTAAAGTCATCGATAAGAATGAATTATAATAACTAGGGTTTGATATAAATCTATCATTTTATGTGAATTAAATTCTACATAAAATAATACATAATTATAAGAATTAGAGCTTGATATAATTTTATCATTTTAAGTGAATTAAATTCTACATAAAATAATACATAATTATAAGAATTAGAGCTTTATATAATTTTATCATTTTAAGTAAATTAAATTCTACATAAAATAATACATAATTATAAGAATTAGAGCTTGATATAATTTTATCATTTTATGTGAATTAAATTCTACATAAAATAATAAAATTTTTGAAGGAAGAAATACTAGATAGAATGGGAAACCGTCAACGGCTCGAAGTCCGATTTGATTCGGAATTAAACGGAATAAAAATTCCGGATATTACATCAGTACCCCCTTAAAATAAGTTTCGTCCCGAAACTTAGGACAAGGTACTTAATTAAACGCTTCTATAAATAAACTGGTATGTCCTAGTCTCACTAAAATTTAATTTCCTTTTCTAAACTTCTCTAACCTTATCAGAGCGTAACGGAAAAATAATCTGGTCGTTACATCAGATCCCTCTCAAAATAAGTTTCGCCCCGAAACTTAGGGTAAGACAGTCCTGATCGGCCTTTAAGACACCAAATGGGTGTTTTTTATCACTACACAAAAGTCTCGTCGTTTCCACATCCAAGTATCCCGCACATCAAGGTTATCAAAAGCACACATCACTGACTAAGCACTCAATCATGAAATAAACAAGTAGTCAAACAATATCACACATCCAAGGTCAAGCCCTAACTCGTCACTCTCGAGGTTACAACTATCACTACATAGGTCTTTGAAAGGTTACGTCTCTTACTATCCCCAGTATCTTAGGTAGCCTTATCAGCTTTTCATAAAACCACTAAATCTTAAATATTTTCAGGTATTTAGATCACAAGATCCTGCTACCACGTTCTAGGGTGGTTACCGGATATCTCACCGGTATCATCCGACTTAACTGTCTGATTCTCTAATATGATAACCTAACCCGCGTCTGGTAGGTATCTCTCCACTGAAATTCTCAAACTTAGTTCCCAACTTAGTCTCCGTGGAAAACTGAAGCTACCCTCTCCAGTAGGGTGAGGAATACTAGTCCATCAGTCTCTTTTAAACCGCTTTAAAACTTCAAATGGTTTTCCTTACACAAATCACTTCCAGATCCTTTGATGACCCTACGAAAAATAACCTCTTCACTTTCTTCCCTTCGTTATGACCACTTGCTTCCGGCCTTCTGAAAAGGTTCTGACTACACACTAAGGCCAAAGGTCTTGGACATCCACCAACACTTTACCATGTGCCTAATGCTCTTCGTACCACGACCCACTTGAGACAACTAAAAATTAACCCAATGGTCATCCTCTGCGTTCACTTGGCGTTATAATACTATTTATAGATCTATAATATATCGTTAGCTCGACCGTAGGCTTCTCACGAATTTTACAAGTTCTTAAGTGACATAGAATATGTCCGAATGACGGCATTTGATAATAATTACTCAATAAATGTTAACATACCATCAGTAGTGCGCCCTTTTATCCACCATTGTTACCAGCCCGATAGTATCCCTTTGACTCAAAATGCAACTCGGATCCGTTCTGCTACAACATTACACGTAAAATCTATTCCGAGATTACGCTTTCTTTAAGCATAGTTACTGGGTTGTAAGTATACTCATGTCGCTTCTCTTTCTTATGTATCTTTGACTCAGAATGGTAGTTACTCACTTTGAGCCTTCTAGTGCATACCATGCACAATACTTTTATTACATCGTTAATTCTTCTCTCAATCCATCAAGAAACCCACTCTAACATACTCCGTTAGGTATAGAATTCCAAAACTACTTGCCTAGCAACATGCAACAACATCATCACTCTGCACTCGGATCCATAATAGGGTATCAGTCTCCTTCTATTACCTCTACATGCACATAAGTTTCCGTACAATATTTTCAGCAACTCCACATAGCCTATCTCACGTTCCTTCCAACTAGAATGCATTTCACAAACTATCATCATCTTAAACTCGACACGACATCCCTCAACACCCTTGAGCTTTTGGCTCTGTGGGTTAGGACCCACCACACTCCCGCTGCGCTTCTCTGATAAATTTGTTGTCACTCATAAATCATAATGATTTTTTTTTGAAATAATTAGGGAAAGAGGACCCCATAATTTTCCATTTTGTGAAATGGGCTTCTACTAAATTTGCTACAAAAAATAGGTCTGAAAATGGAATCTAGACTACTGTGGACATTGAAAAGGGGTACATTGAAAAGGGGCATGATTTGACGTTAACTTTTTGTGGAAAAAAAACAAATTAATTGTTAATATTCAGCCAAAAAAAAAGATTACTCAATATTACTCAAAAAGCGTTCTTTCGTCCTCTCCGCACGGCTGAATTTGCAATTCCTTCATTTGCCCTACTCTCCGAGCAGTTCGTCCTCTTTCTCTAATTATCTCCGCACTCTCCGAGCAGTTCCTGCGTTTCGCCCTACTCTCAGTTCACGAAGGCGGCGAACTCCTTCTTCCTTACCCAAAGCCGGCGCACTCCTACAGAAACCGGCGAACTCCTTCTCCGGCGCACTCCTTCTCCTTCGCAGTCTCAACCAACCAAGGCGGCGCACTCCTTCTCCGTCGCAGTCTCAGTTCACGAAGGCGGCGAACTCCTTCTTCCTTACCCAAAGCCGGCGCACTCCTACAGAAACCGGCAAACTCCTTCTCCGGCGCACTCCTTCTCCTTCGCAGTCTCAGTTCACGAAGGCGGCGCACTCCTTCTCCGTTGCAGTCTCAGTTCACGATGGCGGTGCACTCATTCTCCGTCGCTGAAGCCGGCGTCCCTATTCTTCAACATTACCCAAAACCGGCGCCCAAACCTCTCTTTATTTGCCCTCTTCTTCCTCCCCTGAAACCGAAAGTTGCTTTAATGGCGGATCTCCCTTCCACTTCTGCTCAGATTCCGGCGCCGTCTTACAGTATAGGGTTTAAGCAGGCTGTTATTGAAGCAGAGGAACGTAGGATGGCCGCCGAGACTTCGATGGCGGATGAAGTTAGGGTTTCCGCTGCTACTAGGGCCCCCGAGTCCGGCAAGGCTACAGATCGTGAGGAGCATGGAGGTATCGAGTCTCCCATTGATGAGGAATCGGTAAGTACTATGCTTTGGGTATGTATTGATTTGAATGGTTGAGTAAAATTAGTATATGTATTGCTTTGGGTATGTATTGGTTTGAATTGGTAAGTCATACTTTGGGTATCTATTCCCTTGAAATGAGGAATGTGTGAGCACTCTAGATATGTATTGGTTTGAATTATTGGGTATGTATTGGTTTGAATTGTTTTGGGTATGTATTGCTTTGAATTGAGGAATGTGTTGATTTGAATTGAGCAATGTGTGAGCAGTCATACTCAATTTGTTTGAATTGTTGAGTAAATTGAGTATAGTCAATTGCTTTGGGTATGTATTGGTTTGAATTGTAGAGTAAATTGAGTATATGTATTGATTTAGGTATGTATGTATTGCTTTCAACCTCTCTTTCAATTGAGTATATGTATTGGTTTGAATTGTAGAGTAGATTGAGTATATGTATTGATTTGGGTATGTATTATTTTGAATTGGTAAGTCTTACTTTGGGTATGAAGCTAGGGTTACTTAATGTTTGGATCTTATGGGTATTGCTTTCAATTGACTATATGTATTGCTTTTAGTGTACTGCGGGCTTTCCAAATCATTAGTAAGGGTTGATTGTTTAGTAAAGTGGGTTTGTATTTTTTCTGCATATTGACTGACATTGGGTAATCTTATATAAAAGTGGAATATTTATTTGAATATTATCTTTTATCCTTTTAACCATTATATGAAAGTTACCCAATATCAGTTTTACATATTAGCCAACCTGAGTAGTTTTACATATTACCCAACATTACCTAACTTTGTCATATAGTTGGGTAATCTTATAGCATACCAATATTTGTTTGAATATTATATTTACTGACATTGGGTATGTCATTCAGGAACGGAATTTCAGTTTTACATATTAGCCAACCTGAGTAGTTTTACATATTACCCAACATTACCCAACTTTGTCATATAGTTGGGTAATCTTATAACATACCCAATATTTGTTTGAATATTATATTGACTGACATTGGGTATGTCATTCAGGAACGAAATGCTGACGTTGGTACTCAACCATACTCTGAAGAACAGTCCCAACAAGTCCAGGTAATTATTGTCGTTAACATTCCACTTTTAGTAGTTGTATATATGTTATTATTAAACATTTACTAATATTGGTGGAAAAAACAGTTTAATTATAGGTGGGAGGACAATCCTGCGTTTGAGTCCGCACGGATTAATAACCACTCCAGGATGACCTTGATACCCATTATAAAAGATGCGTTGTCAAAGGAGGACAAACAACGCTTCAATCAGTGTGTCTTCAAAGATATAATCAGTATGGGTATGATGCTCAACCTGTCAAACCAACTTATCCATTTCTTGCTCCTTCGGGAGGTTAAGACAAAAAGAATTAGAAGTATGTGGTTTGGGATTAACAACTGCATGATTAGATTTGGTCTCCAAGAGTTTAGTGATAAAACTGGTTTGAACTGTGGAGATGGTGTGGATGAAAAGGAAGAACAAGCTGAGATGGAGGAGGTTTTTGGTTTCCCCTCTTGTTCGATTGAGGAGTTTGAGGCTCGTTTTTTGGAAGAGCCGAAAGAATCAGAAAAGAAATACAAGATGGCGCTTGTGCTCTTTGTCGAGGCGGTCCTTCTTGGCAATGACAAGCGGCTGAAGGTATCAACCACAGTTTTGAGTTTGGTGGCTGATGAACTAAAGTTGAACACATATGCATGGGGCCGTATGGCATTTGAGCATACCCGACACTCCTTAAGGAATTGTAAGCCGGCGAAGGAGAGGCGTACCGGAACATATCATATCAGTGGATGGCCGTTGGCGTTGCAGGTGAATATTTGTTTGAAATTATATTTTATCCTTTTAACCATTCTATGAAAGTTACCCAACTTCAGTTTTATATATTACCCAACATTACCCAAATTTGGCTTATACTTGGATAACATTATAGCATACCCAATAATCATATATTATGTAATTTGCGTTTTTGTAGATTCACATATGCAACTCCATTCCAAAACTTGGGCAAGCGCTGGTGAAGGTTGTTTCCGCAGATGTCCAACCATTGTGCTTGAAGTTTGCATCGCTGACCTCAGCGAGGGCAAGCTTAAGCTATCAAAAGATTAAGCACATAGTGTCGACACTGAATGACGATGACATTGTTACACTTCCTGCATCCGAGGAAGAAGGATTATTTCAAGATGATAAGGACTGGTGGCCCCGTGTGGAGCTTGATGATTTCTTTGTGGAAGTTTTGTTTTATACTGGATTTAAGAATGTAAAAATTCTAAAGTTTTCAGCTGAGGTTGCTTCCTCCAAACTACAGGATGAGGGAGACAAGGATAAAGAAGGGAAGGATAAGGGAGGGAAAATGAAAACGAATTCCAAAACTCAGGATGAAGATGAAGGTACGAAAGGGAAGAAAAGGAAAGTTGCTACTGGTGAAGAGAAGTCTGAATCTGATGACTTTATGGAGTCCAGTCGCTCATTGTTGTTAAGGTCCCGTTCCGTGAAATCGTCTAAGAATGTGCAATCAAAGAAGAAATGTAGAGTGGATAATGATATTGGGTAAGGAAAACAAAATTTGTTTTATTAAACAACATTTCCAATTGGTATGATATTTTCGTATTATGTTTTGATAGCTTGGTATTGGATGATTGCAGAAGCAAGGAAAAAGGTAAAGGTCAGAGGAGACCTAGAGTTTATAAGTTTTATAGAAGCAAGAGAAGGGGGAGAGAAGCAGCTGTTGGAAAAACACCGTTGCCGGTTGCCAATCAAACATCTGGTGGTGCTGGAGAGATGTAAGTACTTTTATTGGGTATTGGGTATGAAATTTTTTTGGGTTTGTTGTTAGTTAAGTTTTTGTTGGATATTGTGTGACGATTATGTTATTGGGTATGGTGTGTTGTTTGGGTATGTCATGCTTTTCCTTTTAGGGATGATGGGAAGAATGACAAGGTAACACCGTCGGAGGGTGTTGATGATGTAAATGAAGAAAGAGAGGTTGGACAAGAAGTAAATGTAGGAGACGATGTCAATCAAACATCTCCTGATGTAGACATGTAAGTACTTTAATTAGGTATTGGTAATGAAGTTTTTGTTGGGTATGATGTATTCTATTGGGTTTCTTATGATTTGTACGATTATCATGCTTTCTTTTAGGGATTTTGGTAAGCATGACAATGTAACACCGTTGGAGGGTGTTCATGATGGCAACGAAACAATGTTTGAACAAGATGTAGATGCAGGTGGCGATGCAAATCAACCGCCTGCTAGTGTACACATGTAAGTGCTCTTATATTGTGTAACTTTAAGTGGGTATTGGTTATGAAGTTTTTTTGGATATGATGTGTTCTTTGGGTATGTTATGCTTTGTTCGATTGTCATTCTTTCCTTTTAGGGATTTTGGTAAGAAGGACAACGTAACACCGATGGAGGGTGTTGAGGATGGCAATGAAAGAGTGGTTGAACAAGAAGATGTAGATGCAGGAGACGATGCAAATCAACCGCCTGCCGGCGAAGGCTTGTAAGTACAATCATTTTTTTTTATTATTATTGTTAACATTGTTGGGTATGATGTACTTACTGAACTGTATCTATTATGTGTAACTTTTTTGTATGCACTAAATGTTGTTGCAATGATTTTCTTATACAATGTAGACGATCGGAAGTTTGCCCCAGTTGGGTAACTTTGTTACTGGATAAACTTGTGGGATTAGAAATAACAAGTCGGGATTTAGCATTACAGGTTCACAATCAGGGTAAAGAGTTGATGAACCTGTCGATGAAAGTAGGTGTAATGCAGGATCGCATTGAAAGTCAACTTGGTAGGACAAACTCAAGATTGAACAAGGTCATTGACTGCATGAAGAGCGATCCCCTAATCCAAAAGGCGAAAGATGGAAGCCAAAAAGATGATATTGTTTACGAAGTCGTGTCGGAGGATGTTCCATCAAAAGATTATGACCAAAAGATGGAGGGAGAGGCCGCTGAGGTATCCGCAACTTTATGATTGCTTGGTTATGATTATGGTTAACATTGTTGGGTATGATGTACTTACCCAACTGTATCTAATATGTGTAACTTTTTGCTTACTAGGAACATACGTCTGTACCACTGGAGAACAAGGATGTACTAGGGGAGGGAAATGCGGTTGAGGTAACATTATTACTTAAGGTGTTGTTGAGGTATCTGTTTTATGATTGTTGCTTTATGTTCTTATTTTATTTTAAGTTACGTGTAACTTTTTTTTACTATCAGGAAGAAACGTCAGTACCATCGGAGACCATGAACTTGGGCAAAAGTATAGCTAAAGTAGGTGCGGGAAAGGACGTTGAGGTACTTCTGGGAAAGGACGCTGAGGTATCTGTTTTAAGTTGTGCTCACCCAAAAATAAATGCTTACCCAATTTTAAGTTACGTGTAACTTTTTTTTATTATTTTAAGTTGTGCTTACCCAACAATACGGTTATCAATAGTATGCATATGCAGTTACCCAAAAAATGCATACCCAATTCCAATTATTTAGATTATATGGATATGTGTAATATTAGGGTTGGAGTTTATGAATACATGCTTACCCAATTGGATGCTTACCCAAATAAATGCTTATCCAATTGTATGCTTACCCAATCTGTTTTATGATTGTTGCTTTCTTACCCAATTGTAACTTTTTTTTATTATCAGGAAGAAACGTCATTACCATCGGAGACGAACTTGGGCAAAAGTACAACTAAAGTAGTTCTGGGAAAGGACGCTGAGGTATCTTTGTTACCCAATTTTAAGTTGTAACTTAAAATTGTATGCTTACCTAATTGTATGCTTACCCAAATAAATGCTTACCCAATTGTATGCTTACCCAAACTGTTGTATGATTGTTGGTGTATGATAGTGTTCTGTTATGTATATGTGTAATATGGATATGTGTAATATTAGTGTTGGAGTTTATGAATATATGTTTACCCAATTGAATGCTTAGCCAATTAAATGCTTGCCCAATTGTATGAATATATGCTTACCCAATTGAATGCTTGCCCAATTGTATGAATTGATAATCATTTAACTAACAAGTGCATAAATATGTGCACTAGTGCTCTAAGAATGATGGAGTTAGACGGCCAGATGGGAAACGTCTACGCAAACCATCAAACTGGGTCAAATCCCCATATAGGCAAACACAGTCCATACCCAAGGTTCCCAAAAACAGCAACTTGGTCAAGAAAGATAGGTTGGAGATGTACGATTGGTACATGACCCAGAACAGTTGCTCTGTTATCATTGGACTGAACATAAATTGCACACGGGACCATTTCAAGGTGTTGCTGAACAGAACAGGATGGCTTACTGGAGATGTAAGTGTTTATTAATAGATTATTTATATTGTTTGTCTAATTGTCATGCCTAATATCTTCTTACCCATTATTTATATTGTTTGTCTAATTGTCATGCCTAATATCTTCTTGGTTCTTTTTCAACTAGATAATGACCGAGTTAGTTATGCATCTTCGCAAAGGGGTTAGAGATGAGCCCAGGAAACTCCGCCAAGTCACTATTTGGCCATGTGAGATCGGACGCCATTTCAACATGAAGGAGTTTGACAAATTCCGGGCAACAGAAGATGCTTACGTCTTCCACAAAGATCTCATTGACTATGCTTCTGGAGCTGAACCATGTATGTTTCCAAGCGATATGTCAGTTGTTGATGTTATTTACATGCCCATCAGCATCATTAACAAGCATTGGGTAGTATTGAAGATTGACTTCACGACATGGACTGTCGTTGTTTGTGACTCCATACTTGGGTCATGGCTGACCAAAAGTTAAACCTCCACATTCAACCGTTTTTGCACATGTTACCCAAGCTGTTTAGTCTACACAAAGAAACTCTTTACAAGAAGTGGCAGAATCGACTAAACAGTCCTTTCGTACTTACTAGGATGACTGAGGAAAAAGTCCCGCAGAACCACGAGAGGTAACTCTAAATTATCATACTGAAACATAATTGTATAGTAATAAAATTATATGGAATAAAAATTTAACAGTACATGTCTCTTTGTTTGCAGTGGTAGTTGTGGTGTGTTTGCTATCAAACACATTCAACATCTAGTTGCTGACCATGACTTAACCTCGGTATGTGAAGAGAATATTCCAGCTATGAGGGAGGAACTAGCTATGGTCCTATTCAAAAGGCAGTGGAGAAGGCCTTTTAAGTTTTAGAATTTCATTGAGTGTTGGTTAATCGTTGTAAAACTTTGTGGTAAAACTTTGAGCATGCATTTATGGTTATGTCCTCAACTTGTTAAAACTTGTGTATGAATGGTCGAAGACTTTTGGTTATCAAAAATGGGTTGCCCCAAAAATTTAACAGTACATGTCTCTTTTTTGGGTATCTATTACATAACACTTACCCAATAACATCCAGATATTTTTTCAGAAAACCTATATTCAAATGCAAATCTTACCCAAATACTGCCGCACCAAATTCATTGAAACTTACTCCCCAATAGATGAAACTTACTAATTGAAACTTATTGCGATTTATGTTGTGGAAAAACTATATTGTGGTAACCTTCATTCAAACTTAATGCGATTTATGGTTATATCCTCATCAAATGACATCTTACCCAATATACTGCATGCTCAAAAAATGACATCTTACCCAATGTCATCTTACCCAAAATACTGCATTCAAACTTATCCAATTGTATGCTTACCCAATCTGTTTTATGATTGTTGGTTACATCCTCATCAAATGACATCTTACCCAATATACTGCCGAATTCATTGAAAGGAATAACATTGTAAACTTCGTTACCCAAAATACTGCCGTACAAAATTCATCTTACCCAAAATACATCATTCAAACTTCGTTCCCAATAGATGTGCCACATGCACATTAATTGTGTGATACCCACAAAATTATAGAAAAGCATTGTAAACTAGGATACCCAAAAAGAACCATAACAACCATCCTTTTAACCCTTGCTAACAATGGGTTGGTTCCGACATGTTTTCTTGTTATGTCCCAACATTCCACAACACGCACATTTTGTCTTTTTCCCTTCCCCGGAGCCACGTATCCTAGCTTTTGGTAACCTTCCACATCTTTTCTTCTTACTCGGAGGATTGCATTGAATGTCTTCTATGCATGAAGGAATGTCATAATCAATTGATCCCAAAACTGGGTATATAATTTCCTCATATGCCCTCCGCCAAGCATCAACATTGTAATATTCACTTACCAATGTCGCAGGATTAATTTCAAGTGTCTTTGTAACAGCAATGGCATGCACACAAGGTATCTCCTCCATTTCAAACTCCTTGCATGTACATGTTCGATCTACTACACTGACAAGTTCATCTTCAACTCCCCACTTTACTTGATACAACATTCTTGCACTATCTAGAATGTAACAAGCATACCTTGTTGCATCAACATACTTCTTTTGGATGATTCCTTCGACCTTCGGGGTGGCTAAATCTTTGCATAGTTGTGCTTTTTCCCTTCGCTGAGCGAACCACCTACTCATAACTTTTCGTATCTCATCGACTAACGCAAGGACCGGATACTCCCTCGCGTCAAGCATCACCCTATTTATAGTTTCCGCATTGTTGCTCGTCAAGATGTTATACCTCTTCACGGGTGAATAAGCACGTGACCATGTTTCAAACCCAACATCTGTAAGAAGGTGCCCAACCTTTGGTTTCTCCTACAAAGATAAACTCCACAATTAATTTTTATTACCTAAACCTTCAAAAGGATACCCAATATTATTAAAGAAGATATTTTGCTTACCCCATCAATTATGCCGAAAAGCTCCAAACACTTATCTTTCTTGTAACACCTAGCAGCGTCTTCGAACATTTGTTGGATCCTTTTATCCGTTGATCTCTTCTTGATATTTTGCTTTAGATGGTACATGCAAACACCATGGTGAGAATTGGGGAAGTTCATCGCTATTGCTTTCTTGATGGACTTGTGTCTATCGGATACGAACAACTGATCTGTTCTATCTGCAACACACCTTCTCAAATTTCTAAAAAAGAAATCCCACGCGTCATCATTTTCACCATCAACTATGGCATAGGCGAGGGGATAAATCTGTTGATTTGCATCTTGACCAGTTGCGACTAACAAAACACCACCGTATTTCCCCTTTAGAAATGTACCATCAACCGAAATGACCTACACATGTTTTCATGTAAAGAACGTTATTTTGTCATACCCAAATTCACGATTATGACATACCCAGTTCACGATAATGACATACCCAATGTTATAAAAATGTACCAATCATATTTATAACCTACCCAATAAATGTAAAAACTAACCTTTCTCAAAGCCTCATAGCCTCTTATTGATTGCCCGAAAGCAAAGAAAACAAATCTGAACTTCGAATCCTGATCAATGTCCAAAGCAACGACGCTCCCCACATTTGCATCACGCAACTTCTGCATATAAGCCGGAACACCTTTATAGTTTTCCTCAAAACTTCCCCTCATCATTTCCTTCACAGTTTCAACCGCTTTCCAACATACCCAATATGATGCCTCAATTTGGTGTTGGTTCTTCAACACCCCTTGAACTGCTAGAGGTTCTGGCAACCTGTTCACATTGGCATACCTACACATCCAACTCAAAACTCTTTTATTTTTACAAACACAATATGTTATGACTTATGTATATGTAGTTTCTAACCAATTATACAATATTACTTACATATCTCCCAACAAATGGGCAATGACGGTGACGGAAGCTTTTCTACGATTACACCTCCTTGTTTCAAAAGAGCATGTGTGTATGTTGATGTACTTTGTCATGGTGAAATCTCTTGACTTACCCAACATAGAGAAACGAGCTCTCCATTTGCATTCTTTATCCTCACATCTAGCAAGCACAGCCGTCTTCTTGGACTTTTCTATCTTGTATTGAGAACAGTTATAGATTGCATTTAGAGCCAATGCAACTTTCAACTCTTTTTTACTTTTGTAAGTGTGCCCAATTTTAAGTTCCCACCTCTGTTGAAGAGTCTCAACAAAATCAATCCTTGCACTTTGCTCCGGATCCTCTTCATTTGGGTAACCAATAGCACCATACCCAGGATTTAATATTATACTACCCCTTTCCGCTCCTTCAATCAATCTAGACATTGCTGCTTCCTCATCATAAAGTATTATGCTCGAATTATCCATACCGTTTGTAGTTATCATTGTTTCTTCAATATGGCGTTTCTCTCTCGTTGTAACACACATTGGGATGCTCCGTGATATATTACCCAAGTTGTTTGTGTCTACAAACATTTCAAAATCTTCCCAAGTTTCAATGTCAAATGGGTGCAAAGATGGATTTATAGTGTTTCCAGGTCAAGGTAATATCATGCTTATCCAAGCACAAATTAAATCTTCACCCTATTAACCTCCTCAACTCATCCATTGTTGATCCTTTCTTCATAATCATGTGCTTGTTGTGGACATTACCAACATACCTCCAGCAGTCATCAACACAAACCCAATCTCCACCCGCATAAACCGCAAATTGTAAAGTTTCCATCCCTATAAAGAAAAAGGCAATGTTAGTACGCTTACAAACAAACACAACTCTTACCGTTGCTTACCCACAAATAGAAAATGTAAACACACATTGGGGTAAGCTGAAACTTCATACAACATGAAGTTTCACCTTACCCCGAAAAAATATTACCCAGGAACTTTGAGATAACCCAGAAATAGGAACAAACTTGCTTACCTAGAAAATGTAAACAAACACTGATTCACACCTCTTACCCAAGAAGAAGAGAAGTTTCAGCTTACCCAGAAATATATTACCCAAGAACTTTGATATAACCCAGAAATAGGAACAAACTTGCTTACCCACAAATAGAAAATGTAAACAAACACTGTTTACCCACAAATAGAACATGAAGTTTCAGTGTTTTAGATTCACACCTCTTACCCAGGAAGATGAGAAGTTTCAGCTTACCCCGAAATATATTACCCAGGAACTTTGAGATAACCCAAAAATAGGAACAAACACTGCTTACCCAAAAATAGAACAGGGCTATGTAAGCAGTCCAGATTCCGTTGAAGAAGAAGCTGAACAAGTACTCCAGATTCCTGCGTTTCAATGGGAAGAAGAAGCTCAACAAACACTGCTTACCCAGAAAAGAGCTGGGCTATGTAAGCAGTTCAGATTGATATGTTTTTTAGATAACCCAGAAATAGGAACAAACTACTTACCCAGAAATAGAACAGGGCTATGTAAGCAGTCCAGATTCCGGTGAAGAAGAAGTTGAACAAGTAGTCCAGATTCTTGCGTTTCAATGGGAAGAAGAAGCTCAACCAACACTGCTTACCCAGAAAAGAGCTGGGCTATCTGTGAAGAAGAAGCTCAACAAAACAATTGTTGCGTTTCAATGGGATACGAACCAAAAGGCCTCATATGAATTCCTGCGTTTCAAATGGGAAGATGAAGGGACAGTGGAGGGAAGGAGATGGGCTGGCTGAATTGATTGGGCTTTTTTTAATATTTTTCTACATGTCACCGATCAAATCAGTCTACATACCTATGACCTTTACTTTTCTGCTTTTTGCTACAATAGCAGCCCATTTTCTAAATAAAATTATGAGAGACCCAAAATCCAAACTCTATAGTGTAAAAAGCCTACATTGTAAATTTTGCCTTTTTTTTTTGTGAGTCCCTAGTGCTTAACCTCAAACTCTTTCTTCCAATTATACCCTAAGTCCTAACCGGATGAAGTACCAGATACCTTCCTTAATTGCCTTAATGAAACAAAAATGATTGGAGAACAACTTCTTCCGTTTACTTTCTTAATTCTCTTAGCACGGATCCGAACCCCCTTGACTCGACTGGAGTTTGATTTTTAATCAACCAAGCAGTAACCTCTAACACGATTCTCTCTTTACATTTAGTTGTGTATGAAGATTTACGTTGCCTACTTGAGGAAATCCTCTAGAGCATCGGTATAATTACTTCAATAATCCTCAATCATAGATATCTCCTCTTAACTATACATAGCTCGTCAATACCAAATAACCCTTGCACGTACTTAGTTGACATCGGTCATTCTATAATTGACTTATCTCAATTTCATACCTCTACTAGTATAAAACTTTTGGTTCACATCACCTACTAGATTAATCCTTTTATCCTTCTTTAGTTTGTCTCATCTTTCACTCTTCTGCTTCCTTTGGGACAACTCTCTTCCTCAAGTCTCACAGTGCCATTCACCTGACGTCAAAAGTCATTCCTAACACTCCACGATAGATAGTAAGCGTCTTGTAGTTCCGATGACTTTTAATTACCTCCCAATTGTAGTCCCTTTATAGGGACCGTTTGTGTTGATGACCTATGTTCTGTTATAATTGGGGTTTACCCTTGACTCTTGAGTCCACCACACGATTCTCACAAGCACCGGTTCCTTAATCGGCGTTGTTTGTAATATTTCCTTCCAAATCTCTGTTGACTATGTTACAGGGCTTCGATCCTTTCGATACTGGCGTCGCGATTTCTTTCAAACTTCTTATATCTTTGAGGAGGTCAAAACCTCCCCACGCTTGTGGGGTCTGCCTTTTCGCTTTTACACTCAATGGTAGGTCTTCATTCCGTGCACCTTAGATTCTCACACCCGGATTGACACTTAGCCTCTTCTGGTTTCTCATGCCCATAATGGTCTATGGGCATCCGCCTCGATTATAATGTCCTTGATTCCGCAATCTTTGTTGTACTCAATTCTACTTGTCCCGGTCCAATATTGTTATCTCTACTCCGCACTCTTGTAGTCTCTTGCATGATTCCTCTAATTCCATCTCTCGGCCTCGTTTGCTTGAGTTCCTTGTACGACCTTCTATTCCTTCTAACTGAACTGTCTCAGGGATTTCTTCCTCATCTGATTGTGCTTGTGGTAAAAATTATCTTCACAACTTTACTTCCTTACTCACTTGTTCTTTGGATGCTTTGTAAGGATCACCAAGCTGCCTACCCGAGTATAATACTCAATTGAGGGTCCGATTCCACTGTCTCGTGTTGGAGATTCTTCAAGTCCGCAGTTGATTTATCATAAGGCGATAATCGCTTCGTGATATCACGACTAAAGGATATAAAATATCCTTTAGGATAGTAACAAGCTAAGCATGCACATGTATACAACATATTATAATAAAAATCATAAAAAGTCTACATACTAACTCCTATCGATCCAAGTTGCAGAAATCCATGGAGAGCGATGGTGGTCCGACGTACTACTAATCCAACAGCCCGACTATGCGCGCGTTGAAAAACAGAGATCCGTTTTGAAAATTTTAGACCCCTTACGGGTTCTAGTTATTTTATACATTTGGTCTTTCAAAAGATTTCAAGTGTCATTGTTGTCAACCCAGAGCTCTGATACCATATTGTAACACCCCAAATTCTAAGAACTCGGGGAGCTACTGGTTAGAACCTCACAATGGGTCCCAACCTTAGTTTGACAACAATTTTACTAGGATCTTACAACAAGGCACAAAAGTATTAAAAACATTTGAAAACTTTAAACAATATATACATGAAAAATATGTATCAGCCTTACAAATCAAAGGTACTAAAATGATGCATTTGAAGTATATAAGACAACCTCGTCCCCAACTAAATGAGTACGTGGACCCGGCTGACCATTCCCTCCGGATCTCTCTACAACTATCTTAACCTGCAAGGCATCTACAAGCGGTATAAAACCGTTAGCTAACATTCTATGCATAAGTATAAAGGTAAAAGCACAATCACACATCATACACAATCAACATGCAACACTCAATCCTTTTATTATCTTTAATTAGGTGATAGGTCATTACTAATGATACTTATTTTGTGACACGAGAGATTCCCAAACCTCGCCCCTGTCCCCGTTTACCAACGCGGAATGGTACTAATGCATCTGACCGTCTACCGGACTGGGCTGGTCGCAGGGAACCTCCTAGACTCTTGCAAGAGCTAGGCAGATGATGTCACGACCCGTTATCATACACTTGGGTCAATTACGTAAGTAGTAAAGTTGGCCTAATCCGTTTTCGTTATTTATTATAACTAACAAACACCACTCATACACATTACACTCATACAAGAAGCCAGCTAAGTAAGTCCGTGGACTTACCTGAATCAGATCTCGACTTTCAAATTTGCAAATCGATCTGTACAGTAGGAATTCAGTGGCCTGTCAAAGGAGGCAAGTGTGTCAGCACACTTTCTAGGTGATTAGAAGTCTAAGACTTCTAAGATAGTAGGTCTTAATAGAACGGAATTGATTACAGTATTAATTTATGGTAAAATGACTATTTTACCCTTGGTCTCGAAACTTCCAAATATTCCCTAATTCATGCCTAAACTCTTATTTGAGACTAAAGAGTCATATTCTAACTCATAAAGATGAGTTTGGTTACAAACTGGCAATTTACCCATTTCCCTATTTTCGGAAGATCGTTAAGGTCCAACTTCGGCATCAAATAAGAAATTCGAATAAACTTATAAAAATTCCGAAATAATTCCTTAGATCATCTATGATATCTCATCTACTCCTAGGAGCAAGAATTTCTTAAAACTGTTCAACCATCACTTCTACAAAAATTTCTAAAGTTGGTTACAACACTTGACAAACAACACACTGTCTTAACTTTGAAAAATCATAACTCCTAAACTACTCGCTGGATTTATCCCAAATTTTGATATGTTCTACTATAAAATCTTATCTATAATATATCCAAAATTCAGCCGCAAAGGAGATCAAAATCCTATTTAAAACTATCTCCCAAAACCGAATTTCAGCACAACAGAAAAACTGCTTACGACTTAATCTTTGAAAAATCATAAATACCAAACCACTCGCTGGATTCCTCTGAAATTTTAATATGTTCTACTATAATATGTCCACTATATCATATCCAAAATTCACGTCCAACAGAGATCAAAACCTACTTAGTTAGACACATTGTTTCAAAATGATAGGATTTCAACCAGTTGATCCATATCCGTCTACTTAGTTAGACACATTGTTTCAAAATTCATCATTTTATGTAGCTCCCCTTCACATAAAACGATAAGATCCTTGATTCAAAAATTTATCATTTTATGTAGCTTTCCATCACATAAAATGATAGAATCATTATAACCAATCCTAAACTATAACATGATCCGTATCCGTCTATTCCGTGCACCCGTTAGTCGAGATCTCGTTTCCGGACTGCAGCTAGCACCGGACTCCTGCTCCCTTCAGCTTGCGCCAGCTCCAGCCCGTATGCCAGCGCCCAGCTTCGATCAGCCCAGTCCGTGATTCAGCCCAGCAGCGCCAGCTTCAGCAGCTTGTCCGCAGCGCCAGCTTCAACCCAGCTTCCGCACCTTGGATCCACAGCTTCAGCCCATCTGCTGCTTTACCTCTTCAGCCCGGCGTTGCCAGCTCCAGCCCAGCGTCCAGCCCAGCTCTCGCAGCCTAGGAAGATCTTGGAAGTGCAAATTACGTGGGGCTGCTGAACGTTACAGAGGATAGTAACAGCCGAGATACGTGTTGATTTCCTTCCTTCTTCAGCTGACTGTGTTTGTCCAGATTCACGCTAACTGCTCCTCTCTTTTCCTTCTGTAACCGTCTCTCCTATCTTCACACGTCCTGGTTCGAGGTTGAAGATCCACCAGCCGACTGCCTATCCAGCCTACGTCTGCACACATCCAGCCGCTCCAAGCACATACGATCATCTCCTAATCTCGCGACTGAATCTAGGTTAGTGTAGTGAGCGTTAATTCCGTCTTCACCATCATTCTCTTCTTTGTTTCATCGACCAACGCTGTTGTGTCTCGAACTGCAGCCATCTACTGAACTAAAGGGGTTGAGTAGATCGATTCACAGCCACCGTAGTCAGCCTCAAGTTGCCTAAGACGAAGCAGAACCTTGCGAGATCTTCTGCATACACCTCCGGTAGGCTCCTCCTTCACTCTTCTTGCCTCACTCTTACCAGTTCGGAGTAATGATCTCCCTCCTGTTTTAGCTTCAGCGACGCCGGCCAACCCTCTCTGTTACGAGTCCGGAGCCAAGGGACTTGGATCATTCTCTACTGAAGCGAGTAAGTCCTATTACCTGTTGTTTTGTTGGTGAGAGAGATGTGAGGTAGAGACCTTAGGGTGATTCTAGTATATGAATGCAGTGAGTTTCGAACTCAGGACCTGTGTATAATTTAATTAGTGAGTGGCTGACAGAGGGAATCGAAAGGGAGAAACAATGAACTGCTGGATATATATGTTTGTTTGCTTCAGTTTTGAAGTTAGAAACGGACAATCTTGGAAACCAATGTTAGAGAGTTTGAATGATGATCCACTGTTGAAATTTTAATAGGTGATAGGTAGATATAAGTAGTTTACTACATTAAAATTTGAGAAGAAATGAACGGTCGGATTAGAAGTTATAAGCTTCCAAAGTAGGATAGTTAAGCAGTTTTTGTAAACATTAGAATTTTGGCTAAGTATAGAAATTGTAAGTGGAGTAGCCAAATTTGAGAATTTTTATAAAAATAATGGATGAACAGTTTTGAGAAATTCTTGCTCCTAAGGGTAGATGGAACATCATAGATGATGTAGAGAATTATTTCAGAATTTTTATAAGCTTTTACGAATTTTATATTTGAAACCGAAGTTGGACCTTTTCGATCTTTCGGAAAATAGGAAAATAGGAAAAGTGCCAGTTTGTAACCAAACTAAACTTTAGGAGTTAGAATAGGACTGTAGGGTCTCAAATAGGAGTTTAGACATGAATTTCAGAAAATTTGGAAGTTTCGGGACTAAGGGTAAAATGGTCATTTTTCCATAAATTAGAGCTGTAATTAGTTATGTCCTATTACGATCTTCTATCATAGAAGTCTTAGACTTCTAATTACGTTGGAGTGTGCTAATGCACTTATCTCCTTTGGCAGGCAACTGAGTTGCTACAGTTTACAAAGCGAGTTTGGTTTATAGAGAGTCGAGATTTACAACAGGTAAGTCCTTTGGGCTTACTTAGCTGACTTCTGAATATGAGCATGAATGATGATAGTGGTGTGTGATTGAGATGTTTAGAGTTATAGGTTGTGATAGATATTTACCGACCTATACTTGGCCTAAGAGTAACGGGCGGTGGCATTCTGCTCAGTTAGCTTGCGGGCGCTGGGGGTTTCTTTAGGGACTAGTCCATACTCGGTTTGTAGTGATGCTACCGGCGGAGGTCAGCTAGACCTACACCCAGTTGGATAAGGAACGGAGGCGAGAACTGTTAATAGCTCTCGTGCCACAACTGTAAAATTGAATAAGATGAATCACCTAAATAATAGATAATAAACGGTTGAGTGCCAGCATGATGTTTGTTTATAATTTTTCTGCGTGTGTTTGTGCTGTTGTTATTCTACTTATATTTGGATGGTTAGCTAACAGTTGTTATGTTGTGTAGACTTACCACAGGTTAGAGCAGATGCCGAGCGATCCGGATGGTAGTGGTCAGCCGGGGTGTCGTACTTTTAGGATGCGTTGCAGTTTCTTTATTTGTGGGATTTCCAGTTGGACCTTGGTTCTTTTTCTTCTTTTCGTACTTTGTTATCTTATGTTTTCCGGCTGTTAGTTGTTCTGGTCACATTCATACATTGTTAAGATTTATTTTATGATTTCTGATTTTCCTTATTTGTGCCGTGTTGTAAGATCTTGTTAAGTTGTTGTCAAACTAAGGTCGGGACCCACTGTGCGGTCCTAACCAGTAACTCCCCGAGTTGAAAATTTTGGGGTGTTACATTATGCTATCAGAGGTCTAGGTTGGCAACAATGGCACTTGAAATCTTCTAAAAGGTCATATAAGTAAATAAACAGAACCCGAAAGGGGTCTGAGTTTTCCAAAGAAGATTTTGGTTTTAAAATGCATACATAGTCGGGTTGGGATAGAAAGTACGGACGACCACCACTACCTCCGCGGATCTCGGTATTCTTAGTATTACTATTATAGATTTTTACTGTTTATGATAGATTAGTTAGATTATAACTGTAGTTGTTACCGTTCGTACAGATGGCACGTACTAGGGCTACACCAGCGACTGGCCGAGGTAGGGGTCATCCCCCCTTCCCCCAGTCCGACAGGATCGAGTTGATAGCACCCCTGTTGTTAGAGGGCGTGGTCGTGGGGGTAGACCTCCACTAGGGAGAGGTCGAGGACGAGTTCCTCGAGAGGATCCACCTGCAGCAAGCATACCAGAGGCTGCTGTGGAAGAGGTAGCTGAGAGTGTAGGCCCCGAGGTCAGGCATGAGACCGCCGCTAGGTCTGGAGCGCAGGGAGCACGTTCGACTGAGTCAAGACGTGTTTCTATTGGAGCATCTGAGTATAGGGAGTACCGAGCATACATCGAGCGTATGGAGGAGGCTGCTAGAGTTGAGAGGCTTACCCAGGTACCACCAGTGGTACCGGCTAGGTCAGCTCAGGTGACACAGGGAGTGTCTCAGGTGCCGGTTGTACCTGAGAGGAGAGCTAATGTTGATAGAGCGCCTGCTGGGTCTAGAGCACCGAGACCGGATGAGTGGTTGAAGGCTTTCAACTCTCAGAAGGTTCCCTCATTCAGTGGAGAAATAGGGCTAGAGGTGGAGCACTGGATAGGGAAGATAGAGACTGCTTTGGAGGCAATACGTTGCCCCGAGGATCGACAGGTGGATTTGGTGCAGACTTGTTTCACAGATGATGCTCATTCA
The DNA here is from genome assembly GCA_033239045.1 of Fagopyrum esculentum. NCBI lineage: Eukaryota > Viridiplantae > Streptophyta > Magnoliopsida > Caryophyllales > Polygonaceae > Fagopyrum > Fagopyrum esculentum. Next base: position 125,460,913 of record BSUD01000006.1, on the reverse strand, counting down.
TGGTGGCGTACCATTCGTAGCCGAGTCACCAGTTGGGAGCAGATGAGGAACATTGTTAGGGACAGGTATTGTCCTGTTTCGCTGAGGAGGGAGAGATTCCAGGATTTCATTGAGGCGGGATTTGAGGATATCCCGATTGCTGCAGCCATAAAGAAGTTTCAGAAAGAGTTGACCTTACTTGGACCAGCTGCACCTCCAGAAGAGCAACATGTTTACCTTTTCTCTAGGAGATTGAGAGAGAGTACCCGATCATATCTGGCTGGATTCCGCTATGAGACTTTGTCTGACTATCAGGATAGGGCCTCTGCTTATGAGAGAGATAGGCCAGCTTCGAGGAAAGCAGTTCAGTCTAGTGGGCCGGATAAGCGGCAGAGGACAGGACATGCTGGTAGCAGTGCAGCAGTAGCAGGTTATGGTCGAGGACGGACTCAGGGGAGGTCCAGCTACCACTCTACAGTTCAGACTCCCAATAGAGATCGACAGTGCTTTAACTGTGGTAGCCGCGATCACATTAAGACAGATTGCCAGAGACCACCTACCACTTGCTTCACTTGTGGGAAGCCGGGACACAAAGCTACTTTTTGCCGTCAGGGTAGGACCCCTTCACAGCAGGGATCTTCTCCTGCAGGTGCTGAGAAGAGTGTACAGAGACCTCCTCATACCGAGCTCCGAGTCAGCAGCAACAACAGTACCGGGCTCCAGGACATCCTGCTTCATACAGTACAGCACAGGGATCAGGTCGTGGCAGGGGACGTGGTAGTACCACTAACACCAGAGGAGGACCATCGAGAGTGTTCGAGCTGAGGAGCATCGAGCAGCCTACTGCACCTGCGACCACAGGTACTATTTGGATCCATGACTTACCTGTGCGAGTTTTATTTGATACGGGTGCTACGCACTCCTTTATATCAGATGCATGCGTAGATAGGTTGTCCTTAGCTACGGTAGAGGGTGGGTGTACCTTTTGTGGTTGGGTTACCAGATGGGGGTAAGGTTAGAGGATCCCGAGAGATTTATGACTGCCCTATTCATCTGGGAAGCCGGATTTGGTTAGTAAATTTTCTAGTCATGCCCTTAGCACATGAGGACGTGATATTGGGGATAGATTGGATGACTAGACATGGAGCAGTCTTAGATATTGGTAGGAGAACTGTGACTGTCGCCACTGAGGAGGGTAACAGAGTGATATTCCGAGGTTGGGACCTCGTAAAGTCCGGCACAGTTATCAGCGCAGTGAGAGCAGCCAGATTGATAGCACAGGGTTGCGAGGCCTTCTGGTGTTATGCCATGAAGGAGCGCAAGAGCCAGTGGCGGATTCAGGGGTGGGCTCGGCTGGGCCGTCGCCCACCCCGGCCCAAATTTTTTTTTTTTTTTTTGGTAATATTAGTCTTAAAAATATTAAGGCTCTTCAGCCGTAATTTTACCTTCTTTCTGTGATAAAACCCTACAGTTACTGCAGCCTTTATTTAGCCATTGAGCAGCCTACACCCTATAATTCTATAAATTATAGCTCTATAGTTTGCTACTCATTACCTACAGCTGCAGCAACGTCACTTCAAGTTTTCAATTGGCTTGCTTGTACTTTTGGTACGTTTTATTTGTATTTTATACTTATTGTTTATTTATTTTTACTTTATTCAATTGCTTATTTGTTATAATATTATTTATTCATAATTCATGTGCAGTGTATTCTGTTACTTGTTTATATTTTATACTTCGTTTAGTTTAGTTTATACATCAACTGATACTTTATTCAATTGAAAATTTGAAGTTTAGTTTATACTTTGATATACTTTTTATTTTATTTTATAGTCGTTATTCAACATATTTCTACTTTGTTTAATTAATTAATTATTATAATAATATTTTTTATTTAGTTCTCTCCATATAATATTTTATTAATATTTGCTTTATTCAATTAAGTATTTAGTACTTTATATGTATATAAATATATAGTTTCATCGTCATATTTTATTGTTTTAATTAACTTTTTTTGATTTTAAACAATCTTTAAGTTGAGTTTAGATTATACTTTGACATCTATATTGAAAGAGAATTTGTGAATAAAGTTGAAATCGATTCGGTTATCGATGATTTTTCTAAGGTAAAAAATCGTCGTGTTTGTTTTACTTTCTAATTCAAAGTATTATGATTTAATTGGTTGGATATTTGACAATATTTATATATGTTTTTTACAATTATAATTTAGAAGTTTATATATTTTATGTTTTTGGATTTAAATTCGCCCACCCCTAATAATTTTCTGGCTCCGCCCCTGGCAAGAGCCTGACAGTAGAGAAGATACCAGTTGCATGCGAGTTTGCAGAGGTATTCAGTGACGACTTACCAGGGCTACCTCCACAGAGGAGTGTTGATTTTAGCATTGAGTTAGAGCCGGGCACGAGACCGATCTCGAAGGCCCCGTACCGCATGGCCCCAATAGAGCTGCTTGAGCTGAAGAAGCAGTTAGAGGAGCTAGCAGAGAAGGGCTTCATACGCCCTAGTGTTTCTCCCTGGGGCGCACCAGTATTATTTGTGAGGAAGAAGGATGGATCGATGAGGGTGTGTATTGATTACCGGGAGTTGAACAAGGGCACCATCAAGAATAAGTATCCACTGCCTCGCATAGATGATCTGCTAGACCAGCTGCATGGAGCGTCAGTGTTCTCGAGGATAGACTTGAGATCGGGTTATCATCAGCTGAGAGTGAGAGACCAGGACATACCTAAGACGGCATTCCGGACTAGGTATGGCCACTATGAGTTTGTAGTGATGCCATTCGGGCTCACTAATGCGCCAGCAGTATTTATGGAGTTGATGAATGGGATTTTCATCGACTTCTTAGACCAGTTTGTAGTGGTCTTCATTGACGACATTCTAGTTTACTCTAGAAGTCGAGAGGAGCATGCCGGACACTTGAGGACAGTATTATAGATTCTACAAGATAGTCATCTATATGCTAAGCTATCCAAGTGCGAGTTCTGGATGTCAGAGGTGGCCTTCCTAGGCCATGTAGTGACTGCTGAGGGGATTAAGGTCGATCCGGCAAAGATTGAGTCAGTGTCTTCTTGGCAACCTCCGAAGAATGTTAAGGAGGTTCGCAACTTCCTTGGATTGGCAGGTTATTACCGTCGGTTTGTGGAAGGGTTTTCCCTGATTGCCCGACCAGTTACTTGTCTCCTGAGGAAGACTACTCGGTTCGTCTCGTCTGAGCCGTGTCAGCAGAGTTTTGAGGAGCTGAAGAGGAGATTGACATCTGCTCCGATTTTAGCACAGCCTGAGGGTACAGAGGACTTTGTAGTGTACAGTGACGCATCCAAGCTGGGCTTGGGGTGTGTCTTGATGCAGAGGGGTAAGGTCATAGCGTATGCGTCTCGACAGCTGAAGACGTATGAGGAGAAATACCCCACCCATGACCTGGAGTTAGCTGCAGTAGTACATGCCCTTAAGATTTGGCGTCATTATCTCTATGGGGCGACCTGTCAGATCTTCACGGACCATAAGAGTCTGAAGTACATATTCACTTAGCGGGAGTTGAATAACCGCCAGAGGCGGTGGCTAGAGTTGATCGAGGATTTCGATCTTGAGATTCTCTACCACCCCGGGAAGGCGAATGTAGTTGCTGACACTTTGAGTCGGAAGACGCCTCGGGAGAAGGCGATAGCCCGGTTGACAGTACAACCATAGTTACAGAGAGACTTAGCTTGGTTGGAGGTCGAGATCCAGTTCCCCGATACAGCTCATCAGTTAGCCACCTTAGAGTTATTTCCTGACTTGTTGGGCGAGATCCGACAGAAGCAGGAGACATGTCCGACTTTGACCCGGATCCGAGACCGGATGTCACGACATGAGGCACCTCAGTTCACTATCGGTGCAGATGGAGTGATGAGACGGCAGGACCGTATCTGTGTGCCATCAGACAGTGAGTTGAGACAGAGGATACTAGGTGAGGCTCATGCTACCCCTTACTCCGTACATCCAGGAGCGAGTAAGATGTATAAGGACGTGAGACGTTCCTTCTGGTGGGGTGGTTTGAAGCCTGACGTGGCCCGATATGTAGCCCAGTGTGCGACCTGTCAGCAGGTCAAGATTGAGCATCGTAGGTCCGGAGGAGAGCTCCACCCACTTCTAGTACCACATTGGAAGTGGGAGGATATATCTATGGATTTTGTTATAGGGGTGAGGCTCAGTAGAGGTTTTGATGCCATTTGGATAGTGGTAGACCGTCTGACGAAGACCGCACGTTTCATTCCGATTAAGGAAACGTGGCCGGTAAGTCGTCTAGCTGAGGAGTTCACCAGACACATTGTGAGACTCCATGGAGTACCGAGGACTATCGTCTCCGACAGGGATGGACGTTTTACCTCGAGATTTTGGCAGCAGGTACATACTGCTCTGGGGACGAGTCTCCACTTTACCACTGCCTATCATCCACAAACAGACGGACAGTCTAAGAGGACCATTCAGACCTTAGAGGACATGTTGCGGGCATGTGTACTAGATTGGGGACAAGTATCGCCAGATCATCTTCCACTAGTAGAGTTTTCATATAATAACAGCTGACACGCGTCTATTGGGATGGCACCTTATGAGGCTTTGTACGGACGGAGATGTCATACACCGCTGTGCTGGGATGAGCCTAGCAAGGCTGATGGAGTAGCACCAGACCAGATACAGGATGACATCGCCCGGATTGCCTTAGTCCGGGAGCGGATGTTAGCAGCTCAGAGTCGTCAGAAATCATACGCCGATAAACGGCGTCGACCTTTGGAGTTTAGAGTAGGTGCACAGGTGTGGTTGAGGGTGTCACCTACGAGAGGAGTTAGACGTTTCGGCATTAAGGGGAAGCTGAGTCCCCGATATGTCGGTCCATTTGAGATCTTAGAGAGAGTCGGAGAGGTTGCATACCGATTAGCACTGCCACCGAGACTGGAGGGAGTACATCCAGTTTTTCATGTATCTCAGCTGAGAGAGTACATACCGGATCCTAGACACATCATCAGTCATGAGGATCTGATAGTCGAGCCAGACCACACTTTTGTGGAGTACCCAGTAGCCATCCTAGAGCGTAGTACTAGGCGTCTGCGTTCTAAGGAGATACCGATGTTGAGGATCCAGTGGTCTAGACGAGGAGCTGATGAGGCTACCTGGGAGACGGAGGAGAGTATTAGACGTAACTATCCTGAGTTCTTTGCGGAGTTAGCCGCTACCCCAGTATCGACGGGTTAGTACTGAGACCATACTTTATATGATTTCTGTGAGTATATGTTTAAGTGATTGTTTATGTTTACGTGCTTAATAGCATGAGTAGTTAGCATGTCAGGAAGAAGTGAGATAAACTGAAGTGAGACTAGAATATAACTCTCAAGGGGGAATTGTTTGGGTAGATACCTTATTCTAAGTTTCGGAACGAAACTTATTTTAAGGGGGTACTGATGTAATATCCGGAATTTTTATTCCGTTTATTTCCGTAACAAATCGGATTTCGACCAGTTGATCCATATCCGTCTACTTAGTTAGACACATTGTTTCAAAATTCATCATTTTATGTAGCTCCCCTTCACATAAAATGATAAGATCCTTGTTTCAAAAATTTATCATTTTATGTAGCTTTCCTTCACATAAAATGATAGAATCATTATAACCAATCCTAAACTATAACATGATCCGTATCCGTCTATTCCGTGCACCCGTTAGTCGAGATCTCGTTTCCGGACTGCAGCTAGCACCGGACTGTTGCTCCCTTCAGCTTGCGCCAGCTCCAACCCGTATGCTAGCGCCCAGCTTCGATCAGCCCAGTCCGTGATTCAGCCCAGCAGCGCCAGCTTCAGCAGCTTGTCCGCAGCGCCAGCTTCAGCCCAGCTTCAGCACCTTGGATCCACAGCTTCAGCCCAGCTTCAGCACCTTGGATCCACAGCTTCATCCCATCTGCTGCTTTACCTCTTCAGCCCGGCGTTGCCAGCTCCAGCCCAGCGTCCAGCCCAGCTCTCGCAGCCCAGGAAGATCTTGGAAGTGCAGATTACGTGGGGCTGTTGAACGTTACAGAGGATAGTAACAGCCGAGATACCCGTTGATTTCCTTCCTTCTTCAGCTGAGTGTGTTTGTCCAGATTCACGCTAACTGCTCCTCTCTTTTCCTTCTGTAACCGTCTCTCCTATCTTCACACGTCCTGGTTCGAGGTTGAAGATCCACCAGCCGACTGCCTATCCAGCCTACGTCTGCACACATCCAGCCGCTCCAAGCACATACGATCATCTCCTAATCTCGCGACTGAATCCAGGTTAGTGCAGTGAGCGTTAATTCCGTCTTCACCATCATTCTCTTCTTTGTTTCATCGACCACCGCTGCTGTGTCTCGAATTGCAGCCATCTACTGAACTAAAGGGGCTGAGTACATCGATTCACAGCCACCGTAGTCAGCCTCAAGTTGCCTAAGACGAAGCAGAACCTTGCGAGATCTTCTACATACACCTCCGGTAGGCTCCTCCTTCACTCTTCTTGCCTCACTCTTACTAGTTCGGAGTAATGATCTCCCTCCTGTTTTAGCTTCAGCGACGCCGGCCAACCCTCTCTATTACGAGTCCGGAGCCAAGGGACTTGGAGCACTCTCTACTGAAGCGAGTAAGTCCTATTACCTGTTGTTCAGTTGGTGAGTGAGATGTGAGGTAGAGACCTTAGGGTGATTCTAGTATATGAATGCAGTGAGTTTTGAACTCAGGACCTGTGTATAATTTAATTAGTGAGTGGCTGACAGAGGGAATCGAAAGGGAGAAACAATGAACTGCTGGATATATATGTTTGTTTGCTTCAGTTTTGAAGTTAGAAACGGACAATCTTGGAAACCAATGTTAGAGAGTTTGAATGATGATCCACCGTTGAAATTTTAATAGGTGATAGGTAGATATAAGTAGTTTACTATATTAAAATTTGAAAAGAAATGAACGGTCGGATTAGAAGTTATAAGCTTCCAAAGTAGGATAGTTAAGCAGTTTTTGTAAACATTAGAATTTTGGCTAAGTATAGAAATTGTAAGTGGAGTAGCCAACTTTGAGAATTTTTATAAAAATAATGGATGAACAGTTTTGAGAAATTCTTGCTCCTAAGGGTAGATGTAACATCATAGATGATCTAGAGAATTATTTCGGAATTTTTATAAGCTTTTACTAATTTTATATTTGAAACCAAAGTTGGACCTTTTCGATCTTTCGGAAAATAGGAAAATAGGAAAAGTGCCAGTTTGTAACCAAACTAAACTTTAGGAGTTAGAATACAACTGTAGGGTCTCAAATAGGAGTTTAGACATGAATTTCGGAAAATTTGGAAGTTTCGGGACTAAGGGTAAAATGGTCATTTTTCCATAAATTAGAGCTGTAATTAGTTATGTCCTATTACGATCTTCTATCTTAGAAGTCTTAGACTTCTAATTACGTTGGAGTGTGCTAATGCACTTATCTCCTTTGGCAGGCAACTGAGTTGCTACAGTTTACAGAGCGAGTTTGGTTTACAAAGAGTCGAGATTTACAACAGGTAAGTCCTTTGGCTTACTTAGTTGACTTCTGAATATGAGCATGAATGATGATAGGGGTGCGTGATTGAGATGTTTAGACTTATAGGTTGTGATAGATATTTACCGACCTATACTTGGCCTAAGAGTAACGGGCGGTGGCATTCTGCTCAGTTAGCTTGCGGGCGCTGGGGGTTTCTTTAGGGACTAGTCCATACTCGGTTTGTAGTGATGCTACTGGCGGAGGTCAGCTAGACCTACACCCAGTTGGATAAGGAACGGAGGCGAGAACTGTTAATAGCTCTCGTGCCACAACTGTAAAATTGAATAAGATGAATCACCTAAATAATAGATAATAAACGGTTGAGTGCCAACATGATGTTTGTTTATAATTTTTCTGCGTGTGTTTGTGCTGTTGTTATTCTACTTATATTTGGATGGTTAGCTAACAGTTATTATGTTGTGTAGACTTACCACAGGTTAGAGCAGATGCCGAGTGATCCGGATGGTAGTGGTTAGCCGGGGTATCGTACTTTTAGGATGCGTTGCAGTTTCTTTATTTGTGGGATTTCCAGTTGGACCTTGGTTCTTTTCCTTCTTTCCGTACTTTGTTATCTTATGTTTTCTGGTTGTTAGTTGTTCTGGTCACATTCATACATTGTTAAGATTTATTTTATGATTTCTAATTTTCCTTATCTGTGCCTTGTTGTAAGATCTTGTTAAGTTGTTGTCAAACTAATGTCGGGACCCACTGTGCGGTCCTAACCAGTAACTCCCCGAGTTGAAAAGTTTTGGGTGTTACAGCATGCACTTAGTTTGCCCAAGTCCTTCATCTACCTTGCCTCCATCCCTAGTACTGAAGCCGTTGACCTGATTCAGACTTCCGAGTTTGCAGTTGGAGTGTTTCCTTTTTGTTATTTGGGCATCCCGATTGCTCCCCATCGGCTCTGGGTGGTGAAATATTCTCCCCTTATTGAGCGTAATGGGGGTCATATAAGTGCTTGGAACAAGAGGCACCTCTCCTTTGTTGGTCGTCTTGAGCTGATCCGGGCTGTCCTCCGAGAAAATGTATGTTTTTGGTTATCTTTGCTCCCTATCCTCGACCGGGTTTTGGATCGTCTGATTGGGATGTGTAGGAAGTTCCTTTTGAATTGGCCAAGAGCTGCTTGGAATAAGGTTTGCATGCTGAAGAGAGAAGGTGGTCTTGGTCTCTTTGATCTTTGTGCCAGGAACTTGGCATTCATGTGCAGGCATTGCCATCACATCCACGTCAGTCGGGATAGTTTGTGGGTGAGGTGGATACAACACCGCTATCTTCAGGTGATTGAGCCTTGTGATTGGGTTGTTCATATACGTGACTCACCCTTAATCAAGGCTTTATTGGGGCAAGAGATAAGATTTTTGAGATGTAGGGATCCGACTTTGAATTTGAATGAGATTCTTTACTCTTGTTACCTTGGGGAGAAGTTCTTGGTGACCCGGGCTTATGATTTGTTCAGAGAGCATGGACATGATGTTGATTGGTACAGACCGGTTTGGAATTAGGGGAATAGCTCGAAGCATTCTTTCATTCTCTGGATGGCCATCATGGGACCCCTTTCCACTAGAGATAGACTCTCCTTCCTTGAGATTGACTCGACCTGCCGATTGTGTCGAGGAGTTAGTGAGTCTCATGACCACTTGTTTTTTGAATGCACGTATGCGAGAGAGTTTTGGAGACAGATTTGTAAGGGATTTGATATGTTTGATAGTTTGACGTCTATTTCGACATCTATAGTTTGGTTGAGACAGTCGGCCATTGGGAAAAGTTGGACGAGCAGACAGAGGATCTATGCCTTCTCGTCTACGGTTTACTACTTATGGCATTCTAGGAATGTCCTGGTGTTTAACGACAATATGATTCCTATTGACGTCATGGTTCAACTCATCAGATCTCATGTTTTCCGAATCCTTCATGAAACGTTCCCCTCTAGAGTTGGTATTAGATACCTTCCCCGGGTTAGACCTCTCCCCTGCTGATGGACATGCCGAAGGTGGGGGATGTTGATCTTATCCCGATGTTGCTGGTCACACTGGCTCACTTGGTTCTCATCTGTTGATGGCTTTGCCGAAGGTGGATGGGCCTTTTGAGTTTGATCTAGCGGGTTCCGAGTATGTGAGGATTATATGTCATTTCTTTGCGAGTATTTGTTATGTTCGGGGACTTGTATGTCCGGCTTGAGACCTTGGTTGTTTAGAGAACACTGTTTTGCGCCTTAGACTTAATGTCTTGGCACCTTGTACATAGATTTTGCTACTTGTATTCATGAACTCTATTGGGTTTATGAATACTTTTATTAATGAATTAAACTTTACCCAAAAAAAAAAGAATGGGACAATATGGAACATAAACTAGCCTTCAAACAAAAACTTATGCTCCAATAGAGGGCCTCCAAAAGGCCATAAGGTTATGATTCATCACCATTGAAATTAAGAGAATAACCTTGTACTCATCAACTCAATCAATCAAAACCGTCATGGGAAGCGAACACGATCATTTCTGATTTCAAGGTTTACACAAGTTAAGTAGAGATCAACATTTATTTAGGATAATCAACGTCGTAGTTGATAGTCTCGCATCTCTTGATCATAACTTGGATTCAGATGATGGGAGTGTGACGTTAAACACCTCATTTGAAAGGATACTCTGGGACGGCCAACTTCTGAATGTTGACCGTCTTTTTTCTCTTACCTTTGTAACAAAAAAAATTAAAAAAAAAATTCTAACCTCGGTGATTATATAGTTTTGAAATTTTTTCGAAACTAATACTTTTCATTTGAGATACGTGTTATTATAATATTTGAAAATACTTTCTATAACTTACCAAGTAAAAAGCTAACTACTAATAGAGTATTTTTATACAAATTGTTTTTCTCTTATTATCTCTTGTTCACTCTTTTGTTGCCATTAACCCAAAGTGCTTAGCTTTATCATGACTATTCTTCCCTTCGAAAGCTCTTGATAGGTCAATCTAACCGATGGAGTATTGAGTGGTTGTGATCGCTTTATCTATAATTAGCAAAACAAACTTCTGAAAATTTTAATTTGCAATTTCTTGATATATAGCTTTGGTGATTTTAAAGATGATATGACCCCAACAAGACATCTAAATAAAATTAAAAAAAAATCATCATCAATTCTTGATTTATATTAGGTTTTGTGTTCCACTATTTTCTTCAAAAGTGACTTTTGTATATTGAAGATGTTGTACGTCTCAATGGTGTCCAAGAGGATTTTTACCATTAGCTTTTGTTTTGTCAACTTTAAGCACAATTGATGCCACCCACCTTTGTCTTTCCTTTTATAAAAAAATTATGACGGAAAACGGTCAGATCCGATAATTACATAAAATGATTCTGCATATAACATATTTAGGTACGGAAACACAATGATCGTTATGCATATTGTTCTAAAATTCGAGTTCTCTAGTTGAGCCAAATGGTCCAACATATATTTTTTCATTATAGATGTCTAACGCATAAATAAACAAAGATCCTTAACCAATACTCAGTTAGTCTAGTGGGATGTGGTGTTAGACTCCTTAAGTGGTTAGCCTGGAGATTCGAGTTCGGATCCTCCCAGCAGCATGTATGGAAAAACTGATATTGGGAGGGTATCCCCCAACAATGGGCCACGATTTACTACCCGATCCGGACGTAGATCGGCAAAGTCGATCGAACCGGGTATTATAATTACCTCTTCAAAAAAAAAAAAAATACAAAGATCCTTATGTATAATTTTAAATTGGGAAATTTATTTAATTATATTTTATAGTTAGTATTGTTATTTATTTATAATTTTATTTAGTAACATGTTTGATATTCAGATTTATAATTAATTGTTATTATTTTCATTCAACCACCAAAAATACCTAAATTCTCTATCAAGTAAGTATTTATATCGAATTTCAATTAACAATTGTTGGCCCAAAGCTTGACATGTCCTTTTCTAATAGGGACATCCCATCAACTATTACATTGTTTATTTAATTATTAATAATTTTAATTAAATATTTAACATTATGTATATTTATATTTTGTTCCATTTTATCATACAATACATGTGATTCTATAGATTGTTAAGTATTTTGGATAAGTACGTTATTGATGGATCAAATACTGTATAGTGCAAACTTTATATCATCCAATATTCTAGTATCCATGTGGACCATGTCTAACCCATTATTTTATAGGTCAGGGCATTTCTTTTTTCACACAAATGTGAATTGAAAATTTATAAAATAAAATAAAGATGTTAGATCCAAAATCCGAGTATATATGATAAGGTAGTTCGACGTGGGCAAATCCGGGCTTGAGTTTTTCTCAAGTCGGGGTTTTCCGTTATCTTGGATTAAACTTAGGCCGATACCATCCGGCCATGAAAAGATTGTTGATAGCCTCTAATTTAATTTTACCCACTTTGGAGGGTGTCATGAGATTTTATTTTCAATTAACAACCCATAATTTTAAAATTTGTACATTTTATACCCTAACTCTAGCTCAATATGATGCTTTAACTTTTACTTATAAACTATACCCAATTCAACGTCGTTCATCTTTTCTAGTATCACTTGGTATTGTTGGCTCCATCGTTTTAGTAGCTCATCACCAAATAGTTTTGTTTCCGCCCCTTCGTCTCTCTATCAACTTTCAAAGTCAAAACCCAAACTCTACTTTAATTGGCATTCAACCTCCCCCAAATAACACCGCTCTACCTTAACGTCAGTTCGGTTGAGATAAATTAAGGGAATGAAGTTGAGGATTACAGGTTTATGGGGATGAAAATATAGATTTCTCTGACCTTTTCCTAATAGATTATAGGAATGAAGGGGTTGGGAAAAAATCATCTTCAACCTTGTTCCCAACTCAAGGACCCTTAATCTATCATCATTAGCAAAGTAAACGGTAAATTTGATGTATAGAAATATGGTCCTACGTAATACCAAGAGAAACACGACACGGTTTTAAGATTCAAAATTTCATCCTACCAAAATTACAACATGTAAAGAGCAAACAAGATATAACCGAGAGTTTTTAAGACAGTCAAAATATAATTAAGAAATTTTATCGCTTACGTATTTTGGAGTTGACATTGAATGCTTCAAGGCCTTAGAACATTCAATGTCTCCAAAATGGTCAAGGCCTCGATTATCCATTAGAGTTGGAAAGCAAGAATCACCTTTGTCTTCGTCAACCTTTGTTAATTACCCATTCGGTATTTTATTTTCTTATTTTTCTATCCCGACTTTTACTATTAGTAAATCTTGTATTATTTTACAAGATATTAGGCTCGTGTTCTAGATCTTATCGGCAATTTTGTTGATGTATCTTTATTTTTCATCAAATTCATGATTAACCTACAACACTCAAAAGTGTGTAAGCTCTCATACTAAAGGCTAATTCACTTTATACGAGTTCCTACAATCTCAACAAGGAAAATATTAGTGGAGCTAGATACTGCATCATCCACATATGCATTTCCTATGAAGATACCACCTCCCTTTTCAATTACACCACAACTATGATCATTTTGCATAATAAAGTTTGCAAATTTCTTGTATCATACACAAGGTGTTTGTTTAGGACATACAAAGTATTGTCTATAATATAAGCATGAATCAAGAAGTTGGTTTTAGGATGTTTGGAAATATGTTCCACGTCGACAACCTGAAATTATGTGAATCTAACATATAAGTTTTAGAGCTACTCCTCGTATTGTCAATTGATTTTAGGATGGAACCTCGTTGGATTTATGTATTAGGTTCGAACCTGATGCGAATGTGTGCTCGTATGCACACGACCCAGCCTACCGGTCCGTCTATATCAGACTTTAACAATGAACAAGGTGCTTAGAATCTCCAAAACATGATGGTGAATAGCAAATATCTCGTTATCAAGTTCTATATTTTAAAAAAAATGTCATTTTCACATCCAATTGAAATAGTTTCAACCTCTTGTGAGATGTATACGCTATCAGAAGGTCAGCTTTTTATAACAACACCAAGATAAATGTGAAGGATTAATGATCAATGTGATATAATTTTAGATATGGAGAAGCGAAATTTCGTAAACGAGTCTTTTTAAACATCTAAATTAGGATCGCATATAGTGATTGGATACGCACAATATATAGAATGGAATACCTTTTTACGCGTGAACCGCTACTTTAAAGTAGATATCCGAGAGTTTAAAATGTGACTCCTCTAGTTGGTTCACCTGTGTATAGATTGGAATCGTCTTTCTTGTTTGAGTATTAGTGCAAGGATCGAGAATGTATAAGAAAGAGCGAAGAGGGAGCAACATATATATCTGAAATGCAGTGGGTGTTTATCTTGCAAAAGCCGCGTGCCTAACAATTTTCTTATTAAAAAAGGGAAATTTCGGATGGTACCCTCGTGGTTTGGGGTTTTTTGGATTTTGCCCAATAATTTTTTTGAGTTCGGATGGTACCCTTAAGTTTTCGTTGTTTTCCGGATTTTGCCCAAATTTATTAAAAAATTTCAAGTTCCATTAAAAATATATAAAAAAATTAAGTAAAATTGAAAAATAAATATAAATTGAAAGAATGATTTATTTATTTTACAAATAAAGTAAACAATAAATTTTTTTAAAAAAAATCAGTATTTTATATTAATTTAAAAATGAATAAATCAGATAATTTTTACAAAATTAAAAAAAAAAATCAGTATTTATTTTATTTTAAAAAATAAATAAATTGGATTAGCATTTTTTTAACAAAATCTAAAAACATAAGTGTTATACTTTATTAAAATATAAATATAATAAGGATTCTTTTTAAAAAAAAATTAAAAAAATCATTGTTTTAATTTATTATTAAAATAAATAAATCAGTCTTTATATTTTATTTATTTTTCAATTTTACTTTATTTTATTTTATATTTTTTAATGGAATTTGAAAATTTTTAATGAATTTGGGCAAAATCCGAAAAATAACGTAAACTTAAGGGTACCATCCGAACTCAAAAAAACTGTTGGACAAAATTCAAAAAACCCCAAATCATAAGGGTACCATCCAGAATTTCCCTTAAAAAAATTCACAATTCACAATTGTTAGGAAGCAATAATATATTGCTCTTATTAGTAACTCTCAAATTACTCTTAGTTAGGCTAGTAATTACATTTAACTAGGTCGAGGCCGCGCGCGATGCGCGCGGTTGTAATAATAAGATGATGATACATATATATATCTATTTTCATCAAGGAAACTGCTAATCAGTTGTCTTGTGAGAATGATCTTCGAATACAAGTGATGCTCTAACCTTATATTTTTAATATCATTACCAAATCACTAAATATAGAACTCCTATTTTGAAAATAATGGTGCAAGATTGTCTCAAAGAAGATTATTAGGTTATAAATTTCACATTTAATGTGTAAAAAAATGTCTCAGAAGAGTCAATTATGTATTAAAAAAAAATTATTTCAAAAGTAGTTTATTAGGCAATTAAGTTCATATTTAATTTGCAAAAACATTGAGTTTATTTGATTATTAACTCATATCTAATTAAATGAGGCAATTAGTGTAACAAAAATAGTCTTAAATTTATTTTGACCAATTGAAAGATGAAATTTTGTTTAGCAAAGATGTTAAGAACAACAAACCATGTATAAGAGACCGAGAGCAAAATTAATATAAGTTCACACTATAATTGTTAACAAAATCAAATGTATGTTCAAACTGTAAATTTTATCTCGGATTGTTCTAAGTTGAAAGGTTAGACTTGAAAATTGTATTGATAAAGTGTATTATTGTATCGACGATATCAATTTTTTTGTTATGGTGCCAACAAAATTAGTTATGATAATTGGATGACTAAAGAGATGTAAAAAAAACAGCCAAAATAAATTAACTTATTCAAATTCACTATTGTTTTGTATTGCTTCTTGAGGTACAAATTTTGTGGGGGTGCAGTTCATGCTACGAGAAGTGCAAAAGGTGTCCATTATGTCGGGTCTCCATAGACGTAACACAAACTTCAATAACTAACTTGACATGAATAAAGGATATTAAAAGGATGATCGGGGCTGCTTTCTCTTTCCCGAAACAGGTTCATGTCAATTTGAAGGGTTCGAAGAAGCAGCAATGTGCACACAAATATTTATACTCCAACAATATGAACTTGTTGCCCGTCTTCCTTCTAGCTCTTTGTAAATTTGAAGTATCGACTAATAATAAATTTTTAACCATATGAACTGCATAACAAAAAACACATTCACATCCAAATAGCAAGTTAAGATAATTTTTATGAACGTATGTAAGATAAAATAATGAACAACTCAATATTCAATGATGAAGGTATGCAAGCACAACCAATTTTTACCTAGAATACAAACGGAGTTCATATTCTCCAGCCTAGAAAATGAGTTTGAGAGAATCCTTAAAAAGTGAATGTCCAAAACTCTTGCAAGCACCATAACCTCACATGTCCTTTCTCTAGAAGAGTTTTTATAGGTAAAATATGAAGTCAATATTAGAAGTTAAATGAGTAGTCAATGTTAGAAGTTACAACCATAGGAGTTACAAAAATAAAGGTTTAATTGGGAGATTTAATTGGGTAGTAAAATATTTTAAAATTGAAGTTAATATTAGAAGTTAATTGGGTAATTAATGTTAGGAATAACAACCATAGGAGTTACAAAATATGGTGTTAATATGATACATTTAGTGCTCTCAAAAAGCTAAAATTATAGGTTAGTAAGATAAGATTTGTGATTACGAATTGTAGGCACACGATAGCAAATAAGCTTATTCAGTTACCCGTTAAATGTGCAATTCATTTGCAATTTAATTCCGTTTGAATTTGTAATTTAATAGCCCAATTCAATACCGAATTAATCCGATTGAAGACATCCGCAGTGTCTCTTATTAGGGCCGCTAATTTTGGTTTCTCTCATAAAATCCGTCTCTTACATTGCTTGTTGATATAATTATTTCATAAATAATAATATCTTTTATTAAAAAATATTTTTTTATTATCTAATAAATATATACTCTCATAATATATATATATATATATATATATATATATATATATATATATATATATATATATATATATATATATTATACCTCATTTATGAAACATCTAGTCCATCAACTCAATCGAAGTGACCTCGTAGGACCCGATAATATTAGCAACATATTTATCATATAAAATAACATAAGTCGTATTTAATAATTGGAACTTAGGGTAAATGACACAATTTCTTCAATCTCTCCCTGTACTTTACAGTAAGTGTGCAATGTTAAACTCTTTTGTCACTTAAAATCTTCACTTGACTATATGATAAAAATCATATTTGTCATCAAGTATGTTTCTTGAACTATTGAGATCAAATTGTTGATCCAATGATTACTACTAATCTATCTGAGCATGCACATGTATTTTCACAATTCTCATCAAGTAACCGATACACCAATCCTTTTCAAATACATTATGTCATGCATGAAACAAGAGGACATATCCAATATTGCAAGACTATGAGTGTGTTTAGTTAGGGCTTTAGGGTTTTTTTAGATTCAATTTATGCACTTGACTTATTCAATGGTGTTTAGTTACAGTTTCGGATTTAAGTAAAGTGTTTGTGTTTGTGGTTCAAAAGATTTGAAAACCTAGATTTTGGAAATTCCTTGGTAAAGTTATTGGGAGATTTCATGGTGGTTTGGTAAATTTGATTCCCCTATTGTCCTCCTATCTTCTCGACATATACTCTTCTCTTATTCATCTCTGGTGTTGTCTTTTCCTTTCTCTCAGTACTACTCTCCCACCAATTAGGACATTTCTTCCATTTGTGTTCATTGTCTCCTACCTCTGTGAACAATCTCTTGTTTTTCTTCTCCTACCTTTGTGAACAGTCTTATTTCTGAAAACAAAGGAAGTAGAGTGGCATGGATGGTGGCTGTTGAATTCAAAATCTTCGATTCTCACTAGCGATGCCAATCTTCCGCCGGATTTTGATATCGATTCGGGGCCTAAAATTTATTCTTCCGCCGGATTTTGATACCGATCCAAGGTCTAAACTTCTGCCTTCACTTTTGATTTTTTAAGAGATGAAGGCAGATTGTGAGAAGAAAAGGGATGAATTAGTGAACGTGAGAATCTTCCAATGTCATTAATGAATGACTTGTGGGATGATAGAGAAATTAAGGCCTGAGTGACAAGGGTATTTTAGTCATTAATCATAATCAAAACTAATTCCGAACCCTTTAATAAACATGTATAAGAAGTTTTTATATAAACCACAAATCAATAAAAACTCCGGTTTACAACCACAACTACAACCACAATGTAACGCCCTCCTTTTGGGCATGTTTTCGATACTTATTTTTTTTCCCTCAATTTTTATCGATATTTTATTAGCTACATTATATATATATATATATATATATATATATATATATATATATATATATATATATATATATATATATATATATATATATATTATTTAAAGTATTTTTACGACGTAAAGTATTATTCCCGAGTATATTTGTTTATTTGATACGTACATATTTCCGTCTTTTATTTCCGGAAAGTTGGAAAAGTTTTTCCATCCCAAAGACCCGTTTGGATCGAGTTTATTTTTATTTTTATTTATTTTTATTTTGAAAATGGAAAGCGGTTAGGGCGAACTACCTTCTAGAGGTAGTCCATCCTAAAGCATCCTTACGGATGAGAACAAGAAGTTCGGGATCGTCAAAAAAGGGTATGTTGGGATTCGAAATTTCAAGATGGGTCAATCGGTCAGCAACACAGTTGATTTCTTTGAACACATGCCAACCAGAACTTCCTCAAAGAAGACTTCCTCAAAGAAGTGAAGAGTTTGGATAGAGTTTATTGATTGTTGACTTCCGATTTTAACATAATTATTATTATTATACTTTTTTTAAAAATTTTTTATTTCTTTCCCACCTTCCTCACCTCTCTCTTGTTGACCTGTTAATGGCCGATGAGTATACCTTCCCTCCTCTATTTGGAGATGATGTAGCCTAGCCTTGGCCCTAGCTCTGCAACTTTGACCTCTCGCTTCCCGGGCTCGACCCCTCGCTCCCCGCCATGCAGGCTGCCCAGCGACCCCTCGCCCCTCCCTGCGCTGGCTCTAACCAAGCAGCCTCCCCTTCTCTCACACTTTTCCTTATCTCTCTCTGCTTCTTCACGCTGCAGCTCCCCATCTCCCCTCCCCCGTGACATTCGAGCGAGCAAGGGCAGAGCCGCCTTGGCTGTCCTCCCTCTCTTCGCCCTGGTTAGGAACTGCAGCCATTGAGGACTCCTAGAGGCTGCAACACCGTCGCGAATCATCGGAGAGGAGGGCTGCACCACCAGGAATTCGCCGGATCGAAGGGAGAGCCGCCTCGATCGACCGGAGCCACCAGCAGGCCGACGCTGCCTCTTCTCGTCTCCCCTGCCCTCTACTCTCTTCTGCTGCGAGGAAGGACACCGGCTGTCGTCGGAGTGGGCCGCCTTTAGCCGGAGATTGGGCCGCCTCACTGCTGCAGCTTCGCCGCCACCGTCACCGTTGTTTCCCGCCGCCTGTCGGAGCACATTGAAGTGCCGCCACCCTGCCTTCTTCCTCTTGTCACTGACGGCTGCTTCAAGGGTGAAAAGAAACCCTTTTCAAATACTACTGCGGGCCCCTCTTGTTATGATTAATTACAGATTGTTCCCACTACTTTATATTTGTAGTTTTGACCTACATTTTTTGGAAGTTGCATTAATGCCCTCTGTAGCAAATTAATTACATATATTGACCCGGTTTTACAAATTATCAATTATGCCCTTGTTGGATTAATTTCGGCTTATGACCCTAAAGATTTTAATTGTGGTTTATGACCAAGTTCCTACGTTTGTATAAATTGTCCGGAAAATGTATCGTGAGTTTTTAATGTTGGCTTTTGAAAACGAGTTTTACCTCAAATTAATATTGTAACACCCCAAATTCTCAAAACTCAGGACATTACTAGTTAGGACCTCACAATGGGTCCCGACCTCAGTTTGACAACAATATTACTAGGATCTTGCAACAAAACACAAATAAGAAAAACCGAAATTCATAAAATAGTATTTTAAGGTAATCAATGCGACACGGTCTAGCAGCCTAAAGTACTTAAAAGGGAAAAACAACAATTGTCTTAACAAAAGAAACCACAACAACCAACAACCCCAACCCTAAGGAGTACGGAGTCCCGGCTGACCACTACTTCCGGATCACTCAGCTGCTGGTCTAACCTGCGGTAAATCTAAAAACACAACAAGAGAAACCATTAGCTAGTTATCTAAATATTAGAGGAATAATAATAGCACACACACACACATAAAAATATAAACACCCATCATGCTTTCAAATAAGTCCATTTCTTATCTTAAGTTAAGTTACTCATTCACGCTAATGATACTTATGTTGTGACACTAGGGATTCCCAAACCTCGTCTCCGCCCCCGTGTAACCATCAGGAATGGTTACACGGGGTATAGAGAACCTCTCAGTCTCCTGTCAAAGCTAGGCAGTGATGTCACGGCCCGTTATACATACACTTGGGCCTTAAACGTAATAATAGCGGTCGTCCTAGCAAGTTATTATTATTAAAAACACGCACATAGCACACACAACTATCACTCAACTAATACCCAGAAACTGGCTAAGTAAGTCGGAAGGACTTACTTGAGTCCAAACACTCTCTAACACATCTCAAAATAGTCCGTACTCGTGGTAACTCAAACGCCTGTCAATTAAGGCATGTGGATCAAAATCACATCTCAATATCCAACCTCATGCGAAGGAATTACGGAAAAAGCTCTCTTACGGTAAAAGACCATTTTACCCTTAGTATCGTAAATTCTCGAAGTTTATTCTTGAATTCTACGAATTTATTTCATATCTTGTTTCCCATAAATTATGTCTCTCGGATAGCTACTTATAGTTATAAGGTCCAAACTCGAGACAACCTGAAGAAGGACAACACTCCTCTCCGGTTACTAATTACGCTACTACATATATTATACCGTCAAACATGTTTTTAACCTTTCTCCTCAACTCAATTATTTTTACATAATTTCATAACTCCCAACTCGAACTTATATATTAACTCATATATGATTATATATACACTATATTTATGCTTATAAATATATCCTTATATAAAATAATTACATACTTACTAATTCTATGCTTTTATATAGCTTACCCTTACCCGTCTATATATATATGTATCTTCACTGCACTTATTCATTTATAATTTATACGTATGTCTCCTGTCTCGTATATCTATATATTCGTGTATAAGTACACTGCACTGCCAAATATATATTTATTTATATAGTCTCCAATCCCCTACTTTCGGTTCAGTACTCCTATATGCACATACATACATCTCGCACTTCGATCTCTTACTTCTATATATTATATATATATCCGTTTCGGTACTCGGCACCCTATACTTAACTATATATGTGTACATACATCCGTAATTCAATCCTTCATTTGTATAATATAACAACTCCGTATACTTATTACATCTCACCTCTCCCTAACTTATACATCTATCTATAAATATATATATACTTCATTATCCTCACTCTAGTGTTTAATTGTATACGTATATATACAACAACACTCAACTTTCATGATATAAACTTACAGCTGCATACTCGCTTTTAAATCAGGAGTAACAAGTGCCGGATTGTACAACACACTCACCTACACCTTGGATCGGCGCGACTCGACAACGGATCTCCGGCTGCAGCAGTGAAGAAGACCGGCTCTACCCGCACTCGGAACGACAGTACCTTCTACGCCACAGCGGTGGTTCGTTGGTCACACTGCAGGGCTCGAAAGCACCAGTCTGCAGCCGCTTGGTTCCAAAGCTGAAGTAGAGAAGACGGCAACGAAGAGGGACAAAACGACAAGGCTTACCGGTCTCTGGCGGTGGCTGGCGGGGCTCTGGGTGGTCGACAACAGCGGCGCAACGGCTCGGTGGCGGCTAGGGTGCTACTGTAGCCCTCCTCCGGTGTAGTCTGGCTGTTGTGCGCAGGCCAACGGTTACGGACGGTATTACTCGCAAGAAGAAGGGAAGAACGAGGGAGGTGGAATAGAGGCGGGTGCTCACCTGGTGGTCGACGGACGGCGGCGCGGTGGCCTTGGTGTGGTGTTCGTTGTTGCTGCCTTGCGTACAGAGAGGGAGGGGGAGAAGCGGCACGCACAGTTGACGGTAGAATAGGATTAGATTAGGTTAAGGTGTAAATTAGGTTAGGTTAAGGTTTAATTAATGTGAGTTAGTATTGGGCCGGCTGAAAGCAATTGGGCCAAAGAATTTGGGCCTGCTCTTATGTAGAATAATTTGTTGAACAAAAGGGTCGTTACTCGTATGGATCGGTAGGGCATTTGCGGAAATTTTTACAGAATTATTTTCCGTATTAAGTAATTTATTATTTTATTTTCTTTTTTTTTTAAAGGTACGGAATATCTCCGTTTACAACTTTTATTATTTTATGTGGACTAAAGTCGCATAAAATAATAAAATTTAAAATTCATTTTAACTTTATTTAAAGGTTAGCGGATCGGAATCCGGTTAAATTCCGTATTAAACGGAGTTTAAAATTTTTGGTTATTACATCAGTGCCCTCTTAAAAGAAGTTTCGTCCCGAAACTTAGAATGATTCTCCTATTCACACATTTCCTTTGGTATATTTTAGTTTTCTCGTCATTTTCATTTCCTACCATGCAACTACTCAACCATCGCAAACAGACAAGTATCACATAAAACAGAATCACTCATATCAATAAAAAAACCTGGAATATCAAACAACACAACATCCGAGTACTAACTCGTCAATACAGGAGTAACCTCTAACCTCTCAAAGAACTCGGGATAGTTACGTCTAATACTCTCCTCAGTCTCCCAAGTGGCCTCATCAGCTCCTCGTCTAGACCACTGAATCCTCAACATAGGTATCTCCTTGGACCGCAGACGTCTAGTACTGCGCTCCAAGACAGCTACTGGGTACTCTACAAATGTATGGTCAGGCTCAACTGTCAGATGCTCATGGCTGATGACGTGTCTCGGATCCGGGATGTACTCTCTCAACTGAGATACATGAAAGACCGGCTGAACACCCTCTAATCTCGGCGGTAGTGCTAATCTGTAGGCCACCTCTCCAACTCTCTCCAAGATCTCAAAAGGTCCAACATATCGGGGCTCAACTTCCCCTTAATGCCGAAACGCCTGACTCCTCTCGTAGGTGACACTCTCATCCACACCTGAGCACCCACTCTAAACTCCAAAGGTCGACGCCTTTTGTCGGCGTAGGACTTCTGACGACTCTGAGCTGCTAACATCCGCTCTCGGACAAGGGCAATCCGAGCGATGCCATCCTGTATCTGATCTGAAGCTACTCCATCAGCTCTGCTGGGCTCATCCCAACACAAGGGCGTACGACATCTCCGCCCGTACAAAGCCTCATAAGGAGCCATCCCAATAGACGCGTGCCACCTGTTATTATATGAAAACTCTACTAGTGGGAGATGATCTGGCCATACTTGTCCCCAATCTAGTACACACGCCCGGAGCATGTCCTCTAAGGTTTGAATGGTCCTCTCAGACTGTCCGTCTGTCTGTGGGTAGTAGCGGTAGTAAAGTGGAGACTCGTCCCCAAAGCAGTATGTACATGCTGCCAAAATCTCGAGGTAAAACGTCCATCTCTGTCAGAGACGATAGTCCTCGGTACTCCATGGAGTCTCACAATGTGTCTCGTGAACTCCTCAGCTAGATGACTCACCGGCCACGTTTCCTTAATCGGAATGAAACGTGCGTCTTTGTCAAACGGTCTACCACTACCAAAATAGCATCATAGCCTCTGCTGAGCCTCAATCCGGTGACAAAATCCATAGATATATCCTCCCACTTCCACTGTGGTACTGGAAGTGGGTGGAGCTCTCCTCCTGACCTACGATGCTCGATCTTGACTTGTTGGCAGGTCGCACACTGAGCTACATACCGAGTCACATCGGGCTTCAAACCACCCCACCAGAAGGACCGTCTCACATCCTTGTACATCTTACTCGCTCCAGGATGTACTGAGTATGGGGTAGCATGAGCCTCACCTCACTATCTAACGGCACACAAACACGGTCCTGACATCTCATTACTCCATCTGCACCAATAGTGAACTGTGGGGCCTCGTCTCGAGACATCCTGTCTCGGATCCTAGTCAAAGTCGGGCAAGTCTCCTGCTTCTGTCGGATCTCATCCAGCAGATCAGGAAGTAACTCCAAAGTAACCAACTGACTATCAGTATCAGGAAACTGAATCTCTATCTCCAACCAAGCCAAGTCTCTCTGCAACTGTGGCTGTACTGTCAACCGGGCTATCGCCCTCTCCCTAGGTGTCTTCCGGCTCAAAGCGTCAGCTACTACATTTGCCTTTCCGGGGTGGTAAAGAGTCTCGAGGTCAACGTCCTTGATCAACTCTAACCACCGCCTCTGGCGGTTATTCAACTCCCGTTGAGTGAATATATATACTTCAGACTCTCATGGTCTGTGAAAATCTGACATGTCACCCCATAAAGATAGTGACGTCAGATCTTAAGAGCATGGACTACTGCAGCTAACTCTAGGTCGTGTCTAGGGTAGTTCTCCTCATACGTCTTCAACTGTCGAGACGCATAAGCTATGACCTTACCCCTCTGCATCAAAATACACCCAAGCCCAGCTTGGATATATTACGTATACCACAAAGTCATCTGTACCCTTTGTATACAACTATCAAATGTATCTGATTTTCTCAAAAGTCCAATTCTTCGCATCGCATTTATTATGTTTTCCTTATACTCATGTCGTTTCACCTTCTTTTAAATCTTTACCACACGTAGGACAGTTAAATCCTTTTGAGTTTCCTCGTTTACGCCTTACGGACCACGTTGGTTGGTCTTATTACTTTCCTCAACTCATTTGTGATCAGTCGGGAATGGACTTCTAGTACACCATTTGTATGCAATCTTACTACTACTCCTCCATCTACATATTATTGGTTATCACGGTTAACTTAGATTTTCATTGGAGTACCACCATTTCACTTTAAGTTCTTTCTGATGTCTGTTCCAACAAAGATGTAGGTTCCATTTACAATCACCTAAAAACTCTATAAGACTTTTCACCACGGCATGAAATTATACTTTCTGTGTTTGTGTTGCCTCTATAATTCCAATTATTATGTGTCACATCTTCGGTCATAAGGACTTCCCTTGTAAATCAGGAAAATTGACCCCAGCTTTTTCCCGAAAGTACCCCATCAGTCTCATTTGTGTGGTATACTACGAGCATACCCCCCTGGTTCTTCTTACTCCTCTGGTTCTCCTTATACGAATCCATCCATACTAATCGTGATTTGTAACATTTTCCTTAGTCAGTAGACAAGCAACTGCTCACAATAATTCTTTTTATATCATTACTGATATAAGGGTCATTTCGGACCGTCAATTCTTTTTAGAGTTACTGACTTGAACTTATTCAGTGTTACTAGCACTCGTATTGATTGACTTCACATTGGCCGCAAATGGGTCGCTTTAAGGATTCCTCCTCATGTCAATAAAGTTCTTTTGTAACTCTGTGGTTATTCTTATTATTTGGCAACCAGTCACCACTAATTAACCCGCACGTGTAAAGTCCCAGTTGTTACCAAGTAGTCTATAGTTGACCTTCTACAAGATCATAGGCTTACGTTTCTTCTATCTCTTTGAAATTTGATAAACCTGATGAAAATCTATCTTCTCTAGTTTCTCCGCTTGTACTTCTTTAACTCTTCTATAATCTACACTTCTCTTTCGCACTATACACCGTTATACTCTTTCCGAGTTTAGAATTATCATTCATCTACCGTCAACGGACTCGTCAATTCTCCCACGATAGCTCGTATATGCATCTTCGCGATTACTTTAACCTCAGCCATCAGCTGCTCGTGGTTCCCCGGGGTAAATCGTTGATGTTGAAAATTTTAAGTCCACTTGTGAGAGGGAGATTATTGTGGGCATTCGGGTACGCCGAGATCCTTCTCACAAACTCCCTTCTTTGATTGGTATAATAATGCTGCCTTTATAGTGATCCATTTGACTCTGCTTTCATGATTCTATGATTTGATAATTATATCACGGCCCTTGTTGTTAATTACTTGTCTTCTAGAAAGTCACTCCGCTTCCATGTTGGTGAAATATGCCTTTCACTTGTTGGCAACGCGTAAGCTTCCATTTTACAGTTCTTTAATTCTTCATATTTGGATGGACAATGTATTTCATGTAGACTTCTATGCTTTTGACTGTCTTGGTTATCCATTTTGATTGTGGTGTCAAGTAGACTGTCGAGGTGATCATATTTTGTTCTATTTCTGGCATCAACTTTCACCTTCTGGTCCGACAGTGAGCTTGAATTCTATATCTCTTGTCTGAGTCCTACCACCTCTCTTTGACTTCCACACCTATGCTTGTTTATGCCGCCATCTTCTTTGTCTGTAACGTTGCTTTCCACCACACTTGAAAGAATTTATGGGTTATCTCTCCTAACTTGTATACTCGCCGGTCAGCCAACGCTTCCCCGGAACTTCTCTCATGGATTTTCTTCATTTGACCCTGTGGAGTTGACTGTATCTTCTTCTTGCTATTGTCGTTGGCGTTGTCTTTTGGTCTTCGCTTTTCCGTCTCAACGTTCCTCAACAAGTCCGAAGGAGTTGCCCGGACGTTCTCCTACCCTAATGCTCATAAGCTGAGCATACTTATCCTTATTTTGAAACCCTTCAAATATACTTAGGTGTGTCAACGTAGTGAGGATCTCATTTACTTATCTCCGTTAAGGGTATAATATAACTGTAATTTCCACTAATCTTCTACAAGTACTTATCTATATCACATCTGTTTAATCACGCTAATAAGTCCAACTAAAGTACACTTAAAGTTCATACTAAGCATACTAAGATCCGCGGTAGTAGTGGTGGTCAGCCGTACTTTTCTATTCCCAACCAGACTATGCATGCATTTTAAAACCAAAAGTTCCCTTTTTAAAACTCAGACCCCTTTTGGGTTCTGCTTAAAACTTATTCGGTCTTTCAAAAGATTTCAAGTGCCATTGTTGCTAACCTAGAGCTCTAATACCATGTTGTAACACCCCGAATTCTCAGAACTCGGGACATTACTGGTTAGGACCTCACAATGGATCCCAACCTCAGTTTGACAACAATATTACTAGGATCTTGCAACAAGACACAAATAAGGAAAACCGAAATTCATAAAATAGTATTTTAAGGTAATGAATGCGACACGGTCTAGCAGCCTAAAGTACTTAAAAGGGAAAAACAACAACTGTCTTAACAAAAGAAACCACAACAACCAACAACCCCAACCCTAAGGAGTACGGAGACCCGGCTGACAACTACTTCCGGATCACTCAGCTGCTGGTCTAACCTGCGGTAAATCTAAAAACACAACAAGAGAAACCATTAGCTAGTTATCTAAATATTAGAGGAATAATAATAGCACACACACACACATAAAAATATAAACACCCATCATGCTTTCAAACAAGTCCATTTCTTATCTTAAGTTAAGTTACTCATTCACGCTAATGATACTTATTTTGTGACACGAGGGATTCCCAAACCTCGCCTCCGCCCCCGTGTAACCATCAGGAATGGATCCGATGCATCTCACCTTGTACCTGCCTGGTCTGGGTATAAAGAACCTCCCAGTCTCCTGTCAGAGCTGGGCAGTGATGTCACGGCCCGTTATACATACACTTGGGCCTTAAACGTAATAATAACGGTCGTCCTAGCAAGTTATTATTATTAAAAACATGCACATAGCACACACAACCACTATCACTAAATTAATACCGATAAACTGGCTAAGTAAGTCGCAAGGACTTACCTGAGTCCAAACACTCTCTAACACGTCTCAAAATAGTCCGTACTCGTGGTAACTCAAACGCCTGTCAATTAAGGCATGTGGATCAAAATCACATCTCAATATCCAACCTCATGCGAAGGAATTACGGAAAAAGCTTGTTACGCTCAGGATATGTGTGATACGCAATAGGTTTTAAATTTATACTCGTTATATTTATCCTAAGTCCTAGCGAACCCGCAGTGTACAGGACGTTTGTAGTAGGGATAGTATTCCGAGGTCGAACACAAAGACTAAGGTGAGATTGATTCGATTAGTGATTAAGTTTAGTGAAGATCTAGACTAAGAAAAGAGAATGAAATAAAGAAATGAAAATCTCAATGTTTTTGGTAGGTTTTTAGGTGATCAATCAAGGATCACAAATCATGCGAAATAACAAACAACTAGGCTAACAAATCAACACAAACAAACAAGCTAAACACGAGATATAGATCAAAGAGGGAAAAGCGGATTCTAGGGGTTGGAAATTTCGGTTATGGCAAAGGACTCAAGCTATCTAATCATTCCTTGGATTAACTACAATATGTTGGGAATGAGTGTTTCTAGATTGGGATCAATCACCGGGTAGGTCTCATGATCCACTAATCCGCTCCTAAGATCTTATCACCGGGTAAGTCTCTAAGAACCTAAGGAATGGAATTCTACACAAACCGGATTGTCACCTAGGGATCTAACCCATCCTCACCGGGTAAGTCTCGAAGGGGTTAGTCCTAAACAACTATCCTGGCACACTTAATCCAATGGCGGCTTATGAGGCTCACCACTACCTAGGGTATGCCATCTTTGAAATCTAAGAGTAAGAATTACCGGGTAGGTCTCTTCTAAAACTTAGTTGCTAACACTAGGTCATCCTAGGATAGATTTAACTCAACAAATACTAGGATTTCAACATTCTAACAATCTAGAACTTAGACCCATCGAACCAGGTAAACCACGGGCTGTTCTACCACTTCCACGGCCGTGGACTGGCAAGAACAAACCGTGGACTTCAACAGAGGCTTCGTTCAAGTAAATAAGTCATCCAAAGGTAAATCTAAGTCCATCCTATCATAGTCCTAGCCATAACCATCCTTTCCTTACCCTAGAATCGCATCTACTTACCCTACAACATGCATCATAACAATCGAAATCATCAAGCATAAAATCATGGCTTCCATTTGCAAGGTAATAAAGAGAAAGAGATGAACAAGTGAAGTAAACAAAACCAAGCTGAAAATAAGATTAGAAAGACTCACAATCCTTCCAATAGAAGGTTTAAACGATTCTTACAACCCTAGAAATCGATTTCCGAAATTCTTCACTACAAAACTCATCAAAGGCTAGCAATGGTGTGTTCTTCTCTTCTTCTCCAATGGAGCTCTTCTCCTCCAATGGTAGCTCTCCTCTTGAGAGAATCTTCTTGTTGAGAGAGTATGGGAGATAATTGTGGTGAGGGGTCTCTCTATCTCAACCTTGCAGGACCACTTTTATACTACAACATTGCTAGAGTCGGCCATGAGATCGTGGCACAGCTGTCACAACCGTCTGGCAAAAACCACGGTCTGGTTCCACGGCCGTGGTCTTACCAGTGACCATGGTTTGGTGCTTCAGCTTTGCCTTGGATCATTAAGCTTCGATTTGGTGCATGGCTTGTGTTGGCAAGGTTCCATGAGTCCTCCTTAGCCTCTAGCTTGCATCTTAATGAGTCCGAGGGTGTGTCATCTTGATGAACGATCCTCAAACGTATCGATTAAACTCCTAAATCTCCCAAAATACCTACAAAGCAATGCAAAAGTCCGTGTAGACGTCTATCTCGACAAAATACGTGAATTGAGTGCAAACGTCGTGAATTAGTGCTAAACCATGCGTGAATGAGTGAGAAATCTATCCAAATGATTACCTAAACTAAGTCATAAATCGTGTTATCAAAAATACCCCATACTTAAGGTTTGCTCGTCCCCGAGCAAATTCCCTACTATAGACTAACAGATGACATGATTTATGTATGCAGAAAAATGGCAAAATCTTTTTGGAGTTGTGCTTCTAATATTGGATCACCTTCATAGTCATGTTTCATGGAAATGGATAAGCAATCATGTATCAAATAAATGAAGGCATGAAAAGACAATTGTACTTAACTCGAAAGCATGTATGAAATGTAAAAATGAAGAAGTCAAGATGATCAAGAACATACCCAATCTAGATTACTAAGTCTTACAAACATGCAAATAGGTCATAAGGTCTTGTGAAATAAAAGGCCAAGAAACGTTGTGATTAGGTGAGGATTTTTCTAGGCTATGTGATGCTAATCCGGGAATGGAACTAACTCCACAATCTTGTCCTCGATCAACTTCCCACAAGTGTATATTTTCTCCATCTTTTCTATCTTTTTCTTTTACTTATTTTTGAGACAATGGCATTGGTGTACAAAAGCCGAAACCTAGGTGATTATCCGTCCTCGGGTTTTTTCTATTTTTCGAGGTGCATCCACACCGGGCACACATACCAAAGCTCGTTAGGACTATTGGTTTATTTGACTTTGGCAAGGCACCAACACCCGATTATGTGAAGTGTGCCAAGTTACTTGTCATTTAAACCAACGTCCCCAAACCTATATTTTTGTCTACACTTTCACAACAAATTCAGCATTTTATTCATGGCGTTCTTTCATCAACATCTTCACCCCACACTTGCTTTTCACACACATCAACACACTAGCATGCTCCTATTCCCGGATGGGTCAAAAGAGGTCAAATTTATATCAATTGAGGTGCTCAAACATTATGATCAAGATGAGAAGTAGAGAAGGATGAATTGCCTTAATCACTCCTAGATGGTATGCAAGAACTAGCATGTAATTTCGACTTTCAATATTCTATCCAATCAAGGCAAACATCATGATCACAATCCATTCATGGGATTCAATATAAGTACTTCAAGTCCACATATGCAACTCCTAAATTCAACACATAAGGCCATCCATAGCCAATCCACAAGACAAGATTCATCATTAGGGTCATATCCAAGCCTAGAAAGCACAAAATTTTTTTAAATTTCTGATTTTTTTTTTGAATTTTTCGAAATGAGTATATACAATGCAAGACATGTGATAATATTAAACTATCCTAGATGCTAATCATGCAAAGGATCATGCAAACCCCACCCCATACTTAGAAACACATTGTCCCCAATGTGGTAATGAAGTAAAGAAGAGTGAAAGAGGGTTCTCACAATGTAAAAATTGCTTGCTTTGGTATTTGGGATTACTCAAGTGAATTGATGGTGAATGATCCTATCAACAATGGTAGAGAGCTCCAAGTGTTCATGAAAGCGTCGGGACCCGCGCTAGGCACCGCTAGCCGTCCAAGTTCCGTGTCCGCTCCACCCATAATTGATGAGGGGTTCATCATCACCATTCACATGCCATGCAAGGCTTCCAATGCTACCAAGACTCTAGCACACACAAAGCACACCAAACACACAAAAACAGAAAAATCAAAAGCAAAAACAAAACGAAAAAGGGAAGAATGTTACCAATGGGTTGCCTCCCATCAAGCGCTTCTTTAAGGTCATTAGCTTGACCACTCTCGGGGGCGTCTCACTCGAGGTGAAGTGGGGCAATCATATCCACCGGGGATCCCGGGATGTACTTCTTCAACCGGTGCCCATTCACCTTGAAATCTCCACAATGCTGCCCTCCTATCTCAATAGCTCCATGGGGGAAGATCTTCTTCACCACATATGGCCCGGTCCACCTTGACTTTAGCTTTCCGGGGAAGAGCCTTAGCCTTGAGTTGAAGAGAAGGACAAGGTCGCCTTCACTCAACTCCTTCAGGATGAGGCGCTTGTCATGCCACCGTTTGGTCCTCTCCTTGTAGATCCGGGCATTTTCGTAAGCGTCCAACCGGATCTCCTCAAGAGCGTTCATATCAAGCAACCTCTTCTCTCCGGCCTCTTTGAGGTCAAAATTTAGCCACTTGATGGCCCAATAAGCTCTATGCTCCATCTCTACCGGAAGGTGGCAAGACTTGTCATAGACTAACTTGTAAGGAGTGGTGCCAATTGGTGTCTTGAAAGCGGTTCTATATGCCCACAAGGCATCATCAAGCTTCATAGCCCAATCCTTTCTCGTCCTAGAGACCGTCTTCTCAAGACTTCCCTTTATCTCTCGGTTGGAGATCTCCACTTGGCCACTAGTTTGGGGATGGTAAGGTGTTGCCACCTTATGAGTCACCCCATACTTAGCCAAAAGTGCTCCAAAGTTCCTATAGTGAAGTGCTTCCCTCCATCACTTATGATCACCCAAGGTGTTCCAAACCTAGGGAAGATCACTCGGTTGAAGAACTGCACCACAACCTTGGCATCATTTGTAGGAGAGGCGATTGCCTCCACCCATCTCGAAACATAGTCAACCGCCAATAGGATGTAGAGGTTGCCACATGAAGAAGGGAATGGTCCCATGAAGTACACACCCCACACATAAAATATATCCACCTCTTGTATGTTGTTCAAGGGCATCTCATTCCTCCTTGAGATGTTGCCCGTCCTTTGGCAAGCATCACAAGCTACCACAAAGTTTTGCACATCCTTGAACAAACTTGGCCAAAAGAAGCCCGATTGCAACACCTTTGCACATGTCTTGTGGGAGCTAGCATGCCCTCCACATGGCAAGGAATGACAATGGTGGATCACACTCTCCACCTCATCCTCCGGTATGCATCTTCTAAAGACTCCGTCCGGTCCTCTCTTGAACAAAAGTGGTTCACTCCAATAGTAGTGCCTCACATCCTTGAAGAACTTCTTCCTTTGGGCATATGACAATCCGGGAGGCACTTCCTCACACACAAGATAGTTCACAATGTCGGCATACCATGGCTCACTTCCTCTAGACACTTGGAATAAGCACTCCTCCACCATTTGTAATTGCTCATCCCGGAATGAGTCATCAATCGGGATGTCATCTCTTTCAAGCTCTAACGGTGGGAGTCTACTAAGGTGATCCGCCACAGAATTCTCGGACCCCTTCTTGTCCCAGATTTCCAAATCAAACTCTTGAAGAAGAAGGATCCACCGAATCAACCTAGGCTTGGCATCCTTCTTGGTAAGTAGATAACGGATCACAGCATGATCTGTATACACAATGACCTTCGCTCCAACAAGATATGAGCGGAACTTCTCAAATGCATACACAACCGCTAGCAACTCTTTCTCGGTGGTAGCATAATTGAGTTGGGCATCATCTAGCGTCTTGCTAGCATAATAAATGGCATGTGTGTGCCCATCTTTCCTTTGCCCCAAAACATCCCCAACGGCTACATCACTTGCATCACACATGATCTTAAACGGTAGACTCCAATCCGGAGGTTGCATGATAGGTGCCGAGATCAAGGCGTTCTTCAACCTACAAAAAGCCTCAAGGCAATCCTTGGAGAAAACAAACTCAACATCTTTCATTAGTAGGTTAGTAAGAGGCTTTGAAATTTTAGAGAAGTCTTTGATAAACCTCCGGTAAAAACCGGCATGCCCTAAGAAACTCCTTACCCCTTTCACCGAGGTAGGTGGTGGCAATTTCTCTATCGTTTCAATCTTGGCCCTATCAACCTCAATGCCACAGTTGGACACCAAGTGTCCCAACACAATACCTTCACTTACCATGAAGTGGCATTTTTCCCAATTCAAGACAAGATTTGTCTCCTCACATCTCTTAAGTACTAGTGACAAGTTAGCTAAACAATTATCAAAGGAAGAGCCATAAACAGAAAAATCATCCATAAACACTTCCATGATATTCTCAATGTACTCAGAAAATATGGCCATCATACACCTTTGGAAGGTGGCGGGTGCATTACACAACCCAAATGGCATTCTCCTATATGCAAAGGTACCCCATGGACATGTAAATGTGGTTTTCTCTTGGTCATCGGGGTGGATAGGGATTTGGAAGAACCCACTATAGCCATCTAAGTAGCAAAAATGAGAGTGTTGAGCTAACCTTTCTAGCATTTGGTCAATGAAAGAAAGAGGGAAGTGATCTTTCCTAGAGGCCATGTTCAATTTCCTATAGTCAATACACATCCTCCATCCCTTAACCGTCCTAGTTGGAATTAGTTCTTTGTTCTCATTAGTTACTACGGTCATCCCACCCTTCTTAGGAACTACATGAACGGGACTAACCCACTTACTATCCGAAATAGGGTAGATAATTCCCGCATCTAGCAACTTAATGATCTCTTTTTTGACTACCTCTTTCATTATATGATTCAATCTTCTTTGATGTTCAATAGAGGGTTTGTGGTTATCTTCCATCAAAATCTTATGCATGCACAAAGAGGGCTTAATTCCAACAAGGTCATCAATGGTATAGCCAATGGTTTTCCTATGCAATCTTAGCTCATGCAACAACTTAGCAAGTTCATCATCATTCAAGCATGCACTCACAATCACCGGATATGTAGAATTATCACCAAGAAAAGCATACTTCAAATGAGAGGGGAGGGGTTTGAGTTCAAGTTTAGGAGGACCTTTATCGAGCGGAGACGATCCAAACAACGTTGGTTGAGATGAATCCAAAGCAAATGAAGACTCTCCAAGGCTCCTTGAAGCTTGATCATCAACAAGGGCTGCTTCTGGGGAAACCACGGGCAAGTCCACGGATCCTTGCAAGTCCACGGCCGTGGAAGTTGCCAAGCTTGCTCGTTTGAGCTTTCCAGAGAGTTCTACGGTCGTGGAACACTTTCCACGACCGTGGTTCCTACAGGAACTCAGCTCACCTTCGTGGTCTTCAATTTCAGCTCTTGTCTCCTTTTCTAATGCTTCTAAGGCTTTGATTTCTTCATTGCAAGCCTCCTCAACACCTTCCTCCATCAAGCTTAAGGTAAGAACTTTCTCCAAGGGGTCCTTGATTAAGATCGAGCTCACAACTTCTCTAGACTCCTCTTGCTCGACAATGTTGAATACATCTTCATCAAGGGTTGGCCCTTTCATCATTGTTGACATCTTGAACTTGATGTTCTCTTCTCCAATGTTGAAGGAGAGAATCCCATTCTTGCAATCCACTAGGCATTCGGAAGTGGCTAGGAAAGGTCTCCCTAAGAAGATGGGAACCGGATAGTCCGCCGGAATGTCCAAGACAACAAAATCAATCGGCACATAGAACTTCCCTAGTTGCACCAGAATATCTTCCAAGATCCCAACCGGATGAGTGATCGAACGGTCCGCCATGTAGGGGGTCATCTTGACCGGTTTTGGCTCTCCTAGCCCAACCTTGTTGCATTGCAAGCGGTATGATGCTTACACTCGTCCCAAGATCACAAAGGGCTTCATACTTCACTTCTCCCACTCCAATTGGCACACAAAAGGATCCCGGATCTCTTAGCTTAGGAGGCATTTCCTCCTTCATCGTTTGAATCAACTCCGAGGACCTCTTAGTCATCCTTACTTCCCCATACTCCTCCAACTTCCTTTTGTTGGAGAGTATTTCCTTCAAGAATTTGCCATATGCCGGCATTCCTAAGATAGCATCCATGAACGGAATGTTAATATGCAATTTAGACATAAGTTCAAGGAATTTACAAAAATGCTTGTCCAAGCGGGCTCTTGTTCGTGATTGAGGGAACGGTAGTGGTGGTTTGTATGGAGGCGGTGCCACATATGTAGGCTCAACATCCTTGCTCTTGCCTCCATCTTCTTGCAATATCTCTTCCTCTACCACTACTTGCTTTCCCTTAGCATTCTCCTTGGGCAAAGGATCCTTCATACTCAACTCACTCCTCGTTGTAATGGCCAACACTTGGCCTCTTGGGTTGTCTTCGGTCCTTCCGGGAAGCTTTCCCGGATCTCTATGGGCTTCACCCGCCTTTTGGAACACTTGTGCTTCCAACACCTTTTGAGCTTTAGAAATGGAAGTCACCGTGCTCTCAAGACCACTCAACCTTCCAAGCAATTGCTCAAACATCATCTCGGTTCTATCTTTTGGAGGTTGAGTAAATCCGGGTGGAGGTTCTTGTGAGGCTTTTGGTGGTGGAGTTGTGCTTGTGGAAGCGGGAGGGTTCAAGGCTCCATCCGGGTTAGAATAGGAAAACCCGGGATGGTTATGGTTGGGTCGGTAATTGTTGAATTGCCGGTTGTTGTTGAAGTTCCTTGGGCCTTGATAGTTGTTGTAATTGCCCCTTCCCATGTAATTCACATCTTCCTCCTTGGAAGACAAATTAGCTTGCACTTGCACTTGAGGAGTTGCTTGGTTCTTTAAAGTTGTAGCACACAACTCCCTCAAAGACTTTAGCTCGTTGTTGATGGCGTCAAGCTTGAAATTGCTCATGGTGACTTCACTCACCTCATATGCTCCCGCCTTTCTCCCTTCACTCTTTCTATGGGAGTATTTCTCAATCACTAGAGCTTGCTTCTCTACAAACTCCCAAGCTTCATCCACATGCTTCTCCATGAAAGTCCCACCGGAAAGAGATTGGAGCTTGAATTGGCTATCTTCATCAAGTCCCTTGAAGTAGATCTCTAATAGCTCAATTTTTGGTATGCCGTGGTGTGGACAATCTAGGAGAAGATCTTTGAACCTCTCCCAAGACTTGAACAAACTCTCTCTAACCTCCATCACAAAGGCATTGATCTTCCCTCTTAACTCGGTAGTCTTGGAAGGTGGGAAGAACTTATTCAAAAATTCGGTTGTCATCTCCTCCCAAGTACTCACTCGCCCTTGTGGAATAGATTGATACCAAGCTAAGGCTTTGTCCTTAAGAGAGAAGGAGAAAGCCCTAAGCTTATGGTTGTTGCTCTCCAATCTAGGCGGTCTAAGAGTCTCCATCAAGATCTCATAATTCATCAAGTGTTGATGAAGAGACTCTCCTTCCATCCCTCCAAATTGATTATGCCGGATCATTTGTAGAACTTGAGGGCGGAGCTCGTAATCATGGGTTGCGGGATCTCCTAAGTTCACACCCGGACGGTGTGCTCTTTGTGCCGGATCCATACGTTGCCCTAACGTTTGTGGCTCTTCCATAGCAATGGGCACAACCCGAATATTAACCGCCGGCTACGGTTGTGGTGGAGGTGGAGGAGGTTGATGACGGTTAAGCTCTCTTTGCACAAGAGCTTGCCTAATCTCCTCAATCTCCCTCCTAGTTGCCTCTTGCCTCTCATTGGCAAGTCTCCTTTCATTCTCCAAGGCTTCATCCCTTATCCTAATTTGCTCTAAAGCCTCATCCAACTCAGCTTGGAGATCTCTTCCGGCCATCTCTTTTCCCTTTTTAATGCTCTTGGATCTAGATTTAAGGGTTTTCTCCGGTTCAGGATAGAATGGAGCTAAATTCTTGCCACGAGATCTTCGCATACACCTAAAGAGTAAGAGATGTCTTGAAAAGCAAAGACACAAACCAAAAAGAGATCAAAAGCAACAAGAAAGACCTACACTATAAACAATCACAAATAACGACTCAATCAAGACCTAGTCCCCGGCAACGGCGCCAAAAACTTGTTACGCTCAGGATATGTGTGATACGCAATAGGTTTTAAATTTATACTCGTTATATTTATCCTAACTCCTAGCGAACCCGCAGTGTACGGGACGTTTGTAGTAGGGATAGTATTCCGAGGTCGAACACAAAGACTAAGGTGAGATTGATTCGATTAGTGATTAAGTTTAGTGAAGATCTAGACTAAGAAAAGGGAATGAAATAAAGAAATGAAAATCTCAATGTTTTTGGTAGGTTTTTAGGTGATCAATCAAGGATCACAAATCATGCGAAATAACAAACAACTAGGCTAACAAATCAACACAAACAAACAAGCTAAACACGATATATAGATCAAAGAGGGAAAAGCGGATTCTAGGGGTTGGAAATTTCAGTTATGGCAAAGGACTCAAGCTATCTAATCATTCCTTGGATTAACTACAATATGTTGGGAGTGAGTGTTTCTAGATTGGGATCAATCACCGGGTAGGTCTCATGATCCACTAATCCGTTCCTAAGATCTTATCACCGGGTAAGTCTCTAAGAACCTAAGGAATGGAATTCTACACAAACCGGATTGTCACCTAGGGATCTAACCCATCCTCACCGGGTAAGTCTCGAAGGGGTTAGTCCTAAACAACTATCCTGGCACACTTAGTCCAATGGCGGCTTATGAGGCTCACCACTACCTAGGGTTTGTCATCTTTGAAATCTAAGAGTAAGAATTACCGGGTAGGTCTCTTCTAAAACTTAGTTGCTAACACTAGGTCATCCTAGGATAGATTTAACTCAACAAATACTAGGATTTCAACATTCTAACAATCTAGAACTTAGACTCATCGAACCAGGTAAACCACGGGCTGTTCTACCACTTCTACGGCCATGGACTGGCAAGAACAAACCGTGGACTTCAACAGAGGCTTCGTTCAAGTAAACAAGTCATCCAAAGGTAAATCTAAGTCCATCCTATCATAGTCCTAGCCATAACCATCCTTTCCTTACCCTAGAATCGCATCTACTTACCCTACAACATGCATCATAACAATCGAAATCATCAAGCATAAAATCATGGCTTCCATTTGCAAGGTAATGAAGAGAAAGAGATGAACAAGTGAAGTAAACAAAACCAAGCTGAAAATAAGATTAGAAAGACCCACAATCCTTCTAATAGAAGGTTTAAACGATTCTTACAACCCTAGAAATCGATTTCCGAAATTCTTCACTACAAAACTCATCAAAGGCTAGCAATGGTGTGTTCTTCTCTTCTTCTCCAATGGAACTCTTCTCCTCCAATGGTAGCTCTCCTCTTGAGAGAATCTTCTTGTTGAGAGAGTATGGGAGAGAATGGTGGTGAGGGGTCTCTCTATCTCAGCCTTGCAGGACCACTTTTATACTACAACATTGCTAGAGTCGGCCATGAGATCGTGGCACAGCTGTCACAACCGTCTGGCAAAAACCACGGTCTGGTTCCACGGCCGTGGTCTTACCAGTGACCGTGGTTTGGTGCTTCAGCTTTGCCTTGGATCATTAAGCTTCGATTTGGTGCATGGCTTGTGTTGGCAAGGTTCCATGAGTCCTCCTTAGCCTCTAGCTTGCATCCTAATGAGTCCGAGGGTGTGTCATCTTGATGAACGATCCTCAAACGTATCGATTAAGCTCCTAAATCTCCCAAAATACCTACAAAGCAATGCAAAAGTCCGTGTAGACGTCTATCTCGACAAAATACGTGAATTGAGTGCAAACGTCGTGAAGTAGTGCTAAACCATGCGTGAATGAGTGAGAAATCTATCCAAATGATTACCTAAACTAAGTCATAAATCGTGTTATCAAAGCTCTCTTACGGTAAAAGACCATTTTACCCTTAGTGTCGTAAATTCTCGAATTTTATTCTTGAATTCTACTAATTTCTTTCATATCTTGTTTCCCATAAATTATGTCTCTCGGATAGCTACTTATAGTAATAAGGTCCAAACTCGAGACAACCTGAAGAAGCACAACACTCCTTCTCTCCGGTTACTAATTACGCTACTACATATATTATACCGTCAAGCATGTTTTTAACCTTTCTCCTCAACTCAATTATTTTTACATAATTTCATAACTCCCAACTCGTACTTATATATTAACTCATATATGATTATATATACACTATATTTATGCTTATAAATATATCCTTATATAAAAAAAATTACATACTTACTAATTCTATGCTTTTATATAGCTTACCCTTACCCGTCTATATATATGTATCTTCACTACACTTATTCATTTATATTTATACGTATGATTCCCGTCTCGTATATCTATATATTCGTGTATAAGTACACTGCACTGCCAAATATATATTTATTTATATAGTCTCCAATCCCCTACTTTCGGTTCAGTACTCCTATATGCACATACATACATCTCGCACTTCGATCTCTTACTTCTATATATTATATATATATCCGTTTCGGTACTCGGCACCCTATACTTAACTATATATGTGTACATACATCCGTAATTCAATCCTTCATTTGTATAATATAACAACTCCGTATACTTATTACATCTCACCTCTCCCTAACTTATACATCTATCTATAAATATATATATATACTTCGTTATCCTCACTCTATTGTTTAATTATATACGTATATATACAACAGCACTCAACTTTCATGATATAAACTTACAGCTGCATACTCGCTTTTAAAACAAGAGTAACAAGTGCCGGACTGTACAACACACTCACCTACACCTTGGATCGGCGCGACTCGACAACGGATCTCCGGCTGCAGCAGTGAACAAGACCGGCTCTACCCGCACTCGGAACGACGATACCTTCCACGCCACAGCTGTTGTTCGTTGGTCACACTGCAGGGCTCGACAGCACCAGCCTGCAACCGCTTGGTTCCGAAGCTGGAGTAGAGAAGACGGCAACGAAGAGGGACAAAACGGCAAGGCTTACCAGTCTCTGGCGGTGGCTGGCGGGGCTCTGGGTGGTCGACAACAGCGGCGCAACGGCTCAGTGGCGGCTAGGGTGCTACTGTAGCCCTCCTCCGGTGTAGTCTGGCTGTTGTGCGCAGGCCAACGGTTACGGACGGTATTACTCGCAAGAAGAAGGGAAGAACGAGGGAGGTGGAATAGAGGCGGGTGCTCACCTGGTGGTCGACGGACGGCGGCGCGGTGGCCTTGGTGTGGTGTTCATTGCTGCTGCCTTGCGTACAAAGAGGGAGAGGGAGAAGCGGCACACACAGTCGACGGTAGAATAGGATTAGATTAGGTTAAGGTGTAAATTATGTTAGGTTAAGGTTTAATTAATGTGAGTTAGTATTGGGCCGGCTGAAAGCAATTGGGCCAAAGAATTTGGGTCTGCTCTTATGTAGAATAATTTGCTGAACAAAAGAGTCGTTACTCGTACGGATCGGTAGGGCATTTGCGGAAGTTTTTACAGAATTATTTTCCGTATTAAGTAATTTATTATTTTCTTTTCTTTTTTTTATAAAGGTACGGAATATCTCCGTTTACAACTTTTATTATTTTATGTGGACTAAAGTCGCATAAAATAATAAAATTTAAAATTCATTTTAACTTTATTTAAAGGTTAGAGGTTAGCGGATCGGAATCCGGTTAAATTCCGTATTAAACGGAGTTTAAAAATTTTGGTTATTACAAATATATCGTATATATTACTATCAAATTTAGCGTATGAGCTAAATTTGTTTAGCTTTGGATTTAGGTTCGGAAGCGCCCCGATAAAGGCCATCGAATCCAATCTCGACGTCCGTAGATCATCTTCAACCTTGGATCGTGTGTGAGTAACCTTCTTCCTCGATCTAGTTATGTTTAGTGGTAGAATCATGCTAGGTTGGATCTAGCATAACTTAGGGCAAATGTCAAGTAGTGGCTTGGAACCTTTAGGTGAGTGTTTGAGGTTATTGATGTTCTTTGACATGTGGTGTGTTGATCTTGAGTTATTATACGGTTGTGGCCCTCGTGGTTGATCTTGTGAGACTTGAGGTGGTATTTATATGTTGGTTGAGATTGTGGAGTTTATGATGAGAGTATCCTAGCACTTGTGGTTGTAGTCGTGATCTTGTGAGTTGTGAGGATTATGAGTGCTATCCTAGTTTTTGGGAGTGTACGATCTTGTAAGAGTATACAGTACTAGAAGTCTAAGGACTTCTAGCTTGCGTGAGTGGTTGTTGATTATCGTGTCTTGTCTTGAACAGGCTTTGGTTATATTCTTTCGGAGAGTGTTTTCGGTTTCGGTTAGCTTTGAGACAAGGTAAGTCCTCGGACTTACTTAGCCGCTTTTATGCCTTATTTGGATATATGTGGTGGTGTGTGTTTACCGCATTTAAGCATGAAAATGGATTAGGAATTACTTGACCTTATTTATTGGCCCATCGTTACTACTATTATTATTATCGGGCGGTGACATCACCGCTCAGTTTCCCGAGGGAGACTGGGGGATCTTTGCGACCAAGCCATACACGGTATACGGGCGGGATTCTTCATCACTCCCTTGGGGTATACGGGTTGGGCGCCGCCACACTCCTGTTGGTTACATGGGGACAGAAGCAAGAGTTATAAGACTCTTGTGTCACACTTGAAATAAATGAATTAGATATAGAACGACCTAAAAAGATATTATGGAATCAATGTTCATGTTGTGTGCCTTGTGTTCTCCTGTGTGTATTTGTGCTATATTATCTTTATAATGCCTAGAATGTGAGCTAACGGTTTTATACCGATTGTTGTAGTTGATGTGAAGGATAGGATGTGGCCGAGTGATCCGGAGGAGTGGGCAGCCGGGGTTCCGTACATTTTAGGTTGAGTTAGAATTTGGAGTTCTTGTGTTGATGTTGTTGTAAGGACGGCTGAAGTCTTTCCTTTCTTTTATTTTCGGGTTTCATAACACTGCATAAAAATAATGTATTTCGTTTTGGCCTTAATATGTGCCTTGTTGCAAGATCCGGTGAAATTGTTGTCAGGCTAAGGGTCGGGACCCATTGTGAGGTCTCCGCCCGTAGCATCCCGAGTCCCGCGGATTCGGGGCGTTACAAAGTGGTATGAGAGCCCTAGGTTGACAACATTGGCACTCGCAATCTTCTAAAGGCCGAATAA
The DNA here is from genome assembly GCA_033239045.1 of Fagopyrum esculentum. Taxonomy (NCBI): domain Eukaryota; kingdom Viridiplantae; phylum Streptophyta; class Magnoliopsida; order Caryophyllales; family Polygonaceae; genus Fagopyrum; species Fagopyrum esculentum. The sequence goes on along the minus strand of BSUD01000006.1, from coordinate 125,418,856 downwards.
AAATAAACAGAACCCTCATGCATTCTGAGTTTTAAAGAAATGAATTTCGTTTTCAAATCATGTGCATGAGTCAATTGGGGTAGAATGTACGGGACCACCACTTCCTCCACGGACCTCGGAGACGTAGTTATTGACTATTATTATATTATGCATATATATGTGTATATATGTAGATATGTAAATGTGGACTTAGGATGTTTTGGACTATACTTGTGTGTTGATTTGTAAATTGTTTATGGACTGATTATGTTTATAGTAGTAGCATGACGTTTATATATTTATGTATATATAAACATATGGTATGCTAATATCATATTAGTGATAGTGGACCTTATACCTAAGATTAGAGATGGGTCCCAAACCGAAACCAGCGGTTTAGGTTTGGGAACCGGCGGTTTAGGTTTGGGAACCGGCGGTTTAGGTTTGGGAACCGGCGGTTTAGGTTTGGCCTTTGGCCAAACCTAAACCTAAACCGGCCGATCCCGAACCGCCGGTTTAGGTTAAACCTAAACCGGCGGTTTGGCACATGACTTTTAATAAAATATATATATATATATATATATATATATATATATATATATATATATATATATATATATATATATATATATATATAAGTAGTATAATATATATTTATATATTAATTAAAAATTATACGTTTAATTTATATATATTAAAAAATATTTTATAATTTTATATTTTATACATAGAATTTTTTTTTGTACAATAGCATTTAAATATAATTAGTAAGTAAATAAAAGAAAGCAAGTAAAATAACATTACTAACAATAATAAAAGAAAGCAAACTCAAATTTTTTATACATTGAATTTTTTTTCATTACATTAGCTTTTGAATAAAATAATTACATACTAAAATAAATTACTAACAATAATAAAAGAAAGAAGCAACTAAAATAAATTTTTTTATACATTGAAATTCAATGTATAATAATTACATAGTAAACAAAATTACTAACTACAATTCTACAACAAAATAAAGCAAGATAAATTTTTTATACATTCAATTTTTTATATTACATCTTTACATTAGTATTTGAAATTATAAATATAACTAAATGAAAAAAAAAAAAAAGGAAAGGGCTTGAACCGGTTTCCCGGTTGCCTACGTATCCTCTTGGGGTTTAAGAGGAATCAAAGCCCACGTAGTTCTCTTACATTTACTTACCTTTTTTCGGACTTCCGAGTTGTTTTCGATACCCCCTTACCTTTGCGCCTCGGACTCGGAAGTAGTGGCCGGATCATCGGAGTTGGAATCCGATGATCTATCATAAGTGGGTGCATTCCGTTGTAGCCTCCTCTCCGTTCTTATCCAATCTTGAACACAAACTTGAGCCTCCAATTTATCGGGCTTCAATTGACTCCTCTTGTAGCTTAGCATGTTTCCTCCTTGACTAAAAGCTTGCTCCACGGCCACCGTTGATGCGGGAACGGCCATAATTTGTTGCACAATCTTGGCTAATGTTGGATACTTTGGGGCCATCTTCTTCCAATATTGTAAAACTTCAAAACTATCAATATCACCATCAAAACTAAAAGGAGTAGTTAGAAAATCTTCAAATTCCGCACTTGCGGATGAATGTCTAGGTGTTTTAGTTCTTTTAGTTAAAATTTGTCTAGCTTTAGAAAGAATAGAAGGAGAAGGAGAAGAAGAAGTGGGTGGAGGATTTGTTTGTGTAGAAGCATTAGCACTAGCACTAGTTTCAAATAAATTAAGTAATTTAGCAATTTCAACACGAACATTACTAATAATATTATTAACATTCTTAATAGTAGATAAACCTAAACATTCATAATAAACATTTAAAAATTCCGTAACACCATCAATTTTAAGTCTAGGATCGAAAACGGCGGCAATAAGATAAACTACGGGAACCTCATCATAATATTTTAGCCATTTTGTTTTCATTTCGGCCGTAGCATATTTAAGTGATTCTAAAGCTAAACCGGTTTGTAAAGCCTCGGCAACATTTACGGCTATTTCTAAAAAAGAACAAGAAGTAGGAATGTAAACATAACTTAATGTATTAGTAGCATCACTAAAAACTTTTAAAATACTACAAATATCAAAACAAGTTTGCCAAATACTTTCATCATCTAAAATAGACCAAGAAATAAATTGTGAAGAAAATTCTTGTAAAACATTTTTATAACGAATAGCTTGAGTTAGTAGTTTATAGGTTGAGTTCCACCGAGTTCCAATATCTTTCGAAAAAGAAATCGGAGGAAAAAAATTTTCAATACAAGTTGATCTCCATTTTCTTCTTAATTCAGTTGAATGCCAAATATGTTCAATGACATCGGTTATAGGTTCTAACATTTCATGTAAAACTTTTAGGCCATCTTGAACACTTAAATTTAAAATATGACATGCACATCTTTGGTGAGTAAAAGAAGTTTTTATAAGTTGACCCGCATTTCCTACTAAATGGCCGGTTAACGGCGCGGGTGTTAGCGGAAGCATTATCAAATGAGTATGAAAAAACACGGTTTTGTAAATTAAATTCTTGTAAAACCATTTTTATTAAATTAGCAATGTTGGCGGCACTATGTCTTTCATTAAAATGTCGGTATGCAATAACAAATTTATGCAAGTACATATCATTATCGATAAAATGTAAAGTGATGCCCATGTAAAAATGTTTTTGTGACAAAGTACTCCAAATATCACTACAAATTGAAACTTGATGCGAAAAAGATTGTAAAACCGTAAGAATTTTTTGTTTTTTTTGTTCATAAGAATGAGAAACTAATTTCGAAACTTGTTTACGAGAAGTTGGTTTATAAGCCGGTTGAAGATAATTAGTGTTATATTCTCTTACATTAATAGATTCCGCATAAGAAAATGGAAATGCTTCGGATGCAATTAAGTTGGCTAATGCTAAATATTCATCAACATGATTATAATTAAATAAAGAAGATTGAGAGAAAGAGGATGCAAACCCGTGGGACAATTGAGTTTGTCCCCGTGATATTCCGAGCTTCTCCGGATGAGTCTTTTGCATGTGGGTTTGCAAAGTTCCGTATCCGCCCTTCGACTTCCACTTGTACACCTTCGTACAATAATTGCACGAAACTTGGCAATAATCGTCCATCACCGGACCCTTGTTGTAATGTTTGGTGAATATGTCGGAGGTGAGCATTTTCGGTGGAGGGGCTTGTCGGAATGGCCCTTCACCTTGTGGAACTTGTGGAACTTGTGGCATTTCCGAATCCGGCGGTTGAGTCTCGCTTTCTTGTGTGCTAGGAAAGAAAGCGGGAGTCGGAGTGAAGTCGTAGTCGCTTGGGAAATCCGGGTTTGCCATTTCGAAAGATCGAAAATACGAGAAAGAGAATACGAGATGGAGATTTAGAGTAGTAGTAGATAGATGAGAATGTTGGTGTGATTTAAATGAAATAATTGTATGGTATTTATAGGAACAGTGGGTATTAATTTTTTTTTAATTAAACTAGAAATAAATAAATATATATATATATATATATATATATATATATATATATATATATATATATATATATATATATATTTTAACTTCCAACGGCTCTAATAGCCGTTGGAGTGAACGTTGGCAAAGCCAACGTTCAAATTTGGCAAAGAGACGTTGGCTTTTGCCAACGTCTCTTTTTTTTGCCAAACCGCCGGTTTGGCCAAAAAAAATAAAAAAAGGCTCAAACCGGCGGTTTAGGTTTGGTGTTGAACCAAACCTAAACCTAAACCGCGAACCGCCGGTTCAACCAAACCGGCAAACCTAAACCGCCGGTTTGGTCAAACCGGCGGTTTGAGCCGGTTCACAAACCGCCGGTTCGGCGGTTTGGTTTGAACCGGTCACACCTCTACCTAAGATGATAGAAAGTTATCATCGCCCCCTTGGGCAACGCCTTTTGGCTTAGGATAGTATACATACGAAGATGATAATACTCAAGTTATCGAGTTGAGCATCAAGTCTTCGAAAACACCCCGGTGATTTCGCGGACTCTTTTAAGAGGACGTCAAAGAAGAAGATTAGTGATGGCGTAACGAAGGACAAACAAGTGGAAGAGAACCTCGAGTCAACTTAAGCAAAACCGAGATGGAGATTATACCAATATAAAAGCGACATGAAGACATGAGAGTGGTATCAAGGAAACAGTGAAGGACTATCAATGAGGCAACTAGAGACAACGAACTTAAAAAAATTTCAAGTACGGTGCCGATGAACTGAAGGTGCGAATCAAGTAGAGAGGACTACATTCCCACTCGAGGATATAAGTGGTGTTTGAAGTAAGACGAGTTTTCCATAGGCGCCCCTAAGCATGAGAGTCAAGATGAAAAGACCTTGGGAAAGATTTATGAGAACCGTAAGTTAAGCTTACGAAGGTACCAGAGGGTGAAGTGACGATCTTTGCGAGATCCTAAGCGGGTGATTTATTTAGAGATATGAGAGTTACGAGGAGGATCACAGGGTGAATATTTACATAGTGGAATTACCGTGGGAGTCACTCTATTTCCGTCATTGTGATGAGACTGAGCAACACTTAGAAGGAGGAAGTGTGTGAGGATGATGATCTTCCGAAGATGAAAGAGGAAACAACGAGCTGGATCAAAGAACTTAAGTTATCAACCAAGAAGGATGCGAGTAGAGGCTAATTAATATATGAATATTCGAGGAGTGCATTTGCAAAATATTATGAAGAGCGGTTAAGCCTATAAAGGTGGGACATATGAGACGAGAGAGCTGGGTAGGTATGGTTTTCTTATAGGAGCGGAAGGAAGAGAGGAGCATAGAAAGAGCTAACGGAGTTGAAGTAGAGAAACGAGCTAGTGAAGACAAAGTACCCCGAGAGGGTATCCTTTCACGAGTATGGTAGCATGAAAGTGCGGTAGGAAGGTAAGTCGTTAACTTCGGAGAAGGTCAGATACAAGTTAATCGGTGACAACTGAGAACGCACAAGTGCGGGTTGTCTATTGATATGTGTAGATGGGAAGATTAAACAGGACTATGGGAACATATAGGCTCGGGAACAAGAGTTTGGAGTATCCTCAGTGGATCAATGTCAATAGTAAGGAGGTACATCAATGGACGCGCATTTGTCTTGAATCAAATAATGTTGAACGAGTTCAAGCAAGTAGTTATAACAAGACGTCCAAGGAGGAGAATATAACGATCTTACGCAACCTTCTTAGGTCATGGGATTGACATATAGAGGAACGCCACGGGTTACAACTTTTAAGGTTTGATCATGGTAAGGGGAGCTAGTGGATCAACCGTAAGACGAGACTTCCATTGTAGTTGTACGTAGAATACCGAGAAATTCATAAGGTGACCAACAGTAGGAATGGAAGATTGAAGTTGTGAAGTTTGAAGTCGATGTCGGATGTACGAGAAGTACATGAAAGATTGAGGATAGAGCCTCTACGTTCGATTGGACGTTACATGAGAAAAGGGAGTAAATTCTACACCTACTCGAAGGAATGATGCGAGCTTTGGTGGAATACGAAGAAGGTAATACTAATATAATATAAGGCGTGATTAAGTCCTGCAGTTAGGATCTTCATGACTTCACATAAGTGTAAAACCTTAAAAAGATTATTAGAGCAAGTCTCCCGAGTTCTGGAGATGAAGGACCCTTGAAAGAGGACGGTGGACATGGTAGCTACGGAAGGAACAATACGCGGGTTGAAGGACATCACCCCAACAGATCGGGGTGGACCACTTGTCAAGTGTAGAACGAGGTTGTGTCGGTTGAAATGGGGAGAAGAAAAGCTGGAACCCAAGATAGAACGGATTCCAATGCATCGGAAGGTGGTTTTACCATTTAGAAGATTTGAAGTTCACGTTGGAAGTGTATCTGAAACTCTTGATTTGAAGTTGTTATGAAGAACACCAGTTTGCGGAAAGAGAGACGGTTATCTCCGTTTGTACATCGATTTCTATAAGTAGAGCAAGATGACAATGAAGGACCAATATCCCTTACAACGAATGGGAGATCTACTCCAAAAGAAGAGAAAAGTAGTATGACAAGTTGTCTCGGGATGGCAACCCCCGAAAGACGTGGAAGAAGCTACAATTTTCCTTGGACGTGTTGGTCATTACCGGATTTGTGGAGAGATTCTCTAAGTAACACCATCTATGGGTAACCTACTCCGGATGACGATGAAGTATTGAGTGAGAAGAAAATTGACAATAGAGGTGTTGAGAGTTAAGAAGAGATTCATTGGTGCAACTGTTTTGAAATTGTCTCGAGGTATGATGGGTTTGAAGTGTACAAGCGGTTCTCCTAGATAAGGTCTTAATGAAGTAGTAAGGAACGATGTAAAAGTAATAGCACACGTGTCTCGGGAGTAGAAGCAGTGTGGAGTAAAGTATTACCTTCATTACTTGGAACTAGCGGCAAGAAATGAGAAAAAACGTAACATCAAAGTTTGGTTTGACAAGAACCAAAGCTAACGATGTAAATTGGAAATCCGATCTTCTTTGTTAGAGACAATAAAAGAGAAACATAATGGAAATATTGTATTGAGAAAGACCCGAGAAGGAATTTGAGATTCCGGTATATCGGACCTTTTTGAAATCTTAGCGAGTGGGGAAAGTGGTTTATTGGTTAGCGTGACCGCCGAGAGTAGAGGGTGCTCACCCGGGGTTCATGTGCATCAGTCGAGGGAGTACATACATTACTCGAGACATGTATGCCGTTGTGATGATCTAGTCGAGACGAGGAGCCGATGAGGCTAACTAGAAGACGTAGGATAGTATCTTTAGTCGAGTTTTACGCAGGTTTAGCGACATCTATAGGACCATCGGGTTAGTCCCGAGATCTTTCATTGGTAGTGCTTATGTGGGTTGTGACATGCTTTCTCTTTGTGTGTGTACCTTGCGAGGTCTTGATGTGTTTATGCGAGTAGACATTGAATTAGAGGGCCGTAGTTGCCACGTTATAGTGTTCCGGGCGGTTAGCGAGAAGTGAGTGTTCGAGAGTTCGGGTTTGGCAAGTTTCGGGACGAAACTTGTTTTTAGGGGATCTGATGTAACGCCCTATTTTTGGGCAAGTTTTCGATACTTTTTTTTTCCCTCTATTTTTATCGATATTTTATTAGCTTACATTTTTTTATATATATATTTTATTTAAAGTATTTTTACGGCGTAAAGTATTATTCCCGAGTATATTTATTTATTTGATACGTACATATTTCCGTCTTTTATTTCCGGAAAGTTGGAAAAGTTTTTCCATCCCAAAGACTCGTTTGGATCGAGTTTATTGATGGTTGACTTCCTATTTTCACATTATTATTATTATTATTATTTTACTTTTTTTTTTAATTTTTATTTCTTTCCCACCTTCCTCACCTCTCTCTTCTTGACCTGTTAATGGCCGATGTGTATACCTTCCCTCCTCTGTTTGGAGATGATGTAGCCTAGCCTAGCTCTGGCCCCAGCTCTACAAATTCGACCTCTCTCTTCCCGGGCTCGACCCCTCGCTCCCCGCCATGCAGGCTGCCCAGCGACCCCTCGTCCCTCCCTGCGCTGGCTCTAACCAAGCAGCCTCCCCTTCTCTCACACTTTTCCTTATCTCTCTCTGTGCTTCTTCACGTTGCAACTCACCATCTCCCCTCCCCTGTGACATTCGAGTGAGCAAGGGCAGAGCCGCCTTGGTTGTCCTCCCTCTCTTCGCCCTGGTTAGGAACTGCAGCCATTCAGGACCCCTGGAGGCTGCAACACCGTCGCGAATCATCGGAGAGGAGGGTTGCACCACCAGGAATTCGCCGGATCGAAGGGAGAGCCGCCTCGATCGACCGGAGCTACCAGCGGGCCGACGCTGCCTCTTCTCGTCTCCCCTGCCCTCTGCTCTCTTCTGCTGCGAGGAAGGACACCGACTGCCGCCGGAGTGGGCCGCCTTTAGCCGGAGATTGGGCCACCTCGCTGCTGCAGCTTCGCCACCACCGTCATCGTCGTTTCCCGCCGCCTGTCGGAGCATATTGAAGTGCCGCCACCCTGCCTTCTTCCTCCTGTCACTGACGGCTGCTTCAAGGGTGAAAAGAAACCCTTTTCAAATATTACTGCGGGCCCCCTCTTTTTATGATTAATTACAGATTGTGCCCACTGCTTTATATTTGTAGTTTTGACCTACATTTTTTAGAAGCTGCATTAATGCCCTCTACAGCAAATTAATTACGGTTTTACAAATTATCAATTATGCCCTTGTTGGATTAATTTCGGTTTATGACCCTAAAGATTTTAATTGTGGTTTATGACCAAGTTCCTACGTTTGTATAAATTGTCCGGAAAATGTATCGTGGGTTTTTAATGTTGGCTTTTGAAAACGAGTTTTACCTCAAATTAATATATCGTATATATTACTATCAAATTTAGCGTATGAGCTAAAAATTTTTAGCTTTGGATTTAGGTTCGGAAGCGCCCCGATAAAGGTCATCGAATCCAATCTCGACGTCCGTAGATCATCTTCAACCTTGGATCGTGTGTGAGTAACCTTCTTCCTCGATCTAGTTATGTTTAGTTGTAGAATCATGCTAGGTTGGATCTAGCATAACTTAGGGCAAATGTCAAGTAGTTGCTTGGAACCTTTAGGTGAGTGTTTGAGGTTATTGATGTTCTTTGACATGTGGTGTGTTGATCTTGAGTTATTATACGGTTGTGGCCCTCGTGGTTGATCTTGTGAGACTTAAGGTGGTATTTATATGTTGGTTGAGATTGTGGAGTTTACGATGAGAGTATCCTAGCACTTGTGGTTGTAGTCGCGATCTTGTGAGTTATGACGATTATGAGTGATATCCTAGTTTATGGGAGTGTACGATCTTGTAAGAGTATATAGTACTAGAAGTCTAAGGACTTCTAGCTTGCGTGAGTTGTTGTTGATTACCATGCCTTGTCTTGAACAGGCTTTGGTTATATTCTTTCGGAGAGTGTTTTCGGTTTCGGTTAGCTTTGAGACAAGGTAAGTCCTCGGACTTACTTAGCCGCTTTTATGCTTTATTTGGATATATATGGTGGTGTGTGTTTACCGCTTTTAAGCATGAAAATGGATTAGGATTTACTTGACCTTATTTATTGGCCCATCGTTACTACTATTATTATTATCGGGCGGTGACATCACCGCTTAGTTTCCCGAGGGAGACTGGGGGGATCTCTGCGACCAGGTCATACACGGTATACGGGCGGGCTTCTTCTAGACATGGGTCCGGTTTGAACCAAACCGCCAAACCGGCAGTTTGTGAACCGGCCCAAACCGGCGGTTTAGGTTTGCCAGTTTGGGCAAACCATGGGTTTACGGCAAAGGCCAAACCTAAACCGGCGGTTTACCCAAACCGGCAGTTTAACCGCCGGTTTGGTTATTTTTTTATTTAAAAAAATGGACCAAACCGGCGGTTTGGAGATCAAACCTTCGGTTAACTGCCAGTTTGGTCCTCAAAACCGGCAGTTTGGTCCAGTTTTTCAATTTTTTTTTTTAATAAACCGGCTAAACCTGCGGTTTAGGTTTGACGGTTTAGGTTTAGGTTTGGCCTTTGTCCAAACCTAAACCGGCGGTTTAGGTTTGCGACCCACCACTAGCTTCTTCATCACTCCCTCAGGGTATACGGGTTGGGCGCCACCACACTCCTGTTGGTTACACGGGGACAGAGGCAAGAGTTATAAGACTCTTGTGCCACACTCGAAACAAATGAATTTGATATGGAACGACCTAAAAAGATATTATGGAATGAATGTTCATGTTGTGTGCCTTGTGTTCTCCGGTGTGTGTTTGTGCCATATTATCTTTATAATGCCTAGAATGTGAGCTAACGGTTTTATACCGATTGTTGTAGTTGATGTACAGGATAGGATGTTGCCGAGTGATCCGGAGGAGTGGGCAGCCAGGGTTCCGTACATTTTAGGTTGAGTTGGGTTTTGGAGTTCTTGTGTTGATGTTGTTGTAAGGACGGCTGAAGTCTTTCCTTTCTTTTATTTTCGGATTTCATAACACTGCATAAAAAAATGTATTTCGTTTTGGCCTTTATTTGTGCCTTGTTGCAAGATCCGGTGAAATTTTTGTCAGGCTAAGGGTCGGGACCCATTGTGAGGTCTCCGCCCGTAGGATCCCGAGTCCCGAGGATTCGGGGCGTTACACACAACCCTAATCACGACCACAACTACAACAACAAATCTGATTTTACTAAACACGTCTTATAACTCTCACTCAAATTTTGGCAATCTCAATGACTGCCTTTATAACCATCTATTACGGTCAGCGTTTCACAACGTCAAAGATATACTATCATTTTAATGGTAACTATATTCCACTCATGTCTAAGGAATTCATACGAACTTTAAACAATTTTATATTTTCATTTCATTTAATGGGGTTTCATTCATCAAAATTGTTTTGGTGAAATTGATTGGGTACTTTATTTTATACTTAAGAAATTTTTAAAAAAATAATATAAATTACTCATATATAAATCAAACATAATATCATGAAGACGATAAACAAGTTTATCCATCAAACACAAAATTCTCAAAAGAACTCTCTAATGTGCTTGAGCTCTTTGGCTCTAGTATGACTATCATGCTTGAGCCTAATCATGAGTTTCGTCAACAGGTCTGCAATATTGTCATATGTGTGTATTTTGCACATCCTCACGTCACCTTTATCAACATAGTTTCAAATAATACGATATTTCGCAGAACATGTCTAGATTTGGTGTTAGAGCTAGGTTCCTTAGCTTGAGCAATTGCACAATTGTTTTCACAATAGACGTCAATCATTCTAGAAGTGCTTGGAACGACACCGAGCTCATATATGAACTACGCGCCTAACTCAGATGTTTCCTTAGATGCTTCTTCAACAGTTATATACTCTGTCTCCATTGTAGAATCTACTACTGTACCTTGATTTTGGACCTTCCAATTGATTTCTCCTCTATTTAGAATGAAGACGTATCCACACTATGATTCAAAATCATCTCTACTTGTTTGTAGACTCGCATCAATATATCCTTTGACGTCTAAGTCATCATCACCTCCATAAACCAATAGATCGCCCTTAGTTCTTCTTAAGGAGTTAAGGATGCTCTTTGGCACGGACCAATGTTCCTCACCAGGGTTAGACTGATATCTACTATACATGATCAAAGAATATGCAACATCTAGCTATGTCATTATGTCGGCTGAAGGGTCTATATCTTGGAAAAGTATCAAACAAACACTTGTAGGTACCTCTACTATGACTGTAGAGTTCATGGCTTGCTTCAGAGCATCCATTCATGGGATATGGTTGTGTAACTTTGTCACAAGTCTACCTGTGGTTAATGGAATTGAAAGGCCATTGGAGTTACTTTGTGACAATAAAATTGCATTTTTGTTCTCCAATAACAACATAAGTTTTTTAAAGGAGAAACACAATGACATCAAGTTCTTGTCATTGAAGGAAAATTTTCAAAGTGGGCAGATTTGTATAGTACACATAAGCACAAACTCCATGATTGCAGATCCGTTTACTAAGGGGTTTGATAGCATGAAATATGACGATATTTTAGGCACATGTTTTGGTTGTTTTCCCCCTTATTTTGTGTATATGGATATGAGTTTGAAGCATTTATGAGCACATTCACCTATTATGTTGGTATAGAGATCTACACAAGTTATGTTGTGATTTTAGGTGAATAAAGGATTAGATTGGAGCATAAATGGAGTATGTAGGAGTATTTGATCATGCTAGGCATTGGAGTAGCTAAGGGAGGAGCATGAGAAAGCTTTACGAAACAAAGGCTTTTACGAAGATTTTGGGCATTCCACGGCCAAACACAAAGGAACAACGGCCGTGGTTTTGGGATTTAAATTAATTATGGCCGTGGGAAATCATGTCGAGAGAAAAGAAGTCATTTCACGGTGGTTCCACGGGCGTGGAAGTTTGCTCTTGATCGTGGTTTTGCTAACGGTTTCCACGTGTCATATTTGTCACGTCAGCAGCGGTTATGGGCTTTTGTAACCCTATTTTCCTCCTATAATAAGGCTGAAGAAGAGAGAAATCACATCATCCGCTATCCCGCGCTACATTTCGCAGCCTTGCTAGAGAAGAGAGATCATTCGGAAGGTTCTGTTGTGTGAAGGAAGATTTGGAGAAGTACGCATGTGGAGATTGTGTACTCAGAAAAGATCTTAGGGTTTCACTTTGAAGGCGGATTGACATCCCGTTCTTCTTTGTCCTTTAAGATTTGTGAGAGATCCTTACTATATTCCATTCATTGAACGCAAGTTACGGATTTTATGTTTGATTAACATTGGTTTTGTGTTTGTTATTGAGATTTCAAGGTTCAACCTTTTCTCTCTTTTATATTTGATTTTAGATTTTATTATGATGATTGTTGGCTAAAATCTTTCATCGATTCTAAGGTGAAGGGTTGATAGTTGTGGCACAGATGATGATAGATTGAACCAAAACTGATTGGACCCTGAGAGTTGCGAGAAGCCTCGTCGTCGAGGCTTTCCAAGACCTATTCTTGAGTTCCACGGCCGTGGTTCTTCAAGATCCGACCGTGGTTTTCCTCTGTCGTACGTTCTTTGCTTTTGCTTTGATCCAAAGTTAAAGATTTGTTTTAACCTAGCATTGGCTTACCTTTTCTAGGTAGTAGTGAGACTCAACATCCTCTACTTTGGTTTCGAGTGTCACAACCTTAACCGTTTTGGCTTATCTTTGATTCCCTTGGGTTTGGGGGGTATTTGAGAGTTTAATCTTATCCTTCGATTTCCTTTATAACAAGACTCATCATCCTTTATTGAGAGAGCCTTCGGGTGAGACTTATGGGTTTTGGACCTTCAGCGTACAATTCCCTACCTTAGATATATACATTTGCAATCTCAACTCTGTCCTTATACCTTTAGAACATCTTGAATTGATTGCCACAACTGAATACCTGAATCTTTAGAATCGTTTTTTTCCCAATTATCTTTACAAAAGCTTTTTACTTGCCTGACAATTTTATAAACTGAATTTGATCCCCCAAGTCCCTGAGTTCGATACTCTGGAATTCTTGTTTTACTATACCGATCCGTACACTGCGGGTTCTCTTTGCTTGATTTCAGTTTTTATAAACTTAAGACTTTGTGACACACACTTTCGAGCGAATAGGGTTGCCTCCTAAGGTTTTTCATGAGCACACTACTCGTACGGGGCTTGACAGTTTTGTAACCCCTTGATTTAGTGGGAGTTTGATTAGATGTTCTATGTTTATAATTTATGCATAATAAAGTTGTCATGATTTACATTTTGAACTAAAGTTTGTTTTGGATTGATCTCCGAATAAAGGACCAGTTGGAAATATACATGTTTATGAGATCACATTGCATACAATTTTCATGTCACTAATCTATACTTGATCTACACTAGTACAAATACCCCCCCTAGACCCCGGTTATTTTGAACATGGGAACCCGGTTATGGAAGCGTGGTTAACGGGAGCGAGGTCCGACGGTTCGCACCCCGGTAAATGTCACCGTGTTAAAATTTTCGGACCCTGGTTATTTAAAAACCGGGGTAAAAGTCGGACCCCGGTTATTTTAAAATAACCGGGGTAAAAGTCGGACCACGGTTTTTTGAAAATAACCGGGGTAAAAGTCAGTAAAATTGGTAATTTGTGGACCTCGGTTTTAGTATAATAACCGGGTTATTTTTACCAGTTTTAAAACTTTTATTCCCCGATTTCTACATAAAACCGTGTTAATTTTTTAACCGTAATTTATTATATTTAATATAAAATTAACTAATTTGGCACCTGCTAAAATTACACAATACGTATTGTACTTAACCGAAAATAATTAATTAGTAAATAAAAAATTTTATGCTAAAATACATAAGCAAACTTATCATGTAATTAATATTTCAATCATATAATCCGAAAGTAACATCAAAAAACAAACCAAGTTTCTACGGTTCTTCGTTCTGATAGTATATTATATATGTTTAACAAAAGATAACAAACACTTTTTACCAATGGTCTCTATATGGAAAACTAAGCTAGGCAAGTCAGTCAATGCATTCTTGAATGAGAAGTTCCACAAACTCGAGCCACTCCTTGTGCAGTTCATGAAGATGGTCTTTGTCATACGTCTTCGGTGAGCCTTTAAAATACTAAACAATTAAATAATAAACAACAAAAGTAAGCAACAACATATATCAACAATTTTCTGGGCATTGATATAATCTTGTAATAGTATGGTTGATAACTCGTAGGATCAAATGATTTATGAGACAGAGGTAAAGGGCTATGATAAGTAATCACTACCTGATTTTCTGGGCATTGATATAATCCTTGTTGTGGAATGAGCCATATATGGAAAGTGCTATTTGAGTATCACCACCTAGCTGGCTGATGTTATTGTACATAAATGACAGCTTAAGATGTCAAAATTCGGAAACAAGTCATCAACAAGAAGATCAGATGGATTAAGGGCGTTTACAAACCGTTTCTCCAGAAGACAATTAAGGGAAGCTGTACATTCAGATCCAATTGTCACATAATGTGCCAACCGCATTGTCTCTATGTCAGGTATTGTCATCTCTACAATCTAAGGAAGACGGTGTGTGTCAATGTCAGAAACAAATTCATGTTCTTAATCATATGGCTGAATACTACAGGAAATACCTTGGCCTATCTTTTATAAATAGCTTAACATGAATTTTTTATATATATATATATTTTGACATTAAATTTGAACTGCAAACGTATATCATACCTCCCATCCATAATGATTTTGGAGTTTGTTCAGTGCCTTAGAACAGCACAGTTTGATGTCATCGTTGTAGTCGTTGAACCACTTGAGTGTGTCCAACAAAAGAAAAACAGAAAATACAAAGCAAAACATAAAGCATTAATTTCACCGTGGTAAAAAAATGGGACTTAAACATATTAGCATACACACATTATTAGCTGAGAACGCAATTACAGACCTGTCTATACTTCACAAGTTTGAACTTATTATGGAACGTTATGGTGTTCAGCAACGGTAGGTTCAGTTTATGCTGAAAATCAACATCAAGCACAATATTCGTACAGAATGATATGAAATTAACTGAAAACAATGTAAGTGCATTATATCAACTTTTCCGATCAACTAAGATTTTAAATGGTTCATCAGTACATCAAATTAAGCAATAAGTAGTTTTCGTTCATCAGTATATCAAATTAAGCAATAAGTTCAGATTGAGTAAATGTTAGCACATGTATGTGTATGTATGTTAAGAAGGTATGGAAGCATTGCTACCTCAAAATCATTAAGGTGTGTTACTGGGTCTTTTCCACTTATAGCTGCATAGTTGGATAAGAAAGCAAGTGATCAAAACCACATAACAGAAGTTTGGATCTAATCCAAGTAAAAAAAAATACTAACACTATTAGTGTGTCTTCAATTGTGGCAGCTAAAATTCCAACATATCCAACCGTCCAATTTAGTGGAAGAACTCCGGTAGTCATAAGAAATTTATTTTGGGTCAACAAAAACACGAGATAACCTCGAAAAAGCCAAATGTAGCTTACCCAAAATAAGACACACGACCAAATGTAGGCTTGAAACCAATAACTCCACAAAGAGTTGCAGGCATACGCACAGATCCTAATAAAGAAGATTTACAATGGTGAAAACAACAAAGAACATCAGTAAATCAGAAAGATATTCATATTATCGGTATCACAAATTCAAGTGCAAGAAAACTTACCACCACCATCAACACCAAGGGTAACAGGACAAAGCCCAGCACTCACAACTGCAGCAGAACCACTAGATGAACCCCCGGAGATTCTACTCGTATTATATGGATTTCTTGTAGCCTTGCAATTACAACAAAAGATGTTAGACCAAAATTAATAGATATCAGACTTCATTTATTGAACCACTGGATTTTATGAAGTAGCATATCAATACCCATAATGAGGATTTATTCCACTAGTTCCAGCTCCAAGCTCATGCATGTTAGTCTTGCCAACAAGTAAAGCCCCACACTTTTTTAGATACTTGACACAACATGCATCATCATTGCAAGACCTATATTTATGCAGCCATCACGTACCGTCTGCAAGAGATATTTTTAGGAATTATGATTCTTATTGAGAAAGGAGCATATTGTGTAACTGTAAGGAATTAACATCAATCTTATTTTAAGGCTTAGAGATTTTTAAGATGAGAAGGAAGAAGAGATAGCATAGATTTATAACCTATAGTTGGATATGGCATGCAATCTATTTCATCTTTGATAGCTATGGAACCCCGTCCAAAACAGAGATGGGCTCACCTATCAAAGAGCAAAAGAAAGATGTAAACTATAATTTTAGCAAAATTGATGCAAGATCAATTGGTTGGTTTGATAGCTTAGCTAAGTATGGCCACCTAAAAATCAGGAAGCTGTTTTTCTTTTTCTATTTGCATTAACAAAATAAAGCACGATATATGATATCTTGTTTACAATGGACAAAAACTGATTTTTATTGTATTTAAGGATTAATACATGATGTAGTTAGTATTTATACCTCTCTCAAATCGGAGGGTAGACTCGGCAGCTTGCTGCAAGATATCATGTTTGTCATAGCTGATGAAAAAGGTCATATAGCATGAAGAATCACAAGATCTATCAGCAGCTGCAATGAACCGTTCTACAACCTACACAAAAACCAAGCCATAAGTTGATTGTTCCAACTTCCAAGACGATTAAGGAAGAAAACCAAAGTTGTAACACAGATTTTCTCTAGATTGTGATAACTAGGAACAAGAATGAGTCCAGAATAAGACAAAGAGATCAACATGGCTATTAATAACATGAAAAGGAAAAAAAAAAACTTTAGTATTAAACACCATACCATGAGAGGAGTTAAACCTCCAGATCTATAAGCTCTTGAATAATCTAGTATTGTCCAGCGCCGAAAATCAGGCTTTGTAACATATGAAGTGTTCTCTGATATGCATTCTACGGCTTCTTGAGCTCGTTCGGCTGGTGATAGATCAGACCTAATACATTTAACTTCTTGCTCCACTGGTTCTGTAACAGTTGAAATTTGATAATTTTAGTACATTCACTATTCACATGATATGGAAGACCTCAAACTATGACAAAAGAGGATCACACCTTCATGAGAAATCGGTGGAACATACAAAGGTGGCTCTTGTATTTCTGCATCAGAAACAAGCTGCACACGGCGATAACAGGACACATTTGAAGTGAATTGGCTCATGTAACTGATGCCCAGTTAATCAATGAATTCAAATGAAGCAATAATTTTAGTTTGATGCAATTCCCTATCTAGATAAAAAAAATTAGCATAATTGGACCAAATCACCATGAGTAGGAAATTGTCAATCCAATTTGACAGCCTTTTAACATGAAGACACAACAAATATATAGAGAGAAAGTTGTACCTTATAGATTAAGTTGTTCTTCTTTAGTACATACACAACTAGACAGTAATATACGCAAGACTGATTGATATAGGAATCAACACTTGATGAAAAACAGTAGACAGTAACAGAGATACATTCCCATATCTCACAAGTGTATGCTTGTATTGTCATCCGATGCTTAAAAAATCTACTAGTTTTTTTTATATATAATAGAGTACATCTCTTTGTATGAGATCTCGATGATGCATTAATTAAGAAAAAAGTTGATCAACTCTTCTTTGTGATTGCCTCACTAGTGAAGTGAATTCATCAATTATTGGTTCAATAATGAAGACAACATGTAACAGATATAAGCAATTGAAGACAGCAAGTAAAATTGAAGAGAGAAATTCGAAATCTGAGAGTATTTGTATCAGATCAGAAGCGAGAAAGACAATGAACAGATATAAGCAATTGAAGACAGCAAGTAAAATTGACACATCAGGACAGTTGCCAGTGAACTGTCGAACATGTACAGTTTTCAGCAAGTAAAATTGAGACGCCAATGGTTCAATAATGAACAAACGATAAGGATCCGTGTCAGTCTAACCTGTACAGTTTATCAGGACAGTTGCCAGTGAATAGAGCTTGTGAGAAGTCGAATCATGGATTCTACACTACATCAAAATGAGACACTACATCAAACTGAGGAAGAAGAATGGATTAAGACTAGGGCAAGTCATACCTTGAAGAATGAAGGCGCAATCAATTTGGGAAAAGAAGGAAGAAGTCAATTGAAGAGCAGCTGCAGAAGTGAAGAAGGTAATCTCACGAAGTGAAGAAGGTAAAAGGGCTTCTTTTCTCAAATCCTTCAAGGCGGGATTCCATCGGGGTCGAGGTGCAGTCGCCGGATGGTTGATCGATAGGTTAGGGAAGCAGATCCAGAGGGCCGGGTGTTGTTGTTCTTTTACCAACTCAAAACGACGTCGTCTATTTTGTAGTTTTTAACACGGTTATTGAAAACCGGGGTCCGGTTCGTTATTTTAACACGGTTAATATAATAACCGGGGTCCGGGATCGTTATTCTAACACGGTTAATTAATAACCGGGGTCCGAGCCTTTATTACCCCGGTTAAATCAAATAACCGGGGTCTAAATTTATTTTTTAAAAAATAAAAAAACAATTGACCTCGGTTATACATATAACCGTGGTCCGAAATAACCTTTTATCACGGTTCTTTCAAACCGCTCCAACATAAGCGAGGTCTAGGGGGGTATTTGTACTAGTGCTATGTCATTAAATATACTAATGTGATGAATACGGAAGGTTTAGTCACGATGAGTGATGAATGTTGTCGTGATCTCATATTATTATATGAGATTGGACCAGATTTATATAAATAATAAGTCTACATAAAATTAGTCATTATGTGTACACATAAAGAATTTGGATAATAGTTGCTTGTTTTATATGTAGTCAAAGTGGGAGATTGATATATTTTATTAATCTTATTATTATTAGTAGACTTACATATTGTAATAACCAATTATGTTATATGACTAAATATCAACGGGCTGATAAAAGTGAATCGATCAAGTAAAGCCCGTAGACTTAATTAACCGGTATGGGTATATATTGGATTTTGACTTAATAGGCTTAATGAGATTCTATTATGTCATTATATAAACGATATTATTTTACGCTTCCAATACGTCAAATCGATTAGACGTTTTTATTCTCCACCCATCATAGAGAAAATCTAACGAAACTCTAAGGAGGATTGAGTGAAGAAGACTATATATCTGGCTCATTCGGATTGTAGATTCCGCACTAAGGTGATCCGATTTCTACTATAGAACCAGGTATGTAATTCTAGATTCTTTGATAATCTGAAATGATTGATCCTTGCGTTTATGGTTTAGGAAATTTAATTATTCCAAAACGTAGGACTCGATTCAAACCTCATAAATAAATACTTGTGTTTCTTTGTGTTCTTGGGATAGATTTGCTCTGATTCAATACTAATGTATCTGTTTAGATTGAATATATGTTTTACCAAATTTGATGATGAAAAGAGTGGTCCAGTCTAATACTTGTGAACATTGTCTAGAATTCGCTGAATATGTTTGTCCATCATAGGGGTGTAAAATGGGTTGGGGATTCCCCGAAATTTGCGGGTATTACCCGTTATGGGGATAATAATGATGATGGAGATTTTAAACGAGGACGGGGACGAGGATGGATTGAAATTTAATTCCCCGCTTGGGGATGAGGACGGGGGTGAAGATAGGAGTTTTTGTCTCGCTCTCCGAACCAAATTCGAACCCGACAGGAAATCCGACGGGGAACCCTGACGGAGAATCCAATGAGGAATTTGAAGGGGAACCCCAAATAAATAAATTGTATTTGTTTTAGACGTTTGTTATAGTTTCAAGTATAATCAAAATTTAATTCATACTATGTGTTTAAATTCAAAAATTGTCGATGATTATATACACTTTTATGCTTTAATAATTAAGAGTATTATACTCATTCCTATAATCCTATTTGCACAAAATGTAATTTGAAAATTATGTTTTAAGTTTAAATATTTGTATCATAATTATATGTGTAAATTATGCTATTGCTAACCTATATTAATTTGGTTTTTGATCATATGAGGATAGCAATACCCTAACGAAATTCTTGAATGTGTCGTAAGTCGTAAACATCAAATCACGATGATCAAATGCATGAGACACTACATGTGGGGTTTTTTTTATGTGTCTTAGTCTCTCAGATACGTTTTTTGACGGTGCAACTTAAATCCTAAAACTATAAAATTAAAATGATAAAATAATATAACATTTAATCTTGAGACCGTAATCTAAATGTTAGGAAGATATAATTTATTTTAGTCTATACTAGTTTGTACTACGAGTATCGATCCTATAGTTGCTACTTGAACGAACAAAACCTAATATATAAATATATATATATATATATATATATATATATATATATATATATATATATATATATATATATATATATATATACACACACACAATATATGTATCTATACTTTGACATATTGGATAAGGTGATGTGTTAAACAACTAACTAAGTCACGTCAACATTCCAATTAAAAATGTATATTAATATTATATGAATTGACATTTATCTTGTAACCATGAAATAAATGTTAGTAGTAAACTATATACACTTTTGTACTTTAAGACTCAAGCGTATCATACTCGTTTCTACTTACACACATACATTTTGAAAAATATGAGGATAACATTTCAATTAAAATGTACAATATATACGTAAATTATGTGCATGCTAATGCTAATCTATATTAATTGAGTTTTTGATCATACGAGCATGAGAGGGGACGAGGCGGGTTTTATAACTTCTTTCTTTGTCCCGCGTGGGCCCTATCCCACGTGAAACAGAACAGGATGGGCCTAATCCCGCAAGAATAATGCACTGATTATATTCAACATTTGTACATGTTTTCTATCATGTTTAAAGATAAATGATCAAAAATAAAAACTCGATACCAAATTACCGATTCAAGGACCTACATTAGTAACTAGTACATTCAATAATCGAACGGGGACAAGGAATTCCCTGATGGGAACGAATATCCGACGGGGATGACGAGCTTTGTGGGGAAAACCCATACAACTTTAAAATGTGAAAGAAATTTAACGGGACGTGGATTCCCCTATGGAGACAAATATCCGACGGGGACGGGGATGAGGACAATTTTCAATACCCGAACGGGAATGGAGATCGGGACGGGGGTATTACACTAAACGGGGATGAATAGAGTACTCCCCGCCCCAAATCCGACTCATTAACACCTTTAGTCCACCTTGATGTGATTTTATGTGCTTGTGGAAGGGAGGTTTAGCTTGGCACTCGGGTACAATTATCGGCTTTCAATCTCCTGCCTTGCACCCGTGAGGAACTCATCAGAAAGTTACATCAATGGTACGAAGGCACTTTTGGAATTCATTGTTTGAGTCTGGATTGGGTGAACTTGTAGGAATATGGCTTTGTTTGACGAGGATCCTCCAAATATCCCACTCCTTACTGCAAATTTCATGAGGTTTGTTTCTCAATATGAAAACCAAGAAGGAAGTAGGAGCTTCCATGGTTCTACTGCCCACACTGTTTGAGTGAGACCCGAGGAAGGAGTAGCTAAAATCAATGTTGATGCCGCTATTGCTGAAAGTGATCATATGGGCATTGTTGAGATTTGTGGAATGTCCCACATCGACAATATAATATTGTGTGAACCTAACATATAAGTCTTATGGCGATTTTTCCTATTTTCAATTAGTTTTAGGATTGAACCCTAAAAGGCTTGTGTGTAGGTTCACTTTGACGAGCATTCCCTCCACGTATTAGACTCATCGGATATAAAAGATTAATTAGCATGGTATTAGAGCTAAGGTTCGCACGGGTCTCATTATCATGTGTTTGAGTTGTGATTAACGATCGATGTATGTATCTGCCCGTTTGGCTAAGTTGGTCTTAAGGCTTTGTGTCACGTGTCAACTAGACCAGTTTAGTTGCACTTGAGGGGGAGTGTTGAGATGCTTGTAATATCCTACATTGACAATATGATAATGTGTAAATCTAACATATAAAAGATAAATTAACAAGCCTAGCTTGACCTGTAGGTTCACTTTGACATGCATTCCCTCCACGTATTAGACTCATCGAATATAAAAGATAAATTAACAAGCCTAGCTTGACGTTGTTTCGGGTGGAAGTAATGGAAACATCATTGGTGCGGTGGTTTAGAGAAGTCGGGGAAAGTGCATGGCCTGTGTGGTGGGGCGAGGAAATTGCCGCAGAAGTTGGATTTGAGGCGCTTCGACGAGGAATATTTTTGTTATGCTTGAAATGGATTCACGGATGGTGGTGAACCAATTTCTAATAGAAGATAAAGTTAGATCTCATGGTGGTATTCTGATTGCTGATTGTAAACGTATTGTCTCCTTGTTCTCGAATTCAGAATTCGCTATATTCCACGATCTGCTGATAAGGTTGTGGGTTGCGTTGCTCGGATCCATCTGAGTAATGAATTTGAACAATCGTTTGATGGATATTGTATTCCATGTGATGATCTCTCTTGTTACTGCAAATAATGATGAATGAATTGATTTTCTTTAAAAAAAACGTAAGACAAACTTGTTGGATTACATAGACGGTGTTAGGTCGAGAGAATGTCAAATACCCTAAAGTCCTTTCTAAGAGCATGAATACTAGTGATTTTTTTTATGTGGATTTTAAACATCTTTTTAATTTTTTGTTTCTAAACATCATCTAAAAAACTGCACACTTTATTATTCACAGTAGTGATTTTTAAATTAGGTTTTTTTAACTTTGTACTTACTTTCATATATTATAAAAAAGCAAGCAAATCTTATAAATTTTACACCTTATTTAGCAAAGTGATCGTAGGTGCTCTAATCCTTTGTACAAATATGGAGTGTTGACTAGAGGGCACACACGGATTTAGGGTTGGCTAAGGTTTGCTACAACCCACCCCATTTTAATAAAAATATTTGAAAATTTTATATAGAAAAACATTATGGCACAATGGTGTTAAGATTTTGAGTGAGAAATAGATGTTTCACGTGGTCCTCATTTTGAGCTATGCCGCTGACTGAGTTTTTTTCCCTCTTATTCCTTCTTCTTTTATGCTTTTTTTATTTTTATTTCAAATGACCTTATGGTTCCGGGTTTAAATTACATATTTATGAAATATTGTTTTTAATTTATCCCAACTCTTACTCATTAATGTAAAAGTTATTTACTTTTTCTTCTTCTTCTTGTGTTTTCTACTTTAAAGTTTTTTATTGAATAACTCAAATACAAAACTTATATTTACTCTTACTCACTAGTGTAAAAGTCATTTACTTTTTTTTCTTCTTCTTATATTTTCTACTTGGAAGAAATTTATTGAATAACACAAATATAAAATTAATATTTTGTCAAAAAAATATGTTATAACTCCCTACAAATATCAGGATGATAATCACTATATATATTTTTTTATGTGAACTTGTTTTGATATCTAAGTAAGATATTATTATATAGATAATTTTAACATAATAACAATTTTAACATGACTTTTTCAACTCTAAATATACAGCGAAAAAAATCAAAATTATAACACGTTTACCTAACCTAGCCAAAATTTTTGGATCCGTCGCTGCTAGAGGGATGTACATTACATACAGCTTGTTGGCTAGTTTTACTAGGTTTGTGCTGATTTTTAGTTTGTCATCGTGGCCCGATCAACAAACTTTTGTCCTAATTGTTTAGACATGTATATTATCCCAAACAAGATGTTATGGAGGAAGACATTCTTGACAACTCGTGGAGGTAAAATCCTATCAGTTGAGGAGAGCGTGACCAATTTATCCAAACAACATGTTTCTACCTTTAGTTCATCTAACTTGGACACAAATCGAGTCCCCATACAAAACTTTGTCAATGGAACGGATATGTCTTACCTTTCTTGGCATTTTTCTCCTTTTGATTTGGGTTATTTTTTAGTCGGTCAACTTGTACGTTTAGAATTAGCCATCTCCTATATAATTGTCATTATTTGGTGACAATTTTGCATTCAGTTTTATACTTACTTTCCTACTCTATGTAAGTTTCTTCTTTATGAAATTGATGTTAGGTATGTCTTACTAGGTAAGATACAAGAGTTTTGTTTAGATGATTTATGTAGTCAAAAGTGGTTAAAGATTGATTTTTACAGATGCGTCGGAGACCGCTGACTCTCCTTCCCACCAAAAAAAAGATTGATTTTTACAATGTATAAGAGTTGTGTGAAATAAACCTCATATTTTTATAAGACGTGAGAGTTGTGCAGGGATTCTAATCATTTCGATTCCATCAAACTCATGATTAACCTAGAACCCTAAAAAGAATGTAAGCTTCATACTTAAGTCCAGTTCACTTTATATGATATCCTATAATATATCTCAACAAGGAAAATATTAGTCGAGCTAATATTTTCGAAACATAAGCATGATCAAGGTGATTAGAATCCACAAAACATGGTGGTTGAATGACAAAATATTGATAAGAGCAGTATAACAAGCCCTATAACTACACACCTCCAAGATAAACATAATCTTGTGGTGACCCCTATCACACTACTCAATTCATACTAATAACCATTGCTTCTCAATACAAGGAAGCTTTGGATAACACATTAACAATGGAGTTGATAGCCTTTGTCGCTATCCTTGACTTGATTTGGCCTCTCTTCGGAACCGGCCTTCCTCCTCCGAGCAACGCAGCCTGTGGTGGAGCATCATGAATCTTGGCATCCATGGATGAACTTAGAATGAAGCTAGAAAATATGAAAGTAGTGTGATTTGATTTTGGTTAGCGTTGGATATGATTTTCTTTTGCACTAAGAAACTGATTTATATATAGGTTGATTA
The DNA here is from genome assembly GCA_033239045.1 of Fagopyrum esculentum. Lineage (NCBI taxonomy): Eukaryota > Viridiplantae > Streptophyta > Magnoliopsida > Caryophyllales > Polygonaceae > Fagopyrum > Fagopyrum esculentum. The sequence goes on along the minus strand of BSUD01000006.1, from coordinate 125,394,032 downwards.
GATAGCAATGATCTGCCATGACAGCTAAGTTTCCAGGCTGTACCAAAGATTCTTTGAACCCAGATTTCAGACAAACCGACCGACCTTATTGAATAGCTTTGGATTTGGTGTGCAGATTTTGATGATCTACGTTCTGCTTTTTGATTAAAGCATTTCAGTACGTTCATGTACTTGCCCATTCAGTAGCTTCACCGACCGTATGTAAATAGAATTAGGGACATCTCGATCAATAATCAAGGAAATTAGGTTTTCCCTTTCGGAGAGAGAAAAAGTAAAGAATTTGAAATGTGACCCATAAATTATGGGTAACATTTCAAAGGAAATTAGGTTTTCCCATTATGGGCCATAATGGAGTTAGGGTTAATGTTAACCACATGAAAGGTTGGTTTGGACTAATCTTTTTAACCGATATGTAGAGACTACAAAGTTATTCAGCCTCTTATATAAAATGTATTTAGGAGTAATGATTCTAACTAGTTTTTTATATGGTTCTTGATTTTGATTTGTATATGTTTGAAATGGGTTCTTCATAATCCTCCCGATTAGGAGTGTAATACGAGTTAAACTAGTCGAGCACTAGCAGTGGCGGAGCCAGAAATTTTTGGTTGGAGGGGCACAAAAAAAAATTTTTATAAGGAAAGTCGAATATTAAACTTGAAATTAGACAATAAAATATATAAATTAAATAAATAATAAAAAGTTTATTTAAATTTTATACTATAAATTTGAGTTTTAAATTTATTTTTTTACTTATATAAAATTTATAATTATTTTATATATTTAGTTTCTTTTATAAATATATTGTCATATAAATTAGATAGTTGTTGATGAATTATTGTATTAAAAATTATATGAATTTTATTAAATTTATTTTTTTACTTAGATAAAATTTTATTAAATTTATTGTATTAGTTAGGAATTAAAGAAATAATTAATAAATATCATTTAATCTCTCCGTCTAAACATATTATAATTTGTTTAAAATAAATCCATAAATAAAAAGGAACTTTTTGTCACTCCAATAACTCGAACCCACGACCTCATGTACCTCCTTCCCTTCCTCCACCAAATGAGCTAGTAGAACAATATGTAACATAATTCGTTTTAAGGAGGGTTTTTTCCTTCTTTTTTTTCCTTCCTAAGGCAAAACGACGTCGCAAGCCGGGGCACCGTACCACCCGTTACCCCCCTTGGATCCGCCACTGAGCACTAGCATGCTCACGTTCAGCTCGTTTATAAACGAGTGGAGCCCTAGTAATTCGGCTGAAAGAATGCTTCTATAGAGTTATTTATCCGAACAAGTTGAGCTTTACCCGAAAGATCCGAGCCCAAATTTTATACGAAGTTTAAATTGTGTTCATATTCGGATAGTTTAGAAAATGAACGAGCTCGAGCCGAGCCCGAGTGCGTTGTCTCATATAACACCTTTCCGTTATAAAAAAATTTTCATACAAATCCTCACGAGGATAATGTTGATATGTCTTGAATATCACGTTTTGTAAATTCAATCAAAGGATCATGTAGACGAATTCTCCCTCATCTAGGGTCTAGGGGTGCATTGTGGAAACCCCGGCCGGATCTAGAATAAAGGTGTCATTGCCCTGTTTAACGAGTCTGGGGTCAAGGAGGACGAAGTACCCAACGCAATGGTATCCGTGTAGTATTGGCCGCATATATATGAACTATTCAAGCATTTACTGTTTGATCAAGTTTAATATAGTTTCAGTACTCTGTATATTGTATTTGATGAACACTATAAAAATGTGTCATTTTCTTCCTTGTTTGTTGAATTTCCGTCTTTTTTTCTTGTTTGTACAATTTCCGTCTTTTTTATATTCCGCACAAATCATGATCATATATAACTCGTACAAAAAATAATGCTAATATCACATCGGTTAATGCGATATAAAATGCATCACTATATATATGTTGAACTCCTTAAGTGGTTAGTTTGGAGATTCGAGTTCGAATTCTCCGGGCAGCATGTATGGATCAACTGATATTGGGAAGGTATCTCCAGCAATGGGCCATGATTTACTACCCGATCCGGATGTAGAGGGGATAAGCCAATCGAACCGGATGGCCTATATACATCATTTCGTTTTGTATATATATATATATATATATATATATATATATACAAAACGAAATGATGCATTTGATACCAAGAAAGTGTCAACCTAAACTAAGTTGTAGGATTTCTATCAAGTATACAAGTATTATTATTTGCATATTCAAAGTTTTCATAGAAATCGAAAATGGACAAAACCTTGTACTTGGAGTTTTCACCAAACAAGTTATCCGTGGTCCAACAAGTAATGTTTATGTCAAGTGAAGTGTTGCACTGGCTCGGTCGAGCACCGGCTCGGTTTGATCGGTTAATATTGCTTCATGTTTGAACCAGATATTTCGTGATTTTGTTTGGAGGATTCGTTCTTAAGGACTTAAGTCGAACGACAATTATCCTCAACTTGCGGGCATTTTCATCTATAAAACGAATCAAAAATATTAAAAAGTTAATCTTTCTTCAAAGATGAATATCATAAGAGATACTTGTCTTAGCCCAGTACCTTAATAAATTACGCTTGGAAATTGGACTTGTTGCCTTAGGTGACGTCACTGTCGAAGAGTCGAAGCTTCTTGTAGGGAACAATGGCAATAAAGCAGTAAGAGCATAGAGTGGTTCAATGGATAATCACTTAATTAGTATGCAATAATATTTGTGGTTAGATATGTCCGCAAAGATTGCACCTTTAAGAAATCGATGAAATACAATGCATGGTCGGCCATCTCTTTTGTTTTTATATTCACTTTTGTTTTCCCTGCACAAACAACAGACAATCACACATCTTCATTTCAATCATATAAGCTAGGCTGTAAATTTCATATTAAAATAAGGATCTGTTTGGCTTTAACTCTTTAAAATTAAAACAGAATGAAAATAAATTTAGTTTACGCATATAATCTTGTTTATTAAAATTTTTGCAAATATTTTTTATAGTTTGAAGTAATTAGAGTATAATTTGATTCTAAAAAAGTTCATTAACAATGCACACATATGAAGTAAACTTTTCTTATATCTATTAAAACAGAAGTTTTTTCTGCCACGTGTCAATGTCACGTTCCTCAAAGGTTATTGACACGTTCCTCAAAGATCCAAAAAATTATTTTAAAAAGTAATTTCTAAATGTACACATATAAAGTAAACTTATCTTAATTGTTATGTCGAATTATGCGTCATCCGAATCATTCGTCACCCGGTTTTGAATTTTCATCGGACATAGTGGGCTCATTGTCGTCGTTGTGAAAGCCCATTAGGCCCACATCGAAGAAAGGCCCAAAATGGCAGGATGGTGCTTTGGTGATTTACTGCTTGTGTTGGGCCGGAAGATGTCTCAGGCCACCAAGCCCATGGTGCTCCGTTGTGTTCTGCAGTGGGATATGTACCGAAAACATGTGATTCTTTCGGGTTAATACGAGGATAAACCTAGAGTTGTCAAAATTCGACTCGACCCTAAGAAACCAACTCCACCTGCCCGAATTCGGTTTTGATGAAACACGATTTTTTTTTAACTCGTTTAAAACGAACCCTTAACATATCCGAACCCGAAGCTAGCATACGTAACTTGAAGCAAACCCCGACACGAAACAAGACCCGAGCCCAAAGCAAATTTGAAACAAAGCCAACCTAAAATAAATCCGGCTAAGTTTTATCTTAAATATTTTTTCGGGATTTTGTCTTTTCAATTGAAAATGAGTATTGTTAGTAAGCATGTATGTTATGATTATATGAGAAGTTGGTCATGTACTATAAACTTAACATTGCACACTATTTTTATCTATTATATATATTAAAGTTGAAGTAATTTATTCATATGTCGATTCAAGAGTAATTTAAGGACGTGTCAATCAATTATTAATCACACAATATCTGTTTTTTAATTCACTTTAATTTAAATTAAATATTATTAAACATAACATTGCACACTATTTTAATCTCTTATATAAATTAAATATTAGTAAACTTTTAACTTTATAGATTTGTAGTATGTTTTTATTTTCATATTATAGTAGATTTAAATTAAATAAAACTATTATATTTATAAGAGTTTACTATATATAAAAATAATTCTAAGAAATATTTGTATAGGGCACGACACAAGTTAAACTAGTGTCTAAATATATTGTACACAATTTAATTTTTGTTTGTTTAAATAAATAATTACAAGAAGTAATATATATAGTTGAATTCATATTATTATTTATTATTTTATAAAGTTAAACAGAAAAGCGATGTTGAAACGGTTGATGTTGTAACCACTACTTAAAAGAAAGCTAATAAGAAATCTGAGAAGGATGTGGTGAGTGTTTTGAGTACCTTTTGTCGATGTTTTGTTTCTTTCCAATTGGAATTTGAATACAGTTTGGTGTTTGTGTAGCCGAAAACAGACAAGTTCGTGAGTACTCTTGATCAGTATTCTTGACAAGTAATGAAAGTATTATCAGCTAGTATTTGCATTGAATCATAGTTTTGGGTTGAGCGAAGTGTTCCCAGATGACAGTTTCACGAGTTATTTGGTTGAGGCGCATCAACTGATTAATCTTTCTCATGTAGAACCCAAATGACGAAATACTTCCCACTCTTCATAAAACATAGAATAATATGTATCATCTTGACTTCGTTCTCTTAACAGCTTTGCAAGATCATCACAATCCTTATATTATGGGATCGCGTAAATATTTCTAATTAGCGAAGTGCGTGAAACCAATCTTATATAGCAAATACTTTAAAAATAAAATTGAGAGTTTATATTATTTTGAAACGTTATGACATCTTTTGTTGATTTCCTCTTGAAGCTCGCTCTGCCCTCCTACATCCTCAATTTCCTGCAATCCGACACAAAGAATTTAGCTTTGTTACCCTTTGTTCAACAATAATTTAAAAATGTGCCTAACTTATACCAAAAATAAATTTTAAAAAAATCAAACCATTTAATTTACTTGTCTGTTCGAAAACAAACTAAAAAGGACCTCATTTTAGAAAAATTGATTGTTCAAAACTTCAAACATATTTTATATCACTCGTTTAGCTAAAATGAATATATATTGCTAAATTTATTGAAACCGATATTAAATTATGCTATTTTCAGTAAAATACGGGCATAAACTGTAAAGTGTAGTTTTGAGATGAGACGTTGGAAGGGGGAAATTGGGTAGTGATTTGAAAGCTTTTGGTTCTTAAATGTGCTTTTGTAAAAGTTGAATTTTTGGGGTGGTTTAGTGAAAATAACACTAAATTAGAGGTGTTTTTTTCAAAATTTACATATACCTGAGGCGCCAAGAATAAACCATAAGGCACTCCTTTGAGTTTCTCTGAATGGTGAAGCTGTGCATATTACAAACAAAAACAATATTATCATATGTAAAAATATACAAAATAATGGCTTTGCTTGTACGAATTGTCTTGGTTCATAAACCTAAAATGTTAGTTTAGGTTTACGAACCACCGGTTTAGATTTGATTTAAGGTCAAACTTAAATTCAAGCCTTGAGATTTCAAGGTTTGTAGGTTTAGCATAAGTTTGTTGGAAAAAAAAAATAGTGATCGGTTCGACCGAAGGATCGATCGGCCCTTTAACCGTCGGTTTGGCCTTAGGCCGCTTCACACCTAAACCTAACCAAACCGCCGATTTAGTTTTTTTTTCCTAAATCTAAACCTATAAACTACCCGAAACATACATCGTCCAACTAAACAACCGGTTTATCTAAACTGTCGGTTTGACGGTTTAGTTATAATCGGACCCAACACTAAGGCTTGTAAAATGAACCTGGTGAGCAGCGGCGAGTCGTTGTAAATAAGGGAAATTGGCGATGGGCCCCACGGGAAACCGGCGGTGGACAAGTCCGTCATGAATGAACATGTAAGCGATACCGAACACAGTTATTCCTAACCCCTGTTTCATTCATACTAATTAAGGATTAGTTATAGAATTTATAAACAAACAAGTCTTGTTTTGTAATTATGCAAAATAGTAAAAGTTGCAATTTCATATCTAACTTCTTTCTGTATTCAACTATTTATGGTAGAGGTGTTTTAACTTTGATGTCTTTCCAATTTTGTCTTCTCTTTTGATTTTGACAAGTTTTTAGAAATCTTATTGCTACCCACTAATTTTCTCTAAAAATACTCTAACATTTATCTTGAATATACTTCTCCATGCATTTTTTTCTTTTTGGTAAATATTAATCCAAATTGAAATTTTGATATTTAGGTTAATATTTTTCGTTGTTATTTTGATATAAATTTTTGAAAATTTTAAGAAAAAATACAGATTTCCGAAGCAGATGTAATGGAAATTTTTGATATTTTTATTTTGTACGATAAACACGTTTTATTTTTATAATTTTTAGAAGATAAACTTTACATTTTAGATTATAAAGAATATTATATAATTTTTGAAGTTTTATTATTATTATATATATTATAATTGTAGTTTCACCTATGATATTAATATATTCTAATTTTTATTATTTTCTCCACTTTTGGTATATTTTTCATCAATATAATGTAAAGACGATAGATTTATCAAAATATATATATATATATATATATATATATATATATATATATATATATATATATATATATATATATATATATATATATATATATATATATATATATATATATATATATATATATATATATATATATATATATATATATATATATATA